>OY728159.1:883629381-884879381 GCA_963277665.1 Viscum album | reverse complement strand
CAAAATTGGCCTTGAAACGGTCCGAGCGGACCCTCCCAACACGGAACGGGTTTGGGCGGATCGGCCCGACCCATTTCAGCCAAGGAATGGCCCTGCGTGGGTTTGGCCCGACCCGTAGAGGCCATGCAATGGTGTTTTCGGAGACCGACCCATTTAAAATTAATCAAGATAAATTAAATTAATTAATTTTATTTTAGTTTATAAATTAAATTAATTAAAATTAATTTTGGTTAATAATTTTAAAACCCGGATAAAATTAATTCAATTTAGTTATTAAATTAAATTAAGTTAAATTAATTTAATTTTGGCATTAAAATAAATTAATTAGAGGACTGATAATTAATTAAATTGTTTTAATTTATTAATTCATTTAATTTAATTAAATAAACCCTCGTACTTATTTATGCATTTTATTTTTATCGCGCAATATTTTATACCTGACAACTGGCCTTGAGCATTGGCCCCGTATGTCTGCATTTAATTATTATTTTTAATTAATTATTTGAACTGTGTGCGGTGTGTGTAATTAATTAAATGAAGGTCTGCGCATCGTCCTTGTTTTCGGTTAAAATTTATAAGGACCTGCGTGTCCAATTGATTTGATGTACTTTATACCCCAGTTCCCCTCGCCTGTGCGTGAGTATTCTAGTATCTTTGTACTTCGGACGAAGACAACGAGTGACGTCGACCCTGCCAAGACGAGGCAGAGCACATTGATCAAGACGATGCAAGACGACACGTGGACTATGCCAAGACGAGGCAGTACTACAAGACGTGATGTGGACCCCATCAAGACAAGGCGATGCTCCAGATGAGAAGCAGACTTACAAAACGGGTTGAGCTGCATCTAGAGTCAATCTACGCCTCAGGTTCGCTGCGCTTAGGTTTTTTAGATGCTTAAGACCAGTCAGGTAGTAGTTTGGCCTTTATGAATTTATTCATTATTTTATGCATTTTAGAATAGTGGGAAAATACATAAAATAATAAATAATAAAATGAATAAAGAAGCGACGTTTGATTTCTATTGATGTTCAGTTGTGAGCGCGACAACGTAGATGAACAAGATTAATAGAAATGGATTACATTCATCAAGAGAAAACCCAATAAAACCCTCAAAGAAAATATTAAGTCACAAACACCCTTCCATCATTCAAGTTTGAACAAAACCGGGTGTTCAAGGTGCCGGTTCATGCCTCACCTAAGGGTGCCTCTTACTATCGGGGAGTTCTTATTCCTGTGGTGGGTCGAATAACTAAAATTGCAGCAAAGATATAGCCTTCGCTAGTTTTTTTTTATTTTTAGAGGCAAGCGTTGAGTAAATCAATAAATGATTTTTGAAGCCAGGACTTCACTCAACAGATCAAGGAAACACGATCTAATGTGGTTGGCTAGTCAAAATCCTACCTTGGACCCTCCGAGTAGTGGCGTAGCCCTAGCTTGTAGACTATGAGGGTGGTTTGGGGATCCTTTCCACTAGAATACTCAAGATTATTCTGATTCTAGTAAAGAGGGTTCCTAGATTTTGAAAAATTAGTGGGAGACATTTAATGATTAAATATTAAGTAATGTCACATTAGGTAATCGCATAAAAGTACAATCAGCTAAAGTATATTTGTAGATAATGGCAAGAAATACCACAATAAAACTGCAATGAACATTGGACAAAGTTAATTTCCAAAAAAGCACGAAATTCCAAGTGTAGTATAGGAGCTTGCGCACATTAATACTATATTGGAAATTCAAGGTGCTTGTGTCCCAACCTGTTAAGCCACCTCAAGAAGCGAGGGTATAAAACTGCTTACAGGAGACTCATGAATCAAGAATATGATGGTTCTATCATAATTCTATCATCAAAGTTTGATGTTAGTTGTGGCCGCTACATCCTGACATAGATGATGTAACATGTAGTCTCATCTCAAAGATCCTTTCGAGGAGAAAGCGAAGCAAGATTTGAATGTGATGGTTTCACTCAGTTTGTGTAAAGTGAAAGACGGTTCACAATCTTTCATGAAATCCCATTCTTATAACTTTTACACCCAATTACTCTAGTTTTGTTTAAAGGTATAAATGGACGGAATAGAGTAAGCACATCATTACCGCAAAGGTAACATTCGCCAAGTAATAAGAATATTAGAGATAACACCATCTTTTATTCTTATGGCGAATAAATTGAATGACAAGGCAAAAAGGCCTATGGAAAGTTAAGCCAAAGGAACCTTCATCATGTCCTTCAAAGTAAATTGGTTTTTTATTTAACAGGAGGTTATTTGCATCACATATTTAAATAAATTCATGGAAGTTTAAAAACTGAAATACAAGAAGCAAGTACCCGCTTCTCGTTCAGTTTATATTCATCAAATAAAAGTATTGTTTTCTAGAATACTTCTTGGGTATTAAAATACAATATGATTTTCACATATATGTATTGAAATACAATAACCATGTAAGTAGAGAAACATTACTAAAAGTAAAGTGTGTTCTCCAAGTAGCTGAGAAAGGGTGGTTCCTAAGACAGCAGTGAAAAACACAGAACTTCTAATTTCCAAGTGATTGATTCAATATGATCAAGTTGTTGAGTATAACCAAAACATTTATCTCACATGCCATTTTGGTCATGATGAGACATTGTTCCAAGTTTTGGAATGAATGTTGTTTATGGTAACATACTAAACAAAAATAGTTCGGACATAATTGAAGGCAATACATGATGAATATAAAATGTAAGACCTACCCAGTTGTGGCAATGCGATTCTTTGTCGAGTAAAACTAAAATCAAACGTCAACTGTATACCTAGTATGGTATTTAGGCTCGATGCAACTAAACACCTATGGTATAATTGAAATCTTTAGTTTTGACAAAGAAACCTTTAGAAATAAAGGTATGCCACAAAGCTTCTGAGGTTAGTTCAACATGAGAGTGTGAACTGTTCCAAAGAAAGATAGAGGTAAAGATACTTCATAAGATTACTTTAAGTAATTAAGGAATGTAGTCATGAATTATAAGTTTTGTCAGAAGATATGAGTTTCTTTGGATCGGTAGGCTGAATAATATCTTGACCAAGCAATCATCGATCATGATAATGTAGCATGGAGTAATTCCTAAACGCATGTTACCTTATCAACATCACTGTATTGATGTTCATAAGAAGGATCTATGATGAGTATTACATATTAACATTGATCAACAAAAATGTAGCATGGAGCAATTCCTAAACGCACATTTAATACATCAAAGTTATGATGTAAGTTGTATCAATGTTAAAACCTGCAGAAACTTCCATTTCATGATGTGATTTTCAAATAACAGCTTAAACCCATAACCAATATGCCAACTAAAATGACAAATGGATATCATACGAGACATAGTATGATGGAAAATCCATTATTTCATAGGACGTGTTTAGATGGAAAGAGTTTGTTATGATTTAAACAAACATGCATCAAGTTAAACACGTTGTGCATTTGAGGTAATTATCCTAACAGTTGCTTAAGTTATTACATAAATCCCTAAGATAGAAAAGATGCAGTTAAGTATTAAACTACATTTATATACAAGGGTGCACATCTCTATTAGAGATAGTGGGAGTTTAATTGACTTGGACTTATTCAATGCTTGAGATGCACAAATGGTTGGAATAGGGAACAAGTTCCACAAGTACATGTGGAATAGGCATCTTCCAGAGACACATACTATGTAGGAAGTATGAAACCATGGTGATGGTTTTATATTCACCATAGTCAGTGATATATTATTCATTGAGAATAATAAATCCTACAAGTAAGAAGTATATGGAAACAAGCTAATATTGACAAGATCAACTAAAATTCAATAATAGATTCCATGTATCAAATTGAAAAGGGGCTTATAAATTGAATATTTTGGTGGGTATTCAAATGAAAAGATACATGAATGGTACAAGTATAGTAACAATAAGGCACGATTGGTTATACCAAGTCGGTACACCTAAATCTATTAGAATTTTACTTTTCATAGATAAACTTATAAGATCTTTTTTATTGGTCATTGGATGTCAAGATCATTTTTTAGTGGAAGGTGTCTATATGACGCAACCAGAAAGAGATGATGACATCAAATTATTCCAATAAGGGTTGAAAGTTACTGAAATCCAATTCTGGATTAAAGTAAGAAACAAGATCTTAGATCATTCATTATAAATAAATCTTTGCCTTGTGTCTACCAAAGGTTAGTGGGAGCGCCAATGTTTTCCATGTGATATATGTTCGACAACATATGGAAAACAGATTTTGATCTTACAGTTAGATAAGATCAGGTTAAAATAAATTCTCCAATGATTGACTTTAAGTAGCAACCTAAGTTCTAGGGAAACAGATCCACTGAGGTAGATCCAAAGGTTTCTGGGTCCTAGTCAATCGTACATATAGTGAAATTGTATTGAATAAATACAATTTGGAAAAATTAAAGTTCAGAATTGTTTTCTATGTTACATGGCTTAATCTCTCCAGGTTAACATGTTCGCAGCATGTGTAGAGATTAAAGTTGTGAATTGATACCATATGCTTTAGCGATGGATCCATCACATATTCCATAATATGTAAAATAATTGATACTACCAGGATATAATTTATTATAGGTAGATATCAATTATTTCTAGGAGCACTGTAAGTGATGTAGTCAGAACTATCATCTTGTACTTCGGTAAGTACAAATGATATGTACCTGGAATAAGAAGAGGAAGGTATACAAGTTATGGTGGAATATATACTAGTAATCCTTAGATCAATTTGATCTAGTATCGCAGTTAGGCAAAGGAGATGAGCGAGTCAATCTCATAAAATATTGTGGTAGCCATACCTATAAATACCGAGTACATTGCAGCTTCTAAGGAAGCTAAAAAGAAGTAATAAATTGCAATGATTTGTCCCAGTTCTTGGATTCGCACCTAGTGAGAAAAGTATTACCGTAATGAGAATTATGATATTCTTACTAGCCAATTTGTGAAGTCATGATAATGTAAAAAAGTAATATACTTGGGGATACCACTACAACAAAAGCAGACCTTAGTGGCGGTTTAAACCGCCGCTAAATGGGTTGGCGGTGGTTTACAAAAACCGCCGCTAAACTTGGCGTCGACAATCTTTTAGTGGCGGTTTTTTCTATTTCACGGCGGTTTAAAAAATGTGTCGTAGATGCCTCATTTCTCGGCGGTTTATCTCCATTTAGCGGCGATTTTATGGGTATGCCACACTTTTTTATTCGCGACGGTTTTAACCGCCACAAAATTATGCCGTTTGATGCGCCTATTTTGCGGTGGTAAAAACCGATGCTAAATATAAACGTAATATATTTAGCGGTGGTTAAAATTGCCGCTAAATGCTGCCCAGCAAGGAATTTTGCGGCGGTTTTAACCACCGCTAAATGCTACCAATTATGGCATTAGCGGTGGTTAAAACCGCCGCTAAATGATGAACTGGAAAAAAAAAATTTGGTTCTACTACACCACTGCCCTAAAAAATAAATCAAACCAGAATATAGAGATCACCTAGGTTTCATGGGGATCTCGACCCCCTTCTTGGTAGTGTAGGATAGCAGTATAATAAATAGAGAAACAACATACAATAATTAAATCAACAATAAATGAAATACAAAGCATTGGATGAATAATATAAACTAAATATAAAAGGCCAATGACAATTTACAACCATGAATTCATGTCCATATGAAGATAAAAAACTAAAAAAATAGTATACATATAGAAGGTATCATGATACACATTAGTACATGAATAAATAAAATAACTAAAATCCCTAAGGGAAGAAATCTAAGAAACATACATCCACCCTGAAAATAGGGGAAAAGATATTGTACCTTGATAAATTAGGGATCGATGGTGATAAAATCTGATGATGGATGAAGGAGAACCATCAAATCCTAATGGAGGGAGGTGGAGAAACCCATAGAGGAGGGAGCTGTGAATGCTGGAGAAGAAAGAGGAGGAAATAAAGGGAGTTAAAACATTTAACCTATTAATGGAAAAATGGTAATTTCACCCTTAAGAATAGTTCACATGGTTTGGCTATATGAATTTCCAAACCGTACACCAACCGTGAGACTCCCACTACTTAGGAATCCTACCTCACATGGTTTCCCCACATAGTTTACCCTAACCATGTGATAAATGTGTAATTAATTGTGTGATAATAATGCCTAAGTGGCACTAACCATGTGAGCTAGGAACACAGTTTAGAAAACTGTGTGCAGCCCGTGTGGGGCACTTCTTCTCACCTACTCCAGCCGCATGGTTTTCTACTACAGGTTCACACAGTTTTAGACAAACTTTGTGCACCTATCATACCACCCATACTTGAAATTTTTGGTGCTTACCTAGGCCCGTTCAATTAGATAAATGATCACATCGTCATCCCTTTAAGCATCCATTCGATGGTGCTCCCCACCATAGGTTTTAACATTAACAGAAAATTATGAACCATAGTATTCTCCACCATTGTAATTTACTATAAAGAATATCCAAAGATTTACAATGATAATATTGGAATTTTTCCTCTAATTGGGAAATCCTAAATACTTCTGAGGCCATAATAGGGACCTTACTATAAAGAAACAGTCAAATTCCAATCAGCCTAACTGAAACTAGTCATGCAATCTTTCTCAGAAGACATTTTCGACCCACCTAATCACACCTATATAATAACCAACCACTTATGTATTGTTTGTGGTGAACTCCAACCTTTATCCCAAAAAAATTACCTATGAAGTTGAACCAAGTCAATCAACAAATTAACTTAACTTAATCTAATTTTAATTAAAACTATTTAAAAATTATAAATGGTGATGTACCTCTAACCCAATGACATGTTACAGCATGAGATAATAATGCTGGGACATCTCATATCAGTTTTGAGAAAAATAATTATCAGATCAGATGATTTATACAATGATCCAGTTTAAATAATCTCCAAAATCTAACCAAAAAATCCAAAAATAAATGAAGAACAATGTAAAGGTAACATCAAATGTAGTCATACATAATGGAAATAATACTACATGTTTGACCCCAACCATGGCCATGAATGATGTTGTAGAGGAATTTATCCAAGTTTGATGCCAGTAGTTTATAATCAAATGATGTCCTATTTGACATTAGCATCACCTTTTTGATGTGTTGGTTACATATACTTCTTCCTAACCATATAATTTATTCCCCTTTCCCTTCTCTATCTATCTGCCTCTCCCAAAAACAATGTCTACATCATAGGAATATATGTTGGTATTTTGAAATATTTAAGTCATGTAGTTGTTGATATGGTGGCATGTATATTTGTCATAATTGAAATAATTTTTTAGATATTTCATTATTTTGATGACCCATGTGTTTTTATTTCCCATTATGGTTTTTTGAGACTCGACGCAGTAATGACCTCCTCACGGTGGAAGACTAGGCCACCAAAACCCAATTCTTTCCACCATAGGCCATTTTTTAAAGATAAGTGACGAGAATGAATAATTATAATGGTAGGCCTCTTCATAATGTACATGTAGGCATGCACCCAACCATATATATGAATATGTTCATAATAATAAAAATAAGAGAAAATAAACTAAATATTTACATTCTATCATGTTATTTACTTTAGAGAATAAAAAATAGTACAATAGGTAATATGAAAACAAATGGAAAAAATATACACCTAATAGGGAAATATTACATATCCTGACAATAATATGAAATGAATGAATTATAGAGAGATCGACTATTGATCTATAATCACCGACCACCATGTAAGGTCAAATTAACCCAATTATCCCTTTTCCCAACATAATACACAACTAATTTGTACATTATCTATATATACATGACATGTGTGGGAATAACTCAATTAGGTTTGAGCACATATATACCCAAACTTCCGCATCCAAACCCGATATAGGAGGAATAGAATACATGTTAATATTAGACATCTGAGCCTAAAGATTGAAGAAAAACTAACCCAACAATAAAGAGATATGTTCTTCAATGAAAACCGAAAAGGAGAGAAAGGTTATATCTATCTCAAATACCAGTCCAAAATAATGGTTTCACAACTTCTCTAATGAAATATCATCAATGCCCAGTATCATGCTAATTTGTTCAGGGAATTATTGAGGAGGACCAAAACCTCATCAATTTTCTATAATCTTATGGATCATAACAACTGTGGATTGAGGAATCTCTACATTGTGTAATAGTGTATTACCTCCTTTGTTTCGGCATAATGTGTATGGTGGATCCACAAAACATGTTCATGGGGAGAACCATCCTGTTTGATGGAGGGCCCTCTTCCTAGGGTTATAGGGATTACATAATATATTTCTACATAATGTTTATTGTGAACCTACACCCTAGTGTGAAAGGGGATACAGTATTTATGGATATAGGACCAACACCCTGGTGCAATATAGAATGGTACTTCAAGTCATATTATATAAATAGAGAAGCAGTACACTCAAATCACCCAAGGGCATGGGTCCCCTATCCTTGGAGAGAGTGCTCCCTATCACACTAGGGTGTAGGTACTATATATTCACCACCATCACACTCAAGAATGGGTCCTCTTTCCTTTATGTTTACTCTCCATCGGCATGTGGGGAAGTGGAAACGTGGGATCCATCCTCATGAATTATTTGGATATAATAGTGAGGTACTAGTCATCAACGATGTATCTTTAAAGATATAAAAATAATCATCATCCTGGGTTGGTAGGATAAATACAGATTCCAAGTCTTTCTATTATGGGATTCATCATTTTACATATATATTTATTATTGGGTACCATTTCATTATTTCTCTATGCAGTTCTGAATTCTTATATAATGTCTTTTATTTATCCAAATTCAATTTTCTAGATGTCATAATGGGTATGTGACTAATCATCCTTTCATTGTTATTGTACAAAATGTTCCTGTATTATAAAAAGGTCAGATAAAACTATGGTAGATTTGGTGGTGTTTAGAGATTATTTTGTGACTTTAATTGTGTACAGTGGATGAGACTTGGATATTGTGATTCATGATTGATTCTATTTTTTCGTATATAGTTTCTATTATTTTTAGAAAACATTTCATGTTGGGAATGAATATATTTACATTAATTTTTATATTATACTACCATAATATTTTTTACAAACTAAAAATTATTAAAAACCTTAATTTTACTAAAATGGTCAATGTCTTCACATATTATAACTCTACCATTTTTAATAGATATGGATTGGTGTGTGCATAATGATATATTAGTAAAAATATTATAATAGTAATTATTATTTTTGGTTCATGTTTCTAGACTCATGCCTATATAGGTGTTCTTTGAGTTGCGGTGGACCAGTTATCCACTAGCTCCGGGGTCTAATGAGTTGGGATGTTATATAATGTTATCCGAGGTGGTTGAACCTAAAGAGGGTGTTAATATTTATTAACCTGGTGATGTTTTATTTAGAATTTAACAAAATTTGGTCAACTAGTCTTGATTTTTTTCATTTTGTCTAGGGATCAAACTGTTTGTGTTCTAGCTATTATGTCCATTCATCCAGAAATGGACATCATGATTCTTCACTCAGTATACTGAGACATTGGTTACATAAAAAATTGGTAATTTTATCACATATGATTGAGTACATTGATTTTAAATCGTGAGATTTGTCTGTGTATATATATATATATATAATCCCATAATACCATGGTATATCTTGGTTATTTTTTACGATAAAACAAAAATATATCTATATTTTTTACTAAATTATGATAATTATGAATTGTCGATTAGTGATGGGGCCATTGTTCTAGGGACATCTCACAATGTCATCCAACTAGGCATGTAGGTAGAAACACCCCCACATATCAAGCACCATATTATACTAGTATAGTAGGATAAGGATGTGTATAGTCTTAGCGCACTCCATGATCCGCAATACTAGATTCCACTAAAGTTCCATAGAGAGGAAAATTCCCAGGAAAGAGAAGATTACATTCAATTAGTGGTATTAGTGTTTAGATACAAGTCCCCATTATTCAACAACTATAAATAAAAATCAATTCCCCCCGACTAGGAACCATATAATCATGATATCAATTCCCCATCCCGATTCACTAATATGTAAACAAATCAGGTCATTAGATTACCTCAAAAATCAGGTGCGGGGGTCGCCGAAGGCCGCGGGGGGCGTGGGGGGTGCCGGGGTCGCCGGAGGGCGCGGGGGGCGCGGGGGGCGCGGGGGTCGCCGGTGGTCGAGGGGGTTGCCGGTGGTCGAGGGGGGCGCCGGGGGGTGCGGGTTTCGCAGGAGAGCGTGGGGGTGAGGAGTCACTGGCAGCGCGGGGGGTGGGGAGTCGCCGGCAGCACGGGGGGTGCGGAGTCGCGAGGGTTAGGGATCACGAAGGGGAAGGGGGAAAGGGTCGGCGTCTGTGTAAAATAATTCGGGTTTCATGGCGGTTTATTAAAAACCGCCGCGAAACCTTCACCGAAAAAGGTTTAGCGGCGGTTTTGTGAACCGCCGCCACAAAACCGCTGCTAAACCATGTTTTTTTGTAGTGTACCCTGTCTTTAGAAGTTTTACTCAAGCATATGAGGTCGCATATCACAGATAAGCCACATGGAGAAAATGTGGCTGGCCCAGCAGTTAAAGATATCACTCAGCAGAAGCGTGGTATTTATCATGTGAGTAGCTAAAAAAGTTTAGTTAGCAAGTTGGCTCTAGTGCAAGTAGGAGTGTTGAAATAGTGGGTGCCCTAGACCCAACTATGTATTACTTTTGATTACCGTATCATGTGTACAGTTAGATATGCATGATGATATCTTACCGTTATAGTGCAGACTTTTCTACATCCACTGTAATAATGGTAATGTCCAAAGGTTAATTGTCATGTCAATAGGTTATAGAAAATCCCAGGCTATAATGAGAACCTCGAGATACAATGACATTGATCTTAAATATATGTTCTATAGTCTAGATACATCTTACTAACTGGAAATAGTAGATGTCTGACTATCAGGTGATGGGAGCTCATAATCATTGAGACTTATTCTTATGAAGTTCGCACTTGGTGATCTCTAGTAGTGAGATCATGAGGACTGACCTGTCAATAGGAACACCACATGTTTTGGGTGTCATTGGTTGTTCCTATCTACGGACATTTGTATTGGTCTCCTGACTTGAGACCATTACCAATGTATATCATTTAATTACGTACTTTGATGCAAGGAGAAAATCATGGCAGTAATGTCGTGGCGAGGTAGTTTGTATTGGGTGCGTCGTTGGTGGTATGGAGTTGGTTGAATGGTCAATAAAGGATTTTTCACTTCCAATCAATTGACAAGAAGTAACTTTTTGGGCGTTCTTTCTTCATTGATGTTCTTGATCACATTCTGATGTGATTCGTCATTGCGTCGTAGAATCCAAGTGTAGACTTCCTCTAGCAGTGATCCACATGTGCACCACATATCTCTAGATTTCACCAAAGGGTTGTTTGGGTGCTAGCATGGATAAACCTTTTCTTGCCTTGTCCGCCTTAGATCATTTTGATCTGATGGAGGAGGATCTCTCTCAGTCTTGAGAGCGTTCTTGGAGGAAGGAGTTCTCTCGGCCTTGAGGGAATTCTCCAGAATTGTTGTCCACAACAATTCTTTGGAAAAGTGTTGGGGTTTTAAGGATATTTATAATCGGGTTAGAGGTTGTAGAGTTCAGACAATAAATAAACACGATACACATTTTATTTATTTCATTAACTCTTATTGAAAACCCCATGTGGAATCATTAATTCCTTGACATGCGCCCACACTGATTATAATAAATATCATTTAATAAAACGATATTATTTCCTCAAAATACCAACTGAAAAAACTACACAGCGTGTAATTATTAATACACGACATGTACTTGTTTTTCATAAAACTGCATGGTGTGTAATAATTAATACACGACGTGTAATTTTCTTTCATTTCCTTTCCAAAATGAAATCTACAAGGCATGTAATCATTAATACACGGTGTGTACTTGTTTTCATTTTATTCTTCCTCCAACATTAAAACTATTTAGGATTCCTTGAATAATTATTAAAACACATACGGGAATAATCTTTATTCTGCTTGAGATACTTGAATACACTTAGTGTGTGACCCTCTAGGCCTCTTTCTCATTGGCATTAGGCAGTCTTTCCTAAAGTCCAAGATTATTGTCTAGCAATGGATCAAGGCACCCAAGAGAAAGAGGTTGACGCCGCATTGATGTGTAACCTCATACGAATGCTTACCATGTAATTTAATACATTTGTCTCAATATCTCATCAAGAAGGTTTCATGGCAGTGTCATAAACCTATATGATTTATCTTTCATTCTTTGACTTCCAGAAATAAACTCGTCGTTACATCGTGGCCATGGAATTTGGGCGACAGTTCCATTTCAATCAAAGGGACCAAGATATCTACTTCCATAAATACGGAAGGGACAAATCCTTCCTTGACTTAACCATTAACAACATGTCATTCGTGATGCACCCAACGTACCCTACTTCTCACAAACTATCTTCATGATGGTCTTCATCATCAAATATAAGTGTGCGAGTCATGACATGAGTTAATGATAATATTTCAGTATAAGGACCATTACACCTGCTCATAGATAGTAATGTCCTATCAAACCAAGACATGCAGAATTACTACTGGCGGGTCTGTTCTCATAATCTCCCATCTTGGAGATTACCAAGTGTGAACTCCATGAGAGAGAGACTCATATTCTTACGAGTACTCGCACATGATAGTCTGTATACTATGTGTCCTATAAAAGTATGTCATACAACCATAGAACTTAACTTAAGAATATTGTTATATCATTTCAAGGTTCTCATCATAGCGGGGATCTTCCATGAACTTATTAATGCAACAAATATTCCAGGATATTATTATATTATAGTCATGCAGAATAATGAACAATATATAATAAGTGTATATTCACGTAATCAAAGTATAAACAGTTGGTTCTTAGGACACCAACTCTAACAAACTCCCACTTAGACTAGAGCCAACTCCCTACGACTTTTATTCCTCTAGACCTCATATGATTATCATGTTTCTGCTGAGTTAAGGATTTAGTCAAGGGGTTTGACACGTTGTCTTTTGTGGAAGTACTGCTCACTGCAACTTCACCTCTCTGAGAAAAATCCCTCACGAGTTGATACTTCTGAAGTATGTTCTTTTTCCACTGATGTTTCCTTGGCTCCTTTTCAAGTTCTAGTGCTATAGTATTATCACAATAGAGTGTGATAGTATTATTACTACTAGGTACTACATCCAGCTCTTTGATGAAGCTTCTCATCCATACTACTTCTTTAGCTGCCTCAGAAGATGCAATATACTCGAACTCTGCTGTAGAATCTGTGACCACACCTTTCTTTGAGCTCTTCCATCTCACTGCACCACCATTCAAACTGAAGATGTATCCAGTCTGCGACTTCATGTCATCTTGATCAGTTTGGAAACTAGCATCTACATGTCCTCTGATGACTAGTTCCTCATCTCCTTCATAAACTAGGAACATATCCTTAGTACACCTCAAATACTTAAGGATAGTATTGACTGCCATCCAATGGCGGTCTCCTGGATCATCTTGTTATCTGCCTACCACACTTAATGTGAAAGAAACAACTAGCCTTGTACATATCATAGCATACATGACTGACCCAATCGTGGATGCATAAGGGATCATTTCCATTTTCTTTCATTCCTCATGTGTATGAGGACACATTTTCTTGGAATGATGAATGCCATGTGACACTGGCAACAATCCCCTCTTGGACGGTTCCATACTAAATCTCTTCAGTATCTTGTCAATGTATGTACTTTGACTCAGGCCCAGCATTCTTTTGGATCTATCACGATGGATCTTGATCCCAAGAATATAGGTTGACTCACCCAAGTCTTTCATAGAAAAGAATTTATCCAACCATGTATTAGCTGACTATAAGACATGTACTTCATTTCAAATTAGTAATATGTCATCAACTTATACTATTAAGAAAATGATTGCACTTCCACTAAACCTTTTGTAGATACAAGGCTCACATTTGTTCTTAACAAATACAAATTATATTATGGCTTCATCAAAATGAATTTTCCCTGACCTTAATGCTTGCTTTAATCCATAAATGGATTTCTACAACTTGCATACCTTGTTGGCATCCTTTGGAGTCACAAACCCTTCAGGATGTGTCATGTAGAAATCTTCCTAGAGGTTCCCATTAAGGAATGTTGTTTTGACATCCATTTTCCAAATTTCATAGTCATGGTAAGCAGAAATGGCCAATAGGATTATAATGGATTTCATCATCTCAACCGGTGAAAAGGTTTCATCATAGTCAATTCCTTGATGTTGTATAAAACCTTTTTCAACCAGTTGTGCCTTATAGGTGTTTACTTTTCCCTCCCTGTCCAGTTTCTTCTTGAATACACATTTATTACCAATAGGCTTTACATCAACTGGAAGATATACCAAAATCCAGACTTAGTTTTGGTACATGGAATCCATTTCAGAATTCATGGATTCTTGCCACTTGGAAACGTCTATGCCTTCAACTGCTTCTTTGTAGGTAAGAGGATCATCATTGTTGACCAATAATGAGTCACTATACTCAGTGATAAGAAAACCATATCGTTTTGGTTCTCTCACCTCTCTCATGCTCCTACACAGTTTTTATGTCTCTGGAATAGATTGTTCTTCCACGGGGCTTTATGGAATCTATTCTTGTACCAAATCCTATATATCTTGAGTCTCAACTTCATCTAAATCTATCTCGCTCCCACTATCTCTTTTGGAGATGTGATCCCTCTCAAAGAATATGACGTGTCTTTCCACTGTAACATTTTTATCTAAGGGGTTGTATAGGCAATATCCCCTTGTTTCCTTGGGATATCCTATAAAGATACACTTTGTGCCTCGGGGTGCAATTTTGTTACCATAAGAGGCCTTAACAAATGCTTTGCTACCCCACACATGTCAATTTGATAACATGGCTTTGCATCCTCTCCATAACTCGTATGGAATACCATTTATTGATTTAGTTGGTACTTGGTTTAGTATGTGTGTTGCTGTTTGTAATGCATATCCCCAAAAGGATAATGGAAGACTCGCATAACTCATAATTGATCTCACCATGTCCAATAGGGTGTGGTTCCTTCTTTCACTTACACAATCCCACTGAGGTGTGTAAGGAGGAGTGAGTTGAGATAGAATCCCGAACTCTAGTAAGAAATCAATGATGTCCAGATTATGATATTCTCCTCCTCTGTCTGAGAGGAGTTTCTTAATCTTCTTACCAAGTTGGTTCTCAAATCCATTCTTGTATTCTTTGAACTGATCAAAATAATATGACTTATACCTCATTAAATAAATATATCCATATCTACTAAAATCATCAGTAAAAGTTATGAAGTACAAGAACCCACCCCATGCTTCAACTGGAAATGGTCCACACACATCTATGTGAACTAATTCTATAATCTCTTTAGCCCTTTCACCTTTCCCACTAAATGGGGCTTTGGTCATTTTACCTTATAGACACGCATGACATACACCAAGTGGTTTTAGTTTGAAAGAATATAAATACCCATCTTAATGTAATTTTTTCAAACATTTCTCATTGACGTGACCTAGCCAGTGATGCCAAAGTTGGATGTGTTATGAGTCATGTGAATTAACTTTGTCATCGATTTCCATTACTTGGTTTGTATAGTCTAACACATAAAGGCCGTTATATAAATGTGCCCTACCAAAACAAATGTTATCTTTATAAAAGTAGCAACATTCATTTCCAACCTTCAAGATGAATCCATCAGTAAATAATCTTGATACTGAAATAATGTTTTTGGTTATAGAGGGTACATAATAACATCCTTTCAATACCAAGACCATCCCAGTAGGCAATGTGAGGTGGTAGTCTCTGACAGCTATAGCAGTGAGTCTGGCTCCGTTGGCTGCTCACAGATCCACCTCACCTCGATCAATCTTTCGGAATCTACTTGGTTCCTATATTTGGATATAGATGTGAGCACCACAAGCAGTATCTAATACCCAATTAATAGAAACAGATAGATTTCATTGGATAACAAACACACCTGAACCATCCCTTTGCTTCCTTGGCTGGGTGCAGTTTTTCTTCCAGTGTCCCTTCTTGCCACATGAGAAACAAATAGCCTCCTATTCTCTTTCCTCCCCTTTGATCTTCATTTTCTTTGAATCCCTTGAAAAGGGTTTGGGATTAAATCTCTTCGCCTTCCGTTTCTTTTTATTTACCATAATGACAAAAGGCTTTTCACGCTTCATATCGTTGTCCACTTTGTGAATGAGGATAAGGAGATCAGATAGAGACTTCTCAATGTTTTTCATGTTGAAATTTACATCAAAGATAGAGAATCCCTAGGGGAGTGATGTAAGAATAAAATCAGTACCTAGTTCTTTGGGAGATTTAAACCCTAGAACCTCTAAGTACTCAATGTAGCCAATAAGCTTGACTACATGAGGCCCATATGGGGCACACTCTCCAAGCTTGCTCTGGAATAAAGCCTTGGAGATCTCAAACCGTTGCTCGAGCATGATATAGGAATCCATGTCTTCATGAGACTTCATGTGATCACTATACATTGATGATAGAATCAAAAATTTAACGTCGAGTGCATCATTCAAATGTTAATCATAGACCAGGAAATCTTCATCACTCGCCCCTTGGGTGGTTGAATCAGGAAGTGAGGACTCCAGCAAATAAAACTTTCGTTCATGGCGTAGGATAACCCGAAGGTGCCTAAACCATTCCTAAATGTTACTACCGGTTAGGATATTGTCTTTATCAAGAATATATCATAGAGAAAATGTGGTTGACGAGTTTTTCATATTGATTCAACAAATTAAAAGAGCAGATTTATCAGTACCTTTTGATTACATTTTGTGAAAAATAATAAATTAATTTATTAATTCTCTCACTATTTTATCAAGTCCCAATGGCCCTCACCATTGAACTTGGAATGTCCATTTTCCATGACATTCTAGTGGCAATGATCCATATTCCCCTTTGCATAACCCCAACAAGGGTTGTCAAGCTATTTGATGGTATTTAGGTACACAGGTCTTTGCCAACTGTGAGCTTACAGTTCCTTGATCTGTTGAGTGGATTCTCCAATCCTGAAATCCTGACATGGATTTACTCAATGATTACCTCCATTTTACAACAAGTCTATAAAGGTCTACTCCTCTTAATTTAAAATGTTTAAGTCAACCCAAAACTTTCATAAGAGCTTCCTCTATAAAACTAAGTAACCCAATAAGGGTTGGTCAAACACATAGTTTTATTGAGTATTTCCCTTAATCAAGTAACGAAAGGCTTGGTATGACTTAATATGGAATTTGAGGGATTTTATTATTTATGCGTAGTTTTAAATTATCACATGATTGTTAATATATTAAGTGATGCTTGCTTAAGTGATTAACCATGTTCTAATAATGTTTACGCATAGTCCAGTTTTTATTTTATTCCATCTTTGCATGCTTTTTTTTTCATTAATTATGTGATCGCAACAACACATACATAATAAATAAACCATGCAATCAGACATAAATAAAATAATATGGAATGATCATGAGCTTCTATTGGTTAACTTATCTAGTGGTTTTGATAATCTAACCCTGACCTTGGAAAAAACACCTTTAACTTGATGGTTCGTGTTTTGTAGCTCCCACATATCCACCTTTGTATCTTCTTGGGTTGGTTTTGCTTCAGCTTCAGGTTTTGAACTGTCTCCTCTGGCTTGGGAGATCTTCCATTACATGGGGTTTACATTAAAGAAACCATGGGCACCCAGACCCTACATTTTATTAAAAGAAGGCTCACAAGCCAATGAATTTAAATAAATTTAAATGAAACCATACACACACAAAGGTTCTTTGGACTAGATCATGATCATCCATATCATGCAATGACATTTATGCATATTTAGAATTCAAATTCTTTTAATCGTTCTATTATTTAAGATAAGTCGCGCTTGAATTCAATTAATTATGATATTATAATTAATCAATTCTGTATCTTAAATTATTTTCTAAATTTCCTTGAGATTCTTCTCATCCATATTCCTTATACGATGTCTTTGTACTTTTTGAGGAAACCTGGTGAAATTCCATTTTTAGAAAGTACATGGCGTGTAGGCTTTATTTACACGGCATGTATTTGTTTTCACCCTTTATACAAAGTATATGCCGGGGGATTTGGCGTGTTTTCTGTACTTTGGAATTTTTGGAGTACACGGCATGTAGAATAATCTAACACAGCGTGTACTTCCTTGTTATGCGGTTACCCACCTAGAAATCCCATGTACGTAGTACATGGATTCTCCTTGTACACTGTTTCACCTGGGCCGGATCAGACTACACGGTGTGTTGATTCAACATACACGCCATGTATTCTAGTTTCCAAACACCGTTCAACTCTGGTCAACACGGGGTAATAAATTCTTATGCATTCTCAATTCACACAGTGTGGTTTGGAGGAACAGTACCGGTTTATTGAACCTAAGTACACGGCATGTAGTTTTCACTACACACCATGTATTCTTTTGTTGTACAGACATAAAGAGTGGCTCCTCTGGATGAGTTCCTCATTTTTATTTTAATTAAAATTAAAATTAAAAGGTCATTTTGGTGATGTGAATCGAGAAATGCAGGAGGAAGAATAGATCTTGTTCATTCAGATTTATAGAATGATTTATCTTTAATTGAATAAAATATAAATGTATAAATTATCAACAAAAATTAAATAACTATAATCAACGTTGTAACCTCACTCTGATACCATTTGAATGTTCCGTGCACAGCGGAAGCTCGTGGGTGGATGTGCCCACTTGGATTTTTGTCATTAGAAATGATGAATCTGGGATCAATACGATGATAAACGCCAGTCTCTATGGATCAAATCACAGAAACAGACAAAGAAGAAGGATGGTCCCGGAACCAGAAATGAGGACCGTCACAGGTTGATTATAATTAATTTAATTAATTGACAAGAAGTACCTTTTGGGTGTTCTCTCTTCATTGATATTCTTGATCACGTTTCGATGTGATTCGTTGTTGCACTGCAGAAGCCAATTGTAGACTTCCTCTAGTGGTGATCCACACGTGCACCACATATCTCTTGATGTCGTCAAAGGATTCTCCAGGTGCTAGCATGGAGAAACCTTTGCTTGTGTTGTCTGCCTTAGATAATTTTGATCCGATGGAGGAGGATCTCTCTGTATTGAGAGCATTCTTGGAGGAAGGATTTCTCTTGACCTTGAGGAAATTATCTATAATTGTTGTGCACAATTATTCTTAGGAAAAGTGTTGGGGTTTTGAGGATATTTTTAATCGGGTTTGAGGTTGTAGAGTTATGATAATAAATAAATGCGTTACAAGTTTTATTTATTTCATTAACTATTATTGAAATCCCCATTTCAAATCATTAATTCATTGACATGTGCCCACGCTGACTATAATAAATATCATTTAATATAATGATATTATTTCCTCAAAATCCTGACTGGAAAAAATACACGACATGTAATTATTAATACACGGTGTGTACTTGTTTTTCATAAAACTACACGTTGTGTAATCATTAATGCACGGTGTGTACTTGTTTTTCATTTCCTTTACAAAATGAAAACTACGCGGCATGTCATCATTAATACACATCATGTACTTGTTTTTAAAATAAAAACTATAGGACGTATAATCATTAATACACAGTGTGTACATGTTTTCATTTTATTCTTCCTCCAACAATAAAATGATTTAGGATTCCTTGAATAATTATTAAACCATGCACAGGAATAATATTTATTCTACTTGAGATACTTGAATACACTTAGTGTGTGACCTTGTAGGACTCTTTCTCATTGGAATTAGGTGGGCTTACCTAAAGTCTAAAATTACTGTCTAGAAATGGGTCAAGGCACCCAAGAGACAAAAGTTGATTCCGCATTGATGTGTCACCTCATACAAATGCTTACCTTTTAATTTAATCCCATTGTCTCAATATCTCATCAAGCGGGTTTCATGGTATTGTCATAAACCTATATGCTTGATCTTTCATTCTTTGGATTCCAGAAATAAACTCATCGTTACACCATGTCCATGGAATTTGGGTGACAGTTATATTTCAATCAAAGGTCCCAAGATATCTAATTTCATAAATATGGAATGGAAAAATCCTTCCTTGACTTATCCATTAACAACATGTCATTCGTGACGCACCCAACGCACCCTACTTCCCGCCAACTGTCTTCATGATGGTTTTCATCGCAAATCTAAGTGTGCGAGTCATGACATGAGTTAATGATAATATTCCAGTCTAAGGACCATTACACGCGCTCATAGATAGTAATGTCTAATGACACCAAGACATGCAGAATTACTACTGGTGGGTATGTTCTCATAATCTCCCATCTTAGAGATTACCAAGTGCAAACTCCATGATAGAGAGTCTCATCTTCTTACGAGTACTCGCACATGATGGTCTGTATACTATGTGTCCTATCATAGTATGTCATCCAACCATAGAACTTTATTTAAGAATATTGTTATAGCATATCAAGGTTATCATCATAGCAGGGATCTGCCATGACCTTATTAATGCAACAAATATTCCAGGACATTATTATATTATAGTCATGTGGAACAATGAAAAATATATACTAAGTGTATATTCAAATAATCAAAGTACAAACAGTTGGTTCTTAGGACACTAACTCTAACACCTATTTCATTTTGAGACAGTGTTGGGTGAACTGACCTGATTCTTCCCAAATATTTTTTAACAAGGTTAAAGAGAATCTATTTCAAAAATTCCAATGTTGGTTTTCCAACCCACCCAAGCAATCGACTCAACAAGAATATAGCCTCATAGTTGGAACAAAGAATCGTATCATCCCCTATCATTATTGCACCTCAGAAACCCAATCGATCCTTCACCGAACTGTCGAATATCATAATTATACCGATAGTTCTACCCAGATATAGATGTGTCACACAAGTCACTCTCTCCTGATCCACCCCATTCCTGAGTTTCTACACTCATCTCCTTGATCAACTTCTGTATAATAAAAGGCACCTCTAATATATAAAAGTACCACTCACTGAAACCATAGTGAAAGTGATGCGTTATGTAAGGACTTTCATTCACGAGCAAACTGTACCCACCAACTGATCCAAGGTTATTAGTCTACAAACCGTCCTTTTTTATTTGACACCACAAAGATTTTGAATCTGTTACTGATATATATTGAAGGTTTGGGACCCTCCATTATTTTCTTTTTTTAAACTCTTGTTAAAATTTTTATAGAACCCTGGCCAGAAGACTCACCAGGTCATTCCTTTAAGGACATTTTAAAGATAAGATAACGCCTCTAAGGCCGATATTCATGAAAATGAATTGAGTCAGGGCTTTACCGATTCTATATCTCTATGGAACTTTTTTATTTTCTTTTATTGTTTATTATCTATTTCTTATCTTTAGTATGGGTCTACAACTATTTATTTCAATTAAAAATTAAGGGTTAATTAAGTACTCTTCTAATAGTGTCCTCAGAACACCTATTTGATCAATCCTTAAAGGGCTCAGACCTCTATTCAAGGAGTGACTTTGTTGATCTCTTTTAGTGTCAGTACTCACTCTATATAGAGCCTCTTTCCTAATAAATACATTCCATTTAGATGATTCATTGGACGAGTTGGTCTGACTCAGGAAGCTCCCTCTAGAGCCCAGTACTGATATATATTGGCTTTCAGTCAGTTTCATGTCTGCCTTTCCACTAGAAAGATCACTACATGATTTTGACTTAGAAAAGAAAGATAAGATATGAACCCCCTCTCTTAGTAAAGGTAAAGTCTCTCCTTTATCTATTCATCTAGAATGTTAGTAAGGAATGATACTGATATATATTGGAAGCGGAGAAGGGTAAAACACAGCAGTATTTTCTTTATCCTGTGAAAGAAGTCTACTATCTAGATTATACTGATATAGATGAGAATGTTGGGGTTCAGGCTTGGAGAAGGAGATATTTCCGTGGGAGAGGAAAGTGGGGAACGAAAATCACCATTCTGGTGGTTGATAGTGGAGAAAAGGCTGGATAAAACACGGATAAGCATGCCTTATCTGAAGGTTCCAGGCGCAGCGGAAGCTCGTGGGTGGATGTTCCCACTTGTATTTTTGTCATTAGCAATGATCAATCCGGGATCAATATGACGATAAACACCAGACTCCATGGATCGAATCATAGAAATAGACAAAGAAGAAGAATAGTCCTAGAACCACAAACGAGGATCATCATAGGTTGATTATAATTAATTTAATTAATTAACACGAAGTACCTTTTATGGTGTTCTTTTTTCGTTGATATTTATGATCACGTTCCGATGTGATTCATTGTTGCGTCACAGAATCCAAGTGAAGACTTCTTCTAGTAGTGATTCACATGTGCACCACATATCTCTAGACGTCGCCAAATGATTCTCTGGGTGCTAGCATGGAGAAACCTTTGCTTGCATTGTCCGCCTTAGATCATTTTTATCTGATGGAGGAGGATCTCTCTCGGTCTTGAGAGCGTTCTTGGAGGAAGTAGTTCTCTTGGACTTGAGGGAATTCTCCAGAATTGTTGTACACAATGATTTTTGAAAAGTTTTGGGGTTGTGAGGATATTTATAATTGGGTTTGAGGTTATATATTTATGATAATAAATAAACACATTACACATTTTATTTATTTCATTAACTCTTATTGAAAACCCCACATAGAATAATTAATTCCTTGACATGCGCCCACGCTGATCATAATAAATATCATTTACTAAAACAATATTATATCCTCAAAATCCCGACTGAAAAAACTACACGACATATAATCATTAATACATGGTGTGTACTTGTTTTTCATAAAAAACTACATGGTGTGTAATCATTAATACACGGCATGTACTTGTATTTCATTTCCTTTCCAAAATGAAAACTACATGGCGTGTAATCATTAATACACGACATGTATATATTGTTTTTATTTTATTCTTCCTCCATCATTAAAAATGATTTAGGATTACTTTGATAATTATTAAACCACGTACGCAAATAATATTTATTCTACTTGAAATACTTGGATACACTTAGTGTGAGACCCTCTAGGCCTCTTTCTCATTGGAATTAGGCGGGCTTTCCTAAAGTCCAAGATTACTGTCTAGCAAGGGGTCAAGGCACCCAAGATAAAGAAGTTTACATTGCATTGACGTGTCACCTCATACAAACTCTTACCATGTAATTTAATCCCTTTGTCTCAATATCTCATCAAGCAGGTTTCATGGTAGTTTCATAAACCTATATGCTTGATCTTTCATTCTTTGACTTCTAGAAATAAACTTGTCGTTACACCATGTCCATGGAATTTGGGCGAAAAATCTATTTCAATCAAAGGGCCCAAGATATCTATTTCCATAAATATGGAAGGGACAAATCCTTCCTCGACTTATCCATTAACAACATGTCATTCGTGACGCACCCAACGTACCCTACATCCCGCCAACTGTCTTCGTGATGGTTTTCGTCAAAAAATCTAAGTGTGAGAGTCATGACATGAGTTAATGATAATATTCTAGTCTAAGGACCATTACACACACTCATAGATAGTAATGTCTGATGATATAAAGACATGCAGAATTACTACTGGCGGGTCTGTTCTCATAATCTCCCATCTTAGAGATTACCAAGTGTGACCTCCATGAGAGAGAGTCTCATATTCTTACGAGTACTCGCACATGACGGTTTGTATACTATGTTTCCTATCATAGTATTTTATCCAACCATAGAACTTTAATTAATAATATTGTTATAGAATTTCAAGGTTCTCATCATAGAGGGGAGTTACCATGACCTTATTAATGCAACAAATATTCCAGAACATTATTATGTTATAGTCATGCAGAACAATGAACAATATATAATAAGTGTACATTCACATAATCAAAGTAAAAACAGTTGGTTCTTAGGACACCAACTCTAAAAAACTCCCACTTGGACTAGATCCAACTACCCATGACATTTAGTCCGCTAGACCTCACATGATTATCATGTTTCTGCTGAGTCAAGGCTTTAGTCAAGGGGTTCGTCACTTTGTCTTCTGTGGAAATAATGCTCACTAAAAATTCACCTCTCTAAGAAAAATCTCTCAAGAGATGATACTTCCGAAGTATGTTCTTTGTCCGCTGATGTGACCTTGGCTCTTTTACAAGTGTCTCTACTACAATATTATCACAATATAGTGTTATAGGATCTTTAATTCTATGTACAACATTTAGCTCTTGGATGAAGCTTTGCATCCATACTACTTATTTAGCTGCCTCAGAAGCTATGATATACTTAGACTATGCTGTAGAATCTTTGACCACACCTTGCTTTGAGCTCTTCCAGCTCACTGCACCTCCATTCAAACTGAAGATGTGTCCAGTCTGCGACTTCATGTCATCTTAATCAGTCTAGAAAATAGCATCTACATGTCCTCTGATGACTAGTTCCTCATATCCTCCATAAACCATGAACATATCCTTAGTAGGCCTCAGATACTTAAGGATAGTCTTGACTGCCATCCATTGGCAGTCTCCTGGATCAGCTTGATATATGTCTTCCGTACTTAATGTGTAAGCAACATCTAGCCTCTTAGATAGCATAGCATACATGACTAACCCAATCACAGATGCATAAGGTATAATTTCCATTTTCTTTATTTTCTCATGAGTCTGAGGACACATTTTCTTGGAAAGATAAATGCCATGTGACACTGGCAACAATCCCCACTTGGAATGTTCTATACTGAATCTCTTCAGTATCTTGTCAATGTATGTACTTTTACTCAGGCCCAGCATTCTCTTGGATCTATCAAGATGGATCTTGATCTCAAGAATATATGCTGCCACACCCAAGTCTTTCATAGAGAAGCATTTATCCAACCATGACTTAACTGACTGTAAGACAGGTACTTCATTTCTAATTAGTAATATGTCATCAACATATACTATTAGGAAAACGACTACACTTCAACTAAACCTTTTGTAGACACAAGTCTTACATTCATTCTTAACAAATCCAAATTTAGTTACAGCTTCATCAAAATGAATGTTCCATGACCTTAATGCTTGCTTTAATCCATAAATGGATTTCTGCAACTTGCATACCTTGTTGGAATCCTTTAGAGTCATAAACCATTCAGGTTGTGTCATGTAGACATCTTCATAGAGGATTACGTTAAGGAAATATGTTTTGAAATCCATTTTCCAAATTTCATAGTCATGGTAAGCGTAAATGGCCTATAGGATTCTGATGGATTTTAGCATCGCAATCAGTGAAAAGGTTTCATCATAGTCAATTCATTGATGCTGTCTAAAACCTTTTCCAACCAGTCGTCCCTTATAAGTGTTGACTTGTCCCTCCATATCTAGTTTCTTCTTGAATACCCATTTATTACCAATATACTTTACATTAACTGGAGGATCTACAAAAATCCAAAGTTCGTTTTGGTACATGGAATCCATTTCAGAATTCATGGATTCTTGCCACTTGGAAACATCTATGCCTTTAACTGCTTCCTTGTAGGTAAGAGGATCATCATTGTCAACCAATAATTATTCACCATCCTCAATGACAAGAAAACCATATCATTCTGCTTCTCTCACCTCTCTCATGCTTCTATGTAGTTCTTGTGTCTCTGGAACAGATTGTTCTTCCACGGGGCTTTGTGGAATCTGTTCTTATACCAACTCCTATATATCTTGAGCCTTGAATTCATTGAAGTATATCTCGCTCCCACTATCTCTTTTGGATATGTGCTCCCTCTCAAAGAATATGGCGTGTCTTTCCACTGTAACCTTCTTATTTGAGGGGTTGTATAGGTAATATCCCCTTGTTTCCTTGGGATATCCTATGAAGATACACTTTGTGCCTCAGGGTGAAAGTTTGTTACATGAAGAGGCCTTAACAAATGCTTAGATACCCCACACATGTAAATTTGATAACATGGCTTTGCGTCCACTCCATAACTCATATGGAATACCATTTATCGATTTAGTTGGTACCTGGTTTAGTATGTGTGCTACTATTTTTAATGCATATCCCCAAAAGGATAATGAAAGACTAGCATGACTCATCGTTGATCTCACCATGTCCAATAGGTTGTGGTTCCTCTTTTCACTTACACCATTCCACTGAGGTGTGTAAGCAGGAGTGAGTTGATATATAATCCCAAAACTCCCGTAAGAAATCAATGAATTCCTGATTAAGATATTATCCTCCTCTATCTGGGATGAGTTTCTTAATATTATTACCAAGATGGTTCTCAACTTCATTCTTTTATTCTTTTAAATGATCAAAAGAATATGACTTATACCTCATTAAATAAATATATCCATATCTACTAAAATCATCAGTAAAAGTTATGAAGTACAAGAACTCGCCCCTTGCTTCAACTAGAAATGGTCCACCCACATCTATGTGAACTAATTATATAAGATCTTTATCCCTTTCACCTTTCCCACTAAATGGGGCTTTGGTCATTTTTCCTTGTAGACACGCATGATATACACCAAGTGGTTTTAGTTCAAAAGAATCTAAATACCGATCTTGATGTAATTTTGTCAAACGTTTCTCATTGACATGACCTAGCTGGTGATGCCAAAGTTAGGTGTGTTATGAGTCATGTGAATTAACATTGTCATCGATTTCCATTACTTGGTTTGTGTAGTCTAACCCATAAAGGCCGTTATATAAATGTGACCTACCAAAACAAATACTATCTTTATAAAAGTAGAAACATTCATTTCCAAACATGAAGATGAATCCATCAAAATCTAATATGGATAATGAAATAATGTTTTTGGTTATAGAGGGTACATAATAACATCCTTTCAATACTAAGACCATCCCAGTAGTTAATGTGAGGTGGTAGTCTCTGACAGCTACCACAGTGATTCTAGCTCTGTTGGCTGATCGCAGATCTACCTCACCTCGGTCAATCTTTTTGAATCTACTTGGTTCCTGTATTTGGATACAGATGTGAGAACCACAAGCAGTATCTAATACCCAATTAGTAGAAACATATAGATTTCATTTGATAACAAACGCACCTGAAGCTTCCCCTTGCTTCCTTGGCTGGGTGTAGTTTTTCTTCCAGTGGACCTTCTTGCCACATGCGAAACAAACAACCTCTTATTCTCTTGCCTCCCCTTTGATCTTCCTTTTCTTGGAAAGACTTGAAGAATCTTTGGGCTTAAAGATCTTCACCTTCCCTTTCCTTTTATTCACCATAAGGACAGAAGGATTTTCACTCTTCATATTGTTGTCCACTTGGTGAATGAGGATAAGAAGATCAAATAGAGACTTCTAAATGTTGTTCATGTTGAAATTTACAACAAAGTTAGAGAATCTCCATGGGAGTGATGCAAGAATGAGATTAGTACCCAGTTCTTCGGGGAGTTTAAACCCTATAACCTCTAAGCGCTCAATGTATCCAAATAGATTGACTACATGAGGCCCGACTGGGGAGCCCTCTCCAAGCTTTCTCTGGAATAGAGCCTTGGAGATCTCAAACCTTTCCTGTATTGATCTCTCATGGTATAGGCCACGGAGTTGCTCGAGCATGCTATAGGCATCCATGTCTTCATGAGACTTTATGAGCTCACTAGACATTGATGATAGCGTCAAACATTTAACGTCAAGTTCATCATTCAAATGTTGATCATAGATCAAAAAATATTCATCACTCACCCCTTGGGCGGGTGAATCAGGAAGTGAGGACTCCAGCACGTAAAACTTTCGTTCATGGAGTAGGATAACCTGAATTCATCTAAACCATTCTTGAAAGTTACTGCCAGTGAGGATATTGTCTTTATCCAGAATTGATTGCAGATAAAATCTTCATCACTCTCCCCTTGGGTGGTTGAATCAGGAAGTGAGGACTCCAGCAAATAAAACTTTCGTTCATGGCGTAGGATAACCCGAAGGCGCCTAAACCATTCCTAAATGTTACTACCGGTTAGGATATTGTCTTTATCCAGAATATATCATAGAGAAAATGTGGTTGACGAGTTTTTCATATTGATTCAACAAATTAAAAGAGCAGATTTATCAGTACCTTTTGATTACATTTTGTGAAAAATAATAAATTAATTTATTAATTCTCTCACTATTTTATCAAGTCCCAATGGCCCTCACCATTGAACTTGTAATGTCCATTTTCCATGACATTCTAGTGTCAATGATCCATATTCCCCTTTGCATAACCCCAACAAGGGTTGTCAAGCTATTTTATGGTATTTAGGTACACAGGTCTTTGCCAACTGTGAGCTTACAGTTCCTTGATCTGTTGAGTGGACTCCCCAATCATGAAATCTTAACTTGAATTTCCTCAACACTTGCCTCCATTTTACAACAAGTCTATGAAGGGCTACTCCTCTTGATGTAAAATTTTTAAGTCAACCCAAAACTTTTATAATATCTTCCTTTATAAAAGTAAGTGTCCCAACAAGGTTTGGTCAAACACATAGTTTTATTGAGTCTTTCCCTTAATCAATTAACGGAAGGCTTGGTCTGACTTAATACAGTATTTGAGGGATTTTATTCTTTATTCATAGTTTTCCATTATCACATGCTTCTTAATATTAAGTGATGCTTACTTAAGTGATTAACCATGTTCTGATAGTGTTTACGCATAGTCCAATTTTTATTTTATTCCAACTTTTCATGATTTTTTATTTCATTAATTATGTGATTGTGACAACACATACATAATAAATAAACCATTAAATCAGACAGAAATAAAATAAGATGGCATGATCATGAGCTTCTATTGGTTAGCTTATCTAGAGGTTTTGATAAGATAACCCTGACCTAGGGAAAAACACATTGAACCTGATGGTTCGTGTTTTGCAGCTCCCACCTGTCCACCTTTGTATCTTCTTGGGTTGGATTCGCCTCCGCTTCGGGTTTTGAACCATCTCCTCTGACTTGGGAGATCCTCCATTACATGGGGTTTACATTAAAGAAACCATGGGCACACATGCCCTACATATTTTTGGAAGAAGGATCACAGTCTAACGAATTTAAATTAAATAAATTTGAATGAAAAAATACAAACACAAAGGGTCTTTGGTCTAGATCATGATCATCCATATCATGAAATGACATTTACGCATATTTATAATTCAAATTCTTCTAATCGTTCTTTCATTTAAGATAAGTCGCACTTGAATTCAATTAATTATGATCTTATAATTAATCAATTATTTTTCTTAAATTCCTTTCTGAATTTCCTTGAGATTCCTCTCATCCATATTCCTTATATTGGTCTTTGTACTTTGGAGTAAACCTAGTGAAATTCCATTTCTTTAAAGTACACGGTGTGTAGGATATATTACATGGCATGTATTTTTCACCCATTATCCAAAGTACACGCCAGGGGCTTTGGCGTGTTTTCTGTACTTTGGAATTTTTTGGATTACACAACATGTAGAGTAATCTAACACAGTGTGTACTTCCTTGTTATGCAGTTACCAGCCTGGAAATCCTGTGTACGTGGTACACAGCTTCTCCTTTGTACATGGTTTCACCTGGGCCGGATCGGACTATACGACGTGTGGATTCAACATACACGTCGTGTATTCCGGTTTCTACACACCGTTAATTTATGGTCAACACATTGTAATAAATACTTAGGTTTATTAAATTTTCATGGAGTGGTTTGGTGGAACAGTACTGGTTTATTGAACATAAGTACACGACATGTAGTTTTCACTACACGTCAGGTATTCTTGTGCTATACAGACAGAAAGAGCAGCTCCTCTGGATGAGTTCCTCATTTTTATTTTAATCAAAATTAAAATTAAAAGGTCATTTCTGTGATGTGAATTGAGAAACGCAGGAGGAAGAACAGATCTCATTCATTGATATTTATCAAGTTATTTATCTTGAATTGAATCAAATATAAATGCAAAAATTATCAATGAAAATTAAATAACTATAATCAATGTTTTAACCACCCTTTGATACCTTTTGAAGGTTCCGGGCGCAGTAGAAGCTCGTGGGTGGATGTTCCCACTTGGAATTTTTTCATTAGCAATGATCAATCCGGGATCAATACGACGATAAACATCAGACTCCACAGATCGAATCACAGAAATAAAAAAAGAAGAAGAATAGTCCCAGAACTACAAATGAAGATCGTCATAGGTTAATTATAATTAATTTAATTAATTGACAAGAATTACCTTTTATGGTGTTCTTTCTTCATTGATATTTCTGATCATGTTCTGATGTGATTCATTGTTGCATCGCAGAATCCAAGTGTAGAATTCCTCTAGCGGTGATCCACACGTGTACCACGTATCTCTGGATGTCGCTAAAGGATTCTCTGGGTGCTAGCATGGAAAAAACATTGCTTGCGTTGTCTGCCTTAGATCATTTTGATCTAATGGAGGAGGATCTCTCTCGGTCTTGAGAGTGTTCTTGGGTGAAGGAGTTCTCTCAGCCTTGAGGGAATTCTACAGAATTGTTGTGCACAAGGATTTTTGAAAAGTGTTGGGGTTGTGAGGATATTTATAATTGGGATTGAGGTTATAGAGTTATGAGAATAAATAAACGCATCACGCATTTTATTTATTTAATGAACTCTTATTGAAAACCCCATGTCAAATAATTAATTCCTTGACATGCACCCATGTTGATCATAATAAATATCATTTAATAAAACAATATTATATCTTCAAAATCCCAACTGGAAAAACTACATGGAGTGTAATAATTAATACATGGCGTGTAATTGTTTTTTATAAAAAACTACACTGCATGTAATCATTAATACACAACATGTACTTGTTTTTAATTTCCTTTCCAAAATGAAAACTACACTGCGTGTAATCATTAATACACGACATGTATATCTTGTTTTAATTTTATTCTTCATCCATCATTAGAAACGATTTAGGCTTCCTTGAATAATTATTAAACCACGTACGAGAATAATATTTCTTCTGCTTGAGATACTTGGATACACTTATTGTGTAACCCTCTAGACCTCTTTCTTGTTGGCATAAGGAGGGCTTGCCTAAAGTCCAATATTACTATCTAGAAATGCGTCAATGAAACCAAGAAAAGAAGTTGACGCTGCATTGATGTGTCACCTCAAACGAACGCTTACTGTGTAATTTAATCTGTTTGTCTCAATATATCATCAAGTAGGTTTCATGGGAGTGTCATAAACCTATATGTTTGATTTGTCATTCTTTGACTTCTATAAATATATTAGTCATTACACCATGGTCATGGAATTTGGGAAACAATTCTATTTCAATCAAAGGGCCCAAAATATATACTTCCATAAATATGGAAGGGAAAAATCCTTCCTCAACTTATCCATTAACAACATTTCATTCGTGACGCACCCAACGTACCATACTTCCCACCAAATGTCTTTATGATGGTTTTCATCAGAAAATCTAAGTGCACGTGTCATGACATGAGTTAATGATAATATTGCAGTATAAGGACCATTACACATGCTCGTAGATAGCAATGTCCGATGAAACCGAGACATGCAGAATTACTACTCGCGGGTCTGTCCTCATAATCTCCCATCTTAGAGATTACCAAGTGCAAACTCCATGAGAGAGAGTCTCGTCTTCTTATGAGTACTCGCACATGACAGCCTGTATACTATGTGTCCTATCATAGTATGTCATCCAACCGAAGAACATTATTTAAGAATATTGTTATATCATTTCAAGGTTCTCATCATAGCGGGGATCTTCCATGACATTATTAATGCAACAAATATTTCAGAACATTATTATATTATAGTCATATAGAACACTGAACAATATATAATAAGTGTACATTCACGTAATCAAAGTACAAACAGTTGGTTCTTAGGACACCAACTCTAACATTATCATCCAAAATGATGAAGAAATAGGAAGGGATCGTGGGGTCGATCTCACATCTCATAGAGAGGAGGAATACCTAGAATGATAAGGGATAAATCACTCTACAACTCATAAGAGTGGGTTCCACATTAATCAAGTTTTATCATAGCTTTATTTAAGATGGAATAGGGATAGGAATTAAGGTAAAAATGTTCCAAATTATTTTTGAAAGCTGGTACTTATATATATTGTAAGGGTGACCTTATAATATGAAAGAATATGACCCTATTCACATAGCGTTCCTGGACACATATTTTTTCTCGGTGTTTCCTATAATATAAATAAATAGGGGATCCAAGGGGATAAAGGGAACTATTAGATTATTGTATTGAGGCTAGTACATATATATATTGAGAGTTTTCTCTATGAAAATTTCACGCTTTTCTTATTTAAACAGGAAACCTGGATTTAGACACTATATTGACCTTTCTACGAGCGTTGGAACTTGAGTACCGAAACTGAACTACTGGCTTCCTTCAAAGGATAGTCAGAAAGGATCTTAACCTATCGATGACCAGATTTCATAAATGGGTATAGGTTTCTCGATCCACTATTTTATTTTTTGAAGAAATAAACAAATATTCATATACAATTAGATTTAATAGATTGAGGTCCTCCCTCCATATAATATAGATAGTCATACACATCATGTATTCCAGAAAGGTTTTAACTTACATTGACTTCTTGGCAGGCCCATACTCTTGCCAAAGTTAACCCCAATTGGAAATCCAGGTTTAGAAGCAGTTCCAACACTAGCTTTGGGTCAACAAGACAAGACAAGACCCAATTGTTGTCCCAGATTCATTCTGCAAATGACTCAAATCCTTTTGAAAAATAGGTCTTTGTGGATGAATAAGAGAGAGCTACCTTCTGACATTATATAGGATTTATTTCAAGATACGATCTTGTATAACCTATTTGATGAATCAAAGAAGTTTTCCAGAGGTTGGTGAGACCTCACACAAGAGAAATGCATTTTATAAATTAGAAGATGGGGTTAACTATATAGGGTCCAGTACCGTAGATCTAATGCTTTCTAAAGGGTGACGAGGAAAAAAATTTCTGATTCTTATATATTTATATATATATTACAAGTCAAATCATGAAAACTCTAGAGATAAAGTCTGGTTAATCTGATTAGTATTAATCTCAAAGCTAGGAAAGATAGTCTAGCCATATTTAGAATCCCCATTAGAGGATAGAACTAGAGTACAAATTGGGATAGCCGGTCTTGTGGCATAAGTCAATATACGGGGAGTTCTCATTAGAGGGAGGTGATACATATATAGAGAAGAGGAAGAGGAATCACTCCATTTATCTTTATTTTTGGCCCCATATTTAAGAATGATTTTGGATAATTCACATGGGACTTGTTAATATAGAGTTCCTTTGGTTAATGGTTTGATTGACCCTTGAGCACGAACTCAATTCAGAGGAAGACAAGAAAGCCAAAGGTTCCTGGTACATAGGTAGTGGGGCTCTTTGAGTCGGAGTGCCCAAGTAGCTGGGGAGAAAACTCCTAGGCTAATAGCTATCCTATCATTTGCCGAGATCAAGGACTTTCTCATAAAATAAAATCAAATCCTGACCCTCCTAGACCCTCCCTAAAGGGTTGATACTTCATATATAAGGGTTTAGAACCTTTTTTATAGGTATATATCGTCAGGTTAAGGAGAAATACTCTTATCCAAGTGAGTACATAGTGTAACATGCTTTGAATCAAGAATTTTCTTCTTCTCCCACTGTGCACAAGATTTTTTTTTTCTTTCACCAGCATAGAAAGGTTCGGAATGCTGAGAGACAGTGGCAATGATCTACTATAATAGAGCTACTACCTATATTATACCAACGACCACATCTTTGATATTCTTTATCTATTACCTAGTATAAAGTTATACTTTTATTACCTACCATTACAAAAATTCTAGAATCATGTTGATTGATCCTTTTATCGTATATGAAGCGATGCATGGTTGAGTTGAGAACATGTCAGGCAATCTTCGAAAGAACGTCACTTGCTCAACTGTCCCCTTCTGTATTGTTCCAACTACTCAACCTATTTTTTTCACTAGTAAGAAACTGGGCCATATGAAATCCTAATAAGGGAAAGGGAATCTTGTGTCTCATCTCTCGACGATAAACAAAACCATGATCATTGTGTTTTCTATTGACCTAAAAGTCATCAAAGAACCAAGTTCATGAAAAGGCATCTCATTTACCCAACAAAAAGCGGCTGGTCAAGATGCGGTAGTGAACAACAGGTAGCCGAACTGAGGTGCTCGGTTCCTTTATCCAGGGGGGAGGATTGACTTAGCAGGGGCTAATGAAACAATGGTCTATCAAACATAAAAAATTATTGGAATTGTAGGACTAGTCGTGCAGGATGTGGCTATGGTTGTCGATTGAAATGCACACCTATGATTGGTGCTGCGATGCTATCGATGTTGTTTTTCCAGGGCCATACCACCTGTTGACTGAACTAGGATACACCTGCCTTAGGAAGAACCTCACCATTGGTACTAGTCTACGAGCACTATCCAAGTCATAGCTTTGAAACAAATTACCGAGACAAAATTATTTAGAACTTAGTATTGAGGTGTCTGAGGTCTAAATAATCAGGTCTAAATACTTTGGTAATCAAGGACCTTAAAACCTCAATACTTTAGATGATGCAACGGTGTGAAGGGGAATGGGAAAGAAGTAATGATTCATATATGGGAGAATGAAATACGTGCAAGTGATTTAGTGTTCAAAGATGTAAAATGATATATACTAGAAAGGTGAATCCATAGAGGTAATACCATTGAGTTTTCCTCGTCCTCTCATTTACTCCTTTCATTTCGGTCCTCGCTTTCTGGATGGATCTGGTGAAAGAGATGCATCTTGTTCCGTTTATTTCCCTTTGTGTTTTGGAGTCAGTCCCCACTCGTTTTCCCCTTGATCAATCCTTGCTCCCCTTTATCTTCTCCGTTTCGGATTCATTCGATCTACCCATGAAGAAAGATATGCTTTCCTCCAGCTGCAGCAGGCAGCTAAGCAGTCGAAAGACTCACCCTCGATAGTAATGTGTTAATCATTCATACATACCGAGCCGCATATTCCCATGACATCCTAGGAATTCCTCTTCTTTAAGATAGTGGTTGATTGGAGGATATGGGGGTATGTTTTCATGGATCTCTTGGAACAAATGGACATATGGACACTATGAATGCTACATGTCAGGATGGTGTTGATGGAAGGTATGACATGGATGGTTTTATAAGGCCAATCTCGGTATAATATAGTCGGACCACTATAGGAACCACTATAGGCACCAAAAAAGGTAACTATAGTGGTGCCTATTGTGTTTCTCCTATAGACTATATAGAAGAGTATCTAGCTAGATTATACACTATCTAGATTATATACCGAGTGGTGCAGTTGGCATTGCAGTTGTTGGGGGAATATGACAATGATGATTCCTCAAATCACCAAGGTGTTTGGAAAATCAATGGGAACCATTTGACATAGGGAACATAGACAAGTGATCGTCAATGGATGTTGAATTCCTCTTATTTATTAGGGTGCAGACGTTGCTTTTAGTTGTTTACTTTGTTGCTGACAGAGTACTCACTATTAGAAGACTATGCTGCATTTGATCCATCTATCCCATCAATAGAGGTGGATATGTGCCCAGTCATCAGATGCCTTTCGAACCTGTAAGGGAAATCAATCATAGGTAGGCACCTGATATGGATAACAGATCGGTCTCCATTCATCATAAACTATCAATTATGAGTCTGGGGAAGGCTAACCACCAGAATATTATCTTCTTTCATCCTTCCCGATGGAACTAATAGAAAGTATGTTCTTGCCAATGAACATTGACTCTATACTCTCTCTCATCAAATCAAGAAATCTAGAAATTTGACAAATGAAGAAGGTGTATGCTAGTACTCTTTTAATAGTGTGCTTCCCATTCCATTACCAATCACGAAGAAGCTCAAGATGATGAGACCAACATGATAGGAAATTATTATCCATGATGTTCAAATAGATACTCTTTTATATAGTCTCACAGAAGAAGAGAGGCTCAGGGGAAGGTTCTCAACCCTTATATATGAAGTATCACCTTTAGGGAGGGTGAGGTCCTCCATCCGTATAATCTAAATAGTCAGATACTTCATGTATCCTAAGTTCAAAACCCGTATATATGAATTATCACATTCTTGGACCTTTCTTTATAAAGGGTCATATCTAAACGAACCATTATAAATTGTCGGAAACAAGTGATCTCTATAGAACTATAGACTATATCGAAGAGTACATGTCTCTCTTAGAAGAGCGCCTCCGCTCTGAGAAGGTCCCCATCCAGGACTTCTGACTATTTGATACCTTCCAATTAGTTAATATATATAGGTATTAGGAACCTAACCTAGGGGATTATGCCACCTGGCCACTTGATATGTCCTTAGGAAGAATAGACGAGAGTAGCTGCCTGTGGGGAAAGAGCGGACCTACAGTTCTTCAGCTTGAAAATAATGATAAGACCGATTTTAATTGGAAATACTAAGAAGATATCCTAGAATCCATGAAAGAATTGGTTATTCTTCCATCATAGTTGATACATTCAATATATATCAGTACCAGTAGCTTCACATGTGATGAAAAAAGGAAAAGAGTTCCAAAGTAGGATTGTTCAGATGAATGGAAGGCAGGGTAGAGTGATGTAATTCAGGGTATCCTCTGCTATTGTTATTCTAATAGACTATATAGAATATTACCTGATCAGGAAGAGCTAATATCTGCTGTCTTGTTTTCATTGTGGAAGTTAATAACATTAAAAGACATTCGGATGATCATAAAATTCTTGATAAATAGTCTGATCGTCTGCTCCTTTGATAAAATAATACATTGTATGATTATATAATTGCACATAAGGGATCATTGATACATAGGAGTGTTGGGTTTTTACCTCAGAAGAAAGGTTCTAAACCCTTATATATAAAGTATCACCATTATGTTAGGGAAAGGTTCTTTCGTCAAATTCACCTCTCCCATGCCCAATCTTTACATCAGTGGATGGAAGCAGAGCAAGTCAAGTTAGCCTAGTTATCTTTGCATAGACCTAGACCTATAACCTATAGGGAATCGAATGAGCTATAAGAGAAGCAGAAAGCCTATAAGTTTTTCATCCCTTGATTCATTCATCCTTTTCTGACCAAAGGAGATAGAATTCTCATCAACCAGTCATATCTTAAACTGAGGCATTGGAGGGAAGTACGCATGATAATTTACAGTATGAAGAAGGTGTACATTATGATTTGGTTAATATCAAATATTTCTTCTCTAGTAAAAGCCTATAAGTTAAAAGTAAGTCAAGATTGAATTGGATTTTCTTTCCATCATTTTGGTTTTTTTTGGATCGAACTCCAAGGGTTTCCATTATACTAAGTACGAAGAAATCGAACTCATGGGAAAATATAAGTAGCAAGGGGTATGACATTCAGTCATCTTGGTGAAAGACATTCCTTTCCTAATTCAACAGTACTTTCAAGATTAATAGTAAATAGAAAGTACTTGGGATCAAATGAGAAAGAAGCTACGAAATTGTCAAAATGTTTATAAATCTTCCATGTTTTCCCTTAGTCGATAATGATAGATCTATTTCTAAAAGGAAGGCAAGTTAGAAAGAAAGAATTCACCTAAGGATATAAAAGATCTCACAGCTTAGGGTGAGGTTATAAACCCTTGATATATCAGTAGCACCTTACTAACCCTTAGATATATAGTATCTAAGAAAAGAATAGGTTTTTATTCCAACAATAGAAAATTATTGACCCCCCAAACCCCTTTCCTTTGGGGAACTGAAGAAACAAAACATCACTTCTCCCCTGAATCATATGCCCCTTTGAGTTTAGGAAGGATAATTTCACTACCTATATCAATATAACGGCTAATGGAGGGTCAAATATTACCAGTACTCATTTTAGGAATCAATGACCGACTTCAGAGGTCAGTTGGGATTGAGATTGAACATGCTAGGAATGGGGAATCTCAAAGTAGCACAGAAGAAATATGGATATAGAATTGAAATAGAATTGTCTTTAATGGTTATGAACCTAGTCAAATTCAATGATTGAAAATTTTCCAAATAAACTAAGTGAGAAGATGGATCGACAGCCTCAGAGTAGATTGAAGGCTATCAATTTGATAGCCAGTTCAGTGTAACAACAGAGAGCCTTGAAATAATCTCATGTGAGGGGCCCTAACGTTTCTCAAATCTACTAGCTAGAGGCTCGAGAATGGGTTCTAGGAAGACAAGTACTCTATCTATATAGTAAATTACACTATATAGAAGAGTACATGAGACTAGCCTGAGGTTGTGATAATGAATTAAGCAAGCTAACTTGAGCTGATTGGAATTGTGGACTTCGACCAGGCTTTGATTTTTTTTCATTCTATTGTCTAGTCCAGCTTTCCCCATTTCTCTTAGTTTGTTTGTTGATCACCCTTAGATTTTCCAATTCGTAATAGGGGTGGCCCACTAGATAAAGAAAGTGCTTGTATTGCCTTGGATTCCCCTGCCCCCAGTTCATGGCTTGGGAGTCAATGAAGACTCAGACTGAGAAGATGGAACAAATATCCCCACTATTAGAAAATAATAGTTTTATTCCATTTCTCTGTATCAAAATAGAGACTTTGGCACGTCGAACTAATCCCTCATTAGGGGTTCAATAAAAGGGCTGAAAACGGGTACAAAAACCACCTTCAATCCCCAGTGAATCTGAATAAACATCAGTGTTCTTCCACCATTTGGAATCATAGAAATAGAAACCATTCATAGTTTTTGAGTCGGTATAATATACGTTGTATATGTTCATTGGCATTCGATCCTGAACCCCAACACCATTTACATTCTAGTGTTCAACATCGACTCATTGGTGACTCGATTGGTATTGCAATGTAGCGAACACCTAGGTATTCTAGCATATAAAGTCCAGCCCATCCATCAAAAAACCCCAACCACACCAATTCAAAGTCGTACCTTCTCACCTTCCATTTTCAAGTACTCTACTCTAATAGTCACCATAAATTCCATTCCAATAGATCCATTGTTTCCACCACCCATTGATCCATTGATGTCGTTGTTGCCCCCCCCCCCAGCACCGCATGTTTGTTCGGCAGTGAGAAGTACTACTATTGGTTTTATTGGTATTGGAACGGTACTCTACTATATAGTATAGGATAGGCCACTTGACCCCAAGTATGAAATCAAGCCAGGCTCAACCCCCAGTCAACGAGCTACCCCATTCTCTCTTTGGAAAAGGAATTAATTGGCAATCTTGTTTCCAGAACGAACAATAAAAAGGCAGCGCAGGAGGAAAGGGAAACATTTGACTAGATGGGACGATTCATCTGTTCATGTAATGTTGTACCAGATCAAGTCATTCTACCTAGTTGATTCTATGTATTCCATTAGTTGACAGAAGAAGTGAGTAATGGGAGATCGATCGTTCCATCCAGTAGTGAGAAAGGCCCTGGTGCGACAGGTATATTTTGAAGACGTAGTGAACCCAGGGTAATGAGGAATGAGAGAAAAATAGAGGTCATATGAGCATACCAATTCAAATTGGAGCCATTCAATTTCTATAAAACCCCCGGAACAAACCAGTAACTAAGACCAACCCCATAGACCAAGCAACCAATGCAGTGCCAGACCGAGCTAATAGTAGAACCAAAGGATGTTTTGTAACCACCAATAAAAAACTATAGAGGCAGTTGCACAATATACCCCAGGCTTATCCGAGAATTGAGAACATGAACATACAGAAGATGAGCATGTTCAACTTGTTGAAGATTTAGTGGTGTGCCCATAAACCCAGTCATGAGACAGGCAGGAGTTCCGATGAGTACTAGAGCAAGCAATGTGGCGACGCTCGAGGCTGAAGGTGACATCACATAGGAAGGTCAGAATGATTGGTGGATGATCATTGGTATCTAGGGAAAACATATTGGGCTAGTAATGTATGGGATGGATTGACTAGGTTTTTTGGTTCATTGGATATCACTATTAGAAGAGTACTAAAATCACGATGTCTTTTGACCATTTCAATTGCCATCGGTCAATTTTACTTCTTGGTCCCCATGTTTTTGGAAGACCGACTACTCTTATGCATAGCTAGTTGGGTTCTTCATTCCATTGGATAAAATATGTTTACCACCCCCATGATTTTTTGTTGGTCCCATGTGTTTTCCTAAATCAATCCCACTAGGAAGTAATAGAGGATGGAGGAAGCTCGGTCCTCAAGTACGTATTGAAACAGATCTGATTCTATTTCATATGTCCGAGATGAAGGGACAAAATTTTTGTATGAATTATCCTACTAGACTATTAGTGTAGAGTCGGGTAGTCTTCCTATATAGTTCTTTCCTTTCCATCTCTCTTGGTCCTATCGAGGGGAAGAGGAGAGATTGGGTGGTAGCAGGTAGGGCTGAGATGGGGACCAGAAATCAATGTGAAAGGGGTGAAATGGGAATCCAGAGACAATATTAATTATTTGTGACTACTTCCTCATGAGGATAGGCATTGAAATGAATGAACGAATCTGGGTAAGACTTTATATTCTAATAGTTTAGGCCACTCAGATCAGATTCAAGAACTGGTGAAAAAGGAGGTCGATATCTTGGATCCAGGTCATTTATCTGCTTGTTCGTACTCCTTGATGGATGTATGGGAAGAATACTTCCTGAGGTCAGATGATGGGCATGGGTTTGGGAAAAGTAGAAATTATAATATAGGTTTTAGAGTTTTATATTTTCACCTTAGAATTGGAAGAGATAAGAGGTAGGGTTGGTCCAGTTGGTTCTAGCAGCCAACAGAGAGAAAGAGATAACTGAAAGGCCCTGGAATATGAATCAAGAATTGGTGGAATCACTTCCCCATTGGTTAATAGAAATGAGAAGGAGATGGAACCTACTCATTCGCTTCCATCCCGTTCTGGGAGACAGGTACTGATATATATTGTCATTGTCAATGAAATTTATGGGTAGTTCGAGTCTAGTGAGGCGTAATCGAGAGATCGATATGAAGATGTTTAATGAATTAATACATACATCACAGTGATTGGAAATAGGTTCATCGGTTACTTGTTATTTCTAGCTAAAATAAATAGAATAGATTCTTGTTGTCGAGTAATCCATCCTTTATCTGATGAATCGGATTTGTCTTTCTACTTATTTGATTCACTTCCTGAGACTAGTTCTTTCCTGCTGCAATGAGTTGGAATACAACCTTGGAAAACCATATATTCTAATAGTTGAGTATGATTTTACTATATAGAGAAGAATACTAGATTATGATATTATAGATTACAAGACTGAAATCTTTAAGTATGACTATTAGATGGATTAAATTTATATGAATATAATTGAATTGAAAGAAAACAAATAAATATAGGGACAATAAAGGGTGGGATCAATTGACCGTGCCCTAGCTTGGATCACAGGGTGATTCAGTTGGATCTGGGAATGAGGATTCTTAGCGAATGAAATTCCCTAGAGGAGTGATAAAGGTGTTAGTTGTTAGCCAGCCTAGCACTCCACTTGTTTTTTTGGTTACTAACTCTCCCCCTTTATGAGTGGGATTCTATAATAGGGAATTTTTCTTCCTTTTAAACTGATGGCTTGTTAAAATACCGTTAGTACATCCTACTTCCATCTTGAGCGAAAAAGATAAATATGTGATAAAAGATCCTCTTGTAGCTCTTTTCAAAGCTAGTAGTTATCACTATTATGAGTGAGGAAGCTATGATCTTAGGGAAACATTGCTATTAGTGGGCCTACATGTGGTTTCTCCTTACCAGAGCTGTTGTTTATCGGCTCTTGCTTGTGCCAAAGGGGTTGGGGAGGGAACAATTCTACCAAGAAGGGCAAGAAAGGGGAATTTTCATCGTACTGAATCTTTAAAGAATGAAATCATGTACTAATTTGATTGTGCTAGTCCTTTTGGAATTTCTGATGCTACCCTTAACATATCAATGATACAATACAGGAAGTGAGAGATCTTATTTAAAATATGGGTACTTATATATATAGTGTATAGCTCATGGAAAAGATTAAGGACGGTGTATTCGTGGAAAGATAGCCTGAGCTAAAAGGAAAGCACTAGAAAAGTGGAAGAATGGTACTGATATATATTTAAATTAAAGGCTTGATAAGTGCAAGGAATAGGTAAGACTGTTTCTACTTCTAAATATGGTTGAAAAATCCTCCTACAATTGTAGATAGAAATTCGCTAATAGGTGATTGCCTGCCCATGCTATAACCATGATACCTTCCTTTACCTTTCTATAAGCTGGATAACTATGGCCTATAGACTGATTATCGTTATAAAAATACTTAAGGGTAGGAGACAGAAGGAAGAAGTGGGAAAGTCAAAATTACAAAAAATAATTTAGGCACAACCTTTTCCACATTTACAGAATCCTTTCCCGCAGTTAACCGCTTAGACATATTAGCCCAGATTACGCTTTCAAATCAATAGTTCATGCCTTTGACCTTTTTTTTGAACAAGCTACAACTTGTTACTAATGAAATAATGCCAAACTAATTAGGAACCTAATCAAATGCTAGTGTCGACCTGATTCAAACTCTTGAACTGATGATTGGAATCCTGATTGGAATCATGGAATTACCACTGAGCGGGGTTCTCTCTCCATTTCTCATATCTCAAAATATCTCTCATATGAATTTATTCTGACATTTGGAAAGTTTGAAATCATGATCCAATGATCGAAGTTTAGGAACAAAACCTAGTATCACAATCTGGTGCAGTTAGTTTACCATTTAAAACCCTTAGATATTAGTAGAATATTATTCATTTCTTTTAGCAGTTTCAGAATTCCTACAAGAGAGTATTCTAAACATCATATCACCTCATCTATAGAATGATATGATTGACTGAGAGTACTTATGAAACCCTTCACTTCACTAAGGGTTTTATTTGTGACCTACTGAACTGTTCACGTCACTCTCTTCAGTTCAGGCAAACAAAGGCTATGATATGATGAAAGTTTGGATCGACTTCCTTGCGTATGGAATACTAAATGGATTCTAAAGCCCCTCACTTTTAGTTTAGACTAAAAACACCGATTACTTCAATATAATATAGGTAGTACCCCTTAACACACAAATGAATGCCCTCAAGACACCCAATACCTGCAACTTCTCTCACTTATGATAGTAGATAAATGGGTGGACATGTATCTGAAGCCTCTACTACAGGTTGGTTGATTTCTTTACTTTATATGGACTTGGGGCTGCAACAGAGGGTAGTGCTTGGGAATGCTACTCTAGATCTAGTTGTATCTCCCCTTACTAGATCAAATAATGCACCTAAAAACTTCTAAAGATAATTTTTATCTTCCCCCTATCATGACCCTCCCTTTTAGGGAGGGTTAGATAGGTTCTACTTCATATTTAAGGGTTTAGAACCTAGGATACATGAAGTATCTAACTATATAGATTATACGGATGGAGGACATCACCCTTTCATTCGGGTAAGATATTTTAGAACCTTAATTGGGATAAAGCAGAAGGGATAAGAGCTAGCTATTGAACAAAAATCCCTTTCAATGTTGAGACTTTATGGTAATCCTAACACTTTAGGGAGGGTAAGATATTTTAGAACATGATATGTGATTAATGCATAGTGTTTTGTTCCCTTCTAGTAGTAGATCCTTGAGTCATTCCTCAAATAGGTCGAACATGGAAAGTTCTCCACCTGAGTTCGAGAGGTTATTTTATCAGATCTGTGATGAATATGCAGAGTGGGTAGGGAGAAGTGGGAGGTAATTACCTACTAAATGGACAGTGCCTGACCTTGTTCAGGGAGTGATTTCCAACGATCGGATTGACAATACCGACCTTCTCACAAGTGAATTTTATGATGTAATGTGAAATGGAAAAAATTATTGGTTATTCCAAGATCTTTGTCACATTATCAATTTGATAAACTATTCTGTCTAGTATGAATGGAGATTGTGTGGTTTTATCCACCACTTTAAGATGGAACTCTAAGTTGGCTTGGAGTACCGGAGTTTTCTAGTGAGCTATGCTGAATTGGTTCTCCCAATTGAGTTTTATGTTCCACCTGAACCACTCCAACTAGTGCATGAATGAACTACCTTGCACCCCAAGCTCCTTATTTATTTGTTTATCATCTAAAAATCACATCTATGTTTCCAATTGGCCCACGAGTGTCAGTTGAGTTCCTTGAAATTGGGTTGATGGTGATTTATCTTGATTGGAAAATAGGGGTTGTCTTCCTGATTCTTTAGAAAGGTGGTACTTCATATATATATATCAAGGGTTTAAAACTCGACTACTTCACCTTATTTAGTTTAGAAAGGGTGGGATCTTTTAGAACCTTTTACCATTTTAATATCCATGTATTTGGTGGGGCATTTCATCAACATTGAATCTCCAGTTGAAAAACGATTGAGTTGGGTGCGTGTTCTGGAGGGGGCTCGAGCAAACACACTCATCCACTGGTGTTCCACTATGGATAGTATTCTATTTTAAGTTCAACCTCCAAATCAATGAAAACGGGTTTCAAAACTTTTCTAAACCATTTTGGATATATGATTAGTGACCACTACAATCCCAAGGCGGCCTCCTACCTTTGATGTGACTGTTGTGCATAGGGTACTCGTAGATCAACTAGGTGCCCATATCCATCAAATGATGGGATCCATTGGGCAGAACAGTTTTGATGACAAACCTTCATAACTTTATATCCTTTGTATCAATACCTCAAAATATTGAGGGGGCATAGAGGCTCGACTGACTATAAGGAGAGACAATATAGAAGAGTACATGTTCTTGTTACAGGCTCTATCTATTCTCATCTTTTGAACACTGATATGATCTCAGTACTCTGCTTTAATAGTGTCACCTCATTTCATCACCATTAATAAAATCTTTAGTCTCCTATCCATCAAAAAAATACTTCATTGTGATCTCTATTAAGAGTACGACATCATGGACATAGGTTCAAAAAAAAATGGAATCACTCCAAGCAATAGACTGACGGATCTCATCTGGTTGATTTCCCTTTTTCAAATAAAGAATTTTGAACCCCGTGGGTCCACTACTATGGAATATGACTTTTTGTTTTATGTAGTTAGCTCTAGTGCATGTCTTTATTTGTTTTCACATGATACCTTCCTTCTTTACCTCAATCATTGTGTACACACCTGTGCCTATCCCATAGTCTTGATCACCTTTCACTAGGTATTTTGATTTGAATAAAATTAGTATAATATAGGTAGTAGGAATTAGGAGAAAAGAGTTCCACATATTCCTTCCTCTAACGGTTATGTCCATATCACCTTTTTTTGGTTCCTTCTTCTTCTAATTGAACTGAAACTGACTCTAAAAAGATCCCATGGGACTAACTAATACAGAGCTAGGGATAGCTTAGCTGGTTAGATGACTAGAACCTTCTTGATTCACTAGCGCTCGCAAAAGGGACTGATTCATGCTTATGATAATATAGGTAGTTGACATTGGGACACTTCATGTATTGAATCACTAGGATACATGAAATATTCCAGGTCCTCATCGTTATAATATAGGTAGTAGACCCTGCCCTCTTATAATCTGGAGTAGCCTGGAGCACTTGGGAATGACCAGGTTTTCCCTCTAGTCAGTCAGACCTAGTGAGTCTTCTGGCCCTGGTCAACTACCACCTCTAGACCTAGTGAGTGAACACACAGTGAAATGGATTACTTAGACCATGCTCCCCCTCCCATTTTCCCAAAGGAAATATCATAGTGGCCAACTCAGGTATACACCAAAACCACCTATTCGACTACCAACTCAACTCCAATAGAGCAGAATGTTGTTGGAATTGGAACAATGGGGTTGGATTGTCATTGTGTTGGACCCACTAGCCTACTACCTATATTATCCTAACGAAAGACCAAATCCAATGTTCGACTACAATTTTTCTTGTACCATATTTTGATCAACTACTACATCTATCCTAAATTCCCAATGAATCGTGAATGCCTCGAATACAATGGTATTTCACCTTGATCTTTCAATTCCTAACTTTGGCCTCTATCTAGCTAATGCAATGGAGGCCTACTCACTTTAACCTCCTATATATAAGTCTAAAAGGGAACGAATATCAATTCCTCCCTCTCTCTCTTCCTATTTTTATAGGTTCTAAACCCTTGATATATCAGTATCACCTTTATGGTGAACTATATAGGGTCATGTATCGTTCATTTGACTTTTTTAACCCTTATATATAAAGTAGCTGATAAATGGAACAAACTTTGTTCTATCCCAGTCAGTCCGAGCACCCATAGGTGTGGTTTTGGTTTTTTTGAAAAGCATGCATGTCCTACAACTTTCCCTACTACCAAGATACTTTTTCAATAAACCTCTCTTTGATCTCCAGTCCCCTATTTTCTTTCTAAATATTTTTGTTGAGGTTGATAATCCCCTCATCAGGTTTCTCGGAGGCTTTTACCCCGCCCTCCTAAAATCACTCCACTTCCATCACTGAGAAGTGTATCTGACAAATTGATTCCTAAAATAGTGTCAGTTATGGTCACATACTTGTTTTCACACATATGTTTTGAACCTAATATCATTTTGAAAACTCTTTCTCAAATAGTTTGGTATTATGGGGGTATTATAGGTAAAAAGATTCATCCTCCAAGGGGTCTTTTGAGTAAAAAATCAATCTGTGACTGAGATACCGACATTGATGAATCAGACCTATAGCAACCTCTTAATAAACTAACCAAGACTCACCGGAATTTCAGTAGTGGTGAAAGTGCTGAAATCCTGGCTCATAGCCTTCCTCAGACCTTATTGAAATGGGATGAGTCAATATGATTCACTATGGAAGATGCACTAATCAGTTCAAGATAATTTACTCATCCCACCTTGAACACTCATTTAGCTCATCGACTTTATCACTACTTATATTATTATATTACTCTTTTATTACAATTACAGAAAAAAATATATGCGAGATTGGACTATCTCCAAGCGTTTGACCAAGGGTTAGAGGAGTATCCAAGGTGATCTGAAGGCAAACTATTGAAGTAGATAAGCATGTCTACCTCAGAGAAGGGAATAATAATAGCATAGAAAGAGACGATCCGAACTAATTATGTGGTCATAGATGAACCCAATATAATTAGTATCTAAAAAAGCAACCGTTAGAGCTATTCACTATCAGTATTACAGAAGAACCTAAATACGAGGGCCCTTTCTCAACTTAAAAAAATAATCTATCTTCATCTATATATAGAAGATTACCTTCTTTAAAGTGAAAGCGTAGATTGAGGCCTATCGAAGAAAAGGGACCCTACCTTATTAAGGAATTCCCAACTAACCTAGCGGAAGAAAAGTGCAAGGACCTATAAAAAGAAAAATGTCTAGGTCACATCCAACAACAACTAAAGATGTTATTTTTACTGGTGTGGATTCTCCACACAAGTACTAGAAAAGATGGGATCTCTACAACTTGTTCCACAAACTCCAACTACTAGAAAGGATGAAACTGACTCCAATCAGTCACTATGAGTGGATACCATTGAGTTATCATCCAACGAGGTTCGATGTATAGGTACTCTTCTATATACTAGTGCTCTTCCACTCATCCATTGATGCTAATTTTTATCCTTATTGATGAGAACCATTCAGATTGAGTTCCATGGATGGTATTAATGACACATTAGTTCTCCGGTCCACCAACCAAATGGTATTGATATATATTGACCATCCTCCATTCAATATCAATGAGCGAACCATCATAGAGTCTATTATAAGATCCCATTAGGCAGTTTTAACCCCACTATTAGAGTAGTGTATTGAGGTACCCAAAAGATACTGAAAGTCGTAATTGAAGAGCCATATATTCCAGTTCAGATTGAGGAACCAAACAACCAAGTAGATAATATCCTTAACTGAAAAACTGCTTTGAGTGGTTAGCAAACTATTGAAGTAGATCAGTTACAGTCTACATTGAGGAGCCAACCCCAAGCAAGCAAGTTGAAGCAAAAGAAGCAAATATTTTTGAACCTAAGACAAAAGAAAGCTCAGGATATTGATTTGATTTCTAATCAAAGAAGAACTAACTTTTATTCTCTTCTTTCTTATCTTGCATAACATAAAGAGTAACTTATACATAAAAAAGATTATCCTTTTCTTTCCTCTTAGTCATTGATTCCCTTCCCTTGAACCCTCATTTATCTATCATCAGTAAAGAAGACCTTGAAAGGACTTTATATCTAGAATATCATTCTCCGAGCCGAGGGTGAATATCAAACCATCATTCTTTCTTGAATGGAATTTATATCTAGAATATCATTCAATGTCACTGGAGACACTCTTCTATGTTCTATTATTTAATTCGGCATAGCTAGTTCTTTCAAGTTCTCTAGAAAGCTTATAGTCGAGTGGACTGGTACTGATATATATTGGATGCCCCCGGTTAGCCTAGATAGTGGTCCCTTTGATCAATAATCTAGTATCTACCGGTCTGGATACATAAAAAATAGTGTAGATAGTGGTGTTTTTCTCCATCCTCTACCCGCAAATACCATACTCACTTAAGATACCTCTGGAAATAGATTTGTGAATCTCAATGCCAATTACATATTCAACATAACATAGTTAATATATAACCTTAATCTCAAAAATATTTATGAGGAATGTCTTGGTATCGTTCAACATGCAAGAAAGAAGTATGTGATCAATATATTGGACTAGAAAGAGAAACTTTCTCCCTGAGTACTCCATTTCACAATGTTTATGTATATACACTGATCAAAATATTTTTCCTTAAACCCTTATCACCTCATGGAATTTGAGGTACCACTGACAGGAATACTCGTCCGTATATCGACTTCCTTAACCAGCACACTACTTCCCTCATACAAGAAGATTCCATGCTTTAACCTTATATTATAAAAATATCATACTTGAAAGATTTTAGCTTATGAGTGATAGAGCACACAAATGCCAAACCTTTCAAAAGAATCTGAATTAGCATTACTAGACGCCTATCCCCTATGCCTTTTTCTATCACCCTATCACCTGCTATTGAATGAAAGGGAGGGCATAGATGGATATACAACTATAAGAATGAAGTAAAGTCAATCTTTCAATATATATTAGTACCAGTGTGAGAGAGGGGGGATTCTCAGCTACTAAAAGTTCAGTGAGCCCATTAGTAGTAGGAACTCGACACTGGCAATGTGATGGTCAATGAGTGGTGGTAGTGCGATAGAAATGACTAGCTATACTATATTCCCCATGAGCCTATTGGGTTGGTATGTGGGGTTTGGGGTGCGATGAGTGGTATCGTTCAAGCCGATATACTAGCAATGTTAGTTGTGTTAACATACTAACCTATGGTAATAGTGGGATGGGTAGATTCTGGGATCACCTTGAGCTTCTTTCAAGCAGAATAGCATGGTTGGATAGGTTGTGATGAGATCAGTAGCTGTCACCCACTAGGCCGATAGGTACAATGTTGGATTCTCAATTCGACCCACAGTAGTAACTGCTTGCATTATCCTCTTGAGTTCACATATGATGAGCATTGTGAAACCTAGCATGAGAGAATTGAAAATTAGAATGGACCATGTCAATATATATGGCCCTCCAAAAATGAGATTGGTCTATGTGCAACCATATTGGATGTGTTTCTGGTTCATTTCATCTTTTTTGGTTTCATTCTATAGGAAAGGCAGCATATCAAAAACCTTTTATTGGTGAATGGGTTTCGAATCAAGATGTCATTTCATTACGTTGGGCCAGGAGATATCATTTCTAGTTTAACTCGAGTTGAATTGACCTTCTGGAGATCCATCTATACTCAATTAGCAGTAGAAAGCATAGGCTTCGTACTCATTGATAATGTGGGGTAGCACCCCCATTTCCACTATTCTAGCACCATCATTGAATGGTCTAGGATAATCAAAACTTTTTGGGGTGTCCATTGCATGATTGTTTGGTTACAATTGGTCAGTTCATCTCTCCATATTGCCTTCGGACCATCCAGTAGTCCACCTTTCAGATCCGAAGAAATGTATTTCTTCATAGGTAGTCTGTTCGTAGTTCAACACTGCCACTCGAGTACACTCTATTGTTTTGATAATACTACGACTATCGATCACAACCAACCCCATGACACCTTTGTTCAATGGACCCACCCACCAATGAAAATTCTGAATATGGATATGGGAAATCAACTAACTTCTTTCTCATATCCCAACCTCCGTTATAGACTCTTTATGAATCGCATTTGCCCATTCGCTCTCAACTCAATACCAGATTCCAATCATTATTTCTAGTTGAATCGTAGAACATGTACAGTTTTGGTATGTTGAACCCCCTTCCACAATGAAAATAAGGGCTCTGATGGTTCTAAAAGATCTGAAACCTTACCAAATACGGTAAATTAGCTGAGTTATAAACCCTTATATATAAAGTATTATCCCTTTATGGAGGATCAGGAAATATTTTAATTCCAGCTAAATTTGGATTTGAGTAAGAAAGGTTTGCATCGCCTGATCCAACTTAGAGGAATGGGTCGAATTGAGAAGTGGACTCCCCTTTTTGAGAGACAAGAACAGAAAAGGGTGGGGAAAGAAATATAAAGAGGCAATTGCTTTAGATTTTGGAATCCACTTTGATCAGATCAAGACTATATAGACAGAGTAACTGTCCTTTCATGCTCTCTGAAATAGATAGAGAAATCCATTAGTAAACTCTAAGATCCAGGCGGAACCAAGAAAGGAAGCTAAAAAGGAAAGGGGGAAATGACTGCCACTGTGGATGTTTTAGGAGACTCCAACTAGTAAGGAAAGGAAATATTTTGTCTGAAATAGACTCTCTGATAGGTTCTGAACTATCAAACTTTAAGAAAGTTGGTGTTTTTTTGCTTCAAATCGATCTTTTAGCAATCCACTGCATCTTTGGAAGAGGATGCCAAATCAACCAGCTAGAGTTTTTGTCCATTCCAAGTCAAATCACCACCTCACTACTATTAGAGTGATAAAAACGAATGTGCCATCATTTTATATTCCAGTAGGGCTGCTTGAAGTCTTTTATTCTTCTTTTTCAGACCTAGTATAACAAGTTTGATTAAACTATTTGGAGGAATCTCACGGGGTTAAACTAAAGAATTTGAAAAGGAGAAATGGAAATTGAATCGAAGGGGGAATGAGAAGATAAGAAAATGTGATGGGTTGTTTCTATTAGAAGGCAGCGTGATAAGATAAGAAAATAGGGCATGTGGTAAGCTTGTCTTAATGATAGAGTGATAGCTCGGTATAATCTAGCCAGGTACTCTTTTATATAGCCTATAGAAGGACCACTATATGCACTGATATAGGCACCAAAAAAGGTTCCTATAGTGGTGCCTATAGTGGTTTGACTATATTATACTGATTAGACTCCATCCGAGTAGCGGTTTTGCTAGTGAGTTCTTTATCCTTATCAGTATATAGAAACGACTCATGAATACATCACCAGGGTGAGATTCGGCTTTTGGGGATCAAGAAAAAGACTGACAGGGATAAGGAACTGAAGGAGCTGAAATGGAAAGCTCGCTCAATATATATCAGTACCAAGGATCCTGACAGTCCATTGGTACCTTCTGATGAACAGTCCATTCAGTCAATTAGTTCTCCGCCTACCCCAATATTCACACCGACTAATACAGATCAACCTAGTGTTCTGCATGGGGTGATGGGTTTCTAGCCATGAACTGAAGGTATCACCTGTTGGGATCATCATACTCAAATTTTACACCGCCGAAGGAACTTCTTGGCAATGGGTGTCGTGTTGAATGGATATGGCCATATCCCGAGTGGAATGGATGGAATCAACTCAAGCGGTTACTTTATTGATACTGAAGAACCCCAAAGGCCTACGACCTATATTATATCGACCTGAGTGGCTACCTTCCATTTCATTGGCCATCTCTTTGATCAGTCGGGACTATTAGAGTAGAGTAATCACTACTAGAAGAGTACTGATGAATCACATATAGCTAGGGTTGATCTTTCAGTACCAACAAGGTTGATATTTCTAGTGTCCAACTCATGGAAAAGGAAAAAGGTAATGGAATGGTTCATAGATGGTGTGATATGTCAATGAAGAAGCATTAGTTGGGAAAAACCTAATGATGGGTATATTCCCTTCTTTCAAATGGCAGTGGGGAAATCATCCTTCCCCCAAGGGTGTCTTGTTGACTTGATTGGATGAGTGGTGATAGCGTGATGGGTTACCTTTGGTTATGATAGAATCACCACTCCAAACTCCACACTCTTGCCAGCACAAAAAGCTTTCCCCATCTCCTCACAAGTAGTGATGGTTTCATTGCACTTGACCATGAGTTGGAGGAATATGCAGTCGTTTCACTAGGCATTCTGGAACCCCTCACAACCCTCACTCATCCCGTGGGTTTTATTTGATATCATCCCAACTTTTCTTAATGCAGTGAGGTTAGAAACACTTATATTCTAAGTAGTGGATAATCCTATAGGAAAAAGGAAGGAATGTGTCATAACATTACAAAGAGAGAACAGGTGGAGCTGGCTTACTTTCTTCGAGTTCCATGTCCATTTCATCCACCCTGACCAATACTATTAGATTAGAGTTCGGTACTCTATCTATCTAGTACTGGAGAAAGGTATCAGCCCCATTGAAATTTACCCTTCCTCCGTCTTCTGATCGTGGCTATACGTGTGAGGTTTCTTAATTACTTTGTCTGCCTCTTTGATGCATGAAAAACGAGTTCATTCCTTTCGGGTAGTTGCACTTGAGTCCAAAATGATATAATATAGAGTGGATGCCTAGAAATGGTGAAATGGGTCGAGAGGATAGAATCAATAGAGTATTTATACTCATGGGTGAGTTGTTTCTGGGGAAAGAGGACTCATAGGCATTCGAAAAACCATAGGGCCAATATCACATCATGATATAGTCAAAGAGGTGGACTTCATATGCTAAATACCAACATGATGCTTCATAGATGAAGGGATCAGGTCTACATGATCTAGTTCTGTAAAGGGGTCACCGAGTCAAAAAAAAAATAGTTGATCAAACCCCCATGTCAATACGGAGAAATAAATCATATCTAATCTACTCTCGTCTGATAGTCAATTGGTGCAATGGGAAATGTTGATGCCAATAGTTGCACTAGTGTCTTGAAATTGGAACACTATCAAGTCGTGTATTATATTATAGTAGGATAGTCAGTCAGGGGAGACAGGTGGGCTCGGTCTATTGTTCTTTTTCACCTATTTGTACATTGACGGTTCCTCTCATGGTATCAGTTCATGTCCTTCTGTTTCATAAAAAACCTCATGGTATCATATCTTCATATTCACTTTCCATAGTCTCATAAGGGCAGGGTTCAAGATCAGTCTAATGGGACCTAGAGGTTTTGAAGCTGTAGTTGTTGACCGACTCTATCAATTCCTTATTCAGTGAAGAGTTTCCCAGCAAGACTCAAAGATCTCTCCTAGCAGTGAGGTTCTAAACCCTTGATATATCAGAATCAACTTTCTAAACTGAATAGGGTGAAGTATCCAAGAATGTAGTGGAAGAAAAAAGTGCTTGGTAGGTTCCCATGATGTGGATTCAAACCACTCTGAAGTGACTTTCCTTTTATTAGTTGTGAGAACAACACTATTAAAAGAGTACTGAGAATGAAGTCCTTGGTTTGGAAATACTTGAACCTAAGGAAGTAACTACTTTTTCTAGAGATCGACAAGGATAAAAGAGCTTTAAGGACTAAAAAATGGAAAGAAAGAAGTGAATTTTGGTCCTGGATGAATGAATACAATGGAGAGTCTTTCTTAAGTGATTTCAATAGACTTCAATGTCTTGCACGATGATTTTATTCTTCCATCCAGTCCTTAATAATAACCAAACCTTCGGTATATTATAGAAAGGTTCACTTCTATATAGTCTATCTAGATTATAGTAGTCCTCTACCACATCAAGATCTTGAAGAAAGATGACTCATCCCTAAAGCCTCTAATGTTTCATTCTTTCCCTTATTTATGGGAAAGCTAGCAGCATCGGTATAATATAGGTAGTAGATCAGCCCTTGATTGCTCTATCTTGATGAGTTAATTCTTTAAAATCTGTATAATTCTAAAGGAAAAAAGGATTCTTATATCAGTTGATTTGAATTCCTTCCCCTTCTTATTCCTTGAAAGATAATAAAATTTCTTTCGAATATTTTTTGTTTTCCAAATGTAAATAATGTTATATGTTAGTAAATCCATGCCCTATAAGAACTAGGCTATCCACTTCTAATTTGAATGAACTTCCAAAGAATCAAAATCATTTTCTGATTATCTACAGTAAGCTGGAATTTCCCATCAATTTTCATGCTTGGCCAGAGTAGAATGGGATTACTGTAGGAAAACATAGGAAGATTACTGATTCTGGACTCTCTATGATCAGAAAATCCCAAAAATATCTATGGACTGAAGCCTTAGAATTATATATCATAAAAAAGGTAGTCTTCTCTTCTAGGAGAGTAATATTAGTAGATGACATTAGACTTATAGGAACCTAACCCTTATATTATAAGAATACCTAGCTACCATGTCAGATCATGTTGTTTTTCCTTCCCGGTTGCTTTAATCTATCAGCAGAGTTGGCACGCCTTCCAAAACAGATGTAGCGACTTCTTCTACAAGCAGAAGGTCTCAAAAAAAATTACAGGAAAACTAGAGTGCTAGGTTTGAGGAAGTAAATATCATATAACTCAAGGATAAAATTGTAGAGAGGGTGGTAGTTCCATCGGAGCTTACCACAACCATTATGGCTCTCGCGAAGCATGATAATTTTCATAGATGGCATGATCGGGGTTAGAGTTAGGAACTGGAACACCATCAAGAGACCAACACTCAAATGGAGTAAGTGACAAGATCTCTCCCTACACCTAGAGAAGAAAACCGGAACCATGAATCCCCACATTTGATGCACCGATAAAGGAATTACAAATTATACCACTACATAGGGAGAAGTTTCAATAGAATTGGGGAGACCATCAGTTTATTTTGAAAGATCAAAAGAAGAGAATGTCATATCACTATATACCGGTTTGGGTATTGGAGATATGAACTCTTCTCGGTTCCAATAATGCATCAAAAATGTCCAAATAAGACATCCCCATCTCCAAACTAAACATATTCACACTTCAACCATCTAATATTTTCAACAGTACTAACTTGGTCTGTGGGAGCCAATGGTATCATCCAGACAATATATTCGTTGGACATTGGGACCCTGCAATAGCTATTGGTGGAAAAAGTGTACTTGTGTGTCTGGATGGAAAAACCGACAAGGACCTCAGTTCAACCATTGGGATACAGTGGTGGGGTTGGAAGGATGGGTTTTTTTGGTTGCTCTGGTGTCACCATTATCACACAGAAGCAGACTATTAGAAAATTACTGAGCTCTCATATCATAGTAGGGTGTAAAGCTGTAGGTGTCCCGGTCGACTATTGGGAACGATCCAAACACGGATGCTAGGTATTTCAAACTACCAAGAAACTCGAACCATCCCAACTACCCAAACGTCGATCACGCGACTGCTAGCGCCAATGCTAAGGTACGAGCTCCGGTGGTTTGTGAATGGCCAACCCCGCTACTCAATTGATTCTGTAGGTGCACTATATAGAAATAGAATAGTACTGATGGTCACAAGTTCTCTTCATATATAGTCACAAGTAGCTTCACCAATGGGATCAGACCTACCTTCAGTACACTGATATTGATCATAACACCGCTAAAAACAAGACACAAGGTTTCGTTCACTCTTTCAAAACCCCCACTAAGAATAATAATAGTAGTGGGTGGTGATCTTCAAAATACTATATAGAATAGTACCTATTCCTTTTGAGACCTTATTTTTCAATATCCACTTTCTTCTCTTATATTGAGACTTGGTCTTCAAACCTTTCTCTCTTGGAAGCATGCATTGGTCATATAGAAGACTTCGTAATGCTTGAAGAGTTCTCATCTATTCTCTCTCCTCATTATGATCATGTGAATATCTCGTTCTTGGTTCTGAAAGATATATATGTCTCTTTCCCCTGTGATGTGAACCTCTCTCATCTGGTTGAATCTCTCTCATCGTGGGATATGGTTTATCGTTAGGCGCGTGAGCGGTCAATCTAAGTCCTTTAAATAATAGGTCATCTCCATATTCTATCCCTACCAAAGGTGATGATAACTCCAAGAATATGATTTATAGGTGAATCAATCAGCACTATATAGAGTAGAGTACTTGGATGGAAAAGGATGTTTCAAATGAAACTATTAGAAGAGTACTGAAAGAGGTTTCAAAGCAGCTGAGCATTTAAACCAGACTCTTTCCAAACCTCTCGGAAATATATATCAGTACCATCCCCATACTATTCTTTGAACCTTTGTTCATCCTCATTCTCCTTCTTCTCGGACATAGATAAACTATATAGACTATCTATATCTAATATGTCTGACTGACTTCTTCTTCTTCCATGAAAGGTCCTTGGAATTGTTAGGTCATCTACTACCTATATTATACCAATTGTCTCTTTGATTTATTTAGATTCCTATAGCATCCATAATTTATTTTCCATTCAGTCTAGTTCAGTACAATATAGGTAGTAGAGTCTTTTGGTATCCAATGGGATATGAATCAGTACTCCTCTACAGTACTATTATATATAGTTATAGAGATGATACCATGTCCCGCTCCTGGCTAGACTATCTTGTGTTTTATAGGAGTCAGAGCTCGAATCTCTTTTCTATACGCCTTCCAAATCGGTAAGGCCTCGACTGCAACTCAATCCCTTTCTTTCTCTCAAGAATCTATCACCCTTGACTCTTCTCTTTCTCAGTACTATACTCTAATAATCTAGATTATTCATTAAATTCAATTATCCATGTATCTACAATTGGGATACAATAGAGCCAAGCGAATAGGAAAAACCTAGGATCGAAATAGATAGAATAGACAGAGAGACGACATCATCACCTACTACCTATATTATACCGATAAATGAAATAACTCTACTACCTTACCAAAATACAATCACGTTGCTCAACCAATTAGCAGAATGCTTCCACTGATATGGATAAGGAACTTGAGGATGAAGAGAGAGTATTTATTACTAGAAAAGGGGAAGAGCTCCCATATTTGCATAATCAAGATAGATAGTCTATCTTGGTTTCGACACTGTACTAGAGGACTAGCAGTGGGGATGTGACCTTTTCCATCTTATTGGAATCAAAAAGTGATGGCAAGACTATATTAAAAATAGATATAATATAAGATTAAACATATAGTATGATGATAAAGAAACCCACCCTTAAGACCTTTTGATCTTAGTTGAGGTTATTCAAAATACATAGAAGATTGAAGGATATAGATTCTTGATAGAAAAGCAGGGCTTAAGTGAGATGTTAATCTTATTCAAGTGTAGAAAAATCCTTCACATCGGTATAGGAAGAAAGTTAGGTGTTGGTCCTAAACCTTTAAAACCCTTAGAGATCAGTATTAGATACTGATATGTAAGGGTTAAGAACCTGACCCTTTAGAAAGGTTCGGAATCTAAAAGATCTAACCTGAAAGAAAGGGTCGGGTTCTAAACCCTTATATATGAAGTAGCACCAAATACTGAATAGGGTGAAGTAGTCGAGTTCTAAACCCTTATATATTAGTAGTATCCCTTTATAAAGGGTCATGAAATGAGACCGATAAAGCTCTAATGCAGTAGAGTAGTCGGTATTACATCATTTGAAGTGGTAAGTGTTCGGAAAAAACATGGTAGAAATCCTGTCCATTGGAATGATATTAGTGAGAATCATGGTTATTAGAATCTCAAAAGACTTTATTTCCAATACTGAATAAGGTTGATGACTAATTCAAAGATAGAGAGGACAATACTCTACTATAATAGTGACAAAAAAGAGGACTTTTCTCCTCTTTTTTGTCTTTTATGTTCTCCTATGTTCACTCATTCGCGCCTAGAGGAAATCAATCTATAGGTGAGAACTTCCAAAGCTGGGAATTAAAGATTAATCGCTAAACATAGACTAAGAAGGAAGTTCACTGTCATTGGGTGCTTATGGCCATCGTATTTGACTATATTATTGTCAGTAGGAGAGGCCCTCGAAGTCCAATCTATACAGATTAGATAGAGCTACCCATCAATGTCACAAAAATTTCTATAGCAGTGTATTTTCCTAGTTGCTATCGCTCAAGGTCCCCTAGACCTGCCTGAATAGACAGATCATAGAAATACATCCTTTAATACCTACCAAGAAATCAGAAAAAAACTGGGTTCGAGACTACTAAAAAAGGAAATCTTGGATGGCCAGACTACGAAACTAGATTATCTACGAACAACTGCCCACATGGATCACTATATGAACCAGATTTCCTAATAATAAGAAGTCCACTATCTATAAAATATGGTAATTCCTATAATAATCATGGTGATGACTGGTAATCCATCTCAAAAACCTATATTTTCTCTTGGAGAGTCAGATAGGGACAATAGAGGAAGCTCCTAGCTACTGAACTATCTAAGAAACATGCTTACCACTCGAGATCCCTCATCTCAATCGATATCTAAAGATGGTGAAAAGTTACTCTTAATATATAGTCACAAAGGAGATTCCCCAAAAGAGAATTCTATTTGCCTATATATTCACTCTTGCTTCCTACTATCCCTGCACTCTTCTTCCCACTATAGGAGAAAGAATGAGAATCAGTAGCAGAAACATACCCCTTTACAAAAGAAATCTTCAAAGTGCTTGATGATAGTTTCCAAAGGCTAACTATAATCCATTAAATTGTGGAATTAAAAGTCAAAAGATAGTGGATGAGTCTGAAAATATTCTACTAGGAACTAAACTCGCAGATCATAGAAGCTACCGACACCCAGATCTCTCATTGCTTGCCAAGAAGGGATGGAGAATTCCCACCATCTCCAAGATCTCAAATCTAAATTGTTAAGAAATTATAATTTTCTTGTTAATATCACCCCAATTGTATCTTCATGGATCTATAAAGGGGTGCTCAAGAGATATTCTTCGAAAAGGGATCCACATTCAGGTGAGAAATTATTGAACCCAGAGTGAAGAAGATAAAATCCATTTATCTAATGTGTAAGTGAAAAGGTATAAAACAATTCTTTGATGTATATTACTTAGATATCATAGGAAGGTGTTAACCCAAAGGTGGCCAATTGGACATCTCAGTGTAATATAGTTTGATCTATGATTTGGTGTCAAACTCCATGTTTTCCTCTGTGATTGAGTTGGCCTTATAGTATTAGAGGTAACCATACTTCTATCTGGACATAGTGACTGGGGATTGAGTCCAAAGGAACCTTTCATTATATCATCAAGGGGTTTGTAGAACAAGTCAATTGACCCTCATCAATGGAGTGGTTGGTGGGTTTGAGTCACCCATCTTTAACCCTCAATTCCATATAGGTACAATACCGAGTTTACTATCTCACCGTATTCGAATTGGGATCATGCACCTTGTGGACCATGGGGGTTCGGCCATCTCTATCCATGAACTGGGCATCTGTGTCCCATAGGCGGTGTAAATGGATGGTAATTGAGAAATATCCAATCACTTGACGTTGTGGTGTTAAGGGTGCTAGAATAATAGATGCTGCTGGAGTGGTACTACTATCACAATTGAGTTGATGGTTTGACCTCAGTATCATTACTTGAACTCGACTGGCTATCTCTACTATTAGAATATAATGGTGGGGATGGAATCATAGTGGCCAACTGGGACACGTGGATAAAGGTCATCTTTGGCTCAATATATGCGTCTCAGATCGGTCATGTATTGTATATTGGTCCGACTATATATACCAAGATGTAACGACCAAGTTCTACTACCTATATTATACCGAGAGTCGCACTCCTCTCCTTTTCGCCCAGTGGTTCAGGTTCCCAGGTGGACATACCAATGGTATGGTGTTGGGGATCTCATTGAATGGCCAATACATTCGAGACCATCCATGCAACTATTGCTTGTCACAAGGCCAACTCAATCGCTCATCCTTCATTGCCACCCAAATGATAGGCCCGAAGGGTTGGCCATTCAACGATGTTCAATTTCACAACTCTAGGGGTTTTTGAAGACCATGTGACAAGAAAAATTTGCATGGATTGTCTCTAATGTATTGTCCATTCAACGAGATCGCCAACACCATTCATGTGGTATGTCCACCCGGACACCTGAACTGCTGGAGAAGTGAGTGGATCTTACAAGGTACGCTCTCACTTATCTTTATATTGGTCAGTCAGAGGACCTAGGAACTAAGGCCAAGTAAACAAGATACTACCTATATTATATTGAAACTACGCAGCATCTGTAGCAAGCGAGACAAACGACTCAGCATTTGTAGGCACTTTCCACATTAACATCGGGCTTGGTGAACCGGGCCGAAGGTGCTGCTTCCTGAATGACTGAGTGAGAGGTACGAAGAGTAGGGATCATCCTTGAAAGTAGCCTGAAAAGACAGATCGAGCTTACAAAAGGTTCTAAAACCTTGATATATTAGTAGCAACTTTCTAAATCATTAGGAATCACTTTCAAATCCCTTTCCTCACCCTTTATAAAGGGTCAGATCTTTGAACCTCACCTAAGAACCCTACAGTCGGTTACCATATCCTCTCAAAAATCCCTTTTGAGAGTGGAATAGGGACAGACATAATCAATTGAGTATCAAGGATTCTTAACATACTTGTACTACTTTAGAGATAGGGATTATTAGAAGGGTGATTCATTCAACCACAATAGATATAGATGTTATTGGACTACTTTCTTCCATTTATAAAGTATTGGCCCTTTAGAAAGTTGCTATTGATATATCATGGGTTTAGAAACTACTACTAATGAAAGTAATCCCTATTTAGAGTTAAACCAATTTCATTCTCCTATTGTACGTCTATCGCTTTGTGTTTCCTAGACCACTCATAGCAGGTGAGAATTATAAATGAAACAGATGGTCTAGGCCCTCCCTGGTGGGCACCTAGATGTCCTAGGCACTGACTTAGGAATTCCTTGTCTTTATAAGTTCTTATTCTGCTTTCATATGTGTATTAAAGAAATCTCATACTCTCTTACTGTCTTACCGCACACCAAATCGGTATTTGAAAGAACAATAATTCCATATCTGACCGACTTCAAGGTCAGCATTTGACCCTAATCATGTGTTACTGAACACTAAACCACTTTCTGACAGAACACCTTATCTATGATCAATCATAATCTTCTCAGTAATTAAGAGATTTCGTGCATCAATAAAAGGTGATCCTATTTGAAATCACTAGCTAGTGACTGAGCAGGGAAGTGACCCATAGGAATAATGGGGCACGAACAATCAAATAAGAGGTAGGACTAGTTCAAAAGGGTGTACTAAGGTCTAGAAAAGAATAGATTCTAAAGAAGAAACTACCATAATACCACTCAGTTCCCTTATAGGAAAAGAAAAGTGATCATAAGACTAATGGAGCATGAGCGAGAGGGAAAAATCTTATCAGTAGACAATAGAGTAATAATAACATAGTTCATTCTAAAAGATAAGTAATAATACAATGCCGCTAGACAGATACTCTTCCTATATAGTTTTTGGAACCCCCTTTGTGTCCATCCTATTTTGAGGATTTTTTAAGTTCCTTTCGTACAGAGGGAACAACCCATGCTGAGCTGAGTGAATCCATGGTCAACCAAGTAGCATGTTAAAGGCCGATGTGATATCCCAGAACTGCTACTTATATATATTAATTGAATGTGTATTTTGAGCAATTCTCTACGAGTTCCATCATTATTCCTCTTCTAATAGTGATCGCCATGCAGGTTTTCTAAATGTGAGTCTGATCTATAGGCAATTTTTCAAGTATCACCCTTGGGAAAATAGGTCGAATAACATTCAAGATTTACTAGGTAGGGACATTTAGTGAGGACCTGGTCTTCACCTAATTGTGGAAGAGGGGTGAGTATCAACTATCTCTCACACCTTTCCTCAGCTTGTTCCTATTGTTCTATTTGGGATGGGTTTTCCCACATACATTAAGAGAAAAATATAGGAGACCTGATATTAAGGTCTCAATGCAAAAAGGCCACCAGTGGAATCAACCTAGTCATTTAGTTGACTCTTCCAGTCCATGTTTACCTACATTCTGGTCATTCTTTATCCTTATCAGTGTATAATGTAGGTTGTAGGGCTAGTTTTACCAACTATTGGATTTGAACCAATGACTCTCATCGTATGAAAGAGATACTCTAACCGCTCAGTCAAGTAGGTAAATCTGAGTCAAGTCAGAGAAATAGGTACTCTTCTATAACCATATAGAAGAGTACCAGATAAATCCACGCAAAAAGAGTTCCCCTTACTATACAATGGGGTAGGGGCACTATGAAATAGAAAGTGTTATCACTATATGAAATGAAGCAGCGACTAGCACGCTATGATCAACCATTTTGAGAACATGGAGGTCATCTATATTTATATAAGTGGATTCAGATTCATACTATGTTGCATTGGTTTTTCACTCCCCACTATCCACCATAACAATATGTATCCACTATATCTTAGGAGTAGTCAAAGGTATGAAGTAACTAAACTGATAAGGTAGGTTCTTTAGATAAAAGTATATTCTACTGATATCTAAAGGTTATAAAGGGATAGGAGATGGTCCAAAATATTCACTATTATAGTAAAGTACTGATTGTGGAACCCCTACTACTCTTATTGATTGGGTACCTATTTACTATCCATTGGTGGTAGTCTTGATGGTCGGTTGAAGGTGGGTCAAAAGGGTAGCATGATCCGAAACAATCTGTGAGCTAGGAGTGATACGATCCCCATGGCCGAAGAGTCTCCCAATCACCTGGAGGTGAAAGTGGGGAGAGTGATGCGGTTCAGAGTGTATGGTGGATGGAATGAAAACTGCCAATAATGCTTTGATTACAGTGTCACCAATATGCTAAAGGGTTCAAGTTCATGTTGCTTCCAGGTGGTGCGCCTTTGGCCCATGACATTTCCATAGGAATTTGCTTGGCATCCTGTGTATAGTGGAAGTCCCCAAAAGGCCCATGATGAGAGTTGTGTGTTAGGCCTACTACCAATATTATACCGAGTATAAACAGACCATCACAAGTACTTTTCAAATAGTGTCATATAGGACATCGATTTCATCCACTCAAGAGAAATTCCATTGTTCGACTCGCTCCATTCGAGGTGTGGGAGAAGGACTAATAGAGTAGAGTACTGAATACACTTGTTGGTGGTTGCACTACGATTTAAACGGTGTCGTCAACTTCCAGGGAATATTTGGAACAATGAACTGACCATCTGCCAACTCCAACTACTATCACAATTGTGGCACAATAAGAGAGTGAACTGGACAAATAGACATCAAACAAGTAAGAAACGGGACATCAATGATCACAACTACTACACCCGACAAACACACCTGACTGATCGAGTGGAATTGGTGGGCCAATTGAAATGCCTTCACCATTCTAAGTTAGATTTCCTAGAATGTGTTACTAATCAGAATTTAGAGCCTATTCTAGTCCCACCTCATCTTCCTACTGAAAGTTTAGTATCACCACCAATAGTCCAATCTAGCTTTCAACCTCAACCTCAAGGTGATACTCTTGCTCCCACATGAACTAATAAAAGCACTAAGAAAAAATCTCTTGTTACTTCTAGGTTTTCTACGAAATATCCATCTCCACCTTCATCATCTAAGATAATATACATCTTGAAAAGACCACTCGTGTTCACCCTACTCGCTTTTCTAATTATCATTGTGACTACAACATCTCCCATCTCTTGCCTAGGTCTCGCTCTAGTGTTCGACATCCAATTGAGTGAGAATTTTGTTTCATATAATAAAATGATTAAAATCAGTATGGAATATAGTAATATGATGTCTAATAATTCTACTACTTTTCAATATATGTTTGTAACACTGAGTATGATGGAATTAAATGAATCGTATCCTGAGTTTGTGAAAACCCATATTAATGAATTATTCAACTGCTGAGATATTGTTGTTTTGAGTGGAATCATCAGCACAAACCTTCATGTCAACATCCTTAACCTAATAGGTGTAAGATCTTTTAGAACATTAACCGTGATGCATCAAAAACTCAACTATTAGAATATAATAGTGAATATAATAAGGTGTGTCTTCTCTGACTGGGTCTCGATGAATAATAGGGATAAGAAACTAAGAGTTGGGTATCTATTTTTAGATACCTTGTGCATCAGGGGGAAAACTCTTTGTCTGGGGTGAGTTTTCATTGGATGAAATCTATGCTATAACCACTGATCCTAGTCTAAAGATCTATCCTAAGCTAAGGAAGAAGAGAGATACTAAGGTCACTATGATCTCCCCAGCCGAGAAAGGACAACTCAAGGAGACAAGAACATATGACATCATCATTTCAAATCTTAAACAATGTGAAAGTTGGTACGAGATATATAACGATCTCATTTTGTGATATTGAGCTTTAAACTCATATACAATCTTAAAAAGTCTATATGGAGATCTTATGTCACTTCAAGATAATCAGACGACCCTAGGAGAAATAATTCTATCTTATTTAGAGAGAGAGAACCAACCAGATGAATACGAGTTAGAAGAGATTGAGCATATCGATCTTCTTCTTTAATGGTTGGATTGTTGCCTATGTTTTGACCATAATATAATGTCGAAGCAACTATTTATTTATGGGTGACTGCAAACTAAAAGAAGTATCATCTTCCATATTCTATCTCGCATGCTCAGGATACGATTACCCAATAGATTCTAATTCCGAGTGGAAGATACTTTTGGAAATCAATTGGATATCTGCATACTAGAATAAGAACCTGATAAATTATTTAATGGCCTTGATGGAAATCCATTGATCTTTCATAAAAAAGGTTATATACCCCTTGTAGTTCTTGGCACTTCCCCAGAAGCTAGATCATACCAACAGGAACTGAACCCACAGAGATCTAGGTTCATCAAGCTACGAGTCTGACCTCCAAGACCTGATCTAGAGGAAGGAAGACTCATTTCAACCTTGTGGGGCTTTATCAGAAGGAGAATGTGTAATTCACTATATGTATTTTTTAGACAAAATCCCAATGAGGTTGTCCTTGACTATGGTGATTCTACAGGGTGATTTATTCCAATAGAGCCTAAGGTATCGTAGAAAATTGATCAATATAGGAACTCATTCATTCAAAATAGAGATGCTCATTGTGATGATCCCTTTAGAGGAATCTACTACATAAGAGTTCCAATAATACGACACAAAACAGTTCAACTTCGAAGTTTACAATACCATCGCCTGTAATAGTTTTTCGTAAAGGGTTGATGGTTGAGTCCTATTGATTCAAAGCTTATAATGAGGGAAATGGAATACACTCTATGATTTCCATACTGGACTTCGCAATAATTCCTTTTAAGAAATCTTCAGCATCAAAAGGGGAATGATAAGCTCAATGGTGGGAAAAGGTTATAAAAATCGGACACCTTAGGGTCAACTATATAGGGTCAAGTACCATAGATCTGACCCTTTAGGGTAAAATATTTTAGAAACTTAATTCCCCAAACACAATGGCCCTATGTGATTGGGTTTTCAACATCCATGCTCTATTCCAAATATCTATGGTGGGTACGATGGTCATATCTACTAGTGGAATCGAGTGGGACTTGACATGGTTTGTTCACTTCTGGACTGGTCACTGGGGAAGATGCACCGAGTGGGTGGGTTCCCAATGGGGGTGGATGGTATCCTCCTATATCGATGTTGATACTATTAGATTAGAGTCAACTAATCTTCTATATAGTCCTTGCGCCAGGTTCCTGGGCTCCTTGCGGTGGTGTGGACATGATGGACATCTGCTATACTATATAGACAGAGTACCTGGGATGGATTCATCAAGAGAGAGATACGGTTGGGTTCAAAAAGGTCTTTATTTTCATTGTAATAGAGGGCGAAGTACCTTTTATTGTCATAGAGATGTTGGTGGTCGGTGGAAGAGAGAAATCAAGAATAATCTTGGTATAATATAGTTGGCCCACTATAGGTACCACTATAGTGGTGCTTATAAACTATATAGAAGATTACCTAGATAGATTACCTAATGTATACATGAATTATCCATGAGAATTACCAGGTCCCATTCCAGTACGGGTCAAGTGGGAGAAAAAAGAAAGATCATAGAAGTATTACTCTACTCTAATAGTCTCAGAAAATCACTCTTATTCGTTCCGGGATGGTGTGATCAGGTTTGTACTCTACTCTAATAGTGAGGTTGGGAAATTGCATGTTTGGCATTGGAATGCCCGCCCACTCGAGTAGATATAATATAGGTAGTAGAGCCGCTGCCATGAGAATGGATGGGAGGTTGTGGGGACAAATGGTACTCGGAATCGGAACTATATAGACAGAGTACCTATCGGGGGCGATTGGTGTTTCTGGTGTTAGGGACGGGTATTATTATAATATAGGTCTATACCATACTAGTAGTATATGTATGGAAGAAAGGTATAATCGGGCGAAAGAGGTGTCTATTTTGAGGGTGAGGTGGTAGGAACAACTAGAGGGAAGCGAGTTGGACACATGTTTTCTAGATCAAATTCCAATGCCGCAACTGGATGCATTCACCTATTGGAAACAATTCATCTGGTTATTCCTATTACTATTGAAATATTATATATATGAGCCTGGTTGGATTTTGGGGGTTGAGATGCATTTGGAAAGTATGGTTTAACCTATGAATGTTGGGAAGGACCTCACTGTTAAAATATATAGACATGGTGTTTTGTATTCAAGATGAATTCAACCATGGGTTTCACACCAGTGTAGACTATCTGTCCAAATATTAATGTCAAGTATCCAATTGGTGTACAGGAATGGGTTGGAACTATTGTCACTGAATCAAATGACTTGGGCTCTTGGGCATCAGAGAAATCACTAGGCAGTTAGGCGTGTAAGTCCATATCAGTTGGCTATTGAGTTAGGATCTCACTAAGAGGGGGTCGCCATGACGTACAAAGGTTTTGTTAGTCCATGTTCTACTTGGCCAGAACAGTCTATTTTACTACCACGTGGACACTCGGTGAATGTAAGACTTTATATGTAGGTATTCAAGTATATCAAGTGTGTATCAGTACTCTACTATAATCAGTGAACATTGGGTTCCAGGGTTGGGCATCCACTGATACTGGAATCATGATACCGAGCGGTGGGAAGAGATTGGATCAATTGGTGGTCGATGTTAGTGTTGGGGGTTTGGCCATCTCAAGGGTAGTTGTGAATATATTTTTATGTGAATACTAGAATATGGTATGGGGCTTCTGAACTCCAATATTGAGATGGGACACATTGTGATTCATGGATCACATAAGGTTGAAAGGGGACTACCTCAAAATGGAAGCTCTACTACCTATATTATACTGAGTATTCTTATATTTATATATATAGAGTCATCATCAATACTATACTCCAAAAGTACTCTTGAAACATTGGTGGGTCACTACTATATAGGAAAAGTACTCGTTTTATGTGGCACTCTTGGAAAAATACACTCAGAAACGGGTACTCACTTTGTGTTCCATTTACACCTCCGAGCGGGTGAAGTCAATTCCTGACCCTCCCTAAAAGGGTGGTTCAAAGTACCTACCACCAAATATTTATAAATTAAAATGGTAGCTATAAAAATGACACAAATTAGACTTCTCCCAAAGGCTACTTCAATATGAAATTCCCATTACGCATGGGACACAAGTCTAAATAATTCTATATATCTATACTATTAAGGAACTGGAATGTAGTGGTTTATTTCATTTTCATACATTGAAGTTACTTATAAAACCTTTATCCATATTTTAGATAATCTTTTGTTCCCATTAAGCATGAACATAGGTGTTTCTTTCCATAATTATCAGATTCTAGAAATCTCATCCTCTGATTCTTAAATTTTAAAACTTTTATTTTCTAATGGAGCTCAACTGATATCTTTTTTTCTTAATTTTCTAGGAAGATACAATACCTATAAAATTAATTTTATACCTTAATGACACTTGATATGATATTATATTTTAATAAAAAAAATATGGGAAACCAATTCCCTTTGGGGACTCACAATAATCCTATTAATGAAATATTCGATCTTTCTTTAAGGATTTTTGTTTTAAGTCTATAGAATGGATAGATAATCTAATAAGGTTTTCATCATACTTTGAAATACATTCTTCTTTATTATGTGTTAATGTGAGGAACATCGAATAAATTTTACCTCGATGTTCTTGATAAAAGTATTTCTCAAATAATGACACATTAAAATTTGTCCATTCCATAATTTTTTTAATCAACTTCTATATTTTTCATGATCAATAATCACAAATGATAATCATCTCCCTTCAGAAAAAAATACTTCCCACATAACCATTTTCCTTTCATTACGATAAAAAATTTAAAATATATTTTCTAGAGACTAAATCCATTGTTAATCAACCAATGGATGAGTCTTCCCATTAAATGACATAGGGTTATATTTCATAAAGTGTTCCCACATAAGAATGTCATACTGTGAAAAAATATATAGCTATATATGGGGTAGAATGTTCATTATAACAAGAGTCATATTCCCTAATATGGAAATTATTTGGCCAGTTATAACCCAGTTGTATTGGAAATATATATGGGGAATCCATACATTAACTATAGGGGTCGATTCAATTTTTTCTGTAAGTAACCACCATTAAACAATAGAAAACATTGAGTTTTATTATAATGAACATGAATATTAATCCATACTATAAAAAAACTTTTGAAGGAAGATTTTATCCATTAACCTAATTAAAATATCTTAATTATCATGCTAATTATAACACCTTGAATCATGTAACCCAAATCTAGTGTCAGCTTTATTAAATTGGTAAAAGATAAAACTAATCACACCACATAGGATCAATTAGTTTTGTATTCATAGAAAACTTGATACATATATGATTCCCATTTTATATAAGATATAAAAAACAACATAAGATACATTAATTTATTCTTAAAATATTTCATAAAAAATAATTTATATCATTGGTGAAGAAATCAAATAATTTTTAATCTTTTATTATTAGTGATGGTTATATATAGTGGAAGCTAGTGATTGTACTTAGGGAATATCCAATATGGAAGAGTGGATAATCAAAACACATGAAGTTCAATGAAAAACATGAGTTCAATGAACATATATAGCTAATATTAACATATTAATAACATAGCTAATGGAAACTAAATTTTTTATAAATGAAATATTTAATTTTGGACATTCATGACCAGGGACTCTCAGCCGTGATATAATCAATCATACTTTCAATGACACTTAAACTAGACCTCATTCTTAATAATTGTGTAATTTTAAATAAGATACCCATCTAATATAGAATGCATGTTGTTCTGTCTTAGTGGACCTATGGATGCAGTTAGGGGATATCTATAACCAGGACCCACTCTCAACTTTTATATCCTATATATTCCACATATTTTTAGAGACCAATATAATTCATTCATTTTTCAATAATCATATGTATTGAATCAATAATATGGAACATAAAAATTCAAAAATTAAATGAAATAACATAATTAATAAGATTCTTCTGAGTGACACCATATATAGTAATGTAATATAGTTAAACATTATTAAATTAAAATAAATGATTCTAAATTAATCCGTGAAATTAAAAATATGGACATGATGGGGAAAATTATGATGAATATTTTAGATTGAAAGTTAACATGATATTAAGAATATGAATGATCTAAACATAAAGTATAATTCATTATCATGAAATCAATACACTAAATCTATTATAAATGAAGGTTTTTAGTAAACCTAGGTCATTATAGATTAAAATATAATTAGTGCACTACATATAACTCCCATGAAACTCTGTGTAAAAAATAAGGTAAAATCAATTTTCAAAATTATTTTAATTTCATTAATCAAAAAACTCAATTTTAATTTTATATCATTTTAAATAAAAAATAAAAATATATTGTGAAAATAATTTTCATTAAAATATCCATGGAATCAAATAAATGACTCTATAGTTCATAAAGTAGGCATGTTGGTGGAAAAAGTCGTTCATGTGGTGTGTGTTAAAATAATTATTGTGTTTACAACTTTATAAATAAATATATTATTTATAAAATCACAAGAATATTCATTTTAAAATTTTTAATAGAATGTAGTACATAGGTAAAAATGATATTAATAAATCATTGGATAATAGTAAAAACATTCCTGAAATCATTTTTAAGAAAATATGATCATCTAATAAAAATTTCTTAAATAAAAATATTAGCTTATAATTTTTAAAAGAAAGTACATTAAATGATACTAATATATATATTCATGACCCAACAAGGGAAATAATGGATAATAATCATGTAAAAAGAAAACATAGAAAATTCAAAAAATATATGGGGTTTAAGTGATTATGATCTTATAATTTTTCCATTGAAAAATTGGAAATAAATGATACCAAAATTAATTTTTTATAACTAAAATCCCTCAACACAAGTTCCATTTTCTTCATAAGTACTTTTAACCTCAAGTATTATAAATTTATATTTATTAAAAATATATGAAGATACATTTAAATACTTATAATATAATATATGATCAAATAATAAAATTTCAACAACCATTTTTTAGTAATCTTTTATTATCATCATCATTTTAGGTGTGAACTATATCAGTTTTCATATATTCATCAATTTAGGAGTTATGGTCCCTGTATAATGATCATGTTTACATAATATTTATAATTTTTAAAATGATAAAATTATAATTTATATTAATTTTATACAAATTTATCAGAATTCATGAAACGAGTACTTGAAAAAGGGATCATATCGCTTTGTTGAGGTGGTAGTCCACACGTACGAATGAGGGATGTGATCAAATTTTGAAAGGGAGAAATAAAAAGAAGATAAATATATATTATGTTTTCAGAATAATTTTTATGTTATACATATCATATATATTCATTTTATTTAATTTTTATAATCATCCATGTAATGTGGTGATTAAAAATGAGTTCCACCACTACAAGGAGATGTTAAGTCGTACATATTCATGTGTGTTGTTTACATTTTCCATATGATTGAATAGAAAAAATTAAAATATTTATTTAATATTAATTAATTAAATTTATATAATATATATCATATTATTTCTTTTGGACCCATTATTCTAAAAAAATAAGAGTTAGTGAAGAAAAATGAAATAAATCCTTTTCATGAGGATGTTGTCCACATTTATGGATGAATGATGTGTAATTTTCAATTAGAAGTATAAGTATATAAAAATTCTTATAAGATAAATATAATAAATTTTATGATATGGGATGAATAAGAGTTATTATATCAAAATTGATAGGAGATTCTTGAATGTGGTAAAAGTATAAACAAAAAACAAAACCCTTGGTTAAGAACTATACCTTTTTATGAGACAACCACCATAGGTTTATACATAAATCATTCTAATAATTGTATTTGGATAAAAACAATAACTCTATGACATGAGGTATGTTAGTAAATGATTTATTCTAGGAATTTATTTAATAATAGGTTCTTGATGTGTGTAGAAGAGAGGATTGGTGGTGTTCTATTATTAGTGGGGGAGAGAACATTCTAGAAATGTTTCAGAATAAAAAAACATATTAATGTATTAATCAAGTCTAATGTCTAAAAAATGACACATATTCAAAGACTAGATGATATATGGTGGAAATATTTTAGTTAAGTAGTTTTCATAAATGTTTTTAGTTCATTTTAATCTATATAATTTTAGTTTTAACCCTTTTAACACATTTTAACACTTACCGTAGTAACTAACATTTAATTACCAAAGATAATAGTAAGAATGGAAAAATTGAAAGTTAAATAATAACCATATTTTTAAAATATTTATTTTAAATATTGATTCTATTTAACATATTTTAATTTATCTATGTAGAAAAAATTAATTTAAAAATAATACCACAAAAATGATAAAAATTTCTTTCTATAAAAATGCCATCTTATTTATAATAAGGATTTTACCAAAAAAAATGTTTAATGTTGCTTATAATTAAATTAGTTAGATTATGTTATGTCAAAGTTGATATATTTTTTCTCATAATAAACCATATTGAAAGGAACCTAATAAATAATTTATAAAAATAGAAGAACTAAAAATGTTTTTATTTGAATAAAATAATTATATAAATTTTAAAAATGGTAAGCATATATATCATGGATCATCATTTTGCATTAATATTAATTATATTACTTAAAAATTATATACCTGGTTAATAATAATGGTTTCATAATCATTCATGTTAATATTATATCATTATAATTTTATAAAATAGAAATTGTTTTGTAAAATTAGTAATTTTCTATATGAAAAAAATAAACTATTTCATAAAATATCAAAAATGCACCTTAAGATAATTATTAAAAAAATGTATTAAATAGTGAAAAAAAATTCCTCCGCTTTATTTTTCAAATAATAAGGGTTCAAGTTTAAATTATGTTCTATAATTAAGCTATGTGCATTGTGTTATGGTTTCATTAAAAGGAATGACTTCCTATAATTGAGTTTAAACTATTTCAGAAAACATTAAAGATATAAAAGAGTGTGACTATATTTAATAAAAATAATAAATAGATAAAATTTTGGTTATTATAAAATTACGTAAAACCAAATATTTATGATCATGATGTTCTTTTGTAGGCATTCTATAGTAGTTTTATTTCTCTATTATCTTTTTTTTGAGGAAAAATCCATTATTGTGTGGCCATTAATTCGAATAGTGTCTCCTCTCCTAATAGTTTGATCATTGTATGTTTGAAGCTTCTTTACTTCCCTACCCATCATGTTCCTTTTTGAATTTATCTCCGCACTTGATGAAAACTCACATTCCCATCATGCATATTCTATGGTGTGTCCTTCCTTAATTATTGCAACATGGAATTTCCACCCTTACCATTGACTATTTTTTCATATTTATTTTTTCATAATACATAGCCATTGAATTATTATATTGATATTTCAATAAAATATAATACATGGATAATTTTTTCTTTTTATTAATGGAACTTGATCCTATATTATTGTATAAAAAAAATTAGCCACTAATACCCTTTAAAGGATATTTTTTTCCAATCAAAGAAGAACTAAATATTAATTGTTTTATGTAATACATAATTCCCATCATGTGTTTCTAATAATAAATAGTGAGCTTCATATTCAACAACATTTTCTCCTTTTAATTTACTTATATTGGGTAATTTCCCCTCTATATTATCTCATTTATTAGGAAAAATCTATTTTCCCAAGAATATATACTTGACTGTCTTCCAATCCACACTATGTATTTTCTATAACTCCATTATGTTCAAGATTAGAAACCACTGTTGATAGGTGTCTCCATTAATATGATAAATACAAATGATAACTTTCTATCTATCACTACTTCAAAAATAGAGAAATATATTCTTCTATGACATCATATATTACCCATATAAAAATGGATTAGTAGTCTCAATGAATGATAAAACTTTTCATCACATGAATTTGTCTATCATTGTTTCACCATTTTAGGTATTAGAAGGTTTCTATAGATGGGAATGATTATTTTTCATGTCTGGAGTTAACTTCCTAATTATAGTTATAATATTTGAAACTCTATCACCTTCTTCTATATATCTCCCAGGAGGGAAATACCTACATGGATTACATATATTGATACAGTCTTCATTCATTCACATAGTATCAATTTATAAAAATGATATACTAATTTAATTCACAACATTATGAATTCTGAGTCAATGTTTATTACTCTAAATATAGTGAAACGCATAAGATAAATTATATATTTAAGCATAGTTAACCATTAAAATCATGATCTCAGTATCTTTTATAATATCAACAAATCATAACAACATAGTCAAATAATTCATAATGGTTTGTAAAGAGAATTTTAACAATGAAAAAAATATGCATTGAGAGTGTTTATCCACATGTGAAATCGTAGAACCACTCTTCTTCCATCTTTTTAATATCAAGTTGATTCATGGATAAAAAATTTCAGTGTGTTTTCCCATGGCTGTATAAATGAAATTGTCGCATCAAATTTATAGTATCCTTATAAGGATGTAATTTATAGGAAACAACACAAACTCTACCTTATAAAAACATCACAATATTATCAAATACATAGACTAATACCTAAAGAATATCCCATGGTTATAATATTTATTTATGTTTTCCTATATCAATTTACCATTTTTTATTACAAACACTCAATTATTCCAAATATAATATCTTAACAAAAGTATCCTCGAGTAAGGGGTAACCTTATAACATTGGTGCATGATTAAAAAGATCACATCCCAAAGTATAAAATAGATTAATAGTGTTAAGAGACTACATTCATACATGATTATCTCATTAAATTTGAAATCATAAAATGAAAATTATCGTGAATCCATTATTATTTATTATAGTATATCCCAAAAATCATTCAGATATACCTATGTAGTTGAAGGGATGCGGACCCCATTAGCCCGGAGTTGCTTTCAACATTATTATGTTTTCATAACATACAAGTAATCACATACCAAATGAATTAATAGTTTAGTATTATTGGTAAACTAGATATATACATGAGTCTTCCATTAAAATCAAAAAAAAATTACAAAACATTTCCTTTTCAAGAATACCATTATTCCCTTTAGAATATCTTCTATTATCAAAAATTTTACATTTCATGGATTACTAAGAAATAAAAACATAAGGGTGTGCTAAAAGGATTGAAAAGGTTTAAGTTGTCATGAACCAACCCGGGTCGACCCTGAACCGGTCACCCGAGCCGGTCCGCGACATGGCCCGAGAGGCGTTCCCGATCCTCCCGGGCTGGCGACAAGCGCCAGGGCATCATCAGAGACTGTGGGAACGATTTCACCCAATATAAATAAATAAGAATGCAAAGATAAAATAGAGCAGCGCAGAAAAAGGTAAACTAAACGAAGTGACTAAACAAGAACAAACAGAGAACAAACTAACCAAACACGACGTCCGAACAAGCTCCGTACGACCTCGCGGGTCGCTCTCCGACTCAACGATCAAGCGTCGCCCTAGGCGAGCACACTCAAACTATAGCCTGCACAAACACTAAAAACAGAAAAGAACTATAGGCGTGAGTATTAAAACTCAGTAGGGTAGCCCGATATCTATTCCCAATGCACTACCTTTAAAATAAAAGAAACATCATTTCAAGTTTGAACTACAATCTATAAAAGTATGTTTTTAATAATATTCTACTCAAAAACAAAGTACGAACCATTGCCCTTAGCCATTTTCCAAATTCGTGTTCATTTCATTAGTGCCAATGACATTTCAGGAAAAAGGGGAAAGTGATGTTTAAATTTTCAAATTTGTACAAAAGGGATTAAACACTTCCATTTGAAAACAATTTTTAGAAACCCATTAAAAAGCAACTTATCAGTTTCCAAGGAAAACAATATGCCAGAATGCACAAAGTAAAACATACAGCAAGGGAAATGTAAGTATACACGTGAGCATCATAATCATTACTGCAAGCTACAAAAGCTGAATAGACATGGGTGAACCTAGGAGATCGAGAATAAACCAGAAGACACCAATAAATGAGAAATCATCCTTATTGACATGTCACGATGAAATCAAAACGCACAAAACGCTCGACCATCCACTCACAGGCAGGTCGAGGGCAAATCCCATAATAATAAACCCAATATATCCACCTACTATGGGCCACTGGTCAGTACCATAACCTACCAGTGCAGCAATCGTTCTTAGAATATTCTCTCAATATGCCAGATTCCCATGTCTCAAGTGTTTGAAAAAAAAGGGGGTGAGCCAACCGATGCCAACCGAGCATCCAATCAGATATATCTATATATAAAGAACAACAGGCATTCCCCGAGCCACTCCATGGGACAACCTCTTTCCTTTAACTACTCAAGTACCCGGGAGCCTCTAAGCGCGGCCTCCCAAACAATCAATTGCAACCAAGGCATGAGAGTCGTCCTAAGAGGGTTTTTATAAAAACATTTCCATCGCTTTCCATAAAGTGCCAAACGGGCATTTAATACAGTTCACAATCACTACCAAAACCAGTTTAAAACTATTTAAAGAACCCGCAAAACACTACTTCACAGGTTTCCAATATTTTTATAAACCAAACAAAACCATTTTCTTTTTCCAAATCACTTTAAGAGCCAACCGGGCAATTTCTCAAACGAACCAAAGTATTTGTTCACGCTTCAAAAGAAATCAATTCTCATTAAACCAGAACTCTATTTTATATTCCGTGAATTATGTTTAAAATCCAAACGGGCATTATTTCATTATTGGGTGTCTGCTCATCAAAAGGATGTGTCATGTGTCGTGTATAAAATAAACGGATCCTTTTGACATTAAATAACCATTTAAAAATTAACCATCTTATATTAAAAATTAATTATCGTATATTATCCCATATTTATTACAATTAATAAAATGTTGATTTTGAACAATTGGGGTGCGCAAACAGCATGAAATAATCTAACTTAAACTTTAAAAGCAGTGCAAAGGGGGCCTACCTCAAAACCAAGCGCGACGGCAAAACAACTTTGGAAGCAAGACGCGATGACACGACGTGTGTCCGAAACCACGTGACAAAGTCCGACACTCTGCATAGTCAGAACCAAGGACTCAGACACATCCAAAAACTCACCAGATCATGTCAAACCAAGCGTCGGAAAGAAACGCTCACCTTGAAACCAAAGCGCGGCGACGACGGAACCTCGGAAACAAAGCGCAATGATGGCGCTCACTCGGAAACACCCTGCGCGGGCCCTCAAATAATAATCCTACCAAAATAAACATAAAAAGATAACCCCCAACAAATAAAAGGCCAAAGCGATAATAATAATAATAATAATAATAATAATAATAATAATAATAATTATAAAATTAATAATACTAATAATAATAAAAATAAAGATGATAATAATAATAATAGTAATAAAATTAATAATAATAATAATAATAATAATAATAAAATTAATATTAATAATAATAATAATAAAATTAATAATAATAATAATAATAAAATAAATAATAATAATAATAATAATAAAATTAATAATAATAATAATAATAATAATATTAGAAATACTAACATTAATAATAATAATGATCACATAAATCATAATTTTCTAATAAAAAGGTTATCAACATATTAAATATAATGAAATATCAAATTAAAATAAAATAAATAAAGAAAAACGGACCTGTGTGGCGGAGTAGAAGAAGGAGAAAGAAAAGAAGAAGAAGAAGAGAAGAAGAAGAGGAAGAAGGAGAGAAGAAGAAGAAGAAGAAGGAGAGAATAAGAAGAAGAAGGAAAGGAGAAGAAGAAAAGAAGAAGAGGAAGAAGAAAAGAAGAAGAAGAAGGAGAGAGCAGGGGCGCCGGCTGTGCGCACTGGACAGGGGAGGAGAGGAGGAAGAAAAGAAGAAGAAGAAGAAGAAGAGGAAGAAGGAGAGAAGAAGAAGAAAAAAAAAGAAAACAAGGGAGAGAGAGAGAGCAGGGGGTAGAGGAGGCCGGGGGGCCTGCTGCGCGGGATAGAGCAAGGAGGGCGCAGCGCTGTTGCGCGTAGGAAGAGGAGGCCGAGGCAGGCTGGACAGGAGAGGGAGTCGGGCGGCTTCGGCGGAAGGAGGCGCTGCAGGGGCGCCGGAAGGCTGCTGGAGGGCGGGGTGGACAGCGACGAGGTGGCCGGGGCCGGAACCGGTGGTCGCCGGAGGCTGCGGATAGAGGAAGTGGCCGCTGCTGTAGGAGGCTATGGTGTTGGTGAGGGTGTCGCGTTGAAAGAGGGCGAGCAGGGGCCGTTGCTTGCACCGAAAAGGGGAAGGTGCTGAACTGTTGGAGGAGAGAATGGAGGGCCGAGGGTGCTGGATCATGCGCTGCAAGGGAGGATGAAAGGAGGCGCTGGCTGGATGCATGATGCAGGGGAGGAGTCGGTGCTGTGTGCGAGAGCGAGGAAGGAGAGGTCTGGTCGGGGGGGTTGCAAGCTACAGGAGGGCAGACCAGAGGCGCGGAAGAAGGCAGGGAGGAGATCGGATGCCGGGAGCTGGAGGGTGCAACGCATGCAGGGAAGGAGGCGGCCAAGCGGGAGGGTCGTGCAGCGGCGGCCGAGCGGGGTGAAGGCGCTGCTAAGGAGGGGGGGTAGCAGGGGAAAACGGTGAAGAGGGTGGCGGCTCCCGCGGGGAGAAGAGAGAAAAATATATATATAAAGGGGGCCGCTAGGGTTAGCAATAAAATAGAGGAAAAAAAATAAATAAATAATATAAAATAAAACCAAGTAATAATAATAAATGAATTAAATAATAATAATAATAATACATAATACTACTAAAGTAAAATGATAGAAATAAAACTAACAAAATCACTCATTTATTTATAAAATTAACAACTTTAGTTTTCATCTAGGATAAAAATAGTAAAATTTATAATAGCCATAAAAATATTAAAATACAATCTAATTTGACATTTTCTAATTTAAATTAACTCCTCTAAGCCGAAAAGGCCACACAGTTGCATGGGCGAAGCCGCGCGGTGTCGCGCTCCGCCCGCGCGTCCGACGACGTCGGACCCAAGACGCGCACTTGTTATTCTAAGCTAAAAAAAAGAACAAAATCGTTCACGACTCAAACCGAACCAAAAAGAATTTAAGGCGAAGCGAATAATAAAATAAGATAAAATAAACACCCTTGTCGGGGTGCGACAATTCTCCCCACCATAACGCTTTCCGCCCCCGGAAAGCCACAACACCAACCAGTCGATCGATCAACACCTAAGGATTTCACAGAACACGATCCGACCTCTTAACCAAGGATGTCACAACGACTACCAGCGGAACTGAACCTCATTGCCCAAAGTAAATCACCAACAGAGAGAGGCCCGAACGGGCTCCCCACCATAATAACTCCACTAGAGTTCAATAACTATTTAAGAGAAAACCCAACGAGACTCATGGTGGGTCTCCCCACCATAAATAACCGACCAACTAACGACCAAATGGGAAACCAGCTTAGACATGCACGAGACCTTACTCCAGCTAGAAAAATCACAGCAAGGACCTTTAAACCACTTACTCACGTCTAAAAGGGATAGAAGCTTAAATCGATACTTTGCGCAACTAAAACCCTAACCCCATGGGCAGGGAGGGTGGGCCCAAGGATCAAATCACTAAAACTACAACGTACGACTACTCACGACCCATCACTTCGGGATGGACACAAACCAGGGCCGCAACTGATTTACATCAGTGGCCCACGCAAGGTCACTGATCAGCAACTTACATCCAAGAGGCACGACTCCCGACGCTATGCGAGGGATAAGTCCATCGCGCGCTTTGCGACAAGAGGAAAACTACAACGACAGAGGAACCAGAGCAACAACACCAAAACTATCTCACCACGACGATAGAAGCACGACTTTCACCAGACTCTTTAAAATTTTCCCCCGGGGGTTCCTGACTACGCGCCGGCTTCACTCCGAGACCTTTTGGCTGGAGCTCTGATGGATGAAGCATCTCCTGCCTCGCAGTCAGGTTCTGATAATCCCAATGAGATACATACGTCTTTTGATCTAACAGTTTGAAGGGAAAGATTTTAAAATTAAAACATACCAGCATTGAAAGACGAGGTTCGTCAAAAGACCCATGAAGTTCTCATACATTTCAAACCCAAAACACCACCAGTATAACTACAACGATAAAAGATCCCTTAAACTGAAAGGAAACTTACACCAAGAACTCTGAACAAAGACCCAATAGCACATTACTTTTGAGAACACCCTCTGCGACGATTTCTTGCAACGCCCCGACAAAATCGTCGCAAGTGACCCAGACGTCCACACGCCTGGCAGGGCTTCGGAGCGCTTGGGCACGATGACTTCTTGTGACCCCTCTTGCCACACTGATAACACACAATAATCTCTCGCTCCGAAGAGGTTGATGAAAGATCCCGAGGTCTCTTGATTCCACGACCTGATCCATCCACTTCCATTTTCTTACTCATCTCCTTTCCAGAATCTTCACCACTGCTCTTAGGGATCGAAGGAGGGAGGACTACTTCGAGCACTCCTGCCATCGTGGCTTCGATACGAAAAGCTTGTCTCGCCACATCGACAAAAGAAGTTAGGTTGGACTCTGAAACCTTCGACTGTAGATCAGGGCGGAGACCCGCCTCGAAGCGTCGAGCCTTCACGAGGTCATTTGTGGCATACTCTGAATCATAAGGTACTAGCTCCACAAAGCGCTGGAAATATTCTGACACGGATCTGTCGCCCTGCTGCAGACAACACACTTCCATCCCCTTTCTCACCCTATCTTCCTCAGAGAAATACTGGCGAATGAAAGAGGCCTTGAAAAACTCCCAAGTAACCTCTTGACGGGGCTTGTTCCGAGACACTGACTTCCACCACATCCACGGTGAACCTTCAAGCATGAAGGTCGCAAACTTGACCTTCAACGACTCGGGCAACTCAATGAGGTTAAAGTCCCTTTCAATCTTCCGCATCCACTCCTCTGCCATAGAAGTTTCTTCTTGACCATAAAAGAGAGGTGGATCCAACTTCCGAAACTCAAGCATAAAATCCTTAGGTTGATCAACCGCACTACGATCACCCATCGAAGCTTAAAAGGGATAACCGCTGGACAAGAAAAGGTCAAAAACCCAATCAACGCCAACTCAACAAATGAATAACAACCTCAAAATCAAACACTGCATAGGTGACAAGCTCGAAATCCGAGAAAACAAGTTATCATAACATCAAAACTTTTCTCTTTGAAAACATCTTTAATTTAAAACAATCTTGGTAAGTTAAACTCTCGCCATTGGTATCCCTTAGAGTCTCACTCACATGCATGTATCTGTGCCACCCGGGGTATCCATCCACCATACCAGACATCCATCCTCATTTCCAACACACCAAAATGCATGTGAGTACTCATCGGAACACCAAGGCCAAAACAAGCAACTTCATTTTCCAAAAACAATTTATTCATACCACTTCTTTTGAAACAATCCGCAAATCAAACATGTCATTTCAAACAACACTTTTTTTTTCAAAACCAACTTTTCTGATTCAAACCACTTTCAGAAATCAACGGAAACCCAAAACAAATCAAACAGGGGACTAGTGTCAGTGGGTGACTTGACCATATGGTTGGCGGCCATATGCCAAACACGCCACTGACACAGAGAGCCTTCTTGGACCATGCCCCCAGCTCCACATGGCTTGCCAGGCCGCGCGGGTTAGGAGGACTAATGGCCCAACTCCCTTTGTCGTACCCCAATCGCAAAACATTACCATAAAAACCCAAACAAACAAATTAAACTGGGCTTCCCATGGAAACCTGAGGATCGGTACGGGCAAGAGTTCGCGACGCTCTTCTCGCACCTACCCCTTAAGTCCCGAGAATCCTACTCCATCTACCTTGACATCCCAAATAACAAAGGGAACTCTGAATAGTGAGGTCTGCTAAGAGAAAACCTCCTCTGATACCATTTTGTCACGAACCAACCCGGGTCGACCCTGAACCGGTCACCCGAGCCGGTCCGCGACATGGCCCGAGAGGCGTTCCCGATCCTCCCGGGCTGGCGACAAGCGCCAGGGCATCATCAGAGACTGTGGGAACGATTTCGCCCAATATAAATAAATAAGAATGCAAAGATAAAACAGAGCAGCGCAGAAAAAGGTAAACTAAATGAAGTGACTAAACAAGAACAAACAGAGAACAAACTAACCAAACACGACGTCCGAACAAGCTCCGTACGACCTCGCGGGTCGCTCTCCGACTCAACGATCAAGCGTCGCCTTAGGCGAGCGCACTCAAACTATAGCCTGCACAAACACTAAAAACAGAAAAGAACTATAGGCGTGAGTATTAAAACTCAGTAGGGTAGCCCGATATCTATTCCCAATGCACTACCTTTAAAATAAAAGAAACATCATTTCAAGTTTGAACTACAATCTATAAAAGTATGTTTTTAATAATATTCTACTCAAAAACAAAGTACGAACCATTTCCCTTAGCCATTTTCCAAATTCGTGTTCATTTCATTAGTGCCAATGACATTTCAGGAAAAAAGGGGAAAGTGGTGTTTAAATTTTCAAATTTGTACAAAAGGGATTAAACACTTCCATTTGAAAACAATTTTTAGAAACCCATTAAAAAGCAACTTATCAGTTTCCAAGGAAAACAATATGCCAGAATGCACAAAGTAAAACATACAGCAAGGGCAATGTAAGTATACACGTGAGCATCATAATCATTACTGCAAGCTACAAAAGCTGAATAGACATGGGTGAACCTAGGAGATCGAGAATAAACCAGAAGACACCAATACATGAGAAATCATCCTTATTGACATGTCACTATGAAATCAAAATGCACAAAACGCTCGACCATCCACTCACAGGCAGGTCGAGGGCAAATCCCATAGTAATAAACCCAATATATCCACCTACTATGGGCCACTGGTCAGTACCATAACCTACCAGTGCAGCAATCGTTCTTAGAATATTCTCTCAATATGCCAGATTCCCATGTCTCAAGTGTTTGAAAAAAAAGGGGGTGAGACAACCGATGCCAACCGAGCATCCAATCAGATATATCTATATATAAAGAACAACAGGCATTCCCCGAGCCACTCCATGGGACAACATCTTGCCTTTAACTACTCAAGTACCCGGGAGCCTCTAAGTGCGGCCTCCCAAACAATCAATTGCAACCAAGGCATGAGAGTCGTCCTAAGAGGGTTTTTATAAAAACATTTCCATCGCTTTCCATAAAGTGCCAAACGGGCATTTAATACAGTTCACAATCACTACCAAAACCAGTTTAAAACTATTTAAAGAACCCGCAAAACACTACTTCACAGGTTGCCAATATTTTTATAAACCAAACAAAACCATTTTCTTTTTCCAAATCACTTTAAGAGCCAACCGGGCAATTTCTCAAATGAACCAAAGTATTTGTTCACGCTTCAAAAGAAATCAATTCTCATTAAACCAGAACTCTATTTTATATTCTGTGAATTATGTTTAAAATCCAAACGGGCATTCTTTCATTATTGGGTGTCTGCTCGTCAAAAGGATGTGTCATGTGTCGTGTATAAAATAAATGGATCCTTTTGACATTAAATAACCATTTAAAAATTAACCATCTTATATTAAAAATTAATTATCGTATATTATCCCATATTTATTACAATTAATAAAATGTTGATTTTGAACAATTGGGGTGCGCAAACAGCATGAAATAATCTAACTTAAACTTTAAAAGCAGTGCAAAGGGGACCTACCTCAAAACCAAGCGCGACGGCAAAACAACTTTGGAAGCAAGGCGCGATGACACGACGTGTGTCCGAAACCACGTGACAAAGTCCGACACTCTGCATAGTCAGAACCAAGGACTCAGACACATCCAAAAACTCACCAGAGCATGTCAAACCAAGCGTCGGAAAGAAATGCTCACCTTGAAACCAAAGCGCGGCGACGACGGAACCTCGGAAACAAAGCGCAACGATGGCGCTCACTCGGAAACACCCTGCGCGGGCCCTCAAATAATAATCCTACCAAAATAAACATAAAAAGATAACCCCCAACAAATAAAAGGCCAAAGCGATAATAATAATAATAATAATAATAATAATAATAATAATGATAAAATTAATAATACTAATAATAATAAAAATAAAGATGATAATAATAATAATAGTAATAAAATTAATAATAATAATAATAATAAAATAAATAATAATAATAATACTAATAAAATTAATAATAATAATAATAATAATAATATTAGCAATACTAACATTAATAATAATAATGATCACATAAATCATAATTTTCTAATAAAAAGGTTATCAACATATTAAATATAATGAAATATCAAATTAAATTAAAATAAATAAAGAAAAACGGACCTGTGTGGCGGAGCAGAAGAAGGAGAAAGAAAAGAAGAAGAAGAAGAGAAGAAGAAGAGGAAGAAGGAGAGAAGAAGAAGAAGAAGAAGGAGAGAAGAAGAAGAAGAAGGAAAGGAGAAGAAGAGAAGAAGAAGAGGAAGAAGAAAAGAAGAAGAAGAAGGAGAGAGCAGGGGCGCCGGCTGTGCGCGCTGGACAGGGGAGGAGAGGAGGAAGAAAAGAATAAGAAGAAGAAGAAGAGGAAGAAGGAGAGAAGAAGAAGAAAAAAAAAAGAAAACAAGGGAGAGAGAGAGCAGGGGGTAGAGGAGGCCGGGGGGCCTGCTGCGCGGGATAGAGCAAATAGGGCGCAGCGCTGTTGCGCGTAGGAAGAGGAGGCCGAGGCAGGCTGGACAGGAGAGGGAGTCGGGCGGCTTCGGCGGAAGGAGGCGCTGCAGGGGCGCCGGAAGGCCGCTGGAGGGCGGGGTGGACAGCGACGAGGTGGCCGGGGCCGGAACCGGTGGTCGCCGGAGGCTTCGGACAGAGGAAGTGGCCGCTGCTGCGGGAGGCTATGGTGTTGGTGAGGGTGTCGCGTTGAAAGAGGGCGAGCAGGGGCCGTTGCTTGCACCGAAAAGGGGAAGGTGCTGAACTGTTGGAGGAGAGAATGGAGGGCTGAGGGTGCTGGATCATGCGCTGCAAGGGAGGATGAAAGGAGGCGCTGGTTGGATGCAGGATGTAGGGGAGGAGTCGGTGCTGTGTGCGAGAGCGAGGAAGGAGAGGTCTGGTCGGGGGGGGGGGGTTGCAAGCTACAGGAGGGCAGACCGGAGGCGCGGAAGAAGGCATGGAGGAGATCGGATGCCGGGAGCTGGAGGGTGCAACGCATGCAGGGAAGGAGGCGGCCAAGCGGGAGGGTCGTGCAGCGGCGGCCGAGCGGGGTGAAGGCGCTGCTAAGGAGGGGGGTAGCAGGGGAAAACGGTGAAGAGGGTGGCGGCTCCCGCAGGGAGAAGAGAGAAAAATATATATATAAAGGGGGCCGCTAGGGTTAGCAATAAAATAGAGGAAAAAAAATAAATAAATAATATAAAATAAAACCAAGTAATAATAATAAATGAATTAAATAATAATAATAATAATACATAATACTACTAAAGTAAAATGATAGAAATAAAACTAACAAAATCACTCATTTAGTTATAAAATTAACAACTTTAGTTTTCATCTAGGATAAAAATAGTAAAATTTATAATAGCCATAAAAATATTAAAAGACAATCTAATTTGACATTTTCTAATTTACATTAACTCCTCTAAGCCGAAAAGGCCACACAGTTGCATGGGCGAAGCCGCGCGGTGTCGCGCTCCGCCCGTGCGTCCGACGACGTCGGACCCAAGACGCGCACTTGTTATTCTAAGCTCAAAAAAAAGAACAAAATCGTTCACGACTCAAACCGAACCAAACAGAATTTAAGGCGAAGCGAATAATAAAATAAGATAAAATAAACACCCTTGTCGGGGTGCGACATAAGTACACTGGAATTATCATGAAACAATAAGAATAATCAACATGGAAAGGTAAATAATAGAGAACGCATTAAATTAAAATAACATTAATATCCTGAAAAGGTAAGGCATAATCTTTATGAAACAGTAAATAACCGAAAAAATTCCATTTAAATAATAAAATTAGAATGAAATGCATCTAGTGATAAAATAATTATAAAAATATTATGGAAAATAATAGATAAATTCATAATGAAGTTAATTCATAATTATTGGACTCCATAATATTAGGCATCATGATTCCTCTACAATAAATACCACTCACAAGACAGTTTAAACATATAGGTAAAATCATTTTAATGGTAGCCTACTTATTTGTCTCATGATAAATACTATTGAATCGAGGGGGTATATAATACTAAGTCCCTTCCATCACTTTATTTCCAAATTATTATTCATATATCAAATAATTGATTTCTTTCATGAACATTATGCATTATAATCAAATAACTGTATTAAGTAAATAATATTAATTTACTATATTTTCTCATATACAAAAAATACATTTCAATATTTAACATTATATGTTAAAATGATATATATTTAATTTAATTGACATATACATGATAAGAAATATGGATATTTTGGAAGAAATTAATATCCAATTACCACATTAAATAAAATATTTCATGGGAATGATAATAAATAAATAAATGTATAAAGAAAGTAAATTTAAATAAATTACATGGTTAAAATGATCACAAACCATCCATAGAAAAAATATGGAACATATAAATACATCATATATCCATTGGAGTAGGAATAAATGGTTTTTTTCTTTAATAAATAGAAATATAAGAAAAATATCTTCAAAACCATTCTAGAGGAAATTTTAATTTTCATTTTGAAAATCACATTTTAACCTAAAAGTTAAAAAAACATCTGAAATGAAATTTCTTGGAAATATTTTTTCTATCGTATAAAAGATTCTTTATTTAATTTCAATGGGCAAGAAGGATGGGAATTAATTTTTTTGTTTACATGTTAATACAAATATTCCATTACCTTTTTTTCTAAAATCCAAATGGGAATTTTTTTTAAAATGACCTGATAATTCATACAAAAACTATTCGTAAATATAAAAAAATTAAAAATGAATTCAATAAATCATTTTTAAAATTTAAAAATATATTTTGAAAACTTATTTAGGAAACATTTGTTTAGAGGAAAAAATATTTTGGACCGAACAGAGAAACGAATATAGATTTTCTTAAAATCATTTTCTCAGTTATTTTAAGTAAGAAGTAGTGAAAAAATTATACTATTACATGAAAATATAATTAATAAATAGATGAAAATAATATTAAATTATTTTATCATAAATTTTGAAAATAATTTTTTTCAACTATAATTGATGAATAAATAGACATTATTAGAATGAGATTGTAAAACAAACCATTAAAATGATCAAAACATGAAAGTAAGAACAAATAAATGAGTCGATTATGTGTATAAACTATAAATACACATACAATAGGTGTAAATAAAACATAATAATATCAAAATTCATTAGATTAATATTCTTATAATATAAAATATGATGAAAATGTAATATAACCCAATGAAAAGTAATTGAGTTATGAAATTATTTACCACTTGGACACTTTAAAGTCAAATCCCCTTGGATGAAATGATTAAAATTGAAACTCAAAATACCATTAATTACTATGTATTGATGATTTTACATATTAAATGGGTAGTGTATACTCCTTATAAAATAAATTGGCACATAACATACAAATGTGCCTCAATGAATGGTAATTGATAAAAAAACCCCTTACATCACAATTATGTTTGGTTGAACATGAATTATCCTACTATATAGTGTATTTAAATAAGTTGTTATATAATTTTATAACCATATTATAATTTAAAATATCATATATTATCCTTTTATAAAACTTAATCACCCTATCATTAATAATTATTCATTATCATTAGTGTTTTAGGTATTAGTTGTCTTGTTTTCCCATTAGTGTTTTATCCTGAAAGATTTATCTGTTGTAAATATTATATAGTTACCTAATCTCATAGTTAATAATAATTTCATAATTATCATATTTATATATATATTATACTTTTAAAACAAAGAATGAATTATGTTTTTGACAAATTATGTATGTTATAATCAAAGGGATGGTAGGTCATACGTACGCGTTTGTAACATTTCCATTTTCGAATGATCATTATATAAAGGTGATATGTAGTGTTCAAGCTTTCCAGAATGAACATAATATTGTAATTAAAATATTATTTACTTAAATATAATATTATATTTCATCCTTGAGGTATTATGATGAAAAAGGATTCACATCACTTCGTGAAGGTGGTAGTTCGCATGTACAAGAAAGATGTTATCATCTTTAAGTGAGTGAAAATGTAGAAATGAAAATGAGTTATTATCCTTTAATAATTATACATATTTTCTTAATATCATAATTTTTTCTTTTATATAACATATATTAACTAAATTTACCCTTATTACCTTCCCCATAAATATTTATTAAAAGGAAAATCATGTCTCTTTGCAATCCCATAGTCTACCATACCTTGGAAAGACATTATCGTATCCAAATGGAATGGAATGTAAAAATGTATATATTATATAATTAAATCATAGGAAAAATTATTTCATAAATATAGTATATATAATTTAGATCCATAAACATAAATAACCATGAGTTGTGGTAATGAAAAAATGATTGACATTAGTTTAGGAGGTGGTAGTCCACCGTACACACGAATGCTGATTTCGTAATAGAATTGTTATAAGTGGGTAAGGTTCTAGGTTATGAAATTTACATTAACAAATCATAGTATAAGTAATAAACAGAGGGTAATATATCATCATGGTTTAATAAGAATTAAATTAAGTGTATGAATTATTAAAATTAAAATCCATGTTGAAGAACATTACCTCTTCTTTGGGTATCATCCTTAGGTGTGCACTGAAAGCCTTATAAATTTTCTTTTTTCCAAAAATAATAATTATTGGATAATTTTAGGTATTTTAGAACATTATATAGTTAGGTATTGGATGAACCAAAAACGTGTGATGGAGTGAATAATAGTGGTGTGTGGGTGGGTTTTATAAGTTAAGCAATTGACACACTTATAATTATTGAAAAGAAAATGGTTTACCAATGCTTTTCCTCCTCCAATGGCCTGAAGGCCTTCATTTTTTATTGATTTTGATAATCCACCTTTCTAGGGGTGAGGTGGAACCCTTACAAGGCCCGTATGCGTAAGTATTACATGGCTCGTAGGCCTTATATTAATTCATTGCCCATAGGCTTCAAACATTACATACAACCCAGACTAACTACTTGGAACTTCTCCTCTCCAACATCTTCATTGTGAAATCAGCTCTCCACCTTTGCATGGCTGTTCGGCTAAACATTCCCATGCATGCACAGGCTTTTCCTGATGGCAGGTTCTGTACCCTCTCATTCTTGAAATCCTTTTAGCTTCTGCTGTGGTGAAAGCTCCTTGCTCATCCTCCTTGTAGAGCTTGTTCCTTGTAGGTTGTCTGGTTTGCATCTGCACTAAGGTGGACCGAAGGCCTTGAGGTGGCCCAAAGGCCTTACTGACCTAAAGGCCTAGGTGGCCCGAATGCCTTACATGACTCATGGACCAAATCGGTGGCCCGAAGGCCCAAACAGGGGCATATTCTCTGCTGCTACAGTGCCAAACAGTTCCTGCTACAGTTCTCGCTATAGTGCCAATGCTTTTCACATTCCAAAAGTGTATGAAATGGATTATTATTAAGAAATGGACTTGATAAGATATATATATGACATAAAGTAAATATTATACTAGTTTTAGGCCATTTTAACACTTATCATCTATGTTTAACCTCCAAGTAAATCCATTTCACCATAATTGTAGTGATTAATTTTTACTATTTCCACTATTAATTTTTGTCAAAAAAATAATTAAATTTTTTTAGAAAATATAAATTATTATGATTCCATATATGGAATAAATTATTTTAAATTTCATTCATATAACTATTTAAACATGTTTTAAAATTTATCTAAAAGACTTGATGACAAATCATGTTTTCAAAGTGAAAAAATAAAATGTTTACAGTATTTTTATATCAAAAATCAATATTAAAATTATTCCAATGACCTAAATTGGATTAATAGATATATATTTTAAGTAATTATACTTTAATAAAAATTTAAAATACAAGTTGACATTATAACTAATTTAAATTATAAGGTTTTTTTTCAATTAAAATTCAATATTTTTCACAATTTATTAAAAAAATGAAAAATTTCACAAAAGTCCAAAACAATTAACCGCATTATTATTTTGATATTACTATTTAAAAAATTATTTTAATTTTATAAATTATTTTTTATAAAAGTGGTTAAAATTTATTTTAATTTTTTTTAAATGAGTGACTAAAATATCATTTAGAAAAATAATGTTTTTCAGAAAAAAAAATTCTTTTTCTTTTAAATGATTCTTATTTTATTTTTAGTCAATAGATAACCACAATCATTGTCACATCCCAGGTAATTATAGAATAATAATTTTTAAAATATATTTATATTTATAAATTAGATATTAATTTAATTTAAAGGGGACACTATGTCTGATAGCGTTCCTAACACACTACAATGAGTTTTTATGAAATCTTATGTTTCACATAATACAAAGATATACCAAAAAAATAATACATTATTAATATTATTATTTTAAATAATATTTATTGTTGAGTTTTTATATTGGTGTAAATGAAAATAATTAAATATATTACATTTACACATGATAATTAAATGTTTTTACTATTTTAATAAATTTTATAGTCTTAAATTGAAAATAAATTCATTTTTATGTATAATATACTCTTATTATTTAAAGGTATTTTTACCAGATTTTGATGAAAACCCCATTTTAAATATACTTTTTTTTAACTTATATATATTATATTTTAAAAAATTAAATTCTTATTTAGAAACTAGGTATCAAATTTTACTTTGGTTGAATTTTGGTATTTTTCTGATAAAATTTACTTTTAATGAATAGTAAAAAATACTGCATTTTTATTCAAAAATGCCTTTTTGTATAATTTTTTATATAGATATGTTATCCATTTAATTGGTTTTAAATTTTAATTATATTATGTTTTTACCATTTAATCTAATTTTGGTCATTGGATGTAATTTCATATTTAAATTGGATATAAATTCATGTCAAATTTTTATGGTTTTTACTTAAAAACCCATTTTCTTATTCCATAAACGAGATTAATTTTTTAATTAATTTATACCAATAGTGTGTTTTAAAATTGAAAAAATGGATTCTATATTTTAAATCAGAGGGTCCAAATTATGTAAATATGCCTCTTTTATTTTGGGACTTTATGAATACTAACTTTAGTAATTTATTTTATTTATCATAGTTAAAGGTTAAATCAAGTAAATAAGTGTAAAAATAATATGATAATAATATGAAACTACCATAAAACGTTTATTAATGTTATTTTTTGAGTTATTTATGACCAATACAATACTTGGGGCTGAACTTTTGGCCTTTGGAAGCCACTTGGGTGTGATTTTGAAAATTATAACTTCTAATTTAATGTAAAGGCAAATATGTCTTAAGCATGTTTATTATTACTTAAAAAATTTAATATTGGGTTGTATAATTTATATATTATAATATAAATATTAATTATAAAGATAAAATGATTACCTACATCACATTAATTTTATTATTATTTTTAGGTGTTAAATAATTAAATTTTATTTTGACACAATGATGATGAAATAACATATTTATTAAAGGAAGAATCAAATAAATGTTACTGATAATATTAAAATAAATATAATTTGAAATATTTTATGACATAAACTAATTTTTTAGGTTCTTATGACATGTTATGTGTCTATTAAATGGTTTTTTTTCAATTTTATCTCTCTCTTTGGATTTTATTTAAATTTAATAAAATGAATAGTGTCAAAATTGACATAATTGATATTTTATAAAAATAATATTTAATTAAATTATTAAAAAAAAAAGTTGAAAGTTTATTAAATAAGGTCTAAAAGTTAATAAAGTGTCCAATTATGGGAAATTTACCCTATATAAGTAATATATATAGCCTATTAATATTTAAAATATTGTTATGGCAATTAAAATTAAAAGAGAATAAATAAAGGTAAACCGAAAAGATAAGGTTTAAAATAAAATAAATACATGTCTAAATATTATTAGATTAGATTATTTTGATCAATCCTCATATTATCTTCAATATAATTCAATTTGGAGTTATTTTTATTGAAAATTAATTTATATATTAAGAGATTCCAAGGGTGCCTCTCCCCTATCCTATAAAAAGGTACAGAGTCTTCACTAATAAAAACACTTCAAGAACCATTTTATTCAAACAAGATCTACCCAAAATCATTACTATAATACCTAACCACAATCTTGAGGACTTATTTTAGGAATAAATCATTTATTAGAGGAGTTATGATGTTCTTCAAAGGTGATGAACTGAAGAAGAGGCATCATTTTTCTTAAGTATTTCCATTTTATTTATTTTTATATTACCTTTAAATATACTTCATCAATGACAAACTAATAGATACAGTATCATAAATATAATAAGTTTTTATTATTTTAATATAATAACATAAATCCATCTCCAACTTCATCAAATGGAAAAGGAACATTTCATTCGTGTATACGGCAGACTATTGCCTCGCGAACCAATATAGTTCGTTTTTCATTACCATCTATCAAGACTAGTTATAATGATAGAATGAATGTTTATATATGATATTCATGACATATTTATTTTTTAAAATGTATAATATTTCAATTATTTTCTGACTTTCCATGAACATAAAAATAATAACATCGTTCGTTTGTTCGTGTGAACTATCACCTCCACAAAGCGTTGTGAATAATTTTTAATCACCACATAAATTATATGATATATATATAAGTATATTTAAATAATTATTATGATTTTAATAATATTATGATAATACTAGGAATATAAAATGATAATTACCTTATTTCAATAATAATCAATGAAAAATGAAAAACGTTACTCATGTGTACGTAGACATACCATCTTTATGAATATAACATTGTTCATTTTTCATACAATAAATAAATTATTTCATTTAATAGTATAAATGATGTATAAAATTTATTATTAGGTCATTAATATTATTCTCGAGACTATAGACTTATGAAAAAATAGACAATTTATATCAAAACAAGTTCAATTTCGACTCAAGTACCAAATATCGACAAAATGTCCGATATGATCTTAAATAATTAGGTAATTTCCATAACATGGTAATAAGTGATATAAAAGGAATAATCAACATGAGAAAGGTTTCAATAAAATTATAAATTTACCTATGTTTATTATTCAAGAATATAATGATTATACGTGATGAGTCGGACAAAAGGTAAGGGACTTCGTCTCAATCTCCTTTCATTGAGACATATCTTGATGTTATGTACCTTTATTATCATATAAGCTGTATATACAGCCATTTTGAAATGTATTATAATGAATTAATTTATTATTAGGATTTTGAATTTTTTGTTTAATTTTATTCATTAATGATTTTTATTCATGTGCTTCTCAAGTGGCAAAGGACTCTTTAACTAAAACATTGTTTTAAATGTTTTAATGGTTTATTAATCTAAATATTTCTCATTAATGTAAAAGTTATGAAAATGGTTTAAAATATTTAATTATATAGACATGAATATTTAAAAATTTTAATTCATTTAAAATGTTTCAAAGTGGTATGGGACACATTGATTCAATAATATTCTTTTTTAAACGATTTAATTATGTTTAAAAAATGGATTGACTCGTTCAATAACATGGAATGTTTTTTATCATATATTCCATGAATTAAATTTCTCAATTTCATTTTAATATTATTTATTTATGTTTAATTTTCATTTTTACCATTTTATTTTATAATAATGTCTTTTAATTTATGAGTGTGCATCTTATAATGATAAAATGTAATTTTAAAGTGGAAATGTTATTTTTCATTTGTTCTTATTTTATGTGTTATGATTATGTTCTTGTTCTTGGGAATTATTTATGTATATGGGTGGTTCTGTGATAAACCGATGTTGGTTGATCTTGTGATATCTCTCCAATGAATATGGTAATGAGAAGAAGTTAAACAATAAGGTTTATCCTAATAGATTTAGGTAATATACTGGTATGGGTATTCTAAATGTAGCCATGAAGGTTACTCCCTATGTAGCTATGAAAGTTACAATGTATGTATGATATGGATGAAATAGGTTACTTTTATGATTTATTATTTATATGAGTTTTTCAAAAATATAATGATTTCATGAGATATGTTAAAGATCATATGTATTATTGGTGAAAACAATAATTTCATGGGATTAGAAGTTTTCATGGAGTAACATTTATTTCATTATTTTATATCCCTTGCTGATCTTTTTGTTGTCATTCCATTTTTTTTGAAATGTTTTTCATTTAGTATGATAAAGGGTAATAGGAAAGAAGAAACCAAGATTAATGATATGTTTATTTTTATCAAGAAATATAAATCATGTTTTATTTTAATTATTTTATTTTTTGGAAAAAATAGATAACACATTAATTTATCTACATTGTAATATTGGATATGTTATGTAATAGTTATGGAATAATTCTCTAAAACTATAATCCTGAAAATTTCATAGATTTTAAATAATCTAACATCTTTACTAAAACTCAAGATTATGTAATGTTTAAGATTGGGTCATTATAGTTGGTATTATAGGGTGATAAATTAAGAGGTTAGGGTGTTATTTAAGAATAAGTGACAAGTTGTGTATAATCAAAATGGTTATAATATTAGAATTATTTATAGTTATTTTATAAATATTTAATGATTTTGAGATAATATGGATAAGTTTATCTTATTTTTTATCTTCCTCATATGATAGTATATGATAATTTTACTTATATACTCACACTAACATTTTTAATTTTAGTAAATTGATGGATCCAGCATGAACCAAAGTATTAATGGATGTAAATGAAAATATAGTGGTTATATGAATAATAAACTAAATGAAATTGGAGATACAATGAGAACTCTTGGGGTTATTATAAACCAATAATTAGGGGTCATGATTGACCCCTTGAACCTTGCTGATTCTTCAAAGGTATCATATATGCAAGAAAAGAATCCCAGTGTAAGTTTAGGTAATAATTAATAGAGATAATATTTTCATCATTTTTGATATTTAATTCAATGATTTAATCCCTAAAAATTGAACAAGTTGAGTTATTTACATAAATTTTGGATTTATAGGGTGTTTTGAGCTTAAATATGAAAACTGCTTAATTTGGAAATATTGACAGATTTTAATCATTTTGGTAATTAATGAATATATCTTAAAATATAAATCCAATTTATTTTATTACTTTTTTATTGGGTTAATATATTTATTTTCTTCATCTTTTGTTTTTGAAATAGTATTTAATTTGTCCATCCAAAGGTCCGAAAAATTCAATCCAATTGGAAAATTACTCTGGATGACCGCGTGGACCCCACTTCAATGAATTGGTCATAAATCAGTCAAAAAACATCCAATTGGGATTATTCCAATTTTAATGGAAATATAATTAAATGGGGAGTTCTAAAGTTAAATATTATGATGATTTAACTTCATTAAGGTGTTCTATGGATGGTCAAATTATAGGGAAGGAAAAGAGAAAGATTCATCCAGAATAAATGCTCAAATTTAATTGGCCATATCTAATTCTAAAAAGGGAGGATGAATATGAAATTTTGGAATGAATCATAAAATATATTTTAGAAGATCTTTAAAGAATAAAATATTCCAAAATTCTTCTATTTAACTGGACTAACAAGGTCAAACTTTCGGTGGACAGAATTTGAAGAAAATATTAAAGAGAGATTCTGAAGATCTTAAATTTGAAGACTGGAGGATGGAACCCCCTTGGACTATATAAAGAGGAGTTCATCCATTCTGATGGGAGAGTTGAAGACCACACTCGGAGGTGGGAGGAAGCTAAGGGACACTTGGGGACCATCTCCTTTAGCATCATTCTATTTCTATCTTTTATTTTCTTTACTTTAAAATGTCTATCCTCCACCGCATCATCTCGTTTACCCCATCCATGGAGGGGTAGTTTTATTTGAGTGATAGGGAAGAGGGTAGGTTGGACCTATGTGTGTGCTTGAGTTCTTGTTCTTTAAATAAATCATATTTCTTATTCTTTCTTATTCTGGTTTCAATTCTTAATTCAGTTTTATATTCCGAATGTGGTTGTGTTAGGATTTGATTCAGTTATTATAAATTGTTTTAGTCGATGATGACATCTCCCTCCACCCAATTCTAATCTGTATATGGTGGAACAGGATTAGGGTTGGGTGATGAGTGCTCGACGGTAGTCAAGAACATGTGTAGTATTGTATTTCAGAATATTGGTTTATTAGGGAACAACAATTCTGGGTCAGGGATTGGTCTAATTAATCAAGAAACCTTATATAACCCTAAACACATTGGAAGGATGATAGACCAATCTGAGGTTTTAGATAGAAAAATTCTCATTACATCTATCTAAAAAAGAGATAAAGAGGACTCGGTAGATGAATCTATCTCTTACCATTTAAAGTAAGAAGAAGAGATAAAATTTGAAAACCATTATGGAACAACACTAGGTCTAGTTGAACCCAATATGATCAACATCTTTATCATTTGTTAAAACCAATCAATTCAAGTTGTTTATTTCTATCAAAGTAATTCAAATTATTTAAAACCAAACCTTTTTAGAAAACCCACAAAAAATTACAACCTTGTTTTGTGTGCACTCCTATTCGGGAGACTACCTAGGAGAAATTGCTATACTATACTAAAATATTGTTTTGCCATGCCCCACAATAGGCATTCGTCAAACTTAGCATTGTTGTTGGGGAGGCAGTGACTCAAATTTTTTTTAAAAAAAATCTCTATTGAATGACCCATAGTTCAAATAGAAATTTATTTAAATTTGATCTAGAAATTGAACACACAATAACCAAATTGAGAAATCAAAATCTTCCAAAATATTTCGAAGAAATCAATTTCAATGATTCAAGTGATACCTTGTGTGAAGACTTTGAACCTGTAATAATTGTGGTAAATCCCAACCGAACCTTGTGCGACATCTGTACACCTCAATTTTTCAATTAAAATAATCAAATTGCAGTTCCTAACTTAGAAAATGATTTTAAACTATGAATTAACATGATCAAGGTGCTTCCAAAATTTCATAGTCTTGTAGGTGAAGACCCAAATCGACATATTCAAGAATTCACCTATGTCTTCTCCAGCTTCAAACCTTGAGGAGTCATGGAAGAGAATGTGAAGTGGAGGGCATTCCTCTTCTCACTAGAGGGATCAGTGAAGTAATGGTTGTAAAATTTGCAACTGGGGGAGATTAGTGACTAGGAAGACTTGAAAAAATTCTTTCTACAAATATTATTCCCAACATCCATGAGAACTGCAATAAAAAAATAGATTTATGTCATACATAAATAAACTGGAGAAACCCTCTACGAATACTGGGAAAATTTCATGAAGCTCTGTGCAAGTTTCCCACACCAATAAATTGAAGAGGAACAATTCCTTATGTGCTTAGACCAAGGAATACTTGACAATGATAGGAATATACTAGATGCCTCATCGGGAGGATCCCTCATTGACAAATCACCTGCAGATATCTGAGTTCTGATTGAAAATATTGTACAAAATTCACAAAAGTTTGTCACTCGAGGTACGAGCACCAGAGAAATCCATGAGGTAAGAACATATAATTAAGTAGATTTAATTAGAAATGAAATTGGTGAACTCGCCAGGTTAGTGTGAAAAATAGAATTGAACCATGTGAAGGAACAACAAGAACCAAATCAGGTATGTGTTTTATGTTGTTCTAATTCACATTACACTGATCAATGTCCAGAAGTACAGGGGACAGAAATTTGTGATGCAACCTATCAACAAAGGAAATACCAACCGTAAACCTAACCAGGGTATGGGTTTCAATAGAACCAATTCAGATCGCCTTTTCAGGAGAAATATCTGAACCCGATAGCATTCCAACAACCTTATAAGTATCCCTTCCAACAACAAAAAACTTTACAACTACCACCTTTATAATAGAATAATTATGATAAACCATCCATAAGTGCACCTTGAACTGAAGATCAATAGCTGAAGACATGAGTTGTGGGAATAGAAGATATGATGGACAAGCTAGATGATCAATTTTTAAGCATTATAGATGCTCTCACCAAGAACCAAGGTAATCTCCCCACATAAACAATTCCCAATCCAAAGGATAATGTTAGTGAAATCACCACCTGAAATGGGAAGGATCTCACACCACTAGAATAATGTGTGGAGGAGGATTTTAGGGAACCTCTTGAAGCTCGTCTCATCTAATCAAAAGATGGATTCAACAATAAAGGAGAAAGAACAAGGATCAGGAAGGAAAGACTGGAAACACCTTTGCAAAAGCAAAAAAGGTAGAAAAAGGATATCCCAACACCATTCCCATCAACATTGGTTGAGTCAAAGAAGTGTGAAGAAGAATAACTTCATTGGGAAACTCAGAAAACTTTCTGAAAAGTTGAGATTAACATCCCACTACTAGATGAAATCATACAAATCCCTAAATATGAAAAATTTATAAAGGAGATGTGTACTAAAATAATGAGGTTGGATGTAAATGAAATAATCAACTTAGGAAGAAGCGTCTCAGCATTGATCACACCACCTATACCATAAAAATGTCAAGATCTAGGGATATTCTCTATTCGTTGCATTATAGGTTCTTTAAATTTTACAAATGCACTATGTGGTCTCGGAGCTTCGATAAATGTGATGCCTCACTCAGTGTTTTAATCTTTTCATATCGGAGAACTAAAACCAACTTGATTGGTGGTACAATTAGCAAATAGGTCCACTGTTTTCCGAGCTGGAGTCATTGAAGATGTACTTGTAGGAGTGAGAGGAGTAATCTTTCCATCAGACTTTTATGTCCTTGCCATGGAGGAAGACCAAGCACCAGCCCAATGTACCATCATCCTAGGGAGACTATTCCTGAAAACAGTAAGGGCGATCATCAACATGCATGAAGAAACACTCACCATGGATCTCAGATACAGTACCGTACACTTCAACATTCTCGATATGATGAAACACCCATCTAGCAATCACTCACTTTATGCGATCTCCCATGATGAAGGTATGGAACCAATTGAAGACTCAGGGATGCTTCATGACTTCTTATCAGTAGGAGAAAACTTTTCATTTGAATGTTTTAATTCCCAAGAACCTAAAAATTATGATACCATGTTCGAGGATGAGGTAAAATCAGGTATTTTTTGATGATTTGTTAAAAGAGTGTGAGATTATACCAAAGAATACAAACTTTGAAGTAGGAAACCTAAATGCAATATCATCCCTTGACCAACCCCCATGTCTAGAGATAAATCCTTTTCCATGTGATTTGAAGTATGCTTATCTAATAGAAGGATCTAAATTATCAGTAATCATTGCTAATAACCTATCCCATTCACAAGAACAAACACTGATTGACCTTCTCAAAAGGAATGTCAAAGCTGTAGATGGATTTCAGGTGATATTGTGGGAATCAACCCTAAGGTATGCTCTCACAGGATATTTTTAGAAAGTGATTCCCGACCAGTTAGACAACCTCAAAGAAAATTCAATCCCACAATTATAGAGGTCGTTGAGAAAGAGATAGAGAAATTGTTACCAGCTGAAATAATTTACCCAATCTCTGATTCTCAATGGGTCATCCCAATTCATGTAGTCCCCAAGAAAATTAGCCTGACCACTGTTAAAAATTAATGAAATGAACTGATCCCCATGAGAGTACAAAACAGCTGGAGAGTTTGTATAGATTACATGAAGATAAATAAAGTTACTATAAAAGACCACTTTCCTATTTCGTTCATCGATCAGATGCTTGAAAGGTTAGCTGGAAAAACACATTACTATTTTTTAGACGGATTCTTGGGACATTTTTAGGTACCAATCCCACCAAAAGACCAGGAGAAGATGACCTTCACCTGTCCTTTTGGAATATTCACCTAAAAAAGGATGCCTTTCGGGTTATGCAATGCCCCAGGTACATTTCAACAGTGTATGGTGAGTATTTTCTCAGACCACATTGAGGACTGATTGGAGGTGTTTCTTGATGATTTCCCAGTTTTTGGAAATTCATTTGATCATTTCTTGGGAAATTTCAAAAACGTAGTGAAAACATTCATTGAAAAGAACCTTGTCTTAAATTTTGAAAAATTTCATTTCATGGTTCAGAAAGGAATAGTGTTGGGGAACATAATTTCACAAAATGGGATTGAGGTTGATAAATCCAAAGTTTATGTAATAAATTCCTTGCCATATCCAACTTTTGTCAAACATGTTAGATTCTTTTTAGGGCATGCAAGATTTTACAGAAGAGTCATCAAGGATTTTAGTAAGATTTATCTACCTCTTTCAAGATTACTTTTAAAGGATGATGACTTTAATTTTGATTGTGCATGTAGGGAATCATTGGATGAATTAAAGGAAAGGCTGATAACACCACCAATAATGTATCCACCCAATTGGGATTACCCTTTTGAGCTACTTTGTGATGCATCCAACCAAGCAGTGGGAGATGCTCTATCATAGAGAATTGAAAGCAAGCCTCAAGTCATATCTTATGCATCAAGGACCTTGTATGCAACATAAATAAATTACACAACCACTGAGAAGGAGTTCCTTTCTGTTGTTTTTGCACTAGATAAATTCCGATCATATCTTCCTAGAACTAAATTTATTGTTTTTTCTGATCATGCAACAATTAGGTACATAATGAAGATGGAGGATGCTAAACCATGATTGGTGAGATGGATGCTACTCTTACAAGTGTTCAATTTGGAAATCATCGATAATAAGGGGACTAAAAATCAAGTGTTTGGTCATCTGAGTAGACTACCCCACACTGTTGAAGTAGAAATCCCAAACTAGAACGTACTTAATGATGACCTTCCTGGAGAATAACTCTACATCATCAATAGTGAAGTACTATGGTATTCTAACATTGTCAACTATTTGGTGACATATCAGGTACCCTCTCATCTCAGATATCATCAACAACATAAGCATAAATATGAATAAAGATTTTATATTTGGGAAGATCTATTTTTGTGGAAAATTTGTAATGATCAAATTATAGGAAGATGATTACCAAGAAGTGAAATTGAATCAGTTTTTGAATTATGTCATAAATTATCTTGTGGAGGATACTTTGGACCTCATAGAACTGCCTGAAAAGTTTTAGAATCTTGACTCTACTGGACCACCTTATTCAAGGATGCATATAAATTTTGTAAAATATGTCAAAAATAACAATTTTTTGGTAACATATCTAAACGACATGAAATGCATCAAAAACCAATAACCTTTTGTGAAATTTTTGAAGTGTGGGGAATAGATTTCATGGGACCATTCCCAATGAAATTTGGAAATACATATATTCTTTTGGCTGTAGACTATGTTTCAAAATGGGTGGAAGAAAAAGAAACCAGAACTGATGATGCTAAAGTTGTTTGTGATTTTGTCAGCGATAACATTTTCTGCAGGTTTGGAGTTCCATGAGAAACCATTGGTGACCAGGGAACTCATTTATGCAACATAAAAATGGAATCATTTCTGAAGAAGTATGGGGTGCATCATAGAACATTCACCATGTTCCATCCCCAAACAAATGGCCAAGGAGAAGTCTCCAATAGAGAAATCAAATCCATTTTGGAAAAGGCTGTTAAGCCCAACCAGAAAGACTGGATCCAATGGTTAGATGATACCTTAAGGGTATACAGAACATTTTAAAAGACACCCATAGGGATGATTCCCTATAGATTGATCTATGGAAAGAGTTACCACCTTCTTGTGTAGTTGAAGCATAGAGCCTACTAGGTAGTCAGAGGGATGAATTTAGACCTTGAGAAAGCTGGGAAAGAAAGAAGATTGTAGTTTCCAGAGTTAGAGGAAATTAGGATAATATATTTAAAAAAATAAATGATCTATAAATAGAGAACAGGTATGGCCCATGACAAGATGATTCAACCAAGAACCTTAAACCTTATAGAACCAGTGTTACTCTACAAATCCAGACTTCAGCTTATGCCAGGTAAACTTCGTTCCAAATGGGAAGACCCCTTTACTATTATTCATGTATACCTATTTGGTGTTGTGCAGATTACAAAGGAAGGAGAAGGAAACCCCTTCACTGTAAATGGGTAGAGGCTGAAGAAGTTCTATACGACCATACCTCAAGAACCAGTGGAGGAGATCACACTTCTTCACCCTGAATACAAATGAAGACCTACTAAGTTGCATCAATCCTTCACACTTGATTAAATTTAGTAAATCTATATTTTTTAAACTTACATAAAAAATTCCATTTACATTCATCGAGGACACTACATCATTTAAGTGTGAGGGAGGGAATCTTGTAATCTAGGATTTTTCAAAAAAATTATTTTTTTACTCAATCCAACGACGTTAAACAAAGGCACTACTGGGAGGAAACCTACGTTTTCCCCCATTGTCCACTTTTCCACTTGGTCATATATTTTCATGATTTAACAGGACTACACTATCAATTGTTTTTATTCTTATATTTTAGGTCTATTAAAGAAGATGCTGCAAGACTGAAAAATTTCAAGCCAATGAAGAACCCTCAAGACATGCACAAATTAAGAAAAGTAGTTGTAGTGGTATGACAAAATAAGAATCCATTTGAAAGGGGAGTAAGAGTTTCAATTATATATTATCCCACAATATTCCCAACATTTTTAGTATTTTAAATATTTAATTATAAAATTCATGCCCACATTTGAATTATGTTTTACTTGACATATTTAGGAGACGTGAGTTTCTTAGGAATCCAGTAATACCATGATTTAGATTTCAATGTTAACAAGATTGAATGAGTAAGATGGAGAATTGGATGATTAAATTGAAGCATAAATATTTAAATGAGGACCCACTATTTTATTGGATTAATTGATTCATGTAAATGAAATTTCTCTACCATTTTTCATGCTTTTATTTTCTAAAATTCATGTAAAATAATTTGTTATTATTAATCATGCCATGAGTGATTTTCCAATATCATATTCCCATTCCTGAGAAGATTTCTAGACCAAATATTTCCTATTTTATCTTAAGCATATTTCTTGAGTGATCTTGGGACATGCCACCTGCTATAACTTATATTTAAACTTGTTGAAACTATGACTGTGAAAAAACACATTTAAAATGATTGAGGCACTACTTTGGCTAGCCACATATTTACCTGAGACCCACCCTTACATTTATCCTTATTTATCCCATAGAATCCATGAATTTCCTTATAGGTTTAAGCCACATTACAAGATGATATTTCCTTACCTACCCACACTTTTAGTATTTTTGCATGGTAATTCAGGTTTGAGTGTGGGGGAAGGGCCTTTCATGTGTGTTCATTTCGATGTGTATCATTTTTGGGTAGTGTGAGGTGTGAATCATCATTTTGGACAGTGTATTATTAGAAAATTGGGAATGAGTCATCATTTCATTATGCTTCTTTCATTTCATCTGGTTCTCTTTAAAAAAAGAGAAAAAAATTGAAAATAAGTTTGTTCTTGTCTGGGGCTTAAAAATTAAAAAAAAATAAAGCTATGCCTTTCTGGAGCTTTAAAAAAAGGGGGGATAACTTTGATGATATTATTCTTTATAATCATTTATTGACTCATGTCTCATGTCATAAAAAGGGTGTGGTGTTGTGTTTCACATTCTTAATGGGATTTGAGTGAGGTTCATCCTCTGTTTTCACTTGATTAATCATGAATTGTACTTAAGAGTCAAACATACTACTTCTAGCCTTAAATTATTTCAATCATTTACCCACCAACCTAAATCCACAGAGTTATTTTAACCTTTATTGCAAGTCCTTGTGATTGTTTGTGCCTTTTGTCTTTACATAGTGAATAAAGTAGTTCCTGTTCATGCCTATATAAAAGAAGCATATTCTCATGAAATGAGCATAACTACACTTTAATTGTACCATGAGTGATGAAATAAAATATTCAAAAGAGAGGTATATCATGATTTTTCATGTTTAATAATAATAAATTGAGAAGCTTGAATGAATGAAATGAGAAGCTCCGTCATTTTTCAAAGGGGAAAAGTAAAATGCTTGAATTGATTGTTTCTTTGAAAAATGGGAGATTAAATTGGTATTTTTTGTGGGACTTGAAAGTTTTTTTGGACATTGATAATTGTTTTATTTTATTGCATTGAAATTTAAATATTGGTAACATTGATTCCCTTTGAATTCCATGTTGAGATTTTATGCTTAAGGAAAAGCATAGTTTTAGTTAGGGGGAATTGATATAGATAATATTTTAATCATTTTTTCTATGTAATTCATTTATTTAATCCCTAAAAATTTAACAATTTAGTTATTTACATCGATTTTTGGATTTATAGGGTGTTTTGAGCTTAAATATGAAAACTGCTTAATTTGGAAATATTGACAGATTTTAATAACTTTGGTAATTAACTAATATCTATTAAAATATAAATTCAATTGATGTGATTAACTTTTTATTGGGTTCATATATTTATTTTCTCCATCTTTTGTTTATAAAATAGGATTTAATTTGGCCATCCAAGGGTCCAAAAAATTCAATCAAGTTAGAAAATTACTCTAGATGATTGTGTGGACCCCACCTCAATGAATTGGTCATAAATCGGTCAAACACATCCAATTGGGGTGATTCCAATTGAAATGGAAATATAATTAAATGTTGAGTTTGTATGTTGAAGATTGTGAAGATTTACATTCATTAAGGCGTCCCATGGAAGCTCAAATTATGGGGAAGGAAAAAAAGAAACATTCATCCAAAATAAATTCTCAGATTTAATTGGCCATATCTCATGCTAAAAATAGAGGATGAATTTGAAAGTTTGGACTGAAAATTAAAATATATTTTGGAATATCATTCAAGAAGAAACTATTCCAAAATTCAGCCATTTAATTATCCTACCATGGTCAATCTTTCGGTGGAAAAATTTGAAGGAAATATTAAAGAGAGATTTTGAAGATCTTAAATTTGAAGACCGAAGAATGGAACCCCCTTGGAATATATAAAGAGGAGTTCACCCATTATGATGGGAGAGTTTAAGACCACACTCAGAGATTGGAGGAAGTCAAGGGACACTGAGGGACCATCTCCTTCAGCATCATTCTATTTCTTTCTTTTATTTTCTTTACGTTAAAATGTCTCTCCTCGACCGCATCATCTTTTTTACCCCATCCATGGAGGGGTAGTTTTAATTGAGTGATCGGGAATAGGGGAGGTTGGACCTAGGTGTTTTCTTGAGTTATTGCGCTTTAAATGAATTAAATTTCTTCTTATTTATTATTTTGGTTTCAATTCATAATTCAGTTTTAAATTCCTAATGTGATTGTGTTAGGATTTGATTATGTTATTAAAAATTTCTTTGGTTGATGATCACATCTCCCTCACCCCAATTCTAATCTATATATGGTAGAACAATATTAGTGTTGGGTGGTGAGTGCTCAATGGTATTCAATCACATGTGTAGGATTGTATGTCAAAATATTGGTTTATTAGGGAACAACAATTCTGGGTCATGGATTTCTCTAATTAATCAAGAAACCTTCTACAAACCTAAACAAATTGGAAAGAGGATAGACCAATCTAAGGTTTTAGATAATAAAACTCTCATCACGTATATCTGACCAAGGGAGAGAGATGACTTGGTAGATGAATATCTCTCTTACCAATTAAAGGAAGAAGAAGAGATAAAATTTGGAAACTATGATGGCACAACACTAGTTCTAGCCGAACCCAATCTGATCATTGTCTTTAACATTTGTTAAACCAATAAATTCAAGATGTTTGTTTCTATAACAGTCATTCAAATTAATTAAAACCAAACCTTTTCAAAAAACCCACAAAAATTGACAACCTTGTTTTGTGTGCACTCCTCTTCAAGAGACTACCTAGGATCAATTGCTATACTATACTTAGGTAATTAAAATATCGTTTTCTCATGCCCCGTGATAGGCGTGTGTCAATAATAATAATGGTAAGTTCATTAAACTACATATGTGTTAAGGATGTGGAAAAAAACACATAGGAAAATGTTTTAATAGGATGGGAAGATGTTATAGATGTGGTAATGACGGTCATAAAGTAAAAACCTTCTAAGGAAAAAAGAATCATTCAGTGGAGTCCAGCAAAGTTAAAGAAGTTATTTTCGAGTTTTCAATTGAATGTTTTAAATATGGGGAGTTTGGAAATTATTAAATTAGATTTCCTACAAATATGGTTCAGGAATCGGATTTGGAGGACTATATAAATATATGTTTATAAATAAATAATTCCATTCCAATTTAAGATAAGGAAACTAAAAATGAAATATGAAAGGTATGGATTATTTCTTGACTCTTTTTTTCATTAATGAATCTTAGAACATGATTTAGGTTTTTTAGTAAATAATTGTTAAGGGATAAGTTGGAAAAACAAAGTAAAGTAACATGAATAATGCTAGATGATTAAGATGTCTACATTTTATGAATTTGAGAGTTATGTTATATCTATAAACGATGAAATATCTAAAAGTATTAGTACACTTTTGATGATGGAATTATTTTAGAAGAATATTTTTTAGGTATATGTAACTATAAAGTTTGTTATGTGAAAATTTTATCGGAGGAAGAATTATCATTCCTTTTGTAGACATAATTGTGGATAACCATTAGTGATTATATACTTTGGAAGTATGGGTTATTACTTTTTGGATGTCAAATGAAAGGTAGGAGATAAAAATTGAGGTTAAAACATGTTATGGTCATTTTTTGGGACTTTATCATATATTAGGAATGTTATAAGAATTATATAATTTTAGAAAAAAAAGGTGACCTGTATGATGGGTGTCAACCCGTTGTGTATGGAAAGGCCGCAAGAATCAAAACAATAACTGAAGGGAGATAATGGTGCATCACCTACGATTGGCCTATGTGATGTCCCTGGTTAGTATGAGTTTATTATTTTTAGTTAATAAATTTGATGTATTAACAATATGTTGATTTTTGGAACCCATGTTATATCTAACCGATAACCATGGGATTTAGAAATGACTTTGTGATTATGTGATAAATGTTATTTTGGAAGAAGTTTAATATTTTTGGGAACTTTATATGATTATGGTAAATATAATACTATGGTATTTTAATTGATGAGTAATGAATTAACTATATTTTGGAAGAATATATGATTTTAATTGTGGATTTATGGTGATTCAGTTTATTTATGGAAATATATTACCTATAATAGAGAATATTTGATTAGGTTAATTCATTTTGGTATCCGAAATTAATAGGGGTTGATGTTTTTTGGAGATAAATGTTGAAATTATCATTGAATATTATGTGATCAAATTCTTATGAGTTTTGGGTTTCATACTTAGTTTGGATTATTTTGTGGGATTTTAATGAATTTTATTTGTTGAATGTTCTATTACGAACATTGGGTATTACTGTTGAATTTTGGAGATTAAAAATAGTCTATATTTTCATAAAGTATTTTTATTTTTGGGGAATTATTTTATCATATTATAACCATTTTGGTTTTGGTTAATGTTTCACAACATGGGAAATATATAGTAAATATTTTTTGTATTATGTTATTCTATATAAGTTGTTTTAGGTGTGAAGAAATCCACAAAAATATTCATATTTTGTATAAAAAAGATGATTTTATGGTAGAAATTAAGTAAAAGATGAAACTCTACTTATCAAGTAAGTATGTTTCCTTATGCTTTTGGTCTATAAAGAAAATATATTCCTTCTAAGGATCTTAAGAGAGAAATAATCTCTTTACTTTTACTTCTACAAAATTAATTAATTTTTAACCAATCAAAATTGTATTGCTTTGTGATTGTTAACTTTTTTTGATAATGTTTTCTATTACTCTCCATCAGATCTTAATGGTTAGTTTTATCTTCATATTCATGTTTTCTTACATGGAACCCTAGTAATTTTTATCTCATGTGACCTTCATACTTATCATTATTTATTTTAAAGTGGGAGTTTTATAGACTCTTTTTTGAGGTGGTATTTCAATAAAGGCATTTTGAAATTTCATACCTTAGTTACTGACCCCGAATTAAAATTGTGAGGATGAAATTTCCAAAATGGGGGAAGAGTGTAACATCCCAGGTTATTATAGAATAATTCATTTTCAAATCTATTTATATTTATGAATTAGGTGTTAATTTATTTTAAATGGGATAATATGTCTGATAGAGTACTCAAAACACAATAATGGGTTTCTCTGAAATATTATGTTACACACCATATTAAGATATAATAAAAAATACTACATTATTAATATTAAAATTTTAAATAGTAGTTATCGACTTGATATTATATTGGATGGAATGAGAAAAACTATCTATATGATATTTTCAAATATTTATTAATTGTTTTTACTTTATTTTAATAAATTTGAAAGGCTTAAAATGAAAATAAATACAATTTCAATCATAAAATACTCTAATATTTTTAAAAGGCAGTTTTACCACCTTTTGATAGAGAACCCCTTTTAAATAAAATTTTTATCACTATTATATATTATTTTTTAGAAAATAAACTTATTCTTTCAAAGCAGGATATCAAAATTTACTTTGGTTGAATTTTTGTGTTTTTCTAATAAAATTTATTTTTTAATGAATAGTGAAAAATACATCATTTTATCTCAAAATTGCATTTTTATATAATTTATTTATATAATTAGGTTATAATTTTAATTAGTTTTATAGTATAATCAAATTATAGTTTTATCATTCAATCTAATTTTGTTTATTGTAAGTAATTTCACATTTAGATTGGATATAAATACTTGCCAATCTTTTGATAGTTTTTACTCAAAAAACATGCTTTCTTATTCGATCAATGAGATTAATTTTTTTTAATTAATTTATACCAATTGTGTGTTTTTAATTTGAAAAAATGTACTCCAAATTTTGAATCAAAAGGTACAAATAATTTAAATAGGTCTCTTTTATTTTTTTACATTATTAATAGTAACTTTAGAAATTATTTTTATTAACCACGGTTAAAAGGTAAATCAGGTAAATAAGGGTAAAAAATAATATTATCATAATATAAAACTATCAAAACACTCATCCTAATATTATTGTGTGATTTATGTCCTACCAAGAAAATACTTTTGCCAAGGTTTTGTCCTCTAGAAGCCACTTAGGTGTGATTATGACATTTATAACTTTTAATTTAATGTAATGACAAATATGTCTTAAACATGTATCTTCTTACTAAAAACATTTTAATATGTGTTATATAAGTGATGTCATTGACAATAAATATGTGTTATAAATATAAACAGGTTAACTAAATAAAAGTTATTTATTTATAATTTTTAGGATTTCAATAATTAAATTTAATTATGATGTAATGATGATGCAATAATAGATTTCTTAAAGGAAGAATCTAATAAATGATACTAATAATTTTAAAATAAATAGAATTTGAAATATTTAATGTGATAAATTAAATTTTTAGTTGATTAAAACATTTTATGATTCTATTAAAATGTTTTTTTTCAAGTTGTCTCATTATTTGTATTTTATTTAAATTCAATAAAATTAATAGAGTCAAAATTTACATTATTGATATTTTATAAAAACAATAATTAATTACATTATTTAAAAATCATAAAAATATTTTAAAATTAAAAATTTTCTATAATAATATCTCAACTTTCATAAAGTGTCCAATTATGGTATATTGACCCCATATGAGTAAAATTTATAGCGACTTAATATTTAAAATGTTGTTACCACAATTTAAATTAAAAGAGAATAATTACGGCTAAAACAGAAAGATAAGGTTTAAAATGAAATAAATTCATGTAAAAAAAATTATTGTATGAGAGTATTTAGAAATATAATAATCATATATAAGACATAACTATTGTTGGAGTCAATTTTATTAAAATATTAATTTATTTTAATTTAATATTTTATCAGTTTTCATGGGCACCCCTCCCCCCTCCTATAAAAAATACCCACTCTTATCAAATAATGATAATTCAATATCCATTTTTTAAGATCAATATCTACCAAAAATACTTTCTATAATCCCCAAAAAATATATTGAGGCTTAGTTTAGTCATAATATCATTTTTAGAGGTGTTAAGGTGTTCTTCAAAGGCGATCAACCGAAGAAGAAGTATCTTTTTTATGTGTTTATATTTTATTTCTTCTTCCACTGACTTTAAATATTCTTCATCCATGATGAACTAATAACTAAATTATCAGTAATATACTGAGTTGTTAATATTTTAATATCATCTCATCAATCCATATCCAGTTTCATTAAATAGGAAATGAACATTTCTTTTATGTTTACGGTGGACTACCGCCAAGAGAATCGGTATAGTTCATTTTTCATAACCATCTTTGAAGACTAGTTATAATGATGAAATAAATTTTTATATATTATATTCATGAAATATTAATCATTCTAAAATACTAATATTTTAATTATTTTCTTAATTTCCAATCACATAAAAATTATAATGTCATTCATGCGTATGTGTGAACAATCAACTCCACAAAGCAATGTGAATCGTTTTTATTGAACACATCAATTGTTTGATATATATATATATTTAAATGATTATTATGAGTTTAATAAAATTATAATAATTCTGGAAATATAAAATAATAATTACATTATTTCTATAATGATCAATGAAAAATGGAAATCTTTACTCATGTGTACGTATTACCTACCATCTTCAGGAATATAATGTTGTTAATTTTTCATATCATAAATAAATGGGTTGAGTTAATAGTATAATTGATGTATAACAGTTATTATTAAGTAATTAATATTATTATAGAGATGATGGGCTTATGAACACATAGAAAATTAACATCATAACTAGTTTATTTTCAACTCAAGTACTAAATATTGTCAAAACATCCAATATGAATTTAATTAATTATATAATTTTTATAACATGTTATTAAGTGATATAAAATGAATAATAATCATGAAAAATGTTCTCATGAATTTAGAAATTAAACTAAGTTTATTATTTAGGAATATAACGGTTCTATATGATGATTTGGACTAAATGTAAGGGACTTTGTCTCAATCTCCTTTCATTGAGGAATATCTTGATGTTATGCACCCTTATTATCCTATAAGGTGTATATTAGAACCTTTTGACATGTAATATCATAAATTAATATATTATCATGATATTTAATGTTTTGTTTAATATTATTATTTAATGATTTTTATTCATGTGTTTCTCAAGTGGAAAATGACCCTTTAACTAAAACATCGTTTTAAATGTTTTAAATATTTATTCTTAAACATCAATATCATTAATTTCTATGTCCTAAAAATGGTTTTAAAGATTTATTTATATATACATTAATATTTTAAAATGTTACTTCCTTTAAAAAATTTCTATGTGGTATGGGACACTTTGATTCAAAAATATTCATTTTGAAATGTTTTAATTTTGTTTTAAAAACTGATTGATTATTTCAATAACTTGGAATGTTTTTCAAAATATACATCATGAATGGAATTCCTCACTTTCATGTTGATATTATGAATTTATGTTTACATTAAAAGTTTACTATTTTATTATAAAATATTGTGTTTTCATTTATGAGTGTGTGTCTTGTAAAGATAAAATGTGATTTCAAAGTGGAAGTGTTATTTTTTCCTTTATGCTTGTTTTATATGTTATGATTATGTTATGGTTATTTGGAATTGTTTATGTATATTTTTGGTTCCATGATAAACCAAGGGTGGGTGAGCCCGTGATATCTCTCTAATTAATTGGGTAATGAGAAGGAGTTAAACAATATGGTTTCTCCTTAGAGATTTAGAAAATATACAGTGATGGGTATTCCAAATATAACCATGAAGGTTACTTATTATGTCGCTGTAAAAGATAAAATATAAGTATGATATGGATGCCAAAATATAACGTTATGTTTAATTATTTATATTAGTTTTTTAGGAATATTATGATTCATGAGGTATGTTAAAGAGATTATGTTTTACGGGTGAAAAGTATGATTTCATGTGTTTATAAGTATTCATGGAATAACATTTTCTTTCTTTATTTTATATCCATTACTAATATTTTTGTGCTCATCCCATGTTTAAAAAAAATCCATGTGGTATAAGGATGGGTAAGAGGAAGGAATAAATCAAGATGAATGATAAGAATATTTTTATCAAGAAAAATAAATTAAGTTTTATTTTAAATAGATTTATTTTGTGATAAAATTGGATAGTGTATATACGTGTCAACATTGTAATATTTGAGATGTTATGTAATAGTCATGTCCTAATTCTCTAAAACTATTAACCTTAAGAGAGCCTAAATGTGAAAGAATGTAAAATCCTAACTAAAAGTAAATATTATGTAATGTTTATGGCTAGGGACTTATAATTTTAAATATTTATTTGTTAATATTCATAACTATAAATTTAATGACTAGGTATACAATATTAAAGTTCTATTAAACTTGGGAATTCATGTTCCACAATTTATCAAGGAAATATAATTCAAATAAAAATATTTCATGAGTTTTTAAGATCAATGTTTTGTGGAACATTTGTAATCAAAAAAATGTTCTTCTTTTTAAATCATAGGGATTTAAATTATTCCCACCATAAATAAATTTCATCATCAAAATTTAAACATGATCTTGTTAATCATGGGTCTAACATTTGAATTTTTTTTCTTAAAAACCCCACATCATAAAATGGATAATAAAATATCCTCTTAATAACTGATAAAGGGATGTAAAAAGGCCATATGGAATAATAAATAAATAGGTTTCTACTTTAGAGAAAATTTTGGCATGTGATGATATGGATGTGGATGAAAAGTGTTAAGAATTTTAGATTGTGATTGATGTCATTGATCACTGTAAATTGAATGATAAAATGAATGTTAAGGACCTAAAAAACACAAGTATATGGTGATTTAAAAGGCAATCTGATTCACTCGATATGATGTTAATATGATAACATTTTTGTTTCAAGATACTTTAATGACTGATGATTATTTCTCTTAATATTTAATAATATTTGGAAATATAGTTACTTTATATGTTTCCATTTCATAGTCACTATCTCATCATTTTGTTTTTATTTGATAAATTTCCAAATTCATATCTTAATCCAAGAAATGAATATCCAAAAACATTTTTTTTATGCCTAAGGTACTATAATTCACTTTTAATGGATCATAAGAACCCTAAAAGTGTGAAAAAAACTTCTTATTTCTCTAACTATTTTCAAAAAATATATAGTCAACTCATGTTATCCTATATAATAAATTAAAATATAAAACTCAAAGTTAAAAATATTGGTTCATCATTAATATTTATTTTTAAAATATTTTAACTAAAAACAATGACATTTTAACTAGAATATCACATATGAAAATGGTATGTGTTAAACCCCTATAATTATCCAGTCATGGGTTCATGCCCCATGGCCTTACCAGACACGATGGGTTTTCACCAAGAATGTTTTTGTCCTTTTTTTCCAAAATATATTTATATATTTCCTATAACATTACCAAATTGTGATGAACTATAATTACTTGAATAATAAGATAATATTATACCCATAGGTTAACAATGCCATTACACTTATTCCTATAATATATAATGTTATTCTTCCTTAAATAACATTTTTACTGAAACATTTACTAAACTAATGGGTTGTATTGACATAAATGTCTCAAAATATATCCACAATATTTATATACTACCATGACACAAAAACATAAAAAGGGTGCATAAGATTTCGATATTATGATTGGCCTTAAAATAATTAACTTATGATGGTATAAATAACTTTTAATTTATTGAATATAGATACACTTCTAAAATTTATTACAATCCATAGATTTTTCCTAATTATTTTAACCAAAATTCAATTTATAAAATACATAGATAATTTATTTATAAAATCTCAAAACATAAATAATTAATTTAGTTTATTTCCATATAGTTCCTCCCATGTTCTAGGCTTTGACCTTTAAAAGATATAATTTACTCCAATAATTCCTAGGATCCCTATATTATAAAAAACAAAAAAAAATTGTTCCTTATGATGAGATTTATTTCATTCTATCATAATATTATTTTTTACTTAGAAATTATTTGCATTATTTCCAACATATCCAAATATAAAACATTTTACTATTACATTAAGAAAAACTCATTTCAATGTATAGCACCATAATATTAACTTAGATCATTTATTTTCATCATTTATTCAAATCCTACATAATTTGTTGTAATTAAAATGTGAATTATAATAATAATATCCCACATGAGTTTCAAACCAATTTTATAGTAAATCCCATTTTTATTCACCAGGTGATGATAAGGCCAAGACCAATACTCTCTTTTCAGGGTTATTACCCCTAGATTTATCTATTCCATAATCAATTCATTCTATAATATCATGTAAAGGATGTATTTATATTAATGAACACATAATATATACCTTATAATTAATTTCAGATGTTATTTTATACATATAATAAAATTATATTATAAAGATATGATCCCTAATCTATCTTTTCCTAAATCTAGTTACCATGGTTTCTATTAAACATATTCTGATATCAATTTTAGTGACCCCAACCCCACTAGCCTAAAGATGGAGTTTGATTTATTACATAGTAAATAGATTAAAGGAATCACATACTAACAAAATGAAATGTTTTTTAGTATTTGTAAACTAGATACTTACTTCAGTGTTTCATTACATTTGGAAATAGTAATTATGACATAATTTTTTTTGAAAATATCATTATTCCATCTAGAATATCATTTATTACCAAAATATTACACTCTATTTGATTCCTATTAAATGAAAAAAATAATGGTGAGCTAAAATTATTATTAAGGGTTATATAAAATAAAATTTATAATGAAACCATAAGAATAATAAACATGGAAGGTATATAACGGAACATACATGACATTTAAATAACATGACTATTAGATAATTATATGTTATAAAAAATATGGTATGGAAAATAACTAACACACATGAAATTTTAATAAAAAACTGAAAATTAAATGAATCCAAATACAATACTATTGTGAAAAGATCATAGATAATAATTACTAAATTCATAATGAAGTAAATGATTTATTATTAGACTCTATAATATCAGGAATCATGATACCTCTACCATCAATAATATTCACAATATGGTTTACAAATATAGGTAAAAACCAATTTAATGCATTATTTCTTATTTTTATCATTAGTCATACTAGTTCATAGAGGTGATATGTAATACTATACCCCACCTCTAATGGTAGGTACAAATCATTCCTCATATATCGAATATTCAGTTTAATTCATGAACAATGTGTTTTATCAATCAATATCATTTCCGAGTAATGAATACCGAATTATAACTATTTCCCCAGATAAAAAAAATAACATTTAATGTAGAGAAATATAATTTATAATTAGGTAAGGTTTTCTAAATTAACATATATATGATGAATAATATGGATATTTAGGAGAAACTTAATGTCTAATGATCATAATAAAGTGAATATTTTAAGATAAAGTTAATGACTAAAAAATGAATCAAGAATGTGAAATTCAATAATATCAATAGTAAAAATGATTACAACCCTTTCAAATAAAGAATAAAAATGGTATCAATAAAATATATACCCAATGGTGTATTAATAAAGGGTTTTGTCACAAATGAATAGAAATTACATAAAAATATTTTTAAAAACATTCATAACGAAAATATCATCATCATTTTGAAAATAATTTTTTAAAATAAAAGTTCACAGAAAAGTTTGAAAATTATTTTCATTGAAAACAATAATTTAAAGTTATAAAATAATCTCTAAATTATTTTAATGTTTATTAAAGATGGAAATTCCATTCATTCAATACATTTTAAAATAATGATTTCTTTCACTTTTTTGTAAACATAAAAATGGGTATTGTCTTGAAAACGACATAAATATTCAATTAAAAACATTTTCCAAGAATTAAAAATTGTTAAAAAATTAATTAATAAATTATCTTTAAAATTTTAGAAACAATTTCAAAAACATTTTTAGAAAACATTATTTTCAATGAAAATAGATTTTTAACCGAAGAGAGAAATAAATTTAGATTTTCCTATAAATGATTTCCTAATTATTTTATGTAAAAAACTATAAAAAATGATAATATTGTTTTAAAATATCATGAATAATTATTTGATAATAAAATTATTTTTTTAAAATTTTACAATTTTCAAATAATATCTTGCAAATGAAATTTAAGAATAAAAAATCTCGATTAAAATGAGATAGTAAAATAAACCATTAAAATGATCATAATAATGAAGTGATAATAAATACAGGAATTGACTAGCTGTATCAAATTTGAATCCACATAAAGAAGTGTAAATAAAAAATATTATAATCTAAAGTCATTACACACGTAGTTTTATAATATCAAGGAGGATAAAGAACAAATATAAGCCAATAGAAAGAAGTTGAGTTATGAAATTATTCACCACATTTTAACTTATAAGTAAAATCCCCTTGGATGAAATAATTAAAATTGAAACTTAAAATACAATGATTTAATATTTATTAATTATGTAACATTTGAAATGGGGTTTTTATAAACCCTATAAATAAGTTGGTGTATAACATAAAAATGTGCATCAGTGAAAGGAAATTCAAATAGAATCATTGACCTCAAACATCCTTTTGGTTGAACATTATTTAACTTATTTTATAGTGGTTTTAATAATGTAATTAACTTATCCTAGAACCATATTAATATTTATTATATCATAAATGATTCATTTTATAGCAACATTTCAGGTGTTTGTTAATAATCAATCATTATCATTATTGTTTTAGTTATTGATTGTCTTGTTTTTTAATGCGTGTTTTGTCATGATATATATAGTTCATGCACATATTATATAGTTCCATGTTATAAATAACAATAATCATGACATATTTATCATATTTATACATAAACTATAATTTTAATAACATTCATGATTGATGTTTTTGCAAAATGAAATATGTTAAGATAATTGAGAAGGTATATTGTACGTACACTTGAGTAACGATTCCATTTTTAAACAATAATAATAGAAATGTGGTAAGTAATGTTTTACCATTATATAGTTAATATAGTATTATAATTACCATACTAATTCTTTATATATATTTATTTACATCACCAATGTGTTGTGGTGATGAAAAGAGAGTTACATCGCTTCATGAAGGCGGGAGTCCACATGTACATGAACAATGTTATCATCTATTTTGTGACTAAAAAGATAAGAAAAAAATGATTTATTATATTTTAATAATTTTAAATATTTAATTAACATAAAAATTATTACATGTATATCAAATAAATTTATTAACATTATAGTCATTTCATTCCATGTAATGAATTAGTGAAAACTAATCACATCGCTCTATAAGGCTGTAGTATGTTGAGCACATAATAAATGTTATCATATACCATATGAAATAGAATGAAAAATGTATATATGATATAATGAATCCATATGTAAAATTATGTTATAAATATCATAAACACTTTAGATCCATTTTCATACCAAGCTGTGAGAGGTGGTAGCCTGCCGTACAGATGAATGAAGATTTGGTAACCCATTTGTTGAATGTGGGGATTTAATTAGGTCATAAAATTAACATAAAATGAATATAATTATATGGAATACATTGATGTTATTATATCATCATTTTGGATGAAAATTTAATGATTTTGAGGAATTAATAAAATAGAACACTCATTGAAAAACATTAACCTCTTATTCAGGTATCATCCTTTGGTTTACACCAAAATCCTTACAAGGATTGATTTATTCCAAAATTTAGGAATCTAGGATGTTATTGGAGGATTTTATGATGTTATTTTTCTTGGTCTTATCTAAACCAAAATGTTTTAATAGTTTGAATAAGAGAGGATACGACATAGACTTTTATAAGTGAGGTGAGTGGCACACATGTAATTTATGAAAAGAAAAGGGTGTATCCACCATTTTCACATTACACAAGTGTAAAAAGGAAGTATTTTAGTAACTAAGTCATTATAAAGTATAAATATTTATATATAATATATTTTTTTTAAGTTTTTATGTCACTTTAACCCTTATTTTCATAGTTTAACCCACAGTGAATCTATATTTACCTTGACCACAATAGTTAATTTTTAATTATTTTGATATTAATATTTTTCCAAAAAAAATTAAACCATATAAGAAATTATAAATTATTTTTATTTAAAATATTTACCCCATTTTGATAAATTCTATAGAATTTTTTTTCAAAAGATAATTTCATGTTAATCTCGTGGACATGACTAAAGAGAGAGTTTTCAAAGGGAAAATATTCAAACTATTTCAATGTTTTTTGTCAAAATGAAATATAAAAAAGATTCCAATGACATAAACTGGATTAATAAATATATAAATGATATGATTTTAATTTAAAACCAAATTAAAAATATAATTTAACTTTATAAATAATTTAAATGAAACGGATGTTTTCAATTAAAATTCAATATTTTTCAACAGTCATCAAAAATGATTTCTTTTTTAAATACAAATAATTATACGTAATATAATTTTGATATTATGATTTCAAAATTGAATTCAATTTTATCAAATAAATATTTTGAAATTGGTAAAAATTATTTTTGGTACTCAAATCATGACTAACCAATCATTTATAAAAATACATTTTTTTCAGAAAAAAATTATTTTTATTTTAAATGATTCTTATTTTAATTATAAACAATATATAACTATATTTTTTAAAATTTATATAGTACTATTCATAAAATACAATTTAATAACTTGTTTTACTAAATTATAGTTCTCTTAAACTCAGGGTTTCATGTTCCTTAATCTATAAATGAAATTAAATATAGAGAAATATATTTCTTGCATTGTTTAAGATCACTGTTCCATATCACATACTATATAAAAAATGTGCATATTTTGAAATCACAAGGGGGTTAAAATAGTACCCAGGGGAAAGGAAAACCCAACAAATCATGTGATTAGATTCTCATTTATAGATATTATAACAAATAAGAAATCATGGAATAAATAAAGAATGAATAATATAGTAGATATAAACAATAATCAAATATGCCACATAAATAATATAATAAAATGGTAATATATAAGTGGAGGAATTAAAAAAATAAAAAATAACATGGATTACAACTAGTTTCATAATGATATAACACATAATTTTAGATATCATAATCTTACCATCAAGACCACTTACAAAGACATCATACAAAAATAGGTAGGGTATTTTCGAATTACAGAACCTAGTTTTTCTGATGAGACCTATTAATGCGTAATGCATTTATGATAGGCCAATTAAATAACTTACTTTTTATAATGTATATATCATATGAAATAAATTAATAATAATTCAATATAAAATCAACATAATATTTTTTGAAAAAATATCATATGAAATGTAAATATATTCCCCATTCAATAAAAATAAAAACATAGTCATCATTAACATAGAGAAATGATATGGATGGAATCATTATATTAAATAACTATTAAATTATAAAAATCTATAATGTTTGTTAAAATAGTTTAAATTAATATAAAATTAACATTGGAGATTTTTTTTTTGAGAACTTGAGAAATGTATACTTTTCTGTTTTTAAAATAATATTTTGAAAAGTTCATGAAAATTTAGAAAATTACATTCATTGAATGTAATTAGAGAAACATGTAAATTAACCATAAAATAAAATAAAATTTTTTATGGTGTTAAAATCCATCCATTCAGTAAATGTCAACAAATAAATTTCCTTAATACTTTTGGAAAAAATTTAAATCTTCCATGTCTAGAAAACGATAAGAATATTAAATTTAAAAATATTTAAAGATAGTAAAATAAAGTTTGAAATTAATTTAAACAATCATTGGGGTAATGTAGAAAAATTTCTTGAAAAAATTATAGAGAAAATTTCTATGGAGGAGAAATACTCCTAACCATGATTTGAAATAAGGTCTGTTGTATTTAAAAACATATTGTCAGACCTTTTATGTTTTTATGAGTGGAAAATGAAAGTGAAAAAATTAAAAATCCATAATAACTAGAGGATAATAAAATATATGAATTTTTAATGATAAATATCATATCATTTATCTTAATGTAAATTTCAACCTAAACAATCCTGAATAAAAATTAAATTGATGAATAAACCCTTACATTGAGTCCAACTCATCACATATGTACACTAACTCCTATATAATAATTTTTAATAATTTTATACATTAATAATAAAATTCTAAAATTTTATTAATATTTCATAATTTATTTTATTTCTATTTCATATATTTTAGTATATTGATTCAGTTCATGTTGCATATTTTGACATCCTTCAATTTATGACCTGGATATAACAACAATATGTTGACTGTGGTCATAGGATTCATCATTCCATTATCAATAATATATTAATAGTAGAATATTTATCATATTTATAAATTAAATATAATTTTATAATCATCCATGAATGGAGGAAATAAAAATTTAACAATATCTCTTTGAGGTGGAGGTAGTCCACGTAGAAGAAAAACTCACATTTTGATTTTTTTAACTGGTGGAAGGGTAAGAAAGTAAATGATATCTAATATTTCTAGAATAAAAATTATCTTATAAATATAATTATATATATATATTCATTAGTTCTATCTTTAAAACCATCCATTTAAAGTGGGGATGAATAATGAAGTACATGACTCTATGAAGATGGTAGGTTGTGTGTACCACGAGTGATGTTTTTTATTTTCCCTAGGATGGAAAATGAGTTAATTAATGGATTTTACATCAATATAATAGAATATTATAATATTTATGATACTGATATTATTATATCATCAATTATATAGATTATTTAAAAGATTATGATGATGAAATAATCATGAAACCACTTGGTTAAGAGTTATACCTCTTCTTTAGGAACCTTCCTTAGGCTAAAACCTTAAGCCTTGTTCAATTTTTATTTTGAGAATCCATCTCCAATATAACATATATATGGTTGTTGGGAAGTGATTTTTTTGGGATTATATCAGGTTATATGGATTAAGTAATGTAGATATGAGAGGAGAGTGATTTCAATGTAGATGTGGTGTTAGTGGAATGCATATATATTTTCATAACTATTAAATGTTTTAAGTTTCATACTCATGGATAAGTAGTAGTTAAAAAATTTCATGCATAAATATTTATATATGGGAGGAAATAACCTCATAAAATATGAATTTAGAAGAGAAATTATGACCTTATTACATTTTTATCCTAAATTAGAATATTTTATCACTTTACCATAGTAAAAGTATTTTAATCAACAATACAGTTCATAATGAATATAAATGAATTTACCTCATTAAAAATTTTAATAACATTATTCACAATATGAGATCCATTTTTTAATATTCAATTTGAGAAATTGATATAATTAAATTTTAATATAAGTGAAGAAAATAAAATAAAAAACCTTTTTTTAAAATAAAAAACATTTTTAAGTATAAAAATAATCTTATTCCAAAATAAAATATTATTATCATTATTAGGTAATTATTTAGATAATTTTTAAAAAATGGGATCTTATGATAATATAATTCAAAATACAATACATAATGTGACTTTTAAATTACATGATTTAATGAAAATAAATTACAGTTTTCAAGAAAAATTGAATTTATCACGATTCACCTAGAAGTGAACTATTTATAAAAAGAACCAAAATATCACCTTTATATAAATTATACATGATGAATTAAAAAATGATATTCATTTTATTAAATTATAATTCTAAATTTTTTAAAAATTATTTTCAATATAACCATAAACTGTTAAAATTATGTTGATAAATTAATTGGAAGTGCATTGAATATTAGTCTATTGATATAACATTTAACTGTTATATTATGATATCAAGTATTAGACCAAATACCAATAAAACATTCCAAAACTAATTATTGTTCCTTCTCTGGCCCCTCTTATAAACTTATCATTTTGAAATAACCCGATTAAGGCCATCCATATACTATAATTAACTTCGCTATATTCTCAATTCATCACTTTAACATCTTCACCACTTTTTTTTATAATATTACATGAAAATGAATACTATGTTAATATGTATATCCCACAGACCATTGTATTGACTATTTTCTCACCTTTACTATTGAACCCTGTGATGGAAATGTACCATTATAATTTATTTTATTTTTTATTTAGGTGTATGAGAATGGAAAATATCTAAGTGAAGAAATAAAATGATTTTCTTATGATGAGATTTAAAGGTAGTGGGGAAAAATGAAGATAAATTTTATAATTGGTGTTGCATCACTAATTAACCCCCACTCCTAATGTATTCCTCCATTATCCCAGGTAACTATGAATCATTATTCAAAATATTCAAAGAATACTCTATGTCTCATTTTCTCTATCAATTCTCTTCCCATGAGTATATTAATCCTTTAGGATTTTCTATCTCAAATTTTAAAAAATTATGAGAAGTTATGGTTTTTTCTATTTCCACCTCATTCATTCTTATGTTTCATTAATTTTTAGTCTATTTTAAAATTTGATGATTTTTTCATTATAGTAAATATATTTTTATATAATTCATTTTAGTTAATTTTTATTATATTTTCTTTGTATCACTAATGAAACTCATCAAAAGATTCCCTAAATGTACAATAAAAATAATTCATTATATACATTAATAAAATTTTGAACAAATATATAATTCATGTTCTTATAAGTTTTGGATTGTGGATATTTTTTTGGTTATCTATGATATAAATGATTCATCCATTAATATAATCTTAAATATTAATCATTCTATTAGTATAGGTGAAACTTATGAATCTTGTTTTAAAATTAGATGAGTTATTCTTCAAGAGTTTTTTATCTTACTTATTAATCAAATATATAATTTTGATACAATTAATTTAATGTTGGATTTATAAATCAAAACCTTTGTTTTTTTATAATAAATCTGTTATTAATAATTTTTTAATAAAAATTTTAAATTTTAATAATGTATAATTACATATTTCATCTATAAAATTTGTTAAAACAAAACCAATTTATATGGTTTGATTTTATATAGTGTTTTATACAATAAATATATTAATCTATAGATTATTAAATTGAATTCATTTAGACATATTTAATACTTAATTATATTGTGAAACACATAAAAAATACATATATTAATTCATTACATAATGGTTTATGCTTATAGGATAATCCTGTTTTATCATTGTGTACTTTATTGTAAAATCATCCATTATTGAATATTTTGAACTTTTTTATGGTAAATATTTTCCAATTAAAAGGAATTTAATAGGTGATATTATTTAATTATTAAATAGAATTATATTTCCCCTCAGTAAACTGGTATGTATCATTAGAAAAATAAGTTAGGTTATTTGGAATTCTAATACCTTCGAAGTATTGTGTTTTGGAATATGAACATCATTATAAATATATCATGTCTTTAATTATACATCTCTAAAATTATATAATGCCTAATGTTAAATGTTTCAGGTAAATATCAACATTAAATATTATTGTCATATTATGTATACCCCCAATCATATCACAAGGAATTCAAATTCAATGATATATTAACCATTACTGAGTTCTATATAACAACCTTTTCATATAATTCCACACTTCCATTCCCAAATAAGAAGAAAATTTGTATGAATATAAGGATAAAATGAAGATTTTTTTATTAAAATAATTGATTCTATATATCACCTAAATTCATTTATGATTCCTTAATTACATGATCTATCCTCCTAAATTTAATTCTTTTTTATCTTTTATGAATCACTATGAAATTTTGTATCTATATAACTATAGACCAACTATTCTCAGTGATTGGACAATGGGTTGTTCTTGGGGGTAAAAAATAATGCTTTGTATAGGACTATAGAAACGTGATTTATTTGATAATATTTAGTGAGAAATGGATTTATAGTGAACCCTTACAAAATAATTGAAAACAAAATATATTAAAATTTCAATTATTAATGTTTTCATATGTAAAACAAATCTCAAATAAATATCATCATTTTCTATAATTCAAACTAATTTATTTTCATAATTATCTACAATTATAGATTAATATATAAAAATTGAAATATAATAGATTATATTAAAATTAATATTAATATTTCTGAAACTCATGTATATTTTTGGGGTTTTCTTAAAGACTGAATAAATCATGATTCCATTGGTGCTAATAATATTATCCCTATTTTGGGGAATTTTACCCATAATATGAATAATATTAATACCTATATAGAGAAACTAGGAAAAACTCAATAAGGAATAACATCCCATTATATCTTTATAAGGAATAAAACATTATCATTTCATATAACCATTAGCTAATATAAAATAGAATAATATATTAAGTCATTGTAACATATTTTAAAATAACATAGATGATCATAAATTATAGTGTAATAATGTTATAGAAATATAATTCTTTCATAAACTGAAATTTATCTACTTAAAAATTTCATGAAATTACTCCATGTATCTCATCTTCATCGAATTCATAAGGATCATATTGACTAAGTATAAATGATAAATGATATGTAAATTGTGTGAATAAAAAAATTATAGACTAATTCATGGGTTTATTTTAAGATAAAAAATGATAATTTACCCTAAAAATAGAAGTATAAATATCCATCAATGTTACTTATAATATAAAACCATTTTCTATGATTCCTTTTTAGATGTATCTAATGAGGTCATTATAATAATTAAAATTAATCAAAATCATATAAAATATTGATCTATTATAATACTTAAATAAGGGAAGACTTATATATTTTATGAATTATAAGTCTGGTTCAATAGGTATTATAATTGATTATAGAATATTAATAACATCAAAATTAAGAAAAATTGCACATTCCATAATTTTGGGGACTTATTACATAAACTTTGATGGTGTTTTTGATTTATAATGTTTGATCTAGGATGTTGGTATAATAATACATGTATGTTTAAATAATAAATATAAAAAATGTTTTTCTTGCTTGATATGAACACTATAAACCCATTAATATTTCAATTATCTTAAAAAATGAATCATTAATAGTTATGGATCTAATGAATTATATTTTTAATGGAATATGTTGAAACTTTATCAGTTTTTATTTAAGTTTTACTTATTTATTGTAAAATATATAAGGAGTTTAAAACCCATTTATATATTATTTATGATATTCATAGGGAAGAAATTTGAGAAATTTAATATATGTCAACTCATCATAAAACTGATTGCATTACAAATTTATGTTGATTCATAGGATAATATATTTATTTACCCTAGAAATACCAATGTGGCCCTAGGTGGACAAGGCATTAAAATCTAATAGAAACATATATTTGTCTCTATGTATAATATAATTACAACACTCCTACCTAATCAAAAATCTTGAATCGCCACATGTTCCTTGGGAATATCATTTGCTTGATCACAAAGCTCATAACTATCTTTCATAAAAATATTCTATGGAATACATTATTGAAAACCACAAAATCATGTACCCACCAATGATTGTTATAATAGATATATATTACCTATGAGTTGGTTTGATTGGTTGTCGAAGAGTTTGGACCCACTTAATCATACCATCTACCAGTTTCTGTCCCAGTATCTTGGTGTCTCCATATTCATCCATGTATGTTGGTGTCTAACATTTTATCCTATAGATGTGTTCATATTGATTTGTTTGAATACTTAAGTGGAAGATTTTATTTTATGAAAACTCAAACAGTGTAAGGTGTTGATACCATCATTCTATAACATACATAGACTAAGATAAAAAAAATTACTGCAAATTTTTAATAGTTCTTTGATATTTATCATATGGTTGAGTATGACATATTTTTTTGATGTTAAAATATATCTGCAATGCCTTTTAAAGATTAACTGTATAATTATGTTGAATCTAGGATATATATATATATGATATAATTGATTGTCATGCTCTAAATATCCTCATCAACTATACAATATTTTCCTTGGAATGTTAATTGAGTGAGAAGTATTTTCGGATCATGAAAAAGTCAACGATATTAAATGGACCTCCACAACCTATATGGGATTGTTTCTCAACATTGTATTTTAATTACCATTTAAAAAGTACATGGTGATATTATTAAATTTACATATTGTTAAGGGTAACGGTTTTATCAAACCATTGAAATTATTCTTATATATCTAAAAATTTTCATATATAATAAACATTGGTGTATATTTAACGCTCTCTTTATTTGTATTTTCAAACCATATATGATCGTAGAGATCCTTGTAAATATATTTCCTTCCTAGAATGATATTTAACATATACTTATCATCATAATCAAATAATTCCTTATTTAACTCAAGATCCGAATTTACACATAATCATTTCTTAAATATTATAACTCTATTTTTTTCAATGATGAACTTCAAGACATTGTCATTATTTCATGTACCATATTTTTTCTCCAATCCTTCCCTTTGAGTTTCCTTAATCATTTTTAATATAGATTTTTGAGTACTCCTCTATGAATTTTAGGATCCCATAGCTTCCATTATGATTCCAATGTCCATCTTTTTCATGTCTATAAAGTTTGGATTCCATTGAATTGTCATCATTGGTAGAATTGTAGGATAATTTCATCTAAGAGTATCTTCTACAAATTATTGGGATGATAATAGATTATTAATACATTTAATTTGATCATGTCAATCCATATTTATTAGTCCATGTTAGTCACCTTCTATTTCAATATTTAATTCATAAATTTTTGATTATTATATATATCTCACATTGCTTCTAAGAGATAATTCCTCCAAATCATGATGAATAATATTATTATTTCTAAATCAATATCATGATTCATGTAATTTTTCTCTTTTACATTAAATTTAATTATCATATATGATATCACATTTTCATTTTAAAGGATTATATGATAAAAAAAATTCATTAAAGAATCAATATTTTCCAATAATCCTTCCACGCAAAAGGGTAGTGTTAGTATAGGTGTTGTGAATAACCTTTTGTTCAACTCCATCATGCTCTCTTCACATTCATATGTATGAAAAAACATTACTTATTTTTTAACAATCATGATCAATGGATTCCAAAATCATGATAAATTTTTCATAAATCATATATAATACACATCCAATCCATGGGATCCAGTGATCTACAACATGGTTTTTAGTCTACATCATTCATAAATCTCCTTAGTCATTAATGGTTCCTCATATCTCTTTTTTATGATAAAGTTTCCAATCAATATGACTTAATCCATCCATAATTTTCATTTACTATATTTTTTGTTATTCTTCATATTTAAAAAATTTGTTAACACAATTCTTTAATTTTTTTCATGATCGTACATTAGTTTGAAAAAATTTATAATGACATTTATAATAATTACAAATTTTTTTCTAGGAAACATCTCAATTATATGTTCAACATGTCTATAAAGGCATCTGAAGAATTAGTGAGTCCAAATTTAATTACTATGAACACCTAATATCTATATCCTATATAAAAGGACATCTTGGGAATATCCACCTTTATTCCATTAACTGATAATTTCGGATTAATGATTAATAAAAGAGAATAACATAGAACCATATAGTTGGATGAATACATAACTAATTTATGGAATAAGATACTCATTATTTATCATGATATTGTTAAACTCGATATAATAAATGACTATAATAATTGAGCTATCCTTTGGAAATGGATAGATGTGAAATTCTAGGAAGACATTCTAGGGAATATAAATAATATATCCATATTATATTATAGTTTATTTTATGACACTAAAAATTAAATGTGGGTAATTATGATGTTACATTAGGATATCAGAAGTGATACACGTATATTCTCAATAGATAACTCAACCTCTCTATTAAGAGGATAATGAAAAATGTATTCAAATAATATATCTCTATATCCCCTTACAATGTGAATGCATTCAAGGGACATCCATTCCTTTTAATAAATCAATAAATTAATATTTATTCTTTATTATAAGTAATAAATTTCTATTGTTGATAAGGAGTTAAAAATGATGATTCATAGGTATCATTATAGTTATATAATATCTAAGTATGGTAAGGTATATGAAAGGTGATTACCATCTCTAGGAAGATAATACTATATTTATATAATTATAACCATACCATTAATAATATAGAAGTAAACTATACTTTTGAAAGCATGAAAATATTGATGGGAAAATATTCCCACACATGTTAACCAGATAAAGATTATATATATTAGATGTAATGATTTATATTCTTGGTATTTTCATCCAAATATAAACATCCATATATCATGGTTGTGTTTAATTATATCTATATAACATACATGATATGAATTAATGTCTATATATATAGTTAGACAAGATATTTGATGTTAACTAATGGATAATAAATGCATATATATCCATTTTATTAATATTAATATCATTTATTTAAACCAAAAATTAGAGATGAAAAAATAAATGATAATATATTAAAATAATAAATTAAAAATCATAATAATATGAAAAATCATTCATAAGATGTATTATATTAGGAAATTGTTATATAAACCAATGAATCATTATATTGGAAAGATAACTCTTCTAGATCAACTTAGTAATCATTTTTTATTTTTAAACTATACTTCTTTACATAATCCTAAAAAACTAACTAAACCATAAATTGATTCCAACAATGATTACATACATTCCATAAATATAATATTTCATCATTTTTTACATAAATACCCTTAAGACACTCCAAATAATCTTCAATTCAAGTTTCTTAGAGAAATTATTAATATAATAATAGAGTCTTAAATAAAATATGTTATCCTGTATTTACTTTTTTATATTATTCTCCTAATTCACACAGAACACCTATCATTATATGGGATATCCTATGAATATATAAAAAATTTGAGGTCATCCATAATTCCTGATATGTTGAGAAAATAGAATTATAATAATATACGATATCATAAGTGTCAAACATAATATCATAAAAACCTAAAATCATATGATCATAAACCATCACATGGAAGAATTATATAAGAGAAAAGGAAACACAAGAATAATAAATTAGCATAAACATATGGAATATGACACCCTATAAATTCAATAACTAAAAATTAAATGATTTATATAGATGTTTTCACATTTATACAATTCAATATTTTCAGTTTAGATATTTAGATAATAAATAAAAAATATTATATATCAAAACCCAACAATACAATGTGTAAACTTCCACTCAATTTCAATTTTAAACAAAAATATGGCTCTTAAATTTATAATAATATTTCATTGAAAACACATTAAATTATTTTAGTATAGGTACTAATTTAGGAATGATAGACTCTACTAAATTTCCTAATAATTCCTAAGAAAATTGAAAGACGTTTTGAAATAATATTTATGAACAAAAAGATAAGTAAGATATATAAAAATAAATAAAAATAATTATCCCCTGAAAAAAACTAAAAAAATAAAATATTTTCATTTTATTCATAATATACATTGATATCAAAATAATAACTTACACTCTATGAAAATATATATCCTTACCAAAAAATTCATGAAACATTTGATAAAAATTTAAATTGGAAAAATCCTAATTCACAAGGTTTTCTTAAAAAAAATGAAAAAATTTCTAAAATATAATGCATTCACCCTAAATTAATTATATTGTATAAGTTAATTTTTTTGTTACAATAAATAAAAATATCTCTATATAAACCCTTTTCAAAATATGTCCATGAAATATATCAAAGGATAATAATATAAAAACTAAATAGAAGAAAACTATTTTTTTATTGATGAATTGCATAATGTTGGTTGACATGATCCTATAATCATGAATCTTATTAGGAAAATAGAAACCTTACCATTAGTGAATTTTGGGCATAAATTTTACATACCATCAAGGCCTTTTACAATGATATTTTATATAAAGTCAAGCCCTTATTATTAGAAACTATAATTCTATGGTTCAATGTACACTAAAAAATACCCATTATATATTGCCTCATGAGTCTTGATGATGTATCCAGGGGATAAATATAACTAGGACCCACCCTTGAATTAATTTTTTTCAATTTATTACTCATATATTGAATCATTAATAAAATACATAATCAGTGTTCCTTAATAATAAACATTCGTATTTTGAAATTTATCATCTGAAATGTTAATATTTTCCTCAGTAAAAAAGACAGAAAAACATGATCATAATCCAAAAAGACATAAAATTTTGATGGTATCATTTCTAAAATATACCAAGTGATTGATAAAATATTTTAAGGGATATTGTAATAGTTTAAAAACACATTTATAAAATCATTATAATTATCCTTTGAAAGTCAAGAGAAAACATCATTTTTTTGTGTCAATTAAAAATTCATTGAACAAAGAGAAATGATATTACTTAAATATACAAATATTAATGTAAATTATTATAAATAATGAATAAATAAAATGTTCTTTTTATAATTTTTTCATATTATAACTATTAAAAAATATTCTTTTTTTAATTTGGTAAAAAAATATAAAAATAACTAATATGGGTAACGTTAAAATGATTAATTTTTAATCCATGGTAAGAAAAGACCCATGTAATTGAAAATTACCATTAAAAATATTTTATATAAAAATAATAACATTCATGAAACTTTTTAAATAACATATATAAGGTGGAAAATAGTTAGAATTTTTTTAAATAATGTTTTAATAAAAAATCCAATACCACATAGTATCTTTTGAATCAAACGATCGACGACGCGGTAAAAATGAAATGGATTTGTGAAACACATGAATTTTTGTAAATGAATTATATAGGACATAAGTATGGATTTATATACATCCTAAAAAGAAAAAATGTGGTGATCATGTCCTGAAACTTAGTTCAATAAAATTGAGATGAGAAATAACCATCCTCGAGTAAAACATGCTATGGGAATTCATTAAATCATATTATATAGAAAAAATCAATTGGATTATACATTATTCCTTTTAGGACGGTCTTTTGATAAGGACAAAACATCTAGGACATGTAGAGGATGGTTTGGAAGCAATTTGGGTAGAACTTGGTCTAAAAATGGAACAAAAGGTGTAAGGATAAGGGGATATTAGGTTTCCTTTTATTAGTAAGTTTGGGGAAGTCCCATAAATAAATATAATATTTATATATAATATGCATCTAAATAATTTCAAATGTATATAATGTTCTTTATATTTGAATAAATTGAGACAAATGTTGAGATAAATTAATCTAATAATATTTAAAAAAGTGTATGTTTCATTTTCAACCATTTCCCTTAGTTTGATCACATTATTAACCCTTTTAACGATAAATATGGTAATAAATATTTCAATCTATGAGGGTCATTCATGATATTTTATTAAATTCAATTGGATAATTAATGGACCATTATTTTTATCCTCAACAATTTTCTATAAATTTAAAATATGTTAATATTTTAATTAATTTTAATTCATTTAAAACTATTTTAAAATCATGATTTGAAATGTAACAAGATAAAAATAAAAATCGAATACAAACATTTTCAATAACACATACTATGAATATATATATAATAAATTTTTTGAGATATCATAATTGACCTAAAAATGTACTAATTTTAGTGTTTTAAAAATAATTTATTTGATTTTTATAACTCCACAAGATATTATTTTATATTTCTGATTAGATAATTTTGCTCATTATGTGATTTATTTATATGAAAACTTGAGTTTAAGAAAACATTCATACACAATTGATGTATTATTATATAATATTTTATTTATGAATGATTTGATAAATTGGTGTGAATGAATATGGCCAATGTCATTATGATAAATTCTTTTTTACAAATATAAAAATGTATTCATTTATTATCAATGGGCTAAAATAAGAATAAAACTATTTAAAGGTAAGAAGATATATTTATCAGAAAACCCATTCTAATGCACACAATGATCTTTTATCATAAAAGATTAAATTAATCCTTATAAATGAATGAATTTAATATATATATATATATATTATTTGATAAATTATTTTATAATTCATATAATTAATTTTACTAGGAATATAATTACAATAAATCAATTTCTATTAATAAAAATTAATTTTTCTAAAAATGGTTATTGTTTTGATTTGAATGCATATTATAAAATGAATTTCCCCTACATATAGGAACTGAATTTGATAAGATGGCTTCGAAATTTGGAATAATCATTTCTAAATTTCATTTTAAAGCCGTTGTAATTTTATGAATTAATAAATAGTAAAAACAGTAAAAATATCTTTGTAATAGTTATGGTTAAAATAACCACACAGGAGGAGGGTGATGTTAAACTAAGTAAAAAGGGTAAAAATGCCTCTTACACTTTTGACTCTCCCCTCACTTATATAATTTCACCTATTATCCTCCCATATTCATAGAAATTTGGCACTTTATCTTTGCTAGGACCTACCTGAAAACCTTCTTAACTTACTTCCCTCCATTATTGATCTTATGAACTTACCCAAAATCATCTTATAAAATCCTATGTTGTAATCAAAAGGATGTCTCTTAAAGTTTAGGAAATCAACTCACTCGACTCTTTCAATGATTATTTCTTCTTCTACATAATATAAATATGTTGTGTTCATTATAACATATTGAATCTACTCTCATAAATATAAAGATATATTATTATTATTATGGGATAATGATTTTTTCTTTTCCTTTTATATCATATGATAAATGGAAGCATCACTTGTGCAAACAATTGAAATACCATCTCAGAGAAGAGATATATTTTATTTTCCATCATGAAATATCATGGTTTGGTATAATTGTGTTTTTAATTTTTATATATCATATTTATGAAATAATTATGAATAAATAATTAGATGTTCTTATCTACATTCTTACCTTCTCATCTGTTGGAAATGGATAATGTCGCTCATGTGTACATGCAGACTACCACCTCCATGTATCTATGTTGTTTATTTTTAATTTTTGATTCACATGAATAGTAATAAGGATATATTTAATTTGTATATATGATATTTATGATATAATAATTATTTTAAAAGGGTGTATTTTTTTATCTTTATTTAATTAAATATACTAAAAAGTAGAAACAACACTTGTGTGTATGTGTGGACTATCATCTACCTGGAGTGATGTAATTCATCTTTTACAAAAAAAATTAATGAGTGGTTATAAAGTTGTATAAAATGAAACAATATGACATTTTTGAAATACCTTAGATTATTAATATGATGAATTCATGTCCATGCTTGAAAAAATGAAACAGTCGAACTAAAACATTGATGGAAGATAGTACCAATTTCACCAGAATGTTGATTTTGATAAAGATTTTTAATATAAATGGTTATTTGAAATTATAAGGCATTTATATATAGGAATATATATATATATATCATAAAATTATAATATATATATATATATATTATATAAGATGTTTGAACCAATATGAAGAAGGACAATACTTTAGGTAAGGGAATTAAGATATAATATCATTTAATTTCAGTATTTCCTGTGTTCGATTTAAATTGAGGGGAAATATATAATAATTACCCATTAAACCTAATATATTTTATTATTAAATATTTATTAAGGGGTTTTACATTTACAATTTATTATTTCCCCTTTGGTACTTTAAATGATTGAGAAAATGTATTTATGAAAATTATAATTTACTTTCCCTTTGCTCGATGACCATTTGCATCTATATCTGTGTTCATTAAAATTATTCCATGAATGTTCACCTCCCAAATCAAATTATTATTTAAATTAATTTTCATCCATCTTTTAATTTATCTTCGATATTATAAATTTAATGTTCTTATCATTTTCCATAAAAGGAACTTGTGTAATATTTACCAAATGTGTATAAAAATTCATTAATTTATCATTTACCATAAGACCTAATTTCCCACCATTATAAAAATTATTTTTATTGATGCATCCATTATGAGAAAATATATTTACATTCAATAAAATTATTTTTTATTTTTATTCTTTAATTTTTAATTTCTAATGATACTGATGGAAAATTATTTTTTCACGTGATTTCAATTTAATGTTACAATAAACTTTCAAAGGCATTTTCAACTATATAAACATCCATTTAGGTTTTTTAAGGTTAAATGTTATATGATTTACAAATAAAATCTAGTTTATTCCAATGGATGTATTATGATTATTTAATGATAAAATGATAATGAAACACATTTTATTTCACTATGATATGCTAGGATGAGTTGATAAACGTTTTTATACTCTTTTTACACACATATGTTTGATTTTAATTATTTGATAGGTGGGTCTAAAAAATTACTCCAATGTATTATTTAATGTTATATAGATATCTAATGAGATAATGATCTTAATCATGGACATGATTTCGAATTTTAAATGTTCACATTTTGATGTGTGAGTGTGATTTATTATAATTATCCTCAAAAGAATTAGTGTTTACATGATTGTGAATAGCAATGTAAAAACATTGATGTGTGAGTATAATTAATCCTATATATTATCACAATATTATGCAAGGAAATGATTTCGAATATCGTTATTCAAAAGATTATTATTTCTTATGCTTATGATGAACATACTAATGTTAGGTTTCTTGAATGATGATTTATAATTTTACAACCATATTAATCATGATATTTATTATTCCATTATTTTAATGTTTATAAACTAAATTTTAATTGTATGAATCACTACCATTGAGAAAATTCACTACTTTATGTTATCATACCTTTTTGAAAACAATACATCTTGGTGGTTATTTTTGGTTGATTGTGTTTGTTGACAAGTTGTGAGGTTTTTGTTGAAGGATATTTGTCAAAGGAGGGGTGAAGAGTGGGAACTAAATTTTTGATCTTACAGAAGCTCAAAATCTATAATACCATAGTAGTGTAAAATGTTTGATCTCATGGAATCAGGAAATGTATGATCTCGTGGAAACATGAAATGCATGATCTTATGAAAGAGCAAAATGTCTAATATCATAGTAGAGGGAAATGTATGATCACAAGGAAGAGTAGAATTTATGATCTCATAGAAGCACATGATACCTGATCTAAAAAAATGAGAATATCTAAATAGATCTCATGAATCACTGCATGACTGTAAAAAGATCCTACATTGAGAATATGTGATGTAATTGAATACCTGACATGATTATTTTAGTATATCACAGAGAGATCATGTGAATCCCACGAGTATGAAATTGTATTGTTATAGGATCTCACATAGATAAGAATAGAATCACATGAAGACGTTGTATGATTGTCAGGTGATCTCATGAATAACCCCATGATTGTTAGGGGATCACATAGTGGGATCATGTGAAGAGTGTAAAGAATAAAACCAAGAAATAATGGAGGTATTGTGTGGTCATTTAAGAACATTAGACCACATGATTATTATTGAAATATCATGATGAGGTTATGAAAAAGAGCTTTATGATAATTTTAATGACCACATGCTTGTATTTGGGTCACATGATGGGATTATGTGAGGAGAATTATTTTCAATGGATCTAACAACAATAACTCCATATACACTAGAATACAATATCATAGGCCACATGATTTTCATTAGATCACATGATGGTATCACATGACACACTAAAAAATGATGATGATCACATGAAGCAAGTGATTATGAAAAGTGATTATTACATGTGATAAATGATCATGTGAATCATGTGATGCTAATTTCTAAAGTGGTGGAACAGATGGGCATATTTGATTTTGAAGATAAGGTGGTTTAAATTTTCCTATAAATACACAATGACTCATCCATAAGTGGTGAAAAAAACATGTTTTAAAGATTCATCTGAATCAATTTCTATAGAATGGGTTTTGTGTGATGTGAATTATTATACACGATTGAAATCATATAAGTATTTTTTATTAGAATAATGAAGTCTTGTGGTTGGATCATGTATTCCACATAATCTTTTGATGGTCATGTGAAATAATCTTGTGAAGGATTCATATGGTTTGACGTATGTCATAGTTGTTCGAATGCATAATCAGACTCATTGATATCTCACTACCCACATGAAATGAAAAAAATCATTCTATGTTTATGAACTAGACAGGTTCTCACCATCCATAAGAAATGAATAAGATCTCAAGATCTATATGAACTGAGCAATATATCATGATCCGTGTGAAAGGAACAAGGTCTTGTAGAGGAGACTATAGGAGAAGAGACATGATGTAGTCTCATGGTTGAGTCACATGAACCATGTGATTTTAAGGGTATCTTGTTGATGGATCTTATGGAGGGGTATCTCATTAGTATCCCATTCATGGGTTATATACAATGATCTCACTCAAGGGGTTAGACACTAGGTTCTCATGAAAGTGATACGCCCTAGGATCTCGTATAGGGAGATACACATAAATATTTCCCTATATCCATTATCATTTCCATATATGAACTCAGAAGAAGGAGAAGAAGAAAGAGAATATATAATATTCAAAAATACTCACAGAAATAATTTATTCTCGACAAAATCCAAGCCAATGATGAAAATTATTGGCATCCATTGGATATCATAACAAATCTTGAGTTTGTAATTATTGTGTCTACAACAAAGAGAATATTTTTCTAGTTTTCTAGAAGGTGAAAGTGTTGCATCAATGTGTTTTCATAGATGTGATATATCATCCTAGAATGAACATTAATATAGAATCTACATAAAATATAGGATTCATTCAATATTTATGATTATGGGACCTATATATCCAAAAAAACGTGTATGAATCCTTTTTGGAGTAGTGATCAATTGAAGAGGAAGTAGGTGATACATTCAAATGACAATGATCCATCAAAGGAAAGATATATGGAGTGAACCTTATTCTATGTTAGTGATAATAGGAATATAAGTGATCATAACTGAAATTATATTGGAAGTGAGATTTTGTGGATTTGGTGCATCAATACTTTTGGTTGTAATCTCCTTCGTTGTATCCAAATGAGGGTGAACCAAGTAGAAGTCATTGTTTCCTTGTTATTTCTTTATTATTTTACTTTCTATGAATAATAATTAGATAAATATGGAAAGGATGATATCAATATAAACACTAAAGAGAAATTAATGTGGCCTCATAATATTGATTTCATGATCCAATGGGGAAGGAAGGTTTTTTAAATGAATATCCCTACCCTGATTTCCCCCCTCTTAGGTATTTAATCACATTTTTCATGTAACAATTTCTATAAAATGGAAGGTTAATTTTATAGGTTTTTTTCTATAAAAATATTTATTTGAGAGTTGAAATTGATTTTTTATTGTACTCTTATTTTGAAGAGTTATAAAAATTGAAAAACCATCATAGATGAAGCATATGTTTGGTAGAATTACTAAATATAGAAGTTTTTAGGTAAAGAGTGGGATTCTATTTAAGGAAACCAAAAATGTAATAAATAATGGTTTGGATGAGTCATAAAGTCATATTATTTACTCATTAAATAATTCTACATAAATTAATGAAGAACCAGGCATTACAATTAATGTTAGAACTAAAGATAATGAAGAAATTACAAGAAGGAAAAAATTTGAAGTTGACCACATGGAAAAGGTATTTGATAATAAATAGACTACTAAAATAAGTTTCTTACTATCCAGATCCATGTTCATGAAATTTAATTCAATAACTAAAAAGTTTTAAATAAAATACTTGTATAGGTGGCCACATAACTAAGGGAGGATAATAATTCTTAAGATGAAGAACTGAAAGTGCTTCCCACAATAGTGGAAAAAATAAAAGATGATAAAAATGGAATTACTCTGAACTCAAAATAAATTTATAATTTAGATGATAAGAATGATGATATTGATAAAAAACAATAAATTTTTATTATTATTATCCATTATTTAATTATTATATTACTTAGATAAATTCAAAAATAATGCAAAAAACTAACATGGTGGATAAGTTCTTGTTGGAATTGAAAGATGATGAGACTAGAGGGAGACCCGGAGGAGATAAAATAATGATCAAATTGAATCTCAGGGCATGAAAATTAAAAAAATGAAATAATATATATAATCAATAAATAAACAAGTTAAGAAATATAATGCAAAAGTAATGAGAAAATTGAATGACTCTTTACATTTTTTATTTCAATATAGTTCGGTAGGTAATCATGAAATGAATAGAAAATATTATATTTTAAATGAAAAACATGAAATTATTATCTCTTCCTGAAGGAAATAAATTTTGTGAGAATTAATTATTTGATATGATGAATCCTCTCCCATTATTAATTGAAATAGATATATTAATATTTCCAAAAATAGGAAAAATCCTATAAATAACTGAAATAAAAACTAAAAAGATTTTACCCTATGTAATGAAAAAATGTGTTATTTTTTGGAGATTCATGGTCATTTTTAAGATTTTTGGATAATTTGAAATATATTTCATTTTGTGAATATACAAATATTTCCATATCTAAGAATAGGAACAAACATCTCGAAAAGAATAAAAGAATCATCTCTTAAAAAATGTAGCTATAAAATGATATTATTGTAGATGATTAGGACACACCATTAGTATGTCTTAACAAGTACAAGGGATCAATGTTAGAAGGATAAATCTAGATACATAAACATATTAACTAAGAAATGATGATGAATGTTGGAAAAATACATGGAAAGAGAAGAGAACATAAATTAAATCATGAATTCCAATCATGTATATCATAAATGCCCATACTGGAAGACAACTTGCTGAAATCAAAAGAAGGTTCAAAGTCTTGGAGGAAACAAAAGGAGCACATGAAAGGTATAAAGATATAAACCTTTTTTATACATAAAACATCTCTCTTGGAATGGATTTCAACATACATTTAAAAAAATATAGAATCTTCTCTAGTTGTAGATAAAAATATTATATGCACATTGAATGAAACACTCCTAGAATAAAAGGGTGAGGTGACTGGAATAAATAATATATGGAAATTGAATAGATAATACCTTGAAAAATACAAATGTAATTCCATAATAAGATAATTACAATCAAGTTAAATATCCCTCTTATGAAGGATGAAATAATAGTTGATGACCAGTGTAAATATTTATAGAGAACGAATCGGAAAAAATGGTATATTTATGGAGTATCAAAGAAATAAATTTTTACTAGTGAGTATAAAAGAAAAATTTTAAAAAAATTCATTCCTATAGAAACTATATATTATAAGAAGTTTTAGAATGTGGGTAATGAATACACAATTATATGGCTAGAACAGTTGACATTGTCAGGGCAGTTGGAACAAGAAGAATAAAAGTATAGATTTTTTAATGAAAATTGTAAAGGTTTAGTCCCTTAGGATTGACCAAAATCCACTTATTATGGATTCAAGAGGTACCTTTCTAACCACGAATTAAATTTTTCTAATATGTTTCTGAATTTGTATATTTTGGTGGAGGAGATAAAATTAATTGGGTATGTCTATGATGAAATGGAATGGGTGAATAAGTAGAATAAAGATACATGTGAAAACAATAATATAAACTCTTGAAATTCACATATGGTATCATATTTAACTATTAATTTTACAAAAAAAATTATATTTCAAATTTGTATCTAAAAAATTAATGTTGTAGAAAAGGGAGATTTTATGATGAAGAGCCTATTGTGAAATAGAAGAGCTATCAAAGCTATACTTGAATGATTTAGTGGTTACAAGACACATTGAATTTTAAAACATTGGTATCATTTCACAATTCAATTATTATTTTCCCACTATAAGAATTATTTTTAGTGGATAAGTAGAAACATTCTTGTATTTTATGATTATCAAGTTTATTCTTATATTGTGGTATCAAGTGACTGTTTTTAGGATACAATAATGCTATGAGAGATAATCAAACTAATTTATACTAAGGGGACTCCAGGTTATGAAAAGTAATTCAAAATATTAATTCATCTCAACAATCAAAAGTAATGATCTACCTAATTCAAAAGATGTAGGTTTTTAGGGAGATGTAATGAAAATCAATATAAGCGGTATAGCCTCACTTGACAATATATTCCCTTTAAATATTAATAAATGTTACACTACTAGAAACCATGTATTTATGTGTGGGACATGGATGAAATTGGCCTTTATTTGGAATACATTATTTTTCTTACAATTATTTTTGACACGGTAGGCTTATAGGATCTTTCAATAACTAAATTATATGTGATATTTTTACTTGCTGAACATAATTCAATAGTGTGCATCTATAAAGAAGAATAATACTTTGATCATAAAAAGTTATAAAATAATTAACGTTTCCATATGAATTTTATAAATAGTGTCAATGGTGAAATTGAAAATAATTAAAATAGATATACGGCCTTCAGAAATCAATCTGTGGTATCTAATACGCTAAGAAGAAGTGCATAAATAGGGGAGTGCTTCCTCTTTATCTAGATTTTAATGAGATAAATTAATAATGTGTTTTCCATATTATTATTTATATTATCTAAAATATAATGTATAGAGATTATTGACTTATAGTGTGTAAATTCATAAATAATGGAATCCCCTATTGAATTTTAAGAGGAAGGGGGATGCTGAAGTGAAGTCTCTCATCATTATTCATTATAATAACTCATGTTCTACAAATCATAGCATATATCCAATATATCTTTCAATTAAATATCACATTGAAATCAAATATCACTTCATCAAGAATAATTTTGAGTGTAGTCTTGAGAAATTTGAGTATGTACTGAATGAGCTATAGGTCACAGACATCTTGGAAAAATAATTTCCCAATGAAGTGTTTGAATGACATTGACATTCCTGTGTATTTTAATCTACTCCCCGTACTTGAAAATTGTAGATGTGAGACTCCCTCTCCTAGAGGTATGGTGTGTTTTACCCTAACGTTGATATATTTTATTTACCATGTTGTAGTCTAAAAATGAGTGACTTATGGGTTCATTGACAAAGGAAGAGAAACTTTCTTAATCAAGACAGGGTGATAAGATGATAGAATAAGCGAAAAATAGGGGGATTTCTAAATCTTATAATAATAAAAATAGATTATAAATAAATAATGATCTTCTAAAGGAGTTTACATTGGGTTTACACTGATATAAGTAGACATGAACATGTTAAGAAGTGATCTTGAAGGTTCAAATTATTATATCATTTGTTTCGAGAAGGTTTGCAATGGATGGATTGAGAATGAAGTGATTCGTCAATGAAATGTTCTTGGTAATATTTTTTCTTACATTTTAATTTCCTCATGTGGGATTAGAGTGCATGCTATATATTTCCTTCATCATTATTTGGGGTTGTAGAATGAAAATGTATCAGATATAGATTCATTTCCAATGAATTGGTTCATGAAGATTATAAGTGTTATCGATAAACCAAAAGGGGGATATTATAGGAAAAAACACCTCATGGTTGTGATTTTGGGTTGATTGTGTTGGTTGAAAAGGTTTGAGGCAACTTATGAACGATGTTTGTCAATGGAGATTTGAAGAGTGGGCATAAATTATTTGATCTCAGAAAATCATGAAATGTCTGATCTCACGGTTGATTGAAATTCCAAATCCTATGGAAACTTGAAATGTATGATCTCATAGAAGTATGAAATGTATGATATTATAGAATTAAAAAATGATTTATATTATCATATCATAAAATTTATGATCTCAAAAAAGTGTAAAATTTTTAATCTATAAGAATTTTGTGATTTTTGATCTCGTAGAGTGCGAGATTTCTAATCTCAAAGAGTGTGATGTGTCTAATCTCGAAGAGTGAAAATGTATGATCTCACATGGAATTAACGTATAAACTGATCTCATGAATCACTACATTATTTTTTGAAGATCAAATATTGATATCATGTGATGAACCTAAATACATGGAATAATTTTCCAATTATCACGTGCAGAGTTCATGTGTAGTATATGAAGACTCTAAATGATTGTTAGAGGATCAAACAGAGAAATCCTACAAATCACTTGAAGGCACCACATGATTCTTTGGGCATCTCATGAATTACAACATGATTTTTAGGGGATCTTGGTGTGGTATCATGTTAAGAACATAAAGAAAAAAATTATTTAAATGACGGATATATTTCATTGTTATTAAAAAAATTAACAATATGATTGTATTTGTAATCTCGTGCTTATGTCACATGAAGTGATGAAAGGAAGTGGTACTAGACACATACTAATTGTTGGTTCTTATGATGGGATAATGTGAAGCACATGATTGTTAGTGGATCTCATGATGGGATCTCGTAAAGTACTATAAACCAATATCACTAAGACTATGATTGCCTTCAGATCTCATTATGGGATATTGGGACACACTCGAATACAAATAAGATGATCATTTGAATCACTAGCGACACGAAGTAGGTAATCATGTGATGAGAATATAACATGTGGCATAATATCACATGAAGTAGTTATGTGAAGTGTATGATGCTAATTTTTGAGTCATTAGAATGGATACTATCAATGATTTTTCGAGTTAAGGTAGTGTTAATTTTCCTATAAGTACCCAATGATCCATTTGTAAGAGGAGATTATGTTTTTCTTAAAATATTCCTATGAAGAATAGTCTCAAGGAGGGGTTTAACATGATTCGAAGGATTATGCATGATTGACATCACGAAATTGTTTTTCATGATAAGAATTAATTATTCCACTTAAATATTATGATCCACCTAATTGGTTGAAATTATTGATAAGGATATCTAAAGGAATCTTGAAAAGTGAATTACACCTTGGGTGGATGAATAGATAATTAGATCCCTTGATATCTCATAACCAACATGAAAAAACAAGATCTCATGATATTTATGAACTGAACAAGATCTCACGATCCACCTGAACTGAACAAGATCTCATGGTGAACATGAATAGAACAATATCTCATTAACCAAGATAATAGAATGTGGTCTCATAGTGGTGTATTGCGGAGAGGTATAATAGAGGGTTATCACGGTAGTATCTCATGGATGTTTATACACTAGGACCTTTTCAAGGGGTTACATGCTAGGATCTCATGCAATGGTAACATGTCAGGATCTCACAAAAGGAGATATGTTATAGAATGGACCTATGATAAATATCATTATCATATTTGAATTTAGAAGTATCATAATAATACATATTGTTATCACCATTTGACAATACTTATAAGAGGATTTTATTCACTCATACATCAAATCCAGTGAAAATGAAGAATTGTCTTACATTGGATTTCTTTCAAAGTCTTGATTTTTTAATTTCTATGTCTACAATAAAGATAATTATGAAATACATCATATGAAATATGAGATTTTTAATAATTGTGTTCTCATCGAAGTGAAAAAGCATCCTAGGAAGAACGTCAATATAGAATCTATCTTCAATTCAGGATGGATTCAATTTTGTTGATGAAGTGATATACATGTCCATAAGCTGTGTATGAATCCTTTCTAGAGATATGAGAAAAAAATAAGGATAAGGTGATCATTTCCATTGGTAATGAGAAATCGAATGAAAGATCTAGGGAGTGATCGTTGGGATGTACTAATCCATACAAAAATATTGTAATATATTTATTTAGAGAATAAAAGTGATCTATCATTAACCTTACATTGGTAGTGTGTTTTATGGTGTTTGGTAAATTACTAAATTATCGTTATATTTACCTTGGGTGTAACCTAGTGAGGGTAAAACAATAAAAAATATGTGTTTCCTTATTCTTTCATTCATCATTTACTTTCTGTGAATCATCATAAGATAAATATAGAAAGTATGAGATCAATATAATCACTAAAGAGAAAAATAAGTGAACCTCATACTAAAGAGGTTAAGATCCAGTGTGTCTAGATGTATTTTGAACATAGTATCTATACCCTGATCCACCCCCAAGGGTATCTAAACCCTATTTGTGAAAATCATACATTTGTGATCATATATTTCTCAGATATGTTTCATTTCTCCCTTGATAACCCATACTGAGAAACTGAGCTAAAACTCTATTATGTTTTCCTTCCTTAGTTTTGATGGATGGTTCTATATATCAAATTTCATGAAGGGTAATAATGTGATGAAAATTTTAGGAGACGATGAAGATCATTTTTGAAATATTTTTTATTATGTATCTAGTCCCAAATACACTAAACCATTATTGTTATTATATGTGTATAATTTTGATATGTGTTAAATATTCATAAAAATGATGTAATATTAATATATGTTGTGTTTAGGCCTACTCTATTTATATCATAGGAGATTCTATTAATTATTAAATATTTCTCATGAAAATTATAATGCAAGAGAATAAGAAAACCTATAGGGAACAAAAAGTGATAAAATATGAACAAATATCGTCATAGGTTAATAAGATGGTGTCAAAATTTTCACAATCTCTAGAATGATATTATTAAGGTTTATTACCTGTTTAATTGTTTCTCAATGCTCATGTTATCCTTTTATGGTATTTTCTAATAAATTGAAGATGATGGAATAATGTAAGCAACCAATATGAAAGTAAATGTAATGGTATTCCCCAGGGGAAACAAAAATTCTTCAGAATTAGGATCCAATATCTTATGTATATTCTCACCCAACTTTATCAATATATGATAAATAAAAAACCATATAGAGCTTCCAAATTAACTAAGGAGGGAACATCATGATATTGATTTATTAATACAACAATATCCACCATCAATTTATGGATCCAGTAATCCACTAATTTTAAATAAATGGATGAATGTAGTAGAAAATATATTTTATGTTAAGTAGTGATCGTACCATTAGAATTTTTTCTGAGTAATATATCTCTTGGAAGGTGAATCTAAGAAATTTTTGAATCATATCACAAACATTATTCAAGAGAAGTAAATAAACTCCATGAAATGGGATGATATTAAGGGTTTCTTTCTCAATAAATAAAATCCCTAAAACCATCATATTAATATTAAATGTGGCCTTTTACATGAGTGGTCCCTATATTTCAATGCCTCGCATGCAAGGAATGCATTTTCTTAGGGTTGGTTTCATTTGTATGGAATTAATTGGGTCTTTTGGCACCCAAAAATACTACATTATATTAGCATGGAAATTAGGACTCATATACACCTCGATAAAGAAACTGAGGTTGTTCGGTTCGGAAACATTGCCAGAATGCTGGTGAAGATTGATTTGAGATCAACATTGATTGGTAATGTAAATATATCTACTCCCTTTGATAATATCCATATTTATGTTGAATATGAATGGAATCCCCTTTTTTGTACTGAATGTATTTCTGTTGGGAAAACATTGGATTTAGGTCAGAGGAAGATTTCTTGTGAGAGATATGGGATGAAAGGTCATCCAACTGACCTCTATATAAAAAAACCTGAGTGAAATCATGTTTCTTTTTCAAAGTCTCTTGATCATGATGGATATTTTCTCAAAAAACCATCTTCCACTAAGGTTGATATGTTGGCTTCTGATAAATGTCTCTCTCTGATGCCTATTTTGAAAGGAAAATTCTATGTGCTGGATATGTCCCTGATGAGTGGCCCATCTACTAATTGGGTTGGATTTGTTAATGATAATATGTCCAATGATGGTCATGTTATTTCTCCCATTGGATTAGTTGAGACTAGAGAGAATTTTTACACCACTATTGTTGGGTCTCCTACTTGCACTGAAACTTCAAACCCTATCAGACTTGATTGTCCTGGTGTAATCCTGACACATGATGGGACTGTTGTGCCTGATCCTAGATTGGATGATCACATTGGTATTTCTCAACATGTTTATTTTAATCATGAGATCCCGAATTTATTGAAATCCTCTAGGATTTATGAGAAGTTGGGTAACATCATTGAGGAAGAAGGGATGAAAATGGGTAGTAAAGGTCCTACCTCTTTTAAAGATGCACTCTTAACTAAAAAAAGGAAGGTTAGATGAAACTTCTTCTGCCTCAAATAGAAGGACGATGAAGGACTACTCTAACACACATTTCACTATGTCTACCCAATATTCTTCAAAGTTTTTAGTAAATTTCAATTATGATATTCATAAGATCTTCAACCAGGGTAAGTCCCAATCTGAATGGGAAATAGATGATGATTCGGATTTTGAGTATGACATGTCTTATTATGATCTATAATTTTGTTATTGAAGAATGAGGGCAAGTTCCTTTATTTGACCCCGACCGTATTTCTTATACTTTTTATTTTATTTTTAATAAATGTTCAGAAGCTTAGCTTCTGGATGGATTTTCTAGTCTAAAAATTTTAAATGTGACCTTTAGTATTAGAAACATGATGATCATGAATCCATTTATAACTATAAGGAAATATTTAATTGAATATATTTTTATGATTCTAAATTTTATTAACAACCCTGTGATAAAAATTGATATATTATTTAGCATCTGGAAACCAATCCATCCAATAGAGTTATCTAGAATAGTCTTTGGTATCTATGATGAAAATTTTCAATGTCATATAAATATTTATGCGGAGAGTGGGAAATAAAAATATTTTTCTTGTATTATTTATAAGAGTAGAATATGGAATCACTAAAAAACATTCCAACCACCTAGATTCTAAATATACAGGGGAAAGCTCTAACAAAATTTTCTGAATGGAAAGGGGAAATTATTTATGTGTGGTAATCACGACAATCATGTTTGGGAATATTGATGGGGGATGAAAGTATAGAAAAAAAAAAGAAAACACTGGAGAAAAAAGGATTCAACCAATCAAGATTTATGCTATTGATTTAAGGTTAGTATACATTATATGAATTAATTACCTTTTTGAAGATCTAATTGGATCATTATCCTTATCACCCTTTAGGAAAAAGGAAAAAGGGAAGGGATTTTTTGCCACAACTATAGTGTATTAGGATAATGATGTAGTTAAAGATAATATTTATATGCACTCTTTAATTACTAATTTCTTATTTTTTAGATCATAACAGTCTTTTATATATGAATACATTGATAATAATATCATATCACCACATAAACAATTATATGTGGAGTTAGTGTTAAAAAATCCTTATGGACAAATGATTTAATCTTATAATTATAGAGAGTCTCTGGTGAAATTTGGTGGGGATGGTGTTCAAGAAATACATGTTATTCTACCTCTAAATGAATTTGATGTTATTTTGGGAATTATTTAAAATACTATATATATTGACCCCATTTAAATTATTTATGTTTGGAAGTCCAATATCATATTTCAAATCAGAAAATGATTATCTATCAGAGAAAGGATGAATACAAATATATAATGGAAATTTCATCTATTATATAGGGTTTAATACCTATCGATAAGGTATATTTATGTCAAATTGGTATGGGGAAACTCTAAATTGAATATATGTATATTATCCTAAAATACAATGATGTAATCACTTATGACATGTGTAGTATTTCTAAAAAACATGATGTTGAGTTTTCAATTGAAATCATACTTTATACTACACTAATTTCAATGTCTCCAAATAAAATTTCCCAAATTGATTTATATTAATTAAATACACAACTCTAGGAGAATCAAACAAAGGGATTCACATGCCTAATTATATTAACATGGGTTGGACCAGTAATTTATTAAAACAAAATATGAGTCAATGTGTCTTTTCATTTCTTATCAGGAACTGACAATGATCTCTATCAGCAACATGAATTAGTTAACTTAAATTGTTTAGTTGTTTAATCAAATTCATGGATTTTAATACATTTCATTGAATAAAAAAATAATTCATGATATCATCTATTGAGATTCATGAAATAAGATGTAGAAAATAATACCATCTATATGAGGTATAGTGATTTCTAATTTTTAGGAACTCTATTTAGAGGTATAAATTCCCCAACAATATTAATAGATCTAATGAATATAGATTTTATAGACTACAATGGTTAGTTTTTGGTTTACATTATATATGATATTATTTAATAATAAAAAACAAATATGATGATGAAGATAATTTTATAATTATGTTGGGGACCCTAATAAATGAGAAGATGTATGAAAAATGCACCTTGTTTGAATTTTTTCTAAATAAAATTCCATTCATGGGATATAGAGTCTTATGATAGGGTGTATGATCGCACTATTCAATGGTAAATGATAGTGGGATGTGTCATAGACTAACCACAGTAATCATGATACATTATTTTCTTTGGTTTTATGGATATTATCTATTCTTATTGAGGTGTTATCAAGGATATATAATCCACTAGCTATATTTACCTTGAAGTAGGCCATGTTCCTATGGATAGCCGAATGCAATGAAAAAATAAAGAAGCTAAAAATAAGGTTGTTCAGTTTAACTTTAGTCACACTACCCTATAGTGGAGAAGGGTTTGTGACCTATATTTTTGTATCAATAAATGGAATATGATGTGTTATTATGAAGAACTATATGGTAATATATTATGAAACACACCAATTGAAAAATAATGAGAAAAATTACTCGACTGTTGACTTATAGGTGGTAGAGGTAATTGTAGTATTAAAAATAATGAGGCATTATATTTATGGTGGATGGTTTGATATATATACAAATCATAAAATCCTGAAGTATATATTCACATATAATTAATTTAATATATTGAATGGAGATATTTTTATTTCATTAATGGTTATATCAACTCAATATGGAACATTCTTGTGGAGTTGAACAGTGTAGATGATTCTATGAGTTAGAAATGCCAAGATAGTTTTTCCATGATGTGGAATGAAATAGATCAAACAAACATGGATTTATAGAAGATGGATCTTAAAATAATGAGGAATTGGGAAATATCATATCAATATTCTATAAATATTCAACTATATATCCTTTCAATGATTAATGTGGAATATAGGAAGGTTATGAAACTATAAAATAAGAAGAGGGATATTTCTATGTGAAATCATGATTGTGATGGAATGATGTGTTTCGTGAAATAAATGTGTGTGTTATCGATACTAGATTTGAAAAAAGATCTATTAGATGAATCTCATAGATCATCATTCTCTATTCAACCTAGATCAATAAATTTTTATTTAGATATTAAAGAGTACTTCATGCAGGACAACATGTAAATGGATACTAAAAAGTTTTCATCTTAATGAAAAGTATTCTAGTAATTATATTTGAGATATATAAGTCTAATTGGATTATACCACCAACATTCATACATGAATTGAAATGGTAAAACCATACCATAGATTTCATCATCATACTCCCTAAAACATCTAAAAGGAAAAAAATAACTTTTTATTGTATTATAACATCTTATGAATCCAACACATTTCATTACTATAAGATATGATTTATTTTTTGATAAGCCTTTTATGATTTATATTATGGAATTCATGATGTTGCATCATATACATAACCAACCATATATATAACAAAATATTGATTTTTTTCATGATTTTAATTTTAAAAATATCAATAATATTTATGACTTATATTTTTATATAATTAGGTTATAATTATGTAATGACAAACCCATACATTACAATGTTGAAATTTCCATTTAGTAGACATGTTTTATATAATATTCTTATTTTAAAATGAAACATGTTTTGTTCTCATGATAAATCATCACGATATTAAAAATTATTTTAATGGTGATCATACTCATCATTAAATACCAGGAAAAAATAACTAAAAACATAGTTTGACCACAAAAACCTCAATAAAAACATTTAAAATGATGAAAGAAAACACTTAGTCCATCTTGAATCCATGAGATAATATAAGTTACTTTTCCATTAACATAACAAAAATTAAGATTAAATAATCATTTATATACACATGAAATCATTTTTACTACCAAAATTTTATCATAAAACACATTATAATAAAAAATAATTGAAAATAATAATCATGAGGGTTTGTTAGAAAAAATGGAGCACCTAGGAAAACAATTTCAAAAAAAAATTCCCTTTAAAGGACATAATCATTACTTTAATCAAGTGGTAATTATATTTTCTTATAAAATTATTGAATATACACTATGATACATTTTAAATCATAGAAATGACATACTATTTCCTAGGGACATCAACTTCAGAGGATCATTTCAGGAAACCTTACAAATGGAATAAAATAATCAATTAATTAAAACTAAATTACATCGAGAACATAATCATTAAACAATGTATAAGAGAGATATATTAGGATCACTAATAAAAATAATAAACTTAAATGGAACATAAAATACATAAAAACCAAAAAATGATTCATTTACATTATTAAACAAATAAAAATATAATTTTCAACAAATAAGAAAAACGTTTTTATATATTAACATATCCCTTTCTATAAAAAACAATTTTCAAAAATAAAATCACTAAACAAATGGTAAGAGTTATTTTAATTGAAAAAATTATGGAATCATGTTATAGAATCCAAATATCATATAATGGATGTGGTGGTAAGGAACTACATTAATTTTATATATGATAAAATTGAATTATCTTGTTACTTTTTGTAGATAATTACAAAATATCCCATATAAATTCTGAAAAAAAAAATCAATTTTAACACCTTTAAAGGAAAGTAATAAGAGACATCAAATTTAATTAATAATTTATTAATTTCAATATAAATATATCAATAAAATAATTTTAGAAATATTTACTTGGAGGAAAATTACTTTTATATTTAATATTTAAAACATTTACAATTAGATTGTGAGGTAAACTATCTTTTATCTGATGTATGAATTATCATGTACATTATCAATCTTCTAGAAAAATAAATATATGATTATTAAATAATTTATTAATAAAAAATTTCATGTTTAATATTGAATTTATTTTACTTATATCCTTATTACACAAAATTATATAATTCATTAATTTGACACCATATGTTTGAGAACATTCAGTAAATAAGTCATATTTTGATTGGGTAAGTTGACTATTGTTAAAGGGTTCACTATTGCATCATCTTTAGAATCATAATCAGTATAAAAATAAATTATATATATAGTTAATACAATTTTTTAAACATAAATACATGGAGTACATGAAAATGGTTCACATTGTTTCATTGAGGTGGTGGTCCACAGATACACACAAATGAAATTATCATTTATCAATTGATAGAAAGGAAAGATAACATTATTATTTTTTAATGAATGTAATAGTAAGAAAAAATATGATATATTAGCTTTAAGGAGTAATAATTATTTGATGAATATAATGAATATTAATAAAATACAACATAATAATCATCCTTATGAGTTGGTGATGAAAAATGAAATGCATATCTTCATGGATGTTCAAATCAACAAGTACGCATGAGAAATGTTTTCATTTTCCATAGGATTGAAATGGAGATGAAAATATTTTTAAAACAATCAAAATAACATTTCAGTATATTAATGATTTGAATGTTATTATTTCATCAAAGTTAACTAATATTTTAATGTAGTATAAAAATAAATTAGCATAAAATGGGTTGGTTATGACATATATTTTTTTCTCAGATAACATCACTGTATTAAATGTAAATCATTCATTTTATTGGATTTTAGTGAGACCATATAACAAACTAAACTGATTCAAATAGAAAATCCATATGTGCAGGTCCGTCAAGGTGGTGTATGGTAATAGGGTAATGGAACACGTGTCATATATAACAAAATAAGACATATAGTGATATTAGAGAGTGGATGAAAGTGATACACCCAAGGTCTATAAAATATAAGTTCAACCATATAAATTATAAAATTATGACAAGAAAATATTTTCAATACTCCATTTGACTAACTACTACCTCCAAACCATCCCCATACAAAGGTTATGACATGAAGTGGGGATTAAAAGGTATATAATTCCCTTATCATTACCTGAATCCTACAAAAATATGTCTACAACCTCTAAAAGTAAAAAACAAGGTGTGAGCAAAAATCCTAGTCGGACTCCACTATAGAATCTATTCAAACTCTAATATCATGAATTTAGCAGTTTCATTATTAAAACAAATAAAATTATTCAAATAATTTTCCTAATGAAAACAATTTGCAATTAATCCCTTTTTTCATAAAATAAATTCATATTATCAAATAAAATAATATGAAAAGTAATAAATAGTGAATTCTTAATCAATTTAATCTATGGATACACCATAGGGTAAACATGGATGAAAATAACTTTGGCCAATCCATCATGTGATAGAATGTGTAAAAATAATAGGACCAATCCATCATATAGAAGTATGTGAAAAAATAATCATGACCAATCCATAATGAGAAAGAATTTGATGAAATATCCATGACTAATCTTTCATTTGAATATATTTAAGAAAATAACCATGAACAATCCATTATGTGATAATCCAATCATAAATGAAAAACAACACTAATTAGGTTATACTGTATCAGTATACTTACTTGAAATAAAAGGAATTTCCCAATATAGAAAAATGGTGGATCCAAACAGTATATCCTCCAATGGAATAACACCCAATAGAGTAAAATAATACCTCAAGTATAATTACACATAATATGATTACCATGTCTACTAATGATGTGCCAATGGTTACCCAGTGGGATATGTTTCTCCTTGACCATTTAAAAATTCATTCTCAAAATTTATAATTCATTTTTAATGAAAATAAAATCCCCTCTTATTATTGAAAAAAAAATTAATCCAAAACCACCATTCAAACATTTTATCAAATATTTGTTGGGAAAAACATTTTTAAAGAAAATACAATTTAAAAATAATGTTTCATTCCAAAAAATCAATTATAATATCAATTAAATTAAATTAAATGAATAACCAAAAGGAATATACAAGAAAAAATAAGAAATTAAATAAATTATCACTCTATATAGAGACACCTATATCATGAATGAATATAGAAATAATCACCTTTTAAAAAGACACATATTGAAGAGTAGATCAGGTCATCATGATACTAGATACATAATGATCACATAAATTGTCTTTTAAACCCATTATATTCATCATAAATATCTTTTTGATATTTCACAAGAAGAGAGGAGAATATATCTAATGAGGATAAAAGAAGAAAAAAAAGTGGATAAAAAAATATACATGATTTTATCCATAAAAATGACTTAAATCCACCTATATTACCACAAGGGAAACCTATAGAAAATTGGAGAAGGAATAGGTAATGATAATGTGATATTATGTGTCATTATATATTAATAACGAGACTTGGGTATTTTTATTTAAAATTTAGAGGCATTAAAATTATGGGTACATAGTTTTCAAGAGAGTGTGCACAATTAGTTGTAATGGTTCTCCTTAACTGTATACCCAATATAGAGGTTCTATTTGTGGTGCATGGTTTGTCAAAAATATTTATTTAACCATGAACCAATTTTTTATCACCCATATTCCTAGGAGTTTATAGTTTTGAGGGGTGCCTTCGCATTTTGGAAAAAAAATTCACCCCCTTCTAGTAGTCTATTATTTTACACACGATTTCCTAGAATAAAAATCCCTATTTTCCCTAACCATGAATAAAAAATGAACAACCCCTTGGTCTCCTAAATGTTTTTGAAAACTATTGATATGATACTAAAGGAAGACCAATCCTAAAATGTTCAAAATAATTGTAATGAATTAAATGTAATAATGTAACAAATCGTTAAAATCTCCCCACCATAAAGTCTTTAGGTCCCAAGAAATAGATAAATATTCTAGACACAACAAAAGAAAATTCCACTACTACCTAATCAATGATTCTCACTCCTATGTATCATGGTTTTCCCTTACACACTACCATAGTACCTGGACAATGTGAATCATTTTACCACATAGTACCATGTCCATGCGATCCATTATCTAAACTATTTTATCAATAACAGTGGTATCGATATCAAGATGAATATCCTCCATATTAATATCATGGTTAGGATTTGGTCAATAACTCCATAGTTGAGAAACATGAATGAAATTATAAATTTCTTTCAAATAATATTGTAAGTCCAATAGATATTCCAATATTCCATGTTTCTACATGATCTCAAGGGGATAATAAACCTTAGTGCAAACATACCTTTCTTATCCAACCGATAGTGACCTTAGAAAGGTAAATCTATGAGAAATACTAAATAAACAACTTAAAAATATATAATCCATTGAAAATTGTTTTCATAAGGTTTTTTATGGCTTCAGGATATGAACATCGTCTTCCAAATCAACGTCACCTTTTCCATCATCTCTTTAATGATAATTGGACCAAAAAATGACCTATATACTAATTATTCCCATTATAAGGTAGATCTACATTTCTCATCAAATAACCATTAAATGTATGAAAAAATTATCAAATATTGGCAACTATTTCTATAAAAAAATTTAAATATAGAAAAATTATTTTCCTCACATCTACCAAAATCAAGTATGCAAGAAAGAATCATATTATTAAGAACCTGAATGGATCTATCATCCATTACATCCTTATATGGATGATAATCCGTGCCTAGTTTTAGTTGGAAACTCATTATCTTATGAAACCCTTCCCAAAACATGGATTTGAACCTTGGGCCCCTATCAAATTCAATCAGATAGGGAAACCCCTGAAGAATCACAATCTATCAGTTGTATAAGTCATCAATCACTTTCACTTCCATTGTATCATAGAATGGTGAGAAATGATCTGATTTCTTATGGTGATCAATGATAACCCAAATATCATCATTCCCATATGAAATATATGTACAAATAATGTAAAATTATAGGTAAATATCACCCCAAATATTTACCATAAAAGGAAAAGGTTTTAAAAAATCAACCTTTCTCTATTGTTTTCTCTTAATTTTTTGACAAAAGAGGCACCATGATATAACATCTACAATTTACTACCTCATCACATGACACTAATACTAATATATCATGTCATGATACATCTTGGTAGCCTCAGGTTGTATCGATAAACATAACTGGTATCCAATGTCCATGAACTCCTACCTCATAGAAATTAGAACAACCAACTTTATTTGGAAGTGAAAAGATCTATTGGTTGACCGTAACTACTCATCTGAGGTATCCAAACCATAAATGTTTTTAAAAAATTCATAGAACGTGGTTCTTATCACCATATTAAGACAATATCACTAATAAAAATATGATTCATCTTTCATTGATACTAGAAAATTTTTCCACAAACCTCTATTACTGTAAAGAATATCTCAACAAAAATACTCATCAGATAATACTCTAAAATTAATTCATTCATTTAATGTGGTGGTAGTTTTAAACTCAATGCATAGACAACCACATTCACTTTCCTAAGAGCATATGAAATATCAAAATAAAGTGTTTTATGATACTCTACCTAGAGTCTCTATGAAAAGTTAAGATCTCTTTAAGTAAATATATATTGTTGGCTATTATGATCAGAATATACTATAAACTTCTCCATAAATAGTCATTAATTCTAAATTTGGAGTGCAAGAATTACCATTTCTAACTAAATATTGTGGGTAGGGTAGTTCATCTCATGATGGAATAACTGGATAGATCCTTTGAAAAAAACCTATATCCCCAACATCAACACATATATAAAACCCTTTCTAGAATAATCACAAATAAATGTGTAACCCAAACCATGTTTGAGAAGAATTAAAACTAGCACTGGTGTTAACCTTACCTTATCTCCTTGAATGATTTCTTAAATTTTTCATTCCATTCAAACATTACACATGTACATGTTAATATTTTAACAAAAAAATTATTATTTTATAAATCCTTAACATATCACCCAAATTAACTAGTAAAAGACAAGAAGCATTGAATCTCAATCACAAATTTGGGTATCTCCCGGGACATAACAACATGTACTTTCTCAGGATCCACTACGACTCCCCTCTCAGATATAAAATGTTATCGAAATTTAACATCAAATATTCAAAACACATATTTATAATGATTTCCATATAGACGATATTCCTTCAAGGATTGATGAATGATATCCAAATGGTATGTACTATTCTCATATAACTAAGAGAACAACAAAATATAATCCACATACGCAACAAAAAATGTTTCCATGAACTAATAAATGATTCAGTTTATCGAAAAAATAAATACAACAGGGGAATTAGTGAGACCAAATAGAATAAATAGAAACATGAAATGTCATTCTATATCATAATATCCATCATAAGTATGTACTATTCTCAGACTCTCAACTGATGGTACTTTGAGAAATGTTCAATCATTGAAAATAAATTCCCCACTATGTTTGTTATAGGGAACATCAATCCTGGGAAAATGATATTTTTTCTTCACAGTTACCTGATTAAAATTTTGATAATCAACAGAATGTTTGATGCTACAATCTACCTTCCTAAACAAGATAATATTTGAATCCCATAATTAAATGTTGTGATGAATAAATCATGTAGATTATAGGTCTGAAATCTAGAATTTATGATCAAAAATAAAAGATGGTAACATTTGGATAAGATGGAATATAAATTTTCATCATACGATGGAGTAGATCAATTGTATTCTTGACCTATCATTGTGGTGGTAGACTAGAAAAATCATTATGAAAGACCTCATGTTAAGAATACATCGCAATAGGAAGCATAAAAATAAAAAAGTGTCATCAATATCAAGAATAATATCTGAAATTGGAATGATATTTTCCTGCCAATAGGAACAAAATGGCCTTCTCTTCCCGATCTAGGGTCCTACTCACCTAAAAAAACTCAAGTGTTCCTATGAGAAGATAAAAAATGAATGATAAAATTATATCAGTCTATATATTCCTTACCAATGATCAACTAATGCATTCCATGTATAAGGTTTAAGATTCATAAATCGTGATTAAAAAAAATTCCCACCCCACCTCGAAGTCAGATATCACCACCCAACATGTGGGATACATGAAACCTTGACCAGAAATTTTTCACAATGAAATGGAAATTTTAAACAAGAATGAAAAAAGTTGTAAATATTATCCAAAAACATCAACTAACATTGATTATATAAAATTATGATTAGAAATTTTATCAAATAATGATAACACAATATAATAAGAAATAAACACCATAACTATATCATTATCTAGCCCTACTTCATATTCATCTAGAATACACTCTTCTACATAATTTATGTCAATAATTACCACATGAACATCCCTTGTGGAATAAGTATTATATCCACCAACCTATATATAATTTATATGAACATGTGAATACTTAGTGAGATTGGATCTAGCCTTACTTCACAAGGATATATTTTTATAATAATTCCTCATATGGCTTGATAGTCCAGAATAATGAATATTTTTAAGATTCTATTCATAATTACTCTTAGCATAATCACTATATCTAGATTTTATGAAAAAAACTTCTTGAAATCCAGAAAAAGCCCCTAAAACTTATCCTAATGAAAATTTACACACCGTGTGTTTCTATTTGTGGACATAAAACAAAACCTCACAAACAACTTCAGTAACTGAAGATCCACCCAAACATGACTTTATAGATATGTCATCACCCAGTAAATCTACTTTTATGAATACCACCAAGAATGTTGGAAGGGACATGGGAATCAAAATCAACTGAATATTTTTCCTCATTCCCAAAAAAAAACTCTAATACTTTAGGTACTAATTTGGTGCTTTCTCTGGTTCCAAATTACCTAAATCAAAAAAATAATTTGAGTATCCTAGCACATTATGCTCTCATTTCTCAAAGGGAAAAAACTCTTGGGTCTTTTCTGTATGTTTTTCTCATGAAAAAACATATGAATACATATTTTCTTGAATGAAGTATAGGTAAGATCATTGTTCCACTTAGCTTTTATAGTTGAGTACCATGATATCCATCCCAATCCCTCAAGAATGTAAGTGAAAAAAAACCTTTATTCCTCAGGTGTCTTCAACAAGTTAATGATATTATCAATACTTAAATGACAATCCACATATTTTGGGGTAATTTTTCAAAAAAGATGATGGGTTGGTAATGCTTAGTGAATTTTGATCCATGATCCACTGTACATGCAATGTTTTCAACACCCTCTTGAACCAGAGTATGAATAATGAAGATTCCAATATCTACCATAGAATGGTCCATTAAATGATTTTCTTGTAGAACATTTCCCATAGATACCTCAATTAGATTAAAAATAGATCTTCTAGAATGTATAATTTAATAAGGAGAAGACAATAATTCATCATATTTTGAATACAAATTCCTAAATCATTGGTCCAACATCAAGAATTCATTTAGTTCCTTAAAATGATAATTTAATGAAATATGAACTCTACCAAGGATGTTCAACACATTTATAAATAATATGACCATTTTTATAACTACCCATTTAGTTAGTCCAAATGACCACAATCACCCAATCCTAGAATTGGTAAAAAAAATTACAACTACCCATGGCCACATGAGTTTATACTTGGATATGAGATATCCAACTATCCTCCCACAATTACTATTTTAATACTAATAGTCTTATATTCGGTCTAGCCAAGACACATAACAAATATATTTTTAAGAGTCCCAATGATTCCATTATCTACCAAAACAAACTGAGTATATTGGACAAGTCACCTGAGAGGGATTTTCATGGTGGTGATGGGAATCATAAAAAAAAATCTACCCTCAAATATAAAATAAGAAATACAAATAGTGTACAAGGAGGAATAAATAGGTACAACCATGATCACTAAAATAAATTTCATGCCATCTAAAATAGAAAGTATTAAAAGATATGACTAAAAAGTCTCTATATAACCAATAATCACATCCAAACTATCCTCTTACAAATACTATGATGCAAATAGGAGATACAATGCAATATAATTCCCTTCTATTTACCCAAATCTTGCAAAAAACATGTAGAAATGACTAAAGTAAATATTATGGTGTGGGTAGTAAGACCAGTAGGGTTCCAACACATTTTATATATGAATATTAATATCCATAATACCAAAGTTCTAGGATTAAAACAAAGATATTTTTCAATGAATTTTTACAATTCAAAACCATTTTTAAATCAACCCATAATTTTTCATAAAATACTCATATATTCTCAATATAGGGATCATGAAAATGGAAATGGAATAAAATCTTAATCAATATAATATATTGATACACCACAAGGTAAAATTTATGAAAATAACAATAACCAATCTATCAGGATAAAACATATAAGGAAATAACCATAATAAATTCTTGATGTGAAATCATGTGAGAAAATACCATTGACTAATCCATCATGTGAAAGAATGACAAAAAAATCTAATGACCAATCCATCATGTGATATTCCAGTCATAAATGAAAATCACACTGTTTGGGATCTAACCCATGGGTATATATACTAGACATAAAAATAATGCCAAAATCTAGGACTATAGTGCATTTAACCACTATCACCTCTAGTTGGATTACACCCATTAAAGTGAATGAAAACCACAAGTGGAATTACACACACTACGAGTGAGATGACTTTTCCAAACACGCCAATGGTTACCAAATGTTCTATGTTTCTCCAAAATAATTTAAAAATAAATACTAACAATATATGAAACATTTTTAGAGAAATTTTATTCTAATTCAGTAATTTAGAACCCATTTTCAAGCTCAAAACACCATTCATGAATTTTATCAAACACTTGGTGTGAAAACCACCATTTTGAAAGTAAAACACCATTAAAATATTATTTCTTTCCAAAAATTTCATTTTTATTAAAAATAAATTCAAATAAAGAAATAACACAAATTAAATTACATGAACAATAATAAATTCATATAATAAACCCTTATTATAGTGATTTATACCTCAAGAATAGAGGTAGAACCAATCACCCTAAAAAATACAATGGAATCATAGATTGGGTCCTCACAATCATAGATCCATAAGAAAAAGATAAATCATATTTCAAAACCCTTAAATGTGTCATAAAAAACACCTTCACATTTACCAATATGAGAGGATTTGAGGTTTAATGAGTATCTAATAAGAAAAGGAAAAAAATTGACAAAAAACAGAACATACATTGAGTTAATCCATCATGAATAAAGTAAATCCACCTATAATCCCTAAAGTGAAGCCAATAGGCTATAGGGAGAGGATTAGGTCGAGCCAATATTGGATTAGGGTGACATTAGTGGTTAAATTGGGATCTTAGGGATTTTTAATTAAAAATTAATTGCATCAAAAGTCTCCATGCATTGTTTGATATAGAGGTCACACAGTTAGGAGTATTTTTACACCTTAACTATGTGCCCTGTATAGAGCTTTTATTTGGGGTTCATGGTTTGGAAACATTTTTGATTTATCATTGTACCATCTATGCAAAATAAATCTGTCTAGATGTGAAAAATTTGTATAGGTAGATGCATAGTTCAGACAAATCGTTTTCCCCCTTCTAGTATACGATATTTCGGTGAAAGGTTTTATTAGTCAAAATGCATATTTTTCCATAACTATGTTCCAACCATGAACTTTCCCAAGGTCTCAAAATATTTTCCAAAAAACCCTAATGTGACCCCAAAGAAAGACCCAATCAAAGCGTGATCAAAACATGGGTCAAGAACTACCTTCATGAATGTAACAGTATGATACAAAACATAAATTCATGGATATGGAGAGGGATTTTGGGGATATATTTAGGTAAAAAAATTATTAACTAGAGTGATCCAAATGTATGAGTAATGAAGGATACAATGTTACCAATAAAATGTTATGTGAGGGAACCCTTGTAAATACCTAATGAGTTACATTAATATAAATTAATATTTTTGTTAATGTCGATCCAAATTGGAATATATTGATGATTGGATAATGATGAGTCAATATACTAAAATACAATAAATTTTGGACCTATTTTTTTTGTTTTCCACTATTATCTATTTTTTTCACCACCAAATAACCCATTGATCGATTACAATTATATAATATTTTTCACTATATAGGACTAATGAACATTACTATAAAAGGAAAAATGAACCATAAGTGGATAGTTGTTGATAAGATAGGCCATAATACATTAATGTGGATAGATATAATATTTTTATAAATTTTAAATCACTGAATAAATTATTATCTAAAATAATATATGATTAATGTCATTTTTTAGACTATTCATGTAGTTTAACATTAATGAAATCATGATATTAATTGAATTGGAATATAAACATTCAAAACATAAAAAATATGATATATACTCCTAAAAATTTTGGGAATATAATAGATCATCTAAATTGTGTTACATTATTATTTTTTAAAATTATTTACACTATTTTTTTATCAATTAAACAAGTAATGAATCAGTCATGTGTAAGAATATACTATAATTATTCATTCACCAAAAAAATTACCATTACAAAAAGATAATTCATATTTCAAATAAACATTTACTACCAAATATAATCTATTTTTATCTCTTTGAAAAAAATATTAGAGATTTAAAATCAAATAGTGTGTAATTTTTTTATTATTTAGTTAAAATCAATTTAATGTCATTATCAACAGATTATTGAAATAAATTTGATTTTTTTGAATCATGGATGGTTATGGTAATAAAAAAATATACAATTAAAAAAATTAAAATAGTGATGAATACTAATAGGCTATATATAATAGTTTAAGCACTATTTTACCCATTTTAGCCTTATTGATATCAAAAATATTTACTACGATTACTATTCAAAATAGGAAAAAATAAATTTGACATGTCTAAAAATATTTATCTTATTATTTTATAATATGGAATCCAATTTTCATGATTAAAATTATGATATGGGAAATAATTAATTTCAATATAAATTAATAAAACAAAATTTAAATATTTGTTTAGAAAAATGTGATGTTTAAGTCTAAAAATGAACTTATACAAAAATTATGTATTGTGATAATATCTATGTAATTAATTATATTATTTATTATAAAATGAAATACATGATGATATATTTATATTACATTAGTTAGAGAATTAAAATGATAGTTTTACCAAAATTGGAATTTTTCACTCTTCACTAAAAAAATTATAATTTCAAAAACATCAAAAATTATCTCAATATGATAATTTTTACATGATGATAAAAAATGAAGTTTATTTTGTAAAATTAAAATCATATAATTTAGAAATTGATCATATTAATGATGTTTAATAATTTATGAAATTTAATATAATTATAATAATGTTATTTTCTTTATATTGGAAAATATCATAATAATATTATAATGAATAAAAATCTATAATATAAAGTTCATTAATATTAATAAGGTATTAAATTAATCTATTATCAATATTTACTAGGTTTTTACATTCTTCCCCATACAATAAAGTGTGTTATCAAAATTTTATTCATTAAATGATCAAGTGGGGATATTTTCTTCTTAAAACATTTTTTTAATTATATTATTTTTTATTCAATAATATGTTATTTTTAAAAACTAGGACCTAGTTAATGACTATATTTCCAAACAACTAATCTCTATGGTTAGGAATCTGAATAGTTTAATCCTTATATGAAAGGTTTTATTTAAATGGAACTTTTTCCAGTATCAAAACACGTGATGCAACTTTCAAATGCTTCATTTAAAAAGAAACATGAAAAACATCATACACATAAGACAAACATGGAGGAAAGGACAATCGATATCAAACATTAACAAGAAATCTCTAGGAATTCATATGGGATAATAAAGTACATTATTATTTTTCCCTTTTAACAAAATTCAAAACAATTTACTATGGAGACACATTAAGAAAAAAATGATCTCATACCCTGAATAAATGATCATTACTCCAGTTATCTACATAAAATTTCTTCATGTCATGATATGTACACCTATATTTCTAAATCAGCATCACCTTTTTAACCATTTCATCATCAAATTTTAGTCCCAATAACATTCATTCCCCAGTTTCATCCCATGAAGAGGGAGTTTGAAACCACTTTATATATAATTCTATAAATGGTGTTATTAGAATAATGAATGAAAACTAGAATTATAATAAAATTTCAAAAAAGAAAAATTTGGTTACAAACATCAATGGTTATCCATAAACTAGATCTAATAATATATTTCAATTTCTAAATCATTCTATTTGACTATCCATTAGAATGTTGATGAAAATTTATAATGAAATTTCTTACAGAACCCAATTAATTCTAAAGCCTTTCTGAATTTTTTTTAGAAAAATGGGATCACAGTTAGATAAAATTGAAAGAGGGACACTATGAAATTTTATGATTAAATGATCATATATTTTATAAAGATGTCTAAGGGGTAAATTATCTGAAATAATAAGGAAATTTATAAATTAAGTTAAACAATCAACAATAAATCATATCACATTATTACATCAAATACTAATTATTGTGGGTAAAAAATGCCATCGCACTCCCTAAGTGCGCAGTTGAATTAGGGTTTTCTATCTTCTGTGGATTCCCTCTTCCATACATCATAGCCTTGTTCTGACCTTGGTTTTCTCAATAGGGATCTTATCCTCATCGAATTCTCATTGTTGCATCGCTCGAGCTGCGATCTTGAACCATATTTTTTAAGTATTTTTTCTTCCTTTACACATCTTTCTAGTCTCAATGTCTCTGATAACCCATGATTTTTTACTTCATATCTTCCCTTCACCAGATCTATTTAGATATGGTATTCCTTTATTTTTCATTGGTTTCTCGATCAATGAAAGGTGAGGGCGCGACTTTGGTGGTTCCAGCTTCCTCGGGGGAAGTTCATGTCAGATTTGTGGGGAGGTGGGATATGGCAGAGATGGCCTTAGGTGTTCGGTATTGCAATTCATGTAGCATATTCGGGTGTTTTTTGGTTCCATAGAGGTCATTGGTGGTAGATAGAATATATTTTGGTTCCCTATTTTTAGGCATTGGAGGGTTGTTCAAATATATTGTAGGTCCCCTTTGGGTTTGGTTGGTGGATCTGGCTCAGATCTAGCAGACTGAGATGATGGCACATTATGGTTTTAATTTTTTTCTCTTCTTCTGGTTTTTAGTTCTGATTTTTGGATGAGTTATAGAAGTTGTAGTGGGAATTGGTATTTGTATTTTTTTCATGGAAGGCATGTTTTTATTTCTTTAAAATTACATTGGGTGGGTGGCCTCAAAAGATGGATGGATGTGATGAAAACCATAATTCAGTCATCTATCCTCAATTTGAAGGATGGGTTATCTGTTTCTGATTTATGCATGGTGTTTTTTGTCTGATTTTACACTGCATTAGGTTGACAGTACAGTGATTTCATTCCTTTTATTGTCAGGTGGGTGGATCTTAAGAGAGATAGGTGTTCATGAATCTATCATCTGGTCCTCCACCCATATTTCAATGTGGTGTGGAGGGGTGCCTTGTGTTTATTATGTTTCTAGCATGAAACATTTATTGGTAGGGGCGGTGCATCATCTTTGACCCAATCGATGTTATAGGATCAGATAGGGGGAGATTCTTTTGACTAGCTCTTATTATGATGTTTGTTTCTTTTTTGTAATTTTATTCAATGTAAGGCCTTTGTTCCCTGGTTTTTATAATGTTTTCATCTGGTCCATGTATTGGTTTCCTCTTTTTTCCAGTCTTCAAAATGAGTTTTACCATTTTTATGTTCAATAAAGGGGGCTTGACCATCAACCTTTTCAAAAAAAACATTTATTAATCATTCGTAATTAAATAATTAAATCCATGGATATAATACCCAATTTCAATTATAGCATAGTAAATGGTTGAATATTTCCCTACAAAAACTTGTATTCAACTTTATCCAATTGAAATTTCAATTATTTCATGGTAAACTCAAAAATATATCATTTAATTATTTCTAACCAAAAATGTTTCTAATGGTCACTACACATCTATTTAGTATTGGGATGAATAAGAAATTTAGATATATGAGTATCACTCAACAATTCTTTTTCTAATTTGTAATAACAAATCAGCACATAATTTTTCTCTGAATCTCAAAAACATTTATTTTCCAATACTAAATTCAGGCAATATACTATTCCTAAACCATTCTTCCTTTTTATATATTACATAATCCACTTTCCAATCCAGCTAAATTATGTTTAAATATGGTGAATATAATGGATCCTAAAAATAGAGGAATTTCATACATGAAAAAATTATAAACCAAAATTCATCAAATCTTCTAGTAAACATATTCCACATGTATAATTATTAATGATACCTTATGATTTTGACATATTTATTTAGGTATCGTGTTTTTATTTCCTAGATATTAATGAATCATGAATTCATACTCACTAATCAGTTATAGTAATCATCCCAGTGTAATGTTCAACTCATTCTAATTGACTATACACTTCAATCACTAATGATCAAAATAAATTTCACTGTTTACTCAAAATAAATTTGTATCTATATTTTTAATGAAAACCCCGCCACATTATGTTTATGTTCATGTGAAGGATAAAGTTTCTCCTGAGTTTATGTAATAAATAAGAAATTAAATTATAATTTAACAATAGAACACAACAATGTCCCATCAAAGAGTCATTATTGTGGATAATAAAATACTAATTTTAATATATTTGGGAAAATATATTATACACCAATTTTATTTTCAATTCCTGAAAAATGCATAAAATTATTTCAACCAAATAAATTTAAATACATTTTGATATCGCATATTAATTAATCCAGATAAATTATCAATGTTTTTAACAAATAGTCAACAGTACCCACTAATATAAGAAATCTATAAATCTTTATGACATTTTTAAGTCCTAGAAACTCTTTAACCACTTTAATACTATGTGGATAAATATATATTCATTATTTATTTAAAATATATCCATGTAATGAAAACTATTACATCCCAAATTTAAATTTACTAAATTTTCAATATAACTTACTTTCATATAATGATTATAGAAAACCCATCTATTTTCTTCATGATCAACATGAATTTTAGAATATATCAATATGTAATTAGACATATAAAACATATATTTATCTAATAACTCATGTAAATACCTATTAATATGATTAATAAATATGGAATGATCATTTTCAATCCATATGAAATATCCATGAACTCATAATGCCCTTATAGATTAAAAAATACCATCTTTAGAAGGTCATCGTCAACCACCTTCAATTAATGGTACCCAAAACTGAGATGAAACTTGAAAAGGTACTAATATCCATAGTGTTAATAAAAAATCATTGATATGAGGAAACAAAATTATTCTTATTAGTGATGTTATTCAATTCTCCATAATAAATGAAAAGTCCTCATGGACCTATAATTAATTTCAAAAAATAAAATAGAAACACCCCATGATGATGTTATAGGGTGCAAGAAATATTGACCATAAAACTATTGTAACATATCATTCAATTCCAAAATATCTACTAAACCTATCAATAAGTATTTTTTGATTATTTCTTAGAATCATTCACTAATTCGATAGTAAAATAAATCTCCCGACCAGGTATAGTATTTAAAAATTCTCATTAAATACATCATATATTCATTTAATATAGGAAGATCACCAATTTGAATTTTTTATTTATTCCCAAAAATATCATCAATATCATATTCATTCCTATCTATAATCAATTTCTCAGCTTCAAGAAATTTTATCAGTGGTTTGAATTCATTCATGTATATAAAAGGAAACTCATTCCAAAAAACAACTTCATTAAATATACATTATATCATATCATGACAAATAGACAGCTAATCCTTACCACTAAAAACATCAAACTATACATATGGAATAATCATAGGTGTTATAGTTAAAACCATTCAATATATGATAATAGGTAGATTTATATAATTTATTTTTTCCATAATTTATCAACTATGTGTTTTTAACAAATGTTATGGATTCATTTATTGAGGAAAAATATCGTATTTCTTATCAAATATAACTGAAATGAATTAATCTTAAGACCATGAATCAAACAAGAAATTGAAGCAACATGAAAAAAAATTATGATACTCAAAACTATTTCACTAGTCCAAAATCATCTTAAGTAGTCACAAAGGTTTTAGGAATACAATTCTTCTTGTGATCATGATGATATACAACCTTTATTCTTATCTTTAGAAAATTATTATCATAAGCTCTATGTCATTAAAAATAATTAATATTATTGTTGCAATTTAATTACTTTTATGATCATTTTCATTGTATTCACATTCCAAAAGTCTAAAAATTCCCCATTAGAAACACATCATGGATATTATTATGAATTTTAAAGGGATAATTTTACAAGAATTATCACAATATAGAAACCTAATTTTCTTAACATTATATTTCTACAATTAGGGAATCCCCATTACCTTCCACATGGACCTCTTTTTATACATGTTTGCAATGAATGAATGAAAATTGGAATAGTCTATTATTCCATAGTCTTGAGAATAATTTTTATTTCTATAATTAAATTCAAATATATAATAATTGAGATTAGATGATACACATAGTGTGTGACACTATAGGATTATTTATTGTTTTCATTATGGGGTTTTTAATTTCCCAAATTACTATCTTAAAACAAGTAAAGAAACCCATGATAAAGAATATAATATTTCCATGATAATGACCACACATGAATGCTCACAGTGTAATATAATCCCTTTATCACAATATCTCTTTATGCAGGTTGTACATCAGTGTCACCTACCTATTTTCTCAATATTATTTCCTAGAATATCTGGATTAATCATGTTGCTACACCATGGAATTGGAATGTAATGTGACAGTTCTATTCCAATAAAATGTATGAGATATTAGCTTCTATATGGATTGAAGAGACAAGCCCTTCTTTGAATTATCCACTAATAACATGTCAATTGTGACACAACCAACATATTCAACTTCACCATGAATTGTTATCATAATTATTTATAAAATAAATCTATGTATGAAAGTTATAACATGAATTAATAATAATATTAATGTACAAGGACCAATAAATATGTTGGATGATATGAATATCTGATGAAACCAAAACATGCAGAATTCATATTGGAAGGTCTATTCTTATAATATCCCATCATGGAGATTACCTTATGAGAAAAACAAGAGAAGAAGTCTCATATTCATATGACTACTCTCATCCTACAATATTTTTTCTATGTGTTCCATCCTAGTATGTTAACCATCCACAAAATAGTATTTATCAATATCATCATAGAATATCATGGTTCTCATCATATCATGGAACTGTTATGACCATATCAATGTAATGTATACTCTAGAAAATGAAAACACTAGATCAATGAATTAAATTGAACAATAAGTAATAATATGTTTTATTAATATTAAATATATTAAATATAAATGTAATAAAATTAAAAAAAAAGTTCATATAACATAAAATCCAACAAACTCCCACTTTGACTAGGGACGGATTCCTACGATTTTAAGTCTGCTGACCTCACATAACAGTAAATTTTCTACTGTATAAAGTCCGTATTCAAGGATTCTTCCATATTTTCCCCCATATAAATACATCCCACTACAACTTCACCACTCTGAGAAAAATTCCTCAAAAGTTGATAAAACTGAATTATGTTCATCATCCACTAATTTTACCATGGATCTTTTGCATGACCTGCCACTATAGATTTATCACAATAGAGTGTGAAATTATATTTTCTATTAGATTTCATGTCATGATATTGAATGAATTTTTGGATCCATTTTTCTTCATTAGATTCATCATAAGCCGCAATATGATCTGACTTTAATATAAAATCTATGACTCAAGACTGATTTGAGCTCATGCAACTCACAGAACCTCCATTAATTATGAAGAAGTATCCTGTTTGTGACTTCATGTCATCTTGATGAGTCTATAAACTATTATCTACATATCTTATGATGACTGGTTTCTCATATCCTATATAAAAGAGGAAAATTTACTAACTACAACTCAGATACATATCAATAGACTTTAATTCCATCCAATGGTGGTCACCAAGATCATTTTGACATATTATGAACAAACTTAATGAAAATGAAACCTCTAACATAGTATGTAGCATTACACACATGATTAAACTAATCATTGATACTTGTGGAATCATTTCTATTTTTTATCATTCCACACGTGTTTGGGTAAATATTATCATGGAAAGATGACTTCCATACGGTGCCGAAAATAATCCCCACATTTATTTTTTCAAAATGAATCTCTTTTGTTTGTTGTCAATGATTGTACCTTGACATAGTCTAAGAAATATCTTGGGTCTATCACAATGTATCTTGATCCCAAGAATATATGCTTCCTCACCCAAGTACTTTATAGATATTCATTTATTCAACCATGCCTTAATATATTGTATGACTGGTATTTCTTTTCCAATTAGTAATATTCCATGAAAATATACTATTAAGAAAATGACTGCACTCTAACTATACTATTTATAGACACATGACTCACATTCATTTTTTATGAATCAAAATTCATTTATAGCCTCATCAAAATTAATGTTCCATGATCTAGATACTTTATTTAATCCATAAATGGATATTTTCAACTTACATACTTTCTTGGACTCTTTTGGAGTCACAAACCCTTCAGGTTGTGTCATATAGAAATCTTTCTAAGGGTTTCTATTAAGGAATTATATTATGAAATCCATTTTACAAATATCATAATCATGAAAGACATAATGTAAATTATAATTCTAATGGATATTATCACTTCAACTGTTGAAAAGGTTTTATCACAATCAATTTCGTGACATTATTTCATCCCTTTTGTAACTAGTCGCACCATATAAGTACTGAATTATCCTTCCATGACTAGTTTCTTCTTAAATACTAATTTTCAACTAACAATATTTACATCTACTAGATGGTCGAATAATTGGAGCCTCGGAGTGGCACAGTCTCCTCTCTCTTGCGGATCTAGGGTTTCTCCCTGCACTACCCCCCTTCCCCCTTCGGTCCGAGATCTGCTCATGATGGCTATGGATCTGTCTTGGCGCGGATGGAGGCATCACATCTCGGTAGAGCTTCGTAGTAGGATCTTATTGGGTTTGATTCGGTGCGGCGGTGCTGCTGGTGTGGCGGTGTTGCCTCTCGGTGGAGCGTCGGCGCTTGGCTCGTCTTGTGTGGCGATGTCGCTTCCCGGTGGAGCTTCGGTGGTGGCTTGACTTGGGTTGCTTTCGGTGTGGCGACACTTGTGCGGTGGAGTCGCATATCGACAGAGCTCAGCGGTCAAATCGGCGTATATTTCTCTCAATGTGGGTCGATTACACTGCTTCTCGGCAGAGCTTTGGTGGTTGGCCATGTGCGGTCTTCTTCCTTTGCCAGCGGTGAGGCTTGGTGTGGCCCCAATCGGTGGGTTCGGTTTGTTCATCGTGTCTGGCGAGAGGTTCTGTTTCCAGTTTCTCTTCGGTGAGTTCCAGGGCATTATTTGCAGTGCTACGGAGGGGAGAGGTTCTTCTGGTTCAAATTATGTGGTTTTCCTTTCATGCATTTCTTTTGGAATTGTGGTGAATCTGTTCTATGGTTGGTTCTGGTTTTGTCGTGCTGGTTTGTCGTGATGGCTCTTATTTCTCTTATCACCATGAGGTTTGGCTAGAGTCTGGTGAGGGTGCATCTACAATTCTGATCGGATCAAATCCATGCCCATAGTGTCATTTTTGTTTTAGGATGATCCAGATTCCCTCATTGGTGGAATTCCCTTGGTGCAGGGTTGGTCCATCTAGTCCTAGGTGACGATGGAGTGATCTCGTGTTCTTTGGATTGTCTTCTGGGATTCTATGGATATGGTGATGGGGTCTGAGGAGGTTATCTGGGCTGGTATAAGATGACTGCTTTTATGGATACGGTGATGGGGTCTAAGGAGGTTATCGGGGCTGGTATAAGACAACTGTTTATTGAAGGATTTTTATTGTGTTCTCTCAAAATGGTGAAAGGCTTTGTGAGGTCTGCTGGTACAACAAGGCACCCAGACTCGATTATGTGAATTAGCCCCATAGGGGGTTCTAGATATCTTTGTTCACCATTGTAGAGCTTTATGGATTTGGATGTTTGAGAGGGTATGACTTTTTCATTGGATCGGGCCTGTGCTTTGACATAGGACACTTGCTTTTTGTTTTTCCCTGCACCGGTGGAGAGCATCATCATGTTCAATTGCTGGGTAGGGGTTTCTATATGTTGTCAGTTTTGTTGGTCTTGCTTTCCCTTCAGGTCGTGATTTGTTTTAAGTCGATGATGTCTTCAGGATTTTTCCCCCTTATTCCCTTAAATGGGGGGTTTGCTTATAATAAAAAATTGAAGGCCTTTGGACCATTGGATGGATCTACTAGATGGTCAACCAATATCCAGAATTGGTTTTGGTACATGGAATATATTTTAGAATTAATGGCCTATTTGAAATTGGAACCATCTCTGCCACTTACTATATCCATGTTGGTTATAATATAATTATTATCATCTAATAATTAGTCACTATATGTGGTGACTAGAAAACTATATCGTTCCGTTACTCTATACTCTCTTATAATCCTACACAGTAATTTTTTCTCTAAAACAATATTCACTTCCTAGAGGATTTTTGAAATTTTTTCATGTTCCCACTCTTTTTTATGTTGAGCTGAGGCTTCATCGAATTCTATCTCTCTCCCAATGTCTCTTTTTTAGATATGATCCTATTAAATAAATACAGGATTCCATTCAACCAAGAACAATTTTTTGAAATATTTTATATGTAGTATCCCTTTTTTTCATTGGGATATCCTATAAAATACACTTTATGCCCCGTGGTTCAACCTTATTACTTGTAGAGGCCTTAACAAGTGCTTCGAAACCCCACACATGTAAGTGAGAAAAAACATTTTTCATTTCATTCCATAATTGGAATGGTATACATTCTATTTATTTAGATGAAACTCAGTTTAGTATGTATTATTTTATTTCTAATTTGTATCAACAAAAGGATAATGAAAGAATCAAATGAATAACCATTGATCTCACCATTTACAATAAGGAGAGGTCCCTCCTCTCTCTTACACTATTCCACTATGGCATATAAGGAAAATTGAGTATAGATAATATCCCAAACTCCCATAAATAATCAATGAAGTATTAATTAATGTATTCTCCACCATGGTATGAATGTAGTTTATTAATATTATTATCAAGATGGTTCACAACATCATTCCTGTATTCCTTGAATTTATCTATAGAATCAAACTTATGCCTCATTATGTAGACATATCCATATATACAAAATTCATCAGTAAAATTTATGAACTATGAGTACATACACCTTACCTCAATTGGAAATGGTCCACACACATCAATAAGAACTAATTTATGGATCTCTTTATCCATTTCAACATTCCCACTAAATGAGGTCTTGGTCATTTTTATTTATAAGCTTCTGTGACATACACTATATAGTTTGAGTATAAAAGAATACAAATATTTAGGTTGTTCTAATTTAGACAATTGTATTTTATTTACATTACCTAGATATTAATGGAAAAGAATGGTGTAGTATGAGTCACAATAAATAAATTAATTATCAATTTCCATTACTTAGTTCATTTAACCCTACACATAAAGACATTTACTTGAATTTTCCTTACCATAACAAATGATATCATTACAGATGAATAAAAATTTATTCAAAAATTTGAAAATAAGTCCATCCATATCATGTCTGGATAAAAAAATATTAATTTTTATAACTGAAGGAACATAAAAAACAACACTTTAAAACTAATATGATTCTGGTCAGCAACATGAGGTGAAATTCGTTGATTTCTACGAAATTAAATTTACCTCAGTTGGATTCTCATATATCTACATCCCCATTATTAATCTCTATAAATATACATGGTTCCTTTATTTTAATACATGTGAGAACCACAACTTTATATAATACTCAATTTTTATAAATAGATAAATTGAACTTGATAATAAATACACATGATACTTCCCCTTTCTTCCTTGAATTGGTGTATGTTTGCATTTAATGGATCTTATTTCCACATCAAAAATAGATAACATTTTATTCCCTTTCATTCCCCATTTATCATCATCTTTTTGAAAGGTTGTGATGAAGATTTGGTCATAAATCTCATTTCATTCTCTTTCTATTTGAAAAAATAAGTATGGAAGACTATTCATCCTTCATATCCTTATCTACTTAGCAAAATAGGGTAAGAAGATATATAAAAGGATTCTCAATGTTGTTATTATTAAAATTTTCAACTAAAAAAGAGAAGATATAAGGTATTGATGCCAAAATTTGATTGATACCTAGTACTTCATGGATATTAAACCCTATAACCTATAGGATCTCAATGTTACCAATGATCTTGACCATGTGAGGATCATCAGGGGAACCCCATTTGTACTTACTCTGAATGAACACCATAGAAATATCAAATCATTCATGAATTTCTATATCATGTTAAAGACCACCAAGGTGATCATGCATGCTATACACATCTATTTTTTCATGATACATAATGAGTTCACTAATAATTGATGAAAGAATAAAGCATTGAATATTGATCATGTCATTCACATGATTGTCACAGACTATGAACTCTTCATCACTCACCTTCTTAGTAGGAGGATTAGGAAATGAGTATTATAGCATGTAATATTTCATTCATTATTGTGGCACAACCCAAAGGAATCTATATAATTTCTAGTAGTTATTGCCAATTAGAAGGTTGTACTTATCTCATATTAATCCTAAGTATAATGTAGATGATTATATTTCCATTTTATTCAACAATTAAAAGTTAGGATTATTTGTGATTTTCTTGATTACAAATTGGGTTATATACAATGAATTAATATATCTCATTAAATATCTTATTATTTTTTTGAATCCCAATATCCAACACTATTGAACTCAAATTTTCTAGTTTCTATGAAATTATAGTGGAAGGGATCCCCATTTGTTTTTTTGAGGTTCCTAAATTTGGCGATGTAGTACCCCCGGTTTCAAGTATGAAACCCTTACTTAATGATTTTCATGGTTATAAAGTTAAGGTTTATGAATGGGAGATTCGGGATAACTTAGATTGAATTTTTTAGGCAAAAGGGTCAGTCGCACGGGCCACGCACAGCTTGTCTAACCGTGCGGCCAAGTCGTGTGTGGAGGGTCTATCGAGGTAGTGGCTAACACATGGTTAGCAAAAGGTTTGTCTAACTGTGCGGCCAAACTGTGTGTAGAGGGTATGCAGAGGTAGTGGCTAACGCATGGTTAGCGCATGACCTGTCTAACCGTGCGAGTAAACCATGTGGCCACTTAAATGAGATCCTATAAAAGTGGATCTCATGCATTTTTGCCTCTAAGTGGCTCGTTTTTCCTCCTAAGTATCCCTAACTAGGGATTTTTCTTCTCCTAAGGTCAAAGAGTGTTCTCCCATCATTCTGGAGGTGATCTGAAGGCTTCTCTTGGCGAATTGAAGCTGGATTCTTGAGGTATGTAGACGTTCCTCATTGTTCTTATTTGGTTTCTTAGATCTACTTAGATATACTTCTCATCTTCCCTCATTTTCTTAGATCTACAACCATTATGGGTAGATCTAGGTGTGTGGATGCCAAATATGACAAGATTTGGTCTTTTTCTTTCTAGGAGAATAGATCTAAGGTGGTTTTTTGGAGAATCGACCCGGTTTTCTTGAACGTTATTTGTTCGTTATGGTTTTTGATGGAACCCTAAAGGTAGGAGGATTCACTCTCAACTCCTCTTGTTAGAATTTATTGGAATAGAATCAAATTGGTTTGTTTGAATGTAATTTATTGTGAAAATCATGGAATAAATCTTCTTTAGTGATGATTTATGGTTTAAATGAAATTGTGAAATCTTAGTGATTTGTTGTGAAAAGTGATTTGGATTCTTGAATTTAAAATGATTATTTTAAATTTTTGATTTTCTGTAATTGTAAATGGTTTTATGAAAAATAGGTTTTCAATAAAATGAGTGTTTTATTGAAATGGTTTGGTATTGAAATGACTGTGATGGAATTGTTTTTCAATAAAAATGGAGTTTTATTGAACTGGTTTGGAATGGAAATGGTTTGGAATTTAAATGGTTTTAATGGAAATGGTTTTCAATAAAAAGGTGTTTTATTGAAAGGGTTGTTTTGGCATGATTTTTTGGAATATGTGGTGTGTGTTCATGTTGCATGTACGAGGCTTGGTTGAAATATGACCATGTGCTCAGTGCCAAACATTTAATGAAACATGGTAACTATATGTATGAGGCTTGGTTGAAATATGACCTTGTGCTCAGTGTCAAAGGAGTAATGGAACATGGAAAATAATTACCTTGTGATGACTTGGTAGATCAACGAGAAACTGCTCATCAGTATGGAACTGTCATAACGTAGCATGCATGGTTGGTTGCATGGGTTTGTGGAATGGTTGGGTATGCCAAAAAGGGATATTTTTAAATGGTTCTAAAGCTTGTTTGGTTATTTTTCTGAAAAAATAACTTGTTATAAAATTGTTTTCAATTTCTCTTGGATGATTTTAGTTATTAATGGTTTTGGGAACTTGTTTATATTTTGTTATAAATTGCTTTTGAGAAAATGTTTTATATAAACTATTTTTATATAATTGTTGATAACTATTTTATCCCATTGGTGTTAGTAGGGAAGTCATTGGGGAAAACCTACTGAGTTTTATACTCACCCCTGATTTGGAACTTTGGTGCTTTTTCAGATGCTATTTTCCGGGACAGGGGAAAAGGTAACGTTTCCCATGTTTTTAGTACTACCTCGTGATGATTGGGGCAGTTCGGTGATTGTGGAGCTTGGAGCTTGTGGAGCATAGATTCTTGGTGTCTTTTGAGAGTCTTGAGTTGTTTATCCACTGTGTACTTTAATATTTGGTTTGGTCTTCTATTGTTGTGCACTTTGATGTGGTTTGAAATAAATGAAGTTGTTTAGCTGTCTTTCTTTTGTTCATGCGTCATATAATGAATGTTGGTTGGTTGGTTTATTGGTTTATTTCTTAAATGTTAAATCATCCCCCACTTGTATTTGGAACCCTTCGGCATTTATTTCCATCCTTTGGTGTCTTGGGGATGTCTCTTAAGGCCTAGTAATGACTCATTGTACTATCAATCCAATGATAATTGGCTAGTCATTACAAATGGTATCAGTCTGTTCCTTCCTTTGTGGTACAAATCATTAGTGTTCTTGGTCTTGGAGTTGAAATTCCTTCTTGTCTATTCCTTGGGTCGAAATCTTAGACAGTAGTAGGATTGTCAAAACATGAAATGTATATCATAAAAGTACATAGCTAACCCGTTTATGTTGAACTTCAAATTACCAGGGTGTTGGGTACATAATTGTTTTGGATAAAATTCTAGAATGCTGGAAATATCATCATCATGGGTTTATCCAATGAGACGAGCATGACATGAATTGTAGAGGAATGACTTCCCACTATGATTTCATGTCTCATTGTGAGGAATGACTTATAATTTTCTGCAAGGTGTGAATTTTTGAAAAAAATTAAGAAATTATTTTTAAGTGGAATATTTTGAAAACAGGATATTTGGTGTATTTTGAAAATGGTTTGATTTTCAAAAATCAGGATGAATGTTTTCATAAATGGTTGAATATGAAAAAAAGGATGTTTTGGAAAATTATGTTGTGATAGTTTATGTGATAGAATTTGAAATGCTAATCCATCAGTTGCTAGAGAGTGAGATAGACGGAGTTTGTTGTTGGTTTAGAAAATGGCACCTGGTAGGCGTCGTCGAAACCAACCCGAAGAAGCTGTGGAGAATGTGGTTGCACCTGAACCACGGAAGAACCAAGAGCTGGTTCAGAGTATTGTCTAGGATTTTCATGTTGTGGATACAGGGAACCGGAGGAATGAACCAAGGCATGTGGATCATACCATCCAGTTCATGAAGTAGAATCCACCAAACTTTCGGGGTGATGCTGAACCCAAGAAGGTGGAGGTGTGGCTAAGTAAGATGAATCATATCTTCGATTTCATCAACACACCATTAGAGCTTAAGTTCAATCTGGAAACTTATATGCTCAAGGATCTAGCACGTCAGTGGTGGGATTTAGCGGTGCATGCTAAATTGGATAAAGGCCTTACATGGGAGGATGTCAAAGAATTTTTCAACAAACAATTCTATCCCCACACGTTCAAAATACAGAAAATGATGGACTTCTTCAACCTGAAATAGGAGAGCCTCTCCGTCACAGAGTATGCAGCTAAGTTCATGAATTTATTCTGTTTTGCACCAGAGGTTGCGGCAAGTGCGTCTTTGAAGGCACGCATCTTCGAATCGGGGCTAAGGCAGGAGATTCGATCGAAGATTTTGATACCCTTTACTACAGACTATACGGATATGGTGAATAGAGTGACTGTGGCTGAACATGATATCTCAGGATCCATAGGAGGAGGAATGATGATACCTATAGGAAATGGTGGAAACTCAACCGCTGGGAATAGGAGAAAAAGAGACACCTATTTCCATGGTGAAAGTGGAAATCAGAACCCAATGGTTGGATCAGTAAACCTTCCTCCATGACCCCAAAGCAAAGAAGGTTGTTTTCAATGTGGTTTTCTTGACCACATAAAGTGAGATTGTATGGCATAACCTAGAGTATTTCATAATTGTAACAAGATGGGACATCTTTATCTCTGTTGTCAGAATGCTCCAAGGTTGGGTGTGCGTGAAACTCCTCAGAGATCGCAAGCATCCTATTCTTCGACTAGATGAGGATAGCAGAATCAATCTTGTCAAAAGAGCAGATCTCGCCATGGTGATTCTATAAATACTATTACTTCTCAATGAGGGAAACCTCAACAAGGAAATAAGGAGAATAGTATAGTGAAGAAGCAATTGTATAGAGCTGAGCAGATGATTGTCGATGATCAGGTTGGACCATCTACAGTAAGAGGTACGATTCTTTTGAATTATACCTTTGTGAAAGTGTTGTTTGATACTGGTGCATCACATTCCTTCATTACTTCTCGTTTTTTTGACTTGCTATGTTTAAAACTGGAAATGATGCCTTCTGTTTTGACACTGCAAACTCCTCTTGGTGAAAGATAATTTCAAGACTTTGTGTATAGAGCACGTGTTATAACTGTTGATGGAGCTATGTTAAAATGGTAGTTCTCCATAATGGAGATGGATGTCTATGATGTAATCCTGATTATGGATTGGATGACAAAGTTCAAGGCTCAAATTGACTGTTATAGGAGAATAGTGAGTTTCATGACAGAGGACGGCATCGAGTATCTCTTTAAAGGAGAAAGGATTGTAAAGAAGGGTGAAAAGAGATTCTTGGAACAAATGGTGGGAATGATATCTTACCAATTGGAAGCGTTGACTTTGTCATAAATTGAAGAGATTGAGGAAAATAGTTTTCCAGCTATCGTGGATCAATTTCCAGATGTCTTTCCCAAGAACTTCTCAGGGTTACCACCTCTAAGGGAAGTGGAGTTTACGATTGATCTTATTCTGGGGACCAGTCCTATTTACCTTCCATCTTATAGGATGGAACCAATAGAGTTATGGGAATTGAAAGTGCAGTTAGAGGAGCTGGATAGAAAGGGTTTCATTGGACCAAGTACGTCTCCATGGGTAGCACCAGTTTTTTTTGTGAAGAAGGCAGACGGAAATCTTCGGTTGTGTGTTGATTATAGTAAGCTTAACCAAGTTACGATAAATAATAGATATCCACTTCCATGCATTAATGATCTGTTCGATCAATTAAGGGGTTCTCAGTGGTTTTCCAAGATTGACTTGTGATCAGGATATCACCAATTGCGAGTTCGGAAGGAGGATATTCCAAAGACATCTTTCAGAAGTAGATATGGTCGCTATGAATATGTAGTTAGGCCTTTTGTTATAACAAATGAACCAGCAGTATTCATGGCATTGATGAATTGGATATTTCAACAATATCTAGATTCTTTTGTTGTGGTGTTTGTGGAAGACATTTTGGTATATTCAAAGACAAGGGCTAATCATGAGGTGCACCTGGAAATAGTCTTATAAATCTTGAGAGATCATCACTTGTATGCCAAATTATTAGAGTTTGATTTTTTGATAAAGGAATTATGTTTCCTTGGCCATGTCATTTAAGAGAAAGGCGTTTCTGTTGATCCTGAAAAGATAAAAGTCGTATCTCTTGGCAACCAACGAAGAATGTGTTCGAGATACGAAGTTTTCTTGGTCTAGTTGGTTACTACCAATGCTTTGTGCATGATTTCTCCTGACTAGTTTCACTAATGACAGCTCTAACAAAGAATAATTCTTTATTTCTATGGACAGAAGAATGTCAAAAGTATTTCCAGGAACTGAAAGTTTGGATTACATCAGCACCTATCTTGATTTTACCAGAATCAGGACAGGGGTATGTGGTGTATTGTGATGCTTCGGGATCAGGATTGGGTAGTGTTCTCATGAAAGGAGACCATATGGTTGATTATGGTTTAAGGAAGTTGAGGGTGTATGAGAATAATTACCCAACACATGATTTGGAGTTAACTGTAGTCATCCATGATTTGAAAACATGGAGACATTATCTCTTTGGTGAGAAATTTACTGTGTTTATGGATCAAAAAATATTGAAACACATTTTCTCACAGCGAGATTTGAATATGAGGCAAATGAGATGGATGGAGTATCTCCAAATGTTTGACTTTGACTTGATGTACATACCGGGGAAAGAAAATCCGGTGGCGGATACATTGAGTAGGAATTCAAATGCTCAGTTGGTGAAAGAATCTTTAGATGAATGGCAGTTGATGTTAGTCTTAGCCGACATGCATGTGGAATTTGAAGACCGAGGTGATGTTGCAGTTTTATTTTCAGTTATGATTGTTCCTGATTTAGTAAAAATGATCAAATAATCACAAACATCTGATGTAGAATGTCAATTTGTAAGTTCAAAACTCAATGGTGGGGAGACCATTGAGGGCTGGAAACTTGATGGGGGTTCAGTTTTGTGTTTCAGAGATCAGATGGTTTTACCTATTGTTTGTTAGGAACAACTCCTTTATGATTACCACCATTCAAGATGGGATATACATCTAGGTACACATAAGACATATAAGGCATTTAAGGCACAGTTTTGGTGGAGTGGAATGAAAAGGAAGGTGGCCGAGTTTGTCTCATGGTGCTTAACTTGTCAGTAGGTTAAAGCAGTGCATCAGAGACCAGCTGGTATGTTACAATATTTGTCCATCCTAGTGTGTAAATTGGATCATATAGCAATGTATTTTGTTACAGGTCTTCCAAGAACGGTCCAGAAACATGATTCTATTTGGGTGATAGTGGATCGTCTAACCAAGTTGACCCATTTCATCCCTATTCGTGAAACTCATACGGTGGAGGATCTTTCAAAAATCTATATTCGAGAAGTGGTAAAGAGTCATGGTGTACTAATGTCTAAAGTCTCATATATAGATCTGAGGTTCACATCTCATTTCTGGAAATCATTACAACAAGCCCTTGCAACTCAGTTGACTATGAGCACCGGGTATCATCCTCAAATGGATGGGCAATCTGAGCAGATGATACAAACATTGGAAGACATGTTGCAAGATTGTGTAATGGATGTTGGTGGCTCATGGGAGGATCATATACCCTTAGTGGAGTTCTCATACAATAACAGCTATCAAGCCTCGATATGCATGGCTACGTTTAAAGCATTTTATGGGTGTCCTTGTCGTTCTCCACTGTGTTGGGTGGAAATGGGTGAAACTACACTAGTAGGGCCAAGCCTTGTTCAAGAAACAATAGAGAAGATCCAGTTGATTAGAAAGAGGATGGAGACAGCTCAGAGTCGTCATAAATCTTATTCATATCACCGTCGAAGACCGTTGTCGTTCGTTGTGGGTGATCATGTCTTCTTGAGGATCTCTCCAAGGCTTGGACATCGTCATTTCGGGAAGCAGTTCAAGTTATATCCTTGATACATTGTCCCTTTTGAGATACTGGAATAGGTTGGAGAGGTGGAATATCGGTTGGCATTACCACTATGGTTTAGTTCGGTGTATAATGTGTTCTATGTATCTTAGTTGAAAAAGTATCCGACTGATCCTGACCATGTGATCAGATGGGATCACGTTGACTTAGAGCCAGATGCTTCATTGATACATATTCCGGTACGGATTGTGGATAGGCAAGAGAAATTCTTTCATGGGAAAAGAATTGGTCTAGTGTGGGTTTTATGGAAACATGGTCAGATTTAGGAAGAGACTTGGGAATGTGATAAGGAAATGAGAGAGTAGTTACCGGAACTATTTTTGGCCAGAAAGGGTTGTCTACTTTCTAAGGACGGAAAGATAAATGGTGGGGAGAATTTATTACCCTTGATTTATGGTACGTAACCCTTACTTAATTCTTTTCATGGTTATAAAGTTAGGGGTGATGAATGGGAGAGTTGGGAGAACATGGATTGAAGTTTTGAGGAAAAGGGGGAAGTCGCACGGGCCACGCACGGTTTGTCTAACCGTGCGGCCAAGCGTGCATGGAGGGTCTACCGAGGCATTGGCTAATATATGGTTATTGCACGTTTTGTCTAATCATGCAGACAAACCATGCGTGGAGGGTCTACAGAGGCAGTGGATAACACACGGTTAGCGCACGGCTTGTCTAACCATGCGAGCAAACTGTGCGGCCACTTAAATGAGATCCTATAAAAGTGGATCTCACGCGTTTTTGCCTCTAAGTGGCTCTTTTGTCCTCTTAAGTGGCCCTAACTTGGTATTGTTCTTCTCCTAAGGTCAAATAGGGTTCTCCCATCATTCTGGAGGCGATCCGAAGGCTTCTCTGGGTAAATTGAAGCTGGATTCTTGAGGTATGTAGACGTTTTTCGTTGTTCTAGTTTGGTTTCTTAGATCTACTTAGATCTACTTCTCCTCTTCCCATGGTTTCTTAGATATACACTATTTATGGGTAGATCTAGGTGTGTGGATTACAAATATGATAAGATTTTGTATTGTTCTTTATAGGAGAAGAGATATAAGGTGGGTTTTTGGAGAATAGACCCGGTTTTCTTGAACGTTCTTCGTTCGCTGTGGTTTCCGCCGGAACCCTAATGGTAGGAGGCTTCACTCTCGACTCCTCTTATTAGAATTGATTTTCTTAGATTCAAATTGGTTTATTTTAATGTAATTGATTATGAAAATCATGGAATAAATCTTTTTTAGTGATGATTTATGGTTTTAATGAAATTGTGAAATCTTGGTGATTTGTTGTGCAAAGTGATTTGGATTCTTGAATTTAAAATGATGATTTTAAATTTCTAATTTGCTGGAATTGTAAATGGTTTGATGAAAACTAGGTTTTCAATAAAAGGGGTGTTTTATTGAAATGTTTTGGTATTGAAATGACTGTTATGGAATTGGTTTTCAATAAAAATAGAGTTTTATTGAAGTGGTTTGGAATGGAAATGGTTTGGAATTTAAATGGTTTTAACGAAAATGGTTTTCAATAAAAAGGTGTTTTATTTAAAGGGTTGTTTTGGCATGATTTTTGGGAATATGTGGTGTGTGTTCATGTTTCATGTATGAGGCTTGGTTGAAATATGACCTTGTGCTCATTGCCAAATGTTTAATGGCACATGGTAAATATATGTACGAGGCTTGGTTGAAATATGACCTTGTGCTCAGTGCCAAAGGAGTAATGGCACATGGGAAATAATTACCTTGTGACGAATTGGTAGATCGATGAGAAACCACTCATGAGTATGGAACTGTCATAACATAGCATGCATGGTTGTTTGCATGGGTTTGTGGAATGGTTGGGTATGCCAAAAGGGATATTGTGAAATGGTTTTAAAGCTTGTTTGGTTATTTTATGGAAAATTAACTTGTTGGAAAATTGGTTTTAATTTCTCTTGGATGATTTTGGTTATGAATGTGTTTTTAAACTTGTTTATATTTTGTTATAAACTTCTTTTGAGAAAATTTTTTATATAAAATGTTTTTATATAATTGATACTAACTCTTCTATCCTACTGGCATGAGTAGGGAAGTCATTAGGGAAAACCTACTGAGTTGTATACTCACCCCTTCTTTGGAACTTTGGTGCTTTTACAGATGCTATTTTCTAAGACAGTGGAAAAGGTAACGTTTCTTATGTTTTTAGTACTACCTCGTGATGATTGGGTTTATTCAGTGATTGTGGAGCTTGGAGCTTGTGGATCATAGAGTCTTGGTGTCTTTTGAGAGTCTTGAGTTTTTTATCCGCTGTGTACTTTGATATTTGGTTTGGTCTTCCTTTGTTGTTCACTTTGATGTGGTTTGAAATAAATGAAGTTGTTTAGCTGTCTTTATTTTTTTCATGCATCATATAGTGAATGTTGGTTTGTTGGTTTATTGGTTTATTTCTTAAAGGGTAAATCGTCTCCCACTTGTATTTGAAACCCTTCGGCATTTATTGCCAGCCTTTGGCATCTTGGGGATGTCACTTAAGGCCTAGTAATGACTCGTTGTACTCTAATGCCAATGATAATTGGCGGGTCATTACAATCCATGAAATCCATATGAATGTAATTTAGAAGGTGGTCTTTCCAACTATAGAATTGTAGCTCCTTAATCCATTTTTTTCCCCTATCATGCAATTTTGACATGGATTTTCACTAAATTTCCCCCCAAAATTTGTATTGAGTAGACATTGGCTATTAAACAGAACACATATTCGGTTATGTCAAAAAAAACACTCATGATAACTCTCAAATAAAAGTAAGTGTCCAGACATTGACAATTTACTACACATAAATATATAGTTTCATTCCCAATCAAATAATGGAAGGATTGAACTGATTTTATATAAGGTTGATGGATTTTAATTAATTTATGAATAAAATTTATCTTGTTTTATTCTTTACATGTATTTCTATCATTAAATAAATATTACTTATTTAATTAAATATGTTGGATAAAATAGTTACACATAATTAATTTATTTAATTTCCATCTTTTCATATTAATTCATTCATTTATTTGAATGAGGAATTACATACATAAAATAAATAATTCATTAACAGAAATAAATAAATATTGTAAATGACATGACCATGAGATTATCTAACGCTTGAATTTTTGAGAGGATAATGAAAAAAGCTATGACCTAGGGGAATAACTCTAGTTTCTACCAACGACTTGAGTTAATGTATTCCACTTGTAAATATGTGTATCACTAAATTGGAGTCACCATGTTTAGATCTCCAACAACCTCTATGCACCATGGGATGTTCAAATAATTATAAGTATTTATAATTCACACACAAATGAGGGGAACCAAATGATTGGTTAAATGGTATTACATAAATATCCATGGAAATGTAGGTCCAACATAATAATGAAGGGATGGATGAATTATAGGCCATCATTTAATTTAATATTAAATAATTTAAACACAATGAAATAAAAATAATTAAATAAATTAAATCACACAAATAGGCCATGGTCAAGATCATAATCGGTTATACATGCAATAAATATGAAAAAACTAATCAATTAGCATTCATTTCTTTATGGGGTTATTTTTATTAATATAAAAATTCTTCCATTAATTATTTAATTTATTAACACACTTTCATCTTAATGATCATCCGATCTTAATTGTAGATTCCAATAAATAATGTAATTCATGGAAAATAAATGGTAAAAACAATAATTACATATTTATTATAATAAATTAATTTATCATTTAATAATCATTAAAACCCTTATTAAATTATCAATCAAATAATAGGTGTAAATCAATAAATTATTGTTTTAAGGATTAAATTTTCAATTTAATATAATTTAATTCTTTAATTAATTTGGAGACTACCCACAGTGTACAATCTAGATACACACTATGTACCTTGGTTGACAAATATTTGAGTTACCCACCTAGGGCTCTTGGGTGTTAACTCAGCCTGACTACACTAATAATACATTCTAGCTACACATCATGAATCTACATTCCATGTTCCTAGTTGGCCTAGTCAAAATGCAGTGTGTAATAACTACACCACATGTAATTGATCGCTCAACGCATCCAGGTATAATGCACATTGGTAGATTACATGTACTCTGGCTACATGTCATGTAAACTAGTTTTACCAACTAAAGATAACTCACTTCCCAATGGAGTCTTCAGTAGTTATTCATCTGTTTATAAAACATTAATAAAATGATACACTAAATGAAAATGATGAATATATCGATAACATTTTAATTCAAATTGGAATAAAAAAAGAATAAAATTAAATATAAATCTAACCAAAATTGTACATAGATCAATAATCAAATAAATAATTATAATTTTAAATGTGGCCAATATAAAACCCCTTGAATGTTCCATGTTCAACAGAAGTATGTGGTGGTATAAGATATATAAAAATTTATTTTAATAATTGTTTCCCAAAATGATGAGAGGGGATATTTCACATCATGTTTATAATAAATATATATAATATATAAAGAAACAAATATATAGGCTTAGTAAATTTCATTGTTGATGAATTTTAATCATCCAAAAAGACCCTTTTGGATTTCCTTCATTTCCCTATAAGGATCCATGGAAATAATCTCTATAATAATGATCCACACATTCTCTAATAAAGTCTGAGAAATACAACTCAGTCTCTAGGTTCAAGTGTGGTGAATCAAATGTATTATGTTATTCACGATTAAACACTCGTTATTTGGTATTGATGAAATATATCACTAGTTTCTTGTTCTTTAGAGGGGGAGATAAGGAAGAGTCGGGAGATAATTCTTTGTCCACAAAAAATCTTTGTTATCAATTTTTTGATCCAATACACAATAGACAGAACCATCTATTTTTAGAGTTAGGATATTGGTTAAAATATTACTTTATTTATTTCCAACCATTAATTAAAATTTAAAATATTTAATAAATATCAGTCCATATATTATTATTATTATTTTTATTTTTAGTGTTCTCCAACTTGCGAAAATTGATAAATCATATTTACCTAATTATAAATAATTATTTATTACCTAACTCAATTTTGTCCATTGTAACTCCTTAGTATTTATTAAATATCCAAATAAATATTTAATTAATAAATAACTATTTCATTCACAATCGAGAGGGTAATTTTTTATTAAAATATTCAATAAATAAAATCAATATTTTACTCAAACAATCTAAAAATATATATTATGTTTATTCACATAATAAAATAAATTTTTATTAATAAATGTATAAATTTTTATTACGTTGTCAATATTAGAAATCAATAAAACATGAATAAAATTAGTCATCAATATTGATAATAATATTTATTCCAATAATTAAATTAATATATAATTTAAGCAATGTCATTTTAAACACTTAGTGTCTAACCCACTAAGATTATTTCTTGTTGGCATTAGGTGGGTTTTCCTAAAGTTTAAAATTGGTCTATAGAAATAGGTCATGACACCTAAGAGAAAGAACTTAATATCCCAAGGATGATAACCATGTACAAACACTCACTATGTAATATAATCATGTTATCACAATATCTTATAAAGTAGGTTTCACATCCGTGTCACCAACCTATATGCTCGATATGTCATTCTTTGACAATATAAAATTAACACACTGTGAAACCATGAACACAGAAGTTTTTTGGAATAGTTCAATTCCAATCAAAGGTTAGATATACCAATTTCCATAAATTTGGATGGGAGAAATCCTTCCTCTACAAATCCATTACTAATATGTCACTCGTGAAAAACCCAATGTACCCAAATTCTCCATGAACTATTATTGTCATGGTTTCAAAACTATATCTATATAGGTGATTTTTAACATGAGTCAATAATAATCTTAATGTCCAAGGGATATCACACATGATTCCAGATAAGAATATCTATAGAGATTACAAAGTGAGAAATTAATGAGAAGAAACCCCATCTTCTTATGATTTCTCGTACCTGATATCCTATGTACGATGTGTCTGGTCATAGTATATTATCCAATAGTAGAACATTATTTATGAATATCATCATAACACATCAAGGTTATCATCATAGTGGGGAACTTCTATGACCATATCAATGCATCATATACTCTAAGAAATTATTACATTAGATTCATGCATAACAAAAAATATATTTAATAATAGGTTTTATTAATATTCAATAAATTGAAAATAAATGAAATCACAGTACAAACAGTTGGTCACAGGACACCAACTACAATGCACAGATAATTTTCCCATGTATGAAATACTGATGTATTTTTTGAAAAATTAACCAAACAACCAGAAACGGGAGATGAATAAAATAGATTATCAATGAATGTATTTAAAATAATTATAAATGGATATTAATAATTAACATAAATGAAATATTCATTAATAAAATAATTAAAAAAATCAAATTCATTATACATTATGATCAAAAACATATGACTAAACATAGTACCAAAGTAAGGAAAATTTTGTCTCATTTACACTATAATGAGACATGTTCATGTTATGCATTGAATTTTAGAAATATGGTTTATATATTAACTCTTGGAAAAATTAAATCATGAATTACACTGTATTTTTTATATTTAATGATTAAATTGATGTTTACACTTTTAATGTTTTTTGATTCAAAAAAAATTAAAACCATATGAGATTTATTTTATAGCCTCTTTTTATTGAAGGATGTTTATGTTCAAATTTGTTTTGGGAAAATTTTATAATTGTAATATCTTAAACACCATATATTTTATTTTTATCTCGTTATTTTTTGGTTTTATATTTTTATATTATATTCTATTAATTATAGGATTAATAATCAATAAGTATTTTATATATAAGTAATATTATTTTAGAAATCATGTTTTGAAGTCCTCAAACTAACTCATTATCTTCCAGGTCATTTTTGTTTATAATCATTAAATAATATTCTTATATATTATTCAATGGTTGATAACATTAATTTTCAATTATTTTTTTACATTAAATATAAAATTCTTAAAAAGAGTCAATTAAAAATTTTCAGTATATATATTATCATTATTTTCAAAAAGTAGCAAAATAATTTTTTTGATAAATAGGGCTTGAACAACATTTTTGAATTCATATACATTATCTATTATCATGATTCTATTAAAATATTACATGTTTTTTTCAATGAAAATATTTTTATTAATATTGTGGTATTTATTTATTTTTTTATGTTACCAACTGAATATGGTAATATTTTTTTGATGAATGAAAATAAATTTGAATATAATTTATAATTTTATTTTAAAAAAGGTACAAGGAATTTATTTCTTTTATCCACATTCTTTATTAGTACCAAAAGTCTTGGTGTTACTACAAAACACTCATTTCCCATGAATTAATGGTATATATTCACCCTTTACTAATTCATAGTTTTGTTGTCATTGACATTCTCATGACTAGATTCCCAATAATTGTCTATAATTTCATTAGAAATTATTTTATCCTTCATGTATATATTTTTTTTATAATGGATTTAAAAATAATAATTTCTACCACATTAATGTTGTCTTAACATTATAACCCTATTATATATGGTATCATTTGAAATTTGTTTATTGATAATTATTATTCTGTTGACCAGGGAAATATTTCATATTCATGATTAAGGATAAATTTTTTTGCTAAGGTGTTTTGAGAATTTTTTTTTTTGATATTTAAAAATATATGGAATTCCAATGAATTGAATTTTATGGATGGAAAACACTTATCGATATCCCTTTGATGCATCTATATGTCTCATGAGATGAAACTCGTGGCCACATTAGTTGGGTAATTAGTGTATATAAACTAATTTAACAAAATAATATTAACCTTTTAATTGATTTTAAGATAAATGATAAATTGTTTGAGGGATAGATAGAATGATCATAAATATATGGATTTATAAAATTCATTTATTTAGATTCTTTTTTTATTATCCCTAAGCATTCTATGTTTATATTATCCATGTATGTAATTTGAAATAAAGTTTTTGATTGTAATTTATGTATTTTGATTAATCAATATATCAAAATAACAATACCATATATACCCAAGAAAAATTCCATTTAATGCATTAACCTATAGTGAATTTGAGCTAACACATTATTATGAATTAATTTTCTCATGATATAAAGATGAAATCAGTTAATCAACTTATACAATGCAATAACGATTTCATACTATATATTGTATTTTATATTTAATACTGAAAAAATGTTTATATATATTTTCCCTTTGATATTAATCAAATTTCTCTTTCATGGGGTGGCATTTTCATCTTGATCCAGTATAATAATAATGGACTAAATCTAGATTACGAGAGTTATGGGTTTTAAAACTCATATGGATATTTATGAATCCCTCTGTTGATATATGTACCAAATTCCAATGTGCTTGTATGATGTTGGATAAAGAAATCCATTGCAACCAAATAGATCTAAATAAATTGAAGATAAGTTTAGATCAGGTTAGAAGAACTTCAGGGCACCTAATAGTCATCAAAAAATAAATACTGAGAATCCTTGGTGAGATTTAATGTTCGAAGATGGTGAACATATATTTAATGAATATACCCTTGGATAAATTTTAAGATATTTTGGAAGAATAAAATGTTGATATATATATATATATATATGAGGACCTTTCCTTTAATCTATAAATAATCACGAGTTTTTAGAAAATATTTCACTTTATTTAATTTTCAGTATCTTTTTAGGTTTACAGATTTATAAAATTGTTTCATAACTCATTCATAAAAAAGTAAAATTGTTCAAAGTGGTCAATTTAGATAAGTATTTATTCTCCTAGAATATATAAAATTTAAATATAAACATGTTTTATTTTCATTAAATATCATAATGACTGTCAACATGAATTTTTCATTGTTCTTACCCATCATTAGGACATGTAAAAAACATTTTAAAATGTTGGATGATTAAAAAAATCTTAGTACGGGACATAAAATGAAATATATAAACCCATTTCACCATTTTAAAACCATTTAATCCTTAAATTATATTACTTTAACAAAATAAATATTGACCTCAAAAGTATTTATTTATATACACATTGAATATGAATTCTTACCCAATGTTTTTTCATAAAACCCTTTGTAAGAGAAATTATATTACAATTTATAATCAAGATTATTTATTCCTAAAAAATAGAACCTGTAAAGACCCGTAAAATTCAAGAAAATTTTTTTTTCTTAATTTTCTTTGGAATTTTACAAGAGCGCAGTTTCTGACAGCACCTGATTCCGAGGCCCGGTGTGCCCGGAATCATTTTCTGAAGTTTGGCTCGGGTACGTTCAGTGAACGAACGAGCGAGTTTTTATAACTTTTGAACCAGTGCTCAGAATCAAATTCTGAGGGCACAGATAGAATCGCAGCGCCGTTAATTGCTTAGAAACACATTTTCTGGAGTTGCGTTTGATCGGGTGTGGTTTTTAAATTTTCGGGTTAAGTAAATGAATAAAATAAATTGTTCGCACCATTTATTTTAATTTTAAGTTGTTTAACCTATGTTAAGGGGGTTAAAGTGGGACCCACAATATCCTACACCACTAGGTAGGATATTTGTGGGGTGGGGCCCACACGAGTCCCACCTTTTTCAACCCCCCTCCTTAAATTAAGAAACACACCCGCACCCCCTTTTTAATAAAGTAAACCCTTGCTTTTAATCCAGTCAATAAACGCCTCATTAATTTGGGCGGTTAAATCGTTGCAATTAATTCTTTCAATTGATTGTTTATTTTTGAATTTCAAACATTGGCTTGTGCGTTAATAAAATAAGACAACTCTTATTTTATTAGGCTGGTGGTGTTGAGAGGGGATTGGAAGAAAGAAGGGAAGCTTGAAGATCTTCATCTTCTTCATCGAAGAACAAGAAGAACGCACCAATCTCCAATGAAGAACGCCGAATCCTCGGAGATCGACTACATGACGCCATGTACCGCAACGCCAACGACCCTTCTTCCGCAACGCTTCTTCTGTGACATTCCTTCTTCCGCGACGTGCTTTTCCGCGACGAACCCTCGCTCGACGACACTTGAGGTAGGGGTTTTGGTTCAATAAAATTTGTGTGATTTATATCGACGACATGTGTTTAAAATTTGTCGGAAGCCTTTTTAAACCACTAACGCGGTGGGTGCGGACCAACGAACAAGTCCGAACCCACCGTCTCTTCGCTCTTGGTGTGCGGATCAGCGGGCAATGATGAAGCAGGACGCACGGGCGTTGTGAGGTCTTCGCGGTGAAGAATCGGTCCCGGGAGGACCGTTGGCGAAGACGGCAGTCAAAACCGACCACAGGATCTCGTCCGGTGGTCTGTGGAACACTCCGCCGGCGCGCCTCGCCGGCACGGCAGCGCCGGCGGCCAGAGCGGCGGCCGGCCGCCAGGAGGAGGCGGTGCCCGGCGCGACGCCAGGATGGGCCGCCGCGGCTAAAGCCACGGCGGCAGACCCTAGGTCCCGCGACCGCGCGGGACCGAGGGAGGCGGGACGCGGCGCTCGGCCGCGTCCGTTGGCAGGGAGCGGCCCCCACGTGGGGCTGCGGTTCATTCAAGGGGGCGGCGCCCCCCTTGCGCACCCGCTCGGCCGAACCGCCTGGTGGCCGGGCCGCGTCGCGCCAACAGGGCCGCGCCGCGCCAGCCGGGCTGGGCCGCGCCCAAGTGGGCCGGACCCGGACCCGGGTCGGGTCGACCCGGTTCGGGCCAACCCAGGGGGTCTCCGGCCGGGTCGGCCCGGGCCCAAAACCCCCACTTCCGAACCCCTTTCGGTATTTTTCCCATAACTTGGGCTATGGATCTCCGATCGATGCAACGTCAGTTGCGTAGCAATACTTGGATCGCGACGTTCGTTTCGGTATATTACACTCAACGTTTCAGAGAACTTGTGTTCAGCTGGGTTGGTTCGTACTCGAAACCAACCGGGCCCTCGGAGTGGAAACGCTTATAACTTGAGTTTCGGACGTCCGATTGACGTGCCGTCGACTTTGATGGATTCCGCTTAATGAGACAGACCTTTTGGATTACCCCTCTTGAGGTTTGGACGCAGTTAGAGTATGGTCGGATTGGTTTTGACTTAAAAACCAACTGGGCCCCTGGGACGAAAAAGCCAATAACTCTCAGACCGGGCGTCCGATTGACACGCTGTCTATGACGTTGAGTTCCTATTGACGATACGTAACTTTTGGATACATCAACTTCGGACTATGTGTCAGTTGATGTATCATCCCCTCGGCTCATGGAGCGGACCCTCCCGAACGATCTTGCAGTGTGCAGGAACCCTAGAGCTGGCTGCGACTGCGACGAGGATGAAGACTGTGCAGAAATCCTCTGTGGATTCAACGGAAACGACTACAACATTCAGCGATCCTACGTGGATCAGTGCTACCGATCCGTTGTGGGTCAGATCCTATGTGGGTCAGTGCTCAGCAGTCCTGTGTGGTCCAGCGCCTACAGATCATGTGTGGGTCTGATCCTGTGTGGGTCATTGCGGGGGTTAGTTACCTATCGATCCTTTGTGGGTCATTGCGGGGGTTAGTTACCTATCGATCCTTTGTGGGTCATTGTGGGGGTTAGTACCTATCGATCTTGTGTGGGTCTGACGAATTAGATGAATCAGTGGCTACACCTGATCATCTCTATCGTCTTACGAAGAAGTATACATGTGTGAGCCGAATCCTGTTTTTCTTTCCTATGTGGATTGTGTTGTGCTATCCTGTGTGCATTACGTTTTGTTTTCCTGTGTGGACTGGGTTGTTCTTGAGCTCGGATGTTGGAGCCGAACGAGAACTGGTGACTTAGGTATATGTATGGGCATATACCTAAGTAGTGTCGGGTGTTACTTCGTGATTGTATCTTTCCTTTGTGGATTCTGGGAGACCTTCGGGGGTCTCAGGGTCCCTACTGAGTAGCTTATAATCACCCCTGTACGGGTTATGCCCGCACTACGTTGTGTTGGTTGCAGACGACGGACAGCGCAGATCATGGTTGAGGCTTGCGGAGTCGGACGGTACCTAGAGGTGGACCACTGGGCGGGACGTACTCGGAGTGGACGGCTGGACCCGAGGAGCTGTAGAGGCTATATGTACCCACCCTTCAGGTGGGACTTCCAGTGGATGGCTCGAGGCTGCGGCTTTACTTTTCAGTTGTTTTTTTCCCTTTTCAGTTGTACTTTACTTTCAGTTTGGGTTTGTATTCTGGCCCACTTACTTTTCTGCACTTACTATTGTACCCAGTTTTTACTTAGTGTTTACTTCTGCTTGATTTCTATATGGTGTTTGTTTACTTTACAAAGGCAATGCCTTCCCTTTTTACCAGGAATTACGCCTTGGTGCTAGTCTCCAGCCCCTGGCCTATGGAAGGCGAGCTTGGGATAGTCACGGCACGGGCCCCGAGGGCGGGTCGTGACAGAACCCGTGAATATAATTTTATTAAAAATATACAATTTTTCCCAAATGGGGTATAATCATTACTTTAGAACATAATATCATTATCATACCTTTTTAAATAAAAAAACACATTGAAGACACATAAGAAAATATAGAATATTCATTTAGGTGCCTTGGGAAATATTTTTTATATATTCCTTACAAGATCCCTTAAAAAATAGAATAGCCATAAGGTTGGATATCAAAATAATTCACTCAAGAACATAATCATAAACCAAATTATTACAGTGTTTTCAAGGCCCACACATTGTATAAGCTATATCTAGCTCAACCATCATCATAAACTATATCAGGCTCACCCATCATCATAAAAAATTTCCATGGAATATATAGTGAATTAAAAAAAATTATTCATCCACTTTTTCAATATTAAACCCATAAAAATTTATTATAACCAATATATAAAATACTTTTGGAAATTTAAATACAATTTCTTCAATTAAAAACCGCTATTCAAAAACTAAAATTCCTCGAAAAAAGGGAAAGATATATTTTCATTGAAGAAATAATGAATGGTTATTAATTAATAAAAACATAAAATTATGGTTATGGTTGTAGGAAAATTATTTATCTCTAAATATATTAAAATTGATCAGTATATAAAATTTTTGTTAATAATGTCAAAACATTCTGTATAAAACAAATATATATATATATAATAAATCATTATAGGGATAAAAAAATAGATATAAAAAGTACATTAAAATTCATTTATGTCATTATAAAAACATCCATAAAAATTTCAAAATATGGACACATAAGTAAAATATTTTGAAAATAAATAATTAAAATATTTAAAATGATGTATTTAAAGTAAACAACACCTTATATAAAACTGAAAAAACATTACATTATAAAATATTTTAAATATTAAAAATTTGGTTGAAATTGCATTTAGAATCCAATGAAACATAAATAATAATTTTTTATAATCATTTAAAATAATATGTACAAGGAAGAAAAAGAGTTGGAAGGGAAACATTAAAAGATGATTTTTTTAAAAGATATACACTTAGATTAAACAATACAAAGATAAATTTTTAAAACTTTTTAAATAGAAAATATTATGAAAAAGTATGATCTTTTTCTTAAATTTGATTATAAATAATAATTTTGTACATACATAAAAATCATAAACATAAATGAAAATGATTTTGAAGGGAAACATTAAATGCATAATATTGTTTTAAAAAGAAAGTTCATTACCGTAAAATCGAATCATCGCATACATTATTTTTTTCTAGAATAGTTATCTTCTATTAAATATATAATTTTTTAATAACCTTTTTCATGTTTATAATTACATTTATTAACATGCTATAATAAATTAAAAAATCAATTACGTTCACATTGGATGTTTTGATGATATTCAGATCATATGTTAAAAATGAACTTATTTGGTTAACGATGGTCAAATAGGTCACTATTTAAAAATTTATTGAATTATAATAATTATATAATTATTAATTATATATATAATTTATAATATTAATACCAATCATAAATGATCATTATGAGAGAAGAACTAAATTGTAATCATAGAGATGGTAAGCCGCATGTATGAATGAGTAACGTTTCAATTTTTCAATGATCATTATAGAAAAAAGATATGTATTATTTTACCATTATAGAATTATAATTATATCATAAATATTACATAGTTTCTTTTAGATATCATTTTATACATTATTGTTTTGATGTAGTGATGAGAAAATGAATCACATTTCTGTGTAGAGGTAATAGACCACACATACACATACACAACATTATCATTTTCAATGAACGAAATGATAAGAAAGTAAATGATATATTACCTTTCAAGAATGATAAATATTTACTTAATATCATATACATATATATATATATATATATTAAATCCATTATTATATCATGTTGTGAGAGGTGTTGATGGAAAATGAATTACATTTGTTCGAGAGGTGGTACTATGTTGTACACATGAATGATTGTTTCATTTCCAATTTGATGCAATATAGAGATTGATATAGGTAATGCAATTAATATAATGTCATTTAAATATAGGAAATATATTATTGTTATTGTTTTATCATTTCTTAAAAAAGTTATGGTGGTAGAAGAATAAATAAAATTAAAATACTTCATTAAGAACTACACCTCTTATATAGAAAACCTCTTAATGTTTACACCAAAGGATTTTCTAGAATTCTATTCTGATCAACTAGATGCCTCTATAATATAGGAATAAAATTATGGAAGGTATTTTTGTATAGATTTTATGATGTAAAATTCATGTTATTTGTGAAGAAAAGTGGATAAAAGGTGCCTATTTATATGTGAGGGCAGGGTCACTCATGGAATTTCATAAAGTATTAAATTAATATAAATTAATCTTCTTGTTAAAATTTAAAAAAAATGATATGATTTGAATCCATGGTTTTTATGAGTTTAAATAACTTCATATAATAGAAATTTTGTATATATAGGTGAGGTTTAAATCTGTATATTTATGTTTTAACTAGTGTTAACCCCTTTTGAAAAGTACAGTGGCAAAAAAGTTTTTAATATTTAGTGATCAATATATTCTGTATAAAAGGAAATTGGTTGATTAATGGAAAATAATTGATATTTTTGAAGACATAACAAACACGTTGCAGAAAATATGATTTTAGAAATTTTGATCATTTAAAAAAATATTATTTTTCAAAATTAACATTAATTATAATTATGGAAAAAATTATTTAATTTTGATTAGAAAAATCATAATAGAAAAAAATTAAAATATATTCCACTAAATCAACCCAAAAAAATATTTTTATTTAAATATTAATGGGAAAAATAATTCATTAAACATATATAAAATTTAATATTTCTAAATCATTCATTTTATTGTCATATTTATTTAATAAATACTATGTCGGCATTACATAAGATTTTTAGTTTTTTATTTCATTAATAAAAATTAAAAATAAATTTATTTGGGGAAAAGTATTTTATATTTAAAATGAATTTTTATAACTAAAAATGTGCTTCATTTATCACCATCACAAAATATTATAGATATTATAATCTTGAAAGTTTCATTTTTCCCTTTATCTTTTAATTTATTATTATTAATGAAAAAGATGAATAAATATGAAACCAATAGGCCATATATTCATGATATTAATGGACTATGAAAAAATACACATATATAATAGAATAAATTCATGATTTTTGGGTTATTTTTATTACTTATCATATTATTTTTGTTACTTAATTACTCGATGTACCCTTACAGAGGAGAAAATTATTTACTATAGTTACTACTCACAATGAATAAATAGAAAAGGTGATTATTTAAAAAAATTTGATATCCTAAACCACTTATAGAATCCATTCTTCGTGATTATTTTGAAATATGTGGTAGAATTTAATTTACAATTAAATCCATAGAATGATATGAAAAACAATTTTTCGAAAATGCATTTTTAAACAATATATGAACTTTTATTAACTCTTTGAATAGTAATCATCAATGAATTAATTTTGATTCATATAAATTATTATTATTATATATATATAAATATATCATTAAATAATTTTTCATTAGGTTTTATTTTAATTAATTAAAATAGATAAAAAATATTCAATTAAAAATATTTTTTAGAAAAACTATTTTTCTGCATTGAAATAAACTTATACCAAAATCATGAAATTTTTTATTGAAATGAAATTAATTATATTATACTATATTAAATTGTTCATATTTAAATTTATGAGAAGATATAAAATATATTGGGTCATTTTAAATAAATTATTTAATGGAAGGAAATGGGATTTTTTGAGAAATCGATATTTTTTACTATTCACTAAAAATCAAGGATTTTTAAAATGTATCAAAATGTAATAATAAATTTATTTGGATTTTAGGATTTAAATTTTTTTATCCTTTTAAACAATTATCTTATAAAATATTTTAGAAAATAATTAAAATATTTTCCAAAAGAATGCTATAAAAACTATTTTGGAAGAAAAAGAATTCATGAAGAATAAAAAATATTTTAGTAAATTTTGAGTGGGTATTTACTAAGAATTTATTAATGAATAAATTATGATCAGGAAAATTATATGTATTTCATAACTCAATTAATAATATTAATACATTCTAATTTAGCAGCTATGTTATAATTGTAATATAACGTCCCTCTTCTTCTTATTTTCTTAAGAAGGAGAGAGGACATTATTTGGCCTTAAGAAACATCCCCAAGATGCGAAAGGCTGGAAATAAATTCCAAGAACATCATTTACAATTGGGGGGGTTATTTTCCCTTTGAAAATAAAACAACCCATAACCAAATAAGACACTACATGATGCATGATAAACATTAAATACAACTAAAAGATCTCATTTATATCAAAACCACTAAAAAGGGTGCCATAACAGAAGATTAAAAAATAACCAAGTACGCATCAGAAGAATATAAAACACTCAAAAACTCAATGATAACCACAACACCAAATCTCCACATTCTTTGGGCACCTATACCACCAAAATATCCCAAGTATCATGAAGTGTTACTAAATAGGTGTTATACATTACCTCTCCCCATGTCCTAATAAATGATATCTAAAAAATAACCAATGTACCCGAGAAAAGGTGAGTACTAAAACTCGGTAGGATTTCCCAGAATGACATCCCTACTCATGTCATTAGGATAGAACATGTTTGAACATTTATGTACAATAATTTATATGAAATAATTTCTAAAACCGTTTATATAAAAAATATAAACAAGTTTCATAACTAATAAATTTTCACAAAATGATATCATGTTCAAGGAAAGAAACCAATAAATTCTCTAAAACATTTCACCAATATTTTTTTCATAAAAAAAATTATTTCACATAAACACACATCCAACCATGCATGAAAACATGTACCTCCCTATACTCATGAGTAGTGATTCAACCTTCCATTAAGACATCAATTAGTAGAAAACATTGATGGGGTACTTCACACCCATATCTATCCCAACCTTTTGATTGGGGAAATTCACATATCTATCCATCCCAATGCATCTAAACATATGCCAAAAAATCATTAAAAACCAATTCAAAGTCAATGTATGTACAAAAAATTTAAATAAAAAAACAAATTTATTGAAAACCAATTTCCATGCAGCATTATAGAGAATTTTTGTAAATTCATCATTTTAAAATCATGTTATAAAATGCTCTTTCCAACAACACACAAAATGTCCTAATTTCCATAAAATATCACTCAAGAGGTTTTTTTATCAAAAATTTCACAATGTATACACAATATATTTCAACAAAAATCCTGAATTTAAAATCAAGTCTTCATATTATAAATAAATGAATTGAGAGTAGATCCACTTACCTCATGATTTACAGTGAAAACAAATAATAAAACTTAAACGCCAATGAAACCATGTTAAATCTCCAAAACCCCACCTTTGATCTCTTCTCCTATCAATAAAAAGTAATAACTAATCATTTTTAGCATCCAATATCTTAGTTCTATCAATCACAGAAGTAGATCTATGTAAATAGGAGAGATAGTGATGTAGATCTAAGAAAAGAAACCAAGAATGACCAACAATGATCACTTACCACGAGGATATGGCTTCAAATCACCATGGGAAACCTTCATATTACCTTAGTATCGATGAGAGAAACAACCATAGCCTTTGGGATGATAGAATATTTAGATAAGGTCACCTAGTATGTAAAAACGAGGGAGTTAGAGACCAAAATTTTTTATATCCACAATTTTATGATCTCACTTTTTACATGTGCATGGTTAGTCACAGGGTTAGAAAAATAGTGAGCTAATTGTGCTCCATCTTCTTTACCAAGAAGGAATCTCACATGGTTGGTTAACTTGGTTTCCAATCCATGTGTCGACCATTCCAAATTCTACGATCTCAAGTGGTATGGTTTCACTAAGGATTCTATATTGGTTGGACAAACCGTGTGCCACCTATGTACCTTTCATTTTTTCCATATCTCATCGTGAACAGTTTTTTATAGGTATTTTATGGTTTTTCCAAGTCGTGCACCAACGAAGCTCCAATATAAAATCCCCAAAAACACTCCAAAAGTTATCCAAACTCTCCCAAACTACACACATATACTTTACATACATATAAACCATAAATAAAGGGTTCCAAACATAAAACCTGGATTTCTAAATTCTCCCCGCCATTAGACTTTCCATCCCTAAAAATTAGAAAATCATTGATGGTTTGAATGTGTTTCATCCATTACTATTTTATTTTTTTCTCACACTCCCATTTATCTTCATAAATATGACCATGTTTGCACAAAACCCGCACTAGAATGATGTTTTTTTCACACAAGACATTCTCTTAACTTTCTACAATCTACACTAGTATGTGAATTGATGAATCATTTAGCTCTTGGTCAACATGATCACATCCATTCAAATGGTCAGTATAGTGATGATGCTTTTTCAATCGAGATACATGGAAGACATTATGCACCACACTAAACCATGGTGGAAATTCCAAATGATATTCCACCTATATAACCCATTCCATTATCTAAAAAGGGCCTATGTATTAGGGATATAACATTCCTAGATTCCCAAAACATTGATGTCCAATCTTTACAGAGATCCTTAAGAACAAATGATCACTCGCCTCAAATGAAAAATATCATCAACAATGATCCACATACAATTTCTAATGACCCTGAGCTATCTCCCTCCAGTTTTTTTGATCAAATGAATCTTCCCTATTGTTTTATGGATAAATATAATCCCAAATAGGTATTTATCACCTGTTTCTATCCAACAATATAGAGAATGAAAAGGGTGCACATACAATTCTTAAAAAGGATCCACATGTATCAAGGCCTGATAACTATTATTATATTATAACTCCAAAATAGGTATGTTCTCTTCCCATGAGCCACCAAAATCAATTAAAAAAGATATTTTCATGTCCTACAATGATTTTATCATCTATTCGGATTGGTCATTCATCATAGGATGATACGCTTCACTCATAGTCAACCGATTTCCAAAATATTTCTGTTATGATTTAAAAAAATGAGATTTAATCCTTGGATCTCTCTCTAACACTATAGAAACTTCTATGTCATGCCTCTTTATAAATTCTAGGATATAGATTTTTGACAAGTCCTCTAATTTATGAGATTTATTAATTGGGATCAAATGAGATGACTTTGGGAGCATATCCATTATCACCCATATGGTATCGTGTTTCTGAACCATTCTTCAGAGAATTATTATAAAATCCATTGCTATATGCTCCCATTTCCAAACAAGGATATTTAATGGTTGTAACATACCTGATAGTCACTAATTCTCTATCATAACTTCATGATAAGTTAATCATATGGAAAATAACGTAGGCACCATATTTTTCATTCTGACCCAGAAAAACTGTGGTTTTAATGCCTTATACATATTATGTATTCCAATATGGAGAACCCATATAGAATGGTGGAATGCATGAAGAAGTTTATCTTGAAAATCTATAGGTACAATCATCTTATTTCTGAATAAGAACACTAGACCCCCATCCAACCATAATCCATCAATGGCCTCACCACCATTGAGTTTTTCCCTCATAGACACAAATTCTAAATCAGATATATGTTCCTCTTTAACAATATTTAATAAATCAGGTATAAGAGAAACTAGAATAAAAACTAGAAATTCACCTCGATCTTCACATTCCAGGTTCTTATCCACTAGTATTGACATCAACTACCCCTCATGTGAATGTTCTTATGAAAACTGAGCATATGAATCTATGATTAATACACCAGACATCAAATTTCTTTTACCTAGTGTATACATTATGTCAATGTAAAATATTTTTAGATAATCCATCCATATAATTTTACTTAGATTAAAATACCTTTGTGATAAAATATGTTACAATATCTTGTGATCCTTAATCACTATAAATTTATCACAAAATATGTAATTACACCGTGTTTTCAAATCATTGACTATGGAAGCTAACTCCAAATTGTGTGGTTGGTATTTATCCTCATGAACCTGTAACTTCCTTGATCCATAAGAAACAAAATGATCTCCCTATATGAGAACACATCCCAATCCAGATCTCAAAGCATTATAATACACAACGTACCCTTTTCTCGATTCTGGAAATATCAAGATTGATGCTAATGTAAAGAAAACTTTCAAATCTTTAATGGAATTTAGACATTCCTTGATCAATTGGAATGGAACATTATTTTTTTTCAAAGCTGTTATAGGAAAAATATTCTCGAAAAATATCAAAGAAATACTTGATAATAACCACCTAGACTAAGAAAAATATGTATCTCAAAGAAATTCATTGGTAGTTACCAAGAGATAACAACTTGTATCATATCTGAATCCACTAAAACACCTATTTTAGAATTTCATTTCCCAAAAGGTGTACTTCTTGTATCGATAAATCAAACATTGTTAAAATTTCATACAACTGGTTGTCTCTCAAGTTTCTACACATTATCGCCAATTGTTTCTCATGCCCATCCCATTTCCTTGAATACACCAACATGTTTCCCAAAAACTCCACCATGAAAGAATCCAGATATTGCTGAGATATATGATTCATTAATTCCAAAATTACTGCTAGTTCATTTGTTACACCAAAAGGCATTACCACATATTCATTATAGTTATTTCAGCTTCGGAAAGATATCTTTGGAATGTCAACATTATGAACTCATAATTGGTGATATACATATCGCAATTCAATCATTGAGAACCATTGAGCTTCCCCAAATTGATTTAGAAGATCATCAATGCATGGAAGTGGATACCTATTCTTTATTATAACATGGTTAACCTTACGATAATTCACACATAGACATATAGTTTCACCCACATTTTTCACATATAATACCGGTGCTACCCCTGGATACATGTTAGGAAAAATGTATCCATTGATTTCCATCTCTTACAACTACACTTTAATTTCCCTTAATTCATTTTCTATCATTAGATAATATGTAAATGAGCAATGAGTAGTCACTGATTTGAGATCAATCGTAAACTACATATCCATTATATGTGGAACCTTGAACAATTATCAGGAAAAACATCTGGAAACTGATCTATGGATGCTGGAAAACTACTATTCTCAATCATATCAATTGATGAAAAAGTCAAATCCACCAACTAGTAAATGATCATTATAACTTCTAGTTCCAAAAATCACACTGATCATATCTTTATATCTATCTCTACTCTAAAGAGATGCTTGATTCCATCCTTAGTTATGAAACTAACTGTTCTTCAATAATAGTAGATGTGAGACTTGAACATCATCGAACAATCCATACCCAATATTACATCATGAAATTAAATAGCAGGTTTAGAGAAGTCTAGTTTCAGCTCAACTCAATATACATTTATAGAACATTATTTACACACAATGGATCAACATTCTTTTTTCCCAAGAGGAGTTTTAAGTTTTAACATAGATATAATCATCTCTACATTTAATCACAAAAAATAAACAATACAAGAATCAATGAATGAATGAGACATGACTGTATCAAACAAAGAATGCATAAGGATACAATTCAAAGGAATTGTACATCTCACTATAGATGTTCCACCTAGATCATCTATAATCAACTGCTCTACTCCATATAATTTATTTCTCTCTATATATTTTACTATGTTAACCTATATATATTTCCCATACTGAGGAGTCATTGTATTCCTAGAATCAACATGGTTTTCTCTGCTCTTCATATGAGATTTATTCTTCACACCTCACCCCATCTAAGCATATGACACATGAGACACCTATGAAGTATCCCAAACACCCGACCTCGAAACACTATGATAAAAGCACTAATGATGCCCCATTAGATTACAATTATGGAATGCTCAAGGTGGTGTTGTAAATTCTCTCTTCATGTGGTCAAGAGAACAACAATGGAAACATCCTGCTTTACTCTTGGGTCATAGAGGATGGTTTACTAATCTAGCCATCTAATTTTGATTCATGCTCCCACCTTATAAATAGGTTTCCCTCTTCCTATTTCTCCTATAATTACAGTTACCACTATTCCCCATGGGTATCAGCATACTTCCTCTTCCCATAGCTCCTAGGATGTCCCTTTATTCTATTTTCACTCTTTTCACCATCTCTATATAATCTGTGATACAGAGCACAACAATCATCAAGTTAATCTCCTACCTTAGCCCCGATTGAAATTTTCATGCTTTAATGGATACATTATCAGAGACCTCATGTGAAAAGTGAACTATATTCATGAATTCTATCACCTAATCCATAAAATAATTATTTTTCATTCCTTTAGCTAAAAAAATCAATCGTTCTTTGAATTATGAACATTTGAGGATAGAATTGTTTGTTTAATAATTATTTTAAATAATCCTAACCAAGTCCATGATTCTTTATAGCCTGCATAGCTAGTTTCCACCATTGGAATTCAATATATTCTAGCATATATGTCGCCAGCTTGACTTTTTTTCTTTGCTAGTGTGCCAATGAAATAAAAGATATGATTCATCCAGTCTATCCACACCTTATCCTTTTCTGGTTATGAATCACCCTGAAAGATGGGTGGATTTTTCTTCTAGAACAGGATGGAGTGATCCACTTGACTTGGATCGTACCTCTAGTTCCATGTGTCTATAGTCTAAAACTCTTCGACAACACTCTAAACAAGTTATAGGTTCACCTACGGCTCATGTGCAACCACGTTCTCTGCAGCTTCTTTTGGTTGGTTTCTACAATGCCCACCGCATTCCAATTTATATACAACAAAACAATGCACATTAAGTCTTAGTCTATTAATTGAATGCTTATAATTTCAAATTATACCACATCATTTTATCACAAAAAAATATTTCCAATATCAATGATTACCTTGTTAAACCATTTTTGAAAAAAATTCTATTTTCCATTGAAAATATAACTATTTTAAAAAGATCACAACATTCCCTTTTTCAAAATATTTCATTTGATAACAAATTTAAAATTTTCCAAAAAAAATAATCAAATCATTACTCAAAATGAGATATGTACTTCTGGTGGGAAGTCATGCCACTATAATGAATGTCATGATCATCTCACCAGAAAAACCCATGATAATGAGATTAAAAATCCTATATGTGTAACCACATCACTTATGTACCCAAATCCATGGTAAATTGATGTTTAACATAAAAAGTTTACTTATTCCTTTTTATGCTCTATATTTCATTTCCTAATAGTCTTACTCCTTTCTACCTACCCAACATAAGGAATTGATCAGATGGAATTAAACTTAATGATCGAAAATAAAGACCATGTCAAAGATCAATCAAGACTAATAACACATGTTCTGTGATAAATTTAGAGGGAACAAGATGATACCAATTGTAAAATCAATTTTCTTATCATTGGCTTGAGAATGAGGGAGGAAGTTACAAGACATTAGGCGACATCCCTAAATGCCAAATCCTTTCAACAAATTCCAAGGGGTTCATTTATAATTGGGAGGAGTTTTCCCTTCGAAAATAAAAAACCATCTGAACAAACCATAACCAAATAAAACACTACATTATTCATAGTAAAAATGAAAGATAACTCAATGATTTCATTTATATGAAACCTACTAAAAATTTAAACACAACTGAAGAATACAAAATAACCATGTACATAGAGGAAGACTGTAAAACCAATAAAAATCAATGATGACCACAACTTCAAATCCACACATGTTCCATGCTCCAACACCACCAAAATAGCCCATGTATCTTGATGTGATAATAAATAGGTTTTATAATTTACCTTTTATCATTTCACAATAAATGATATATGAAAAAAGAACCAAATTTCTAGAGTAGCAGTGAATACTAAAACTTAGTAGGCTTTCCCCAAAGGACTTACCAAATAACACCACTAGGATAGAATATGTGTGCACATTTATATTAAACAATTTATATAAAACAATTTCTAAAATAGTTCATATAAAAATATAAACAACTCACATAACCAAAAAAATCACAAAATGATTTCATGTTTAAGAAATGAAACCAAACAATTCTCTAAACCATTTCACAAATCCTTTTTTGCAATAAACCATTAATTTCCACATAACCAAACATCCAACCATTATAGATCCATAGAGATCCCTTAACTTATGAGTGATGATTCTTCCATCCACTAATCAATCACCTCGTGGACCATTTTGATGGGGTTATATCTTTCCCATATCAATCCCAGCCTTTGGATGGGGGTACATCACACCCTTATCCACCCCGATGCTTATAAAAACACGCCAAAAAACATGTCAACCCCTTTCCAAATCCAATTATATCCAAAAAAATCAATAAAACAACATTTTTATTTAAAACCATTTTTCGGTAAAGAAAAACCAATAATTATTTTAAAATAATAATTTTAAAATCATGTTATAAAAAACACTTTCCAACATCACATCAAATTTCCCAATTTATAAAAATCACCACTCAAGAATATTTTTATCAAAAATTTAATATTGAATACATAATTAGTATCAATAAAAAACTTGAATTTAAAATAAAACATTAATACTCTAAATAGAGTAGTTGAGAGTGAATCCACCCACCTCGATATTTTTTGAGAAAAAAAATAAATACACTTAAACACTAATGAAACAAGTTTGAATCTCCAAAAACCCACATTTTATATTTTCTTCTATCAATAATAAAGTTTAATAATATCATATTTCACCTCCACTTTCTTATATCTATCCAAAATGGATGTATATCTAATAAACCAAGAGGGATAAAGATATAGATCTAAGAAAAGGAAAAAATAATGACCACAAATGATCACTTACCGTGAGGATCCATCTTCAATTCACCAAAGGAGGTCTTCAAGTAGCTTTTGGATCAATGGAAGAATATTCCATAGCCTTTGAGAAGAGATAACATTGAGTTAGGGCTGTATAAGTAAAAAAATGAAAGAGTAAGATCCAAAAAAGAGTGACATTCATGATTATGGGATCTCATATTTGAACCATGAATGGTTAGTCACATGGTTAAGAAAAACATGCACTAACTGTGTTCCAGCTTCTTTCCAAATAAGGAACCACACACAGTTAGCTCGCATGGTTTCCAAACAATACACCAAATATTCCAAAGTCCACTATCTCAAGTGGCATGGTTTCTTCTAGGCTTCTTCACAGTTTAGATAGACCTTGAACCACCTCTACACCTTCCATTTTTCTACTATCTCATTTTTCAATGTTTCTTATAGGTGTTTCATGGTTTTCCAAAATTGTGTACCTATAGAAAGGTCCCAAAACATTCCAAGAGTTCTCCAAACTCTAAAAAACATCACCCATGTAATTTACATACTAAAAAATCATAAATAAAGGGTTACTTATTTGAAATGAGGGGTGATACATGTCATATTTAATTACTAGTATTTCATGATTCATTTAGGCTAGTCGTTTCATGAAATTCACACTATTAGAAATTGTTTTAATTATAAAAAATAAGTTTGATAAATTCTATCCACTTTAATATATTTTATGCACATAATTTTTACTTCATCTCAGTAATCAAGGGTTTTACATTTGAATACATCTTTTTTATATTCCCACATCATAAAAAGGGTTAATAAAACATTGTCTTGATAAGAGGGAAAATTAAATATGATGGCCATAACATAACTAGTTTTTGAAATGGGTTAAATTAGTGGGAAGTGAAAATATAGATATATAGAAATAATCTAACATATAAATATTTATATAGAGTGATATAGATCATTGATCACTTGAAAATGAAAAATCAAGAGAAAGTTAAGAACTCCAAAACCAAAAAGAAAAGAGGTGTGAAAATAACATCAATTTATCAAAAATGAAGTTAATAAGATAATATTTTAATTTCAAGATTCTTTTCCAAGTGTTTATATATTCCTTTATAACATAGATCATGAATATATGAAAATATACTTACATAAAAATTATCATTTCATCCTTTAATCAATTTTCATGACAATATCATATTTTTATACAAATTATGAGTATTTAGAAAGAAATTTATTTATTTCTAATGAAATAATATCAAATTATAATGGATCACATAATCCACAAATGGATAATAAGAAATTCATCATATCATTAGTCATCATCCAAAAACATAATTAATAGAAGGAGAAAATATAATTTACCAAAATATTAAATCATCATATGAATAATTGAAACATTAATCTCCAATCACCCAAAGTTCATCATTGATAATTTGATAAAAAATAGCTTCAAAAAATTTCAAAATTTACCCAGGGTTGTTTAAAACTAAAAAATAAGAAGTATTTTATTACATATTCTCCCAATATTAATTTAACATTTATATGTAATCCACATTAGTCACTAATAAATTAATATTAAAAAAAACTCATATTCCAAAATCATATAATCTCTATTATATGATAATAAATTCTATAAATAAAATGGATCACTAAAATTTCATTATAAAATAATATATGAATATAAAATATAATTCAAAAATTATTCCTCAAATAAAATAACTGAATAATTTTTTACCTTGATCATATATGGTTTTATAAATAGTAAACTTCTTCTAAAATACGATTAATTTTCCAACCAAAAAATCACCTTTCAACCTTATAATTATCTATAAGATAAAATAGATGTTCCCAAAATCTACTAAATCCTTATCAACCACATTACATAAAAAATAACTTTCACACTAAACAAGAAACCAACTAGGCTAGTGGTCAACATTACACCCTTACTCACATTTTCCATCGTTTCAGGCCCCAAAGTCTTGCTAGATTTTATAGGTTTTCCTTTTTACTAAAAATATATCAATATAATTCCTATAAATTTCCAAAATACTAGGATTATACTAAAAAACATCATTAATAATCAAATAAATTTTCAAATTCTATAGTATTATATAGAAATAAATTTTCCACAAAATCATATTATATTAATTTATTATCATTCCTTCAATATCAATCACATTTTAATCAAAATGTTTATTTTCCATTTATCATATTGCAATAAATTAATGTCTCTAAAAATTAAAAACTTTTCGCTATATTACATTTCATATGTATCTATTCCATTTAATATATTATTAAATTTTTAAAAAAACACCTATATAATACTCTATAGGTGTTAAATGATTCTCAAAATATTTACAAGATATCATAATATCAATGATAATATACTATAACATAATAATTGTCATGAACCGAATATGGTCGCCATCATTAGCGACACCAAAATTAGCCTATGGAAAGTCTTGAAGGGTGGTTTCTGTCCCCATGGGCTGGAACAACTTCTTGGGTATCATGTATTGTGGTTTGGGAATGATTTACCTAAGTTTAGAATCATTTAACAACAAAAACAATCAATAAACCAAATCTGACAATTTATTCCAAACATGCCTTAAATAAAATCCAAAACTAGACACATTGTTTTAAACATGACACAAGAGGTCCAAAGGTAAATAAAAGTATCATAAAAACATCCCAAAGGACTCCACATGACAGTGGGTTATCACCTAGAAGTCATCTCCACAACACCGCGCCAAGGGAAGAAACTAGAAACCTGAACCGCCATCACCCAAAACCTTTCCTTTACCTGTGTCAAACATGATCAATTTTACTTACACCAAAGGGGTGTAATTAGGGTTTGACCCAAATCCCAATAGGATATCACCCAAAGGATTCTATAAAATAAGCAATTCGTGATTAAAATTAAGCAAGTTTTTTATAAACAAGAAATGGTGGCAATAAATTCTAATGAATGAAACTTTTAAGGGTAAAAAATTTTCAAAGGAAAAATTAAAATAGTGAAAAAAATTAATTAAAAAATGTAAGATAATGAATTGTTTTCATCCAAACACGCCCTAAGCTAATGATAAATATAAAATATCCAATGAGCACTAATCTCAGGAACACCCCAAGGCACTAGTTAGTTTCGGTCCCCATGTACCTCGTATCTCGCTGTAAAGTAACCATAGTAATATCCATTCTCATTCATGAGCCACTAGTAGGGAACATACTCATAACCTAGTTGTCCCAAAACATCATAAATATATTTTTTTTTAGTTTTTTCAATGTCCAAATTTCTATGTAAAATAGGGACAAAACCACTCCAGATCAGAAGCGTAATAGTACATGTCCGCCCACCTAGATACCTGGGTTTCCCCCTTTGTGCTCAAATGGATTTCACATGTTACCAAAATCCAATTGCACATAAAATCATCATTTCTGGTCACTCACATTCTAAATAGTATCTACACATGCTTAACACCACTTATATAACTCAATAAAACATTTATAATTTCAACAAAACAACATCACAAAATATAACAATGTTTTGCACATAAAATCCATTAAAAACCCCAATTTGAACACCATGTGCATACCCATATTTCATCAAAACATAATTGAAACACTAAATCATTTTAATAAACCATTTCATCAATTAGAAAACAACCCCAAATGATCCAACATGGGATATCCATGAAAAACACCAATTTTCACACAAAAATTGAATTTTAGCACCATTTACTTAACAAACGCCACAAAAAATAGTTTTATCACCAATGAACAAGGAAAATTAACTTGAAAAAATTATAAATCTATAAATTATAAATTATAAAATAGTGATTACACATGGAATCACCTACCACAAGTGTCAAAACACCAAATCCTTGTGTGAAAGTTCAATCACACCACTTCCACACCACAAGGGAGTTCAATCAAACCTAAAGCGACAAGATTAGACCAAGAAAACCAAGATTAGACCCTAGGTTAGAATAACTAGTTGCTGGAAAATAAGAACATCATGAAGAAATGGAAGAAACCCTAAGAAAATGGGAGGAGGAATGAAGGAAACCCACTTACTTGAGAGATCTTGAATAAATCACCCCAAATCTACCAAAATTTGAATCTCCAAGAAACCAAAACTGATAGGTAGGATTGAATGAGTCTGTGGATGTAAATTGGGGATTGAAATGGGGGGGACTTTGAAAATTGAATGATTTATGGATGAAATAAATTACCTTCATAAATCCTGATGATTTTAGAAACCCTAATAAATTTCACCCAAATTCATGATGTAAATGAGATACAAAGAGGAAAAATAGATAATGGGGGTGAGCCTAGGGTTTTTGGATTCATATAGGAGGTAGAATAACCTAAAAACATTAAATCCCAAATGAGATATTAAAGAATTAATTTTTTTAAAGCAGGAAATGGGATCATGGGTTAGCCCAATGCCTAACTAAATCATCCAAATATAAAATGATAATGAGTTCTTAAAGGGTCCAAATGGATATGATGGTTTTAATAGGTCAGGGGAGGCCTAGTGGGAAGTGTAATGGGTGAACCATTTTGGAAAATGGAGGATTTATGAAAGAAACAAAATTTATTTTTAAATCTGGAAATTCACTCACGGTTTGGCCCAAATCTTGAAAACCCACCCTTTCCTCCAAATATGCATGGGAAACCTGCACAACAAAGAAAGAATGAAAAATACATGAAAAATACCTTTAAAATAAGTCATGTATGATGCAATTATCCCCACCATGAAATACTTTCTACCCCAAAAAGTCAACCTGAATCTTGATCGGAAAACGAGAATGGGTACTCTTTCTCGACCCACAAATTCTGCTCCCAAGTTTCGTGGACATCGTTCCCATGCATCCAAAGGACCCAAACTAGTTGAATAGAATTTTGAAAAATCACCTTCTTTGGGGAATCAACTATTCGCACCGACCACTCGAAAATAGACAAATCAGGCTCTATATCCAACTCCTCCTAATTCAACACATGGGACATATCTGAGTTTTAATTTTTCAACTGGGAGATGTGGAAGACGTCATGAATGGATGTGAATTGAGAAAACAAAGCCAAATTCTATTCCACATTGAGAATATGCTCAGAGATTTCAAATTCTTTGACATACTATAGCGTCATCTTCCCTTGTTTTCCCAAATGATGATGGCCCAGACAAGGGTCCACTTTCAATAATACTCGGTCACCCATAGAAAACTCTAGGTCTCGACGCCTCTGGTCCACATAATATTTATAGAGAATTTGAGATATCAATAAGACCTTCATGATCACCTTGACCTTCTCAGAGGTCTCATGAACAAGGCTCATCCCCAGCAGTGAAGTCTCACCTATCTTAGCCCAACATAGGGGGGGCTGATAAGGCTGACCATAGAGAGCCTCAAAAGGATCCATTCGAATTGAGGATTGGTAATTATTATTATTAGAAAATTTATCAAATACCAAATGGATATCCCGAGAACCTACAAAGTCCAAAACATATGCACAGACCATGTCCTGTAGTATCTAATTCTCCTACTATGTCTGAACATCCATTTGTGGATTGAATTTCATGCTCATATTAATCTATGACCCCAAGGCCTTCTGAAGGCCTTCCCAAAACTGAGAAGTGAAATAGGGGTCTCTATCCAAGATAACTACTAACAGAAAACCATGAAGCCTTATCTCCCAAATGGAATTCATACCCTAAGGTTTACGAGGTAATACACCAATGATGTCTATAGAGACCTCATACCACTTACAGTTAGGAATGGGTAATGGTTGGAGAAAACCGAAGGGCCTATGGTGCTCTGCTTTCACCTGCTGTCATGTAGAGCATCTCAACATGAAGACAATTATGTCATATCTCATACCTGGCCACCAGAACTATCGTTACACATCATAATACATCTTGGTGGAACCCGGATGAACATCCCACTGAGACCAGTGGCTATCCCGCATCACCACCTTCCATAGAGACGATGGCATTACTGAATTGCCCTTGAAGTACAAGATACCATTGAGAGATGATGACCAATTAGAACACATCTCCCCACTATGAAGAAATAGTCTCAACCATTGAAAAATCTCATCACTAGTTTTTTCTCTCTGAATCAAGTCCAATAGATAAGGATTCAACTGAATGCTCACCAAGAACACTCATCCACTATGCTCCTGAGTCTCTGCATGCATCTGAGTAAAGAGATCCATAAGATTCCACTCATCACTAGACTTCCTCAAGTCTTTCACTGGTACTTTTCTACTCAAATAATCCTCCACCACATTACCCTTTCCTGAGGTATAGACAATGTCAAATTTCGAACCCCTGTAAATACTCTATCAAATGGAACTGCCTCATATTGGGGTCCTTATGCAAGAAGATGTAGACCAATATTTTGTGATCAGAATAGACTATATACTTCTCCCAAAAGATATAGTGATTCCAAGTCTTCAAATCATGGATCATAGTTTCTAACTCCCAGTCATGTGTCAGATAATTCTTTATGTGTTTTCATAGTTGGCGAGAACCACACACCACCATGTGATCACCCAACATAAGCACACACCCAAGACCCATACCTGAAGCATCACAATACACCACATACCTCTTTCCATCCTCTAGAAAAATCAGTGTGGGGGTGGTAGTCAACCTCATCTTTAGCTCCTTGAAGGATACCTGACATTTTGGGCCCCATACAAAGATCACCCCTTTCTGGGTGAGTGCGGTCATAGGCGAAGAAATCCAAGAGAAATTCCGAACAAACCGCCTGTAGTAAGCAGCTAGGCCAAGGAAAATCCTGATTTCGAACACTTTATTTGGATACTCTCATTACATAACTTTAGTAATCTTGTCAGGGTCCACTGAATTCCCCTACTCCGAGAACACATTCCCCAGAAACATCACCTCCCTAATCCAGAAAGTGCACTTGAATGGATATGCATAGAGGCGGTGCTCTCGCAAGGTTCCCAACACGGTCCGAGAATGATGTTCATGTTCCTACTTTGATCTAGATTAAACTATGATTTCATCCACAAATACCACTAAAAAGATTCACGATACTGGTGGAACACCCTATTCATGAGTTCTATAAAGACCGCTGGAGCATTGGTCAATCCAAAGGTCATGACCGGGTACTAAAATTTTCCACACCTATTTCGGAAGGTTGTCTTCAGGATATCTGCCTCTTTCACCCTAATTTGACGGTAACCCTAATGCAAGTCTATTTTAGAAAACCACTTTTCCCCCTTTAACTGATCAAAAAAGTCATCTATTTTGGGGAAAGGATAATTTTTCTTTATGGTTACCTTATTCAACTTCCTGTAATCAATACACAACTAGAGGGATTAATCAGCCTTATTCACAAAAAGAGTAGAAGTGGCCCAAGGATAGAAGCTTGGGAAAATGAATCCATTGGATTATAAATTATCCACTTGTATCTTTAATTCCCTCGGCTCGATGGGGGCCATACAATACAAGGGAAGAGATATTGGCTATGTTACCGGCACCAAATCAATTGAGAACCCCACATCCCGCTCTGAGGGTAATCCTGAAAAATCATCTTAGAATACCTCTGGGAACTCATCCAAAACATGATGTAACCCACCCTCAAGAGCATGAACGTATTCCTCTAGAATGAGTGATGATAAATGGAAGATAAGATTCCCTAAATCTAGGAGTAGAGGTCTTGCACAACCCGGACGAGGATCTCATTCCCCAAGAAAAACCTGACAACTCCCATCAGGTTTCATGAATCTCACCCTCCTCCTATAGCAATAGAAGTGCACTTGAAATTGAACTAGCCAATCCCTTCCAAGTATCACATAAAAAAAGATACATATCAAAGACCAGGAGGTCTCACTCCATCTCAACCCCTAACATGGAAAGCGCACATGATGGGAACCTAAGACCCTGTTCTTTCTTCTTCTCAAGGGACATCACCAACTCTATCACAAAGAACAACAAATAGGTTGGAAAATTCAGCATGTTCATATTACAGGAAGAGATGAATGAAACAGAAGAACTGGTATCAAAAAAGAAAAGCAGCTATAGAAGAGGAAATCAGAGCGGTACCTTGAACAGTCGATGGTCCCACCTCTTATCCCACTGGTGCCTAATCCATCGCATGAATATTCATAGTATCTTCCTAGGAATGGCCACTCTCCTATGACACTTCCCTGAACTGGATCTACCTAGAAGATGATTTGGACCTTCCACCATGACCACCAAACTGATATCCCCCTGTCCTCTATGGCTCTGACTAAGTTGGAACTCCCTTGGAATCCACTAATCATTACCCACTTTGGAGTGGAAATTACATCCTATAAAATCTCTACAAGTTTCCCATACCACTAAAGTAATAATAAGGCTTCAGAGGATAAGTTCATACTATTCAAATGTTCCCTTTCCTCCCAAACTGGTGGAACACGATAGACCTCACATCAGAAGCCACTGAAAAAAACTGTCTGGAAGGTTGGCGTGAGCTTCCACCCCACTTCTTTCCATGTTCCTCCCACTTCCTTTTCTTCTCAGAAGTGATTCCACTTCCCAGACCTGATATCATCCTAGAATACTCATCTCTCCCCTTGTGGTCAATCTCTACCGTACACACCTGGTCAACTACCTCTGCATAGGTTTTCAGCTTGAACAGGAATACCTAGAAACAGATCTTTGGTCACCTACCCCTCTCGAACTTCTGGGCCTTCATCTACTCATTAGAGACTATTTATGGATCATACTAGACCAACTCAGAAAAAAAGTTGGCATAAATCATCATAGAAAGATCCCCCTAAACAAGCTCTATAAGCTCTCAAGATCGAGCATACACCAAAACTTCAGGGCAGTACTGGTCATTGAATATAACCTTGAATTACTTCCAGCCTATTTGCTCATGCTTCCCAACTTGAATCACAGATTCCCGCTACCATCGGCTGGTACCCTCTAATAGGAAAGAGTCAAATTTCACCCTTACCTCCTCAGGTGTATGGAGGAACTCAAACATGCACTCAATCTTATCGAGCCACTCCTCCTCTTCTTGCGGATCTATGCTACCGCGGAAAGTAGGAGGCTTGTTTTTCAGAAAATCCTAGGCTTTATCTTTCCTAGGACCGGTCTCATCTTCTCTAATAAGGGATGGAATAGGAGCCATTCCATATCTTAGATCTTGGACAGCCTGAACCATAGCCTTTACTATCCTGTGATAAAGAAATGAGGGAGAAATCTCTCTAGTTTCATCTCATGGGTGCATAGGAGATTTTTGGGGAGGAATGTTGCAAAAAAGGTAATAGTCACAAGAGAAAAATTAGTACAATATTTCTGAAAAAAAACATTAATAAAATAAAATATAAATATTCCAAGCACATTACAATAATAAAACAAACAACTACTTCACCAATACCTGATGTCCATTTGTAGTATGCATCCCACACGTGTCACCTGAGAGTGAGGTCAAACAAACAATTACAATGTCCCATGGTGACTCAAGGTCTATTATAAGGGATGTGGTCCATATACCCTACTCATGACCAAAAATCTAAGCCCTGAAATTCCTAGCACTTGTCCAGCCTAACTCCTCCAAAAATAATAATATAACCCAAAACATTAACCTCCTCTGATACCATTTTGTCACGAACTGAATCGGGTAACCATCATTAACGGTACCTAACCCGGCCCATGGAAAGTCCCGAAGGTCATTACCTATCCCCACAGTCTGGAAAAAGTGCTTGAGTATCATGTATTATCGTTTGGGAACTATTTACCGGAGTTTAGAATCATTTAACAACCAAAAAAATCAATAAACCAAATCTGAAAATTTATACCAAACATGCCTTGAATGAAATCTAGAATAGAACACATAGGTTTAAACACGAAACAAGATTTCCAAAGATACATAAAATTGTCATCAAAAAATCCCAAGGGACTCCACACAATAGGGGGTTATCACCTACAAGCCTTCTCCATAACACCGCACCAAGGGAAGAAACTAGCAACCTGAATTGCCATCATCCAAGGCCTTTCCTTTACTTGCGTTAAGCATGATCAAGTATACTTACACTAAAGGAGTGTATGTATGTTGTGAGCCTAATACAAATAGGAAACCACATAAAATATTCCATATAGTATGCAATACAAATGAAAATCATGCAAGTTTTTGATAAACAAAAAATGGTGGTAATAAATTCTAAAGAATGAAACATTTAATGGTAAACAATTTTTAAAAGGAAATTTCAAAGAGTGAAAAAATTTAATTAAAACATTTATGAGAAATAATTTTTCTATCCAAAAACAACCTAATCCAATGATAAATAAAAATTATCCAACAAGAAAAACTCTCTAGAACACCCTAGGAACTAATTAGTTTTGGGCCTCATGTACCTTGTATCTCGGTGTAAAGTAACCATAGTAATATTTTTTCTAGTGCACAAGACAATAGTAGGGAACATAACCATAACCTAGTGGTCCCCTAACATCATAAATATTGTTTTTTTTTTGTGTTTTAAATGTCCATATTGCTAAGTGAAATAGGGACAAAACCACTTCGTATCACTAGCGTACTAGTACACGTCCGCCCACCTAGATACCTAGTTTCCCCCTTTGTTCTCAAATGAATTCCACATGTTACCAAAATAAAATTGCACATAAAATCATTATGTATGGTCACCCACATTCAAAAAAACAGCTACACATACTTTTCACCACTTATATCACTCATTAAAACATTTAGAATTTACATAAAACAACATCACAAAATATAACAATGTTTTGCACCTAAAATCAATTGAAAACCCCACTTTGAATACCATGTGCATACCCATATTTCACCAAAATAGAATTTATAGCACTAAATAATTTTAATAAAACCATTTCATCAATTAGAAAACAACCCCAAATGAGACAACATGGGATATCCATGAAAAACACCCATTTTCACACAAAATGCCATTTTAGCACTATTTACTTAACAAACGCCACCAAAAATTGTTTTCGCTCCAATGAACAAGGAACATAAACATAAAAAAATTATAAATTCATCAATTCTAAATCATACAAGAGTGCTTACACATGGAATCACCTATAAAAAGTGTCAAAACATCAAATCCTTGAGTGGAAGTTCACCAGCACCACCGCCGCACCACAAGGGAGGTCAATCAAACATAAACCACAATATTAGAACACGAAACCCAAGATCAATCCCTAGGTTCAAAAACATAGTTTCTGGAAAATAGGAACATTAAGAAGAAATGGAATAAATCCTATGCAAATGAGTGGAGGAAGGAAGGAAATCCACTTACTTGAGAGATCTTGATGAAATCACCCCAAATCTAGAAAATTTGGATCTCCAAGCAACCAAAACAGCTAGGGGCGCTCTAATGAGGCTGATGAGGTCAAGTGGGTATTGAAATAGGGTAAAAAGGGTGAAAATTTAATGATTTATGGATAAACCAAATTACCTTCTCAAATATGGATGATTTGAGAAACCCTGAGAAATTTATCCCTAATTTGTGTTGAAAATGAGATCCAAATAGGAAATATAGATAATGTGGGGTGTTTCTAGGGTTTTTTTCTTCTATTGGGAGTTAGAATCACCAAAAACACATTAAAAATGAATGAGATATTAAAGAATTAAATTTTTCTTTAATGCATAAAATGGGTTCACGGGTTGGCCCAATGCCTAAATAAATCACCAAAATCCAAAATGATAATGAGTTCTTAAGGGGTCCAAATGGACATGGTGGTTTGAATAGGTCATGGGAGGCCAAGTGGGAAGTGAAATGGGTGAGAAATATAGAAAATGGAGGATTTATAAAAGAAATAATATTTATTTTTAAATCTAGAAATGGGCTCAAGGTTTGGCCCAAATCTTGAAAACCCACCCTTTCCTACAAAAATGCATGGGAAACCCCCAAAGCAAAGCAATAATGGAAATTAATTGAAAAATACATTTAAAATAAGTCACGTATGTGAAAATAATTCTAAAAACACAATACATAAACACATCTTTAATTTAACTTCCTTATTAATCCTTTAATGATGATTTTTCCTCTTATTCCTTAATACTTCATTCCTACCGTAAAAGTTATCAATTATAACCTTATAATTTTCAACCCAATATTGTTTCATTGTTTAAAAATATGAAAACAATTCATTCCATAAATCTATGCATTATTATTTTCATGGTATTTATTTCTTCCTCCGACACAATTCCAATCTTCTAGAAAGTAAATGGATATGTACTTTGTGGAATTTCCCTTTTTAAGAGAGTTAGTAGAGTTGAGATTTTATTATAAAATGAAGAATATACATTGAAACATAAAATATTTGATGAAATATAAATTTTTTGGATAATTAAAACAATTTCTTATAGAATATTTTAATATTCAAGAAGCTGTCAAAATCATTTAAACATTCTTTTTCAGATCTAGGTATAATCAACTCATCTAGAAGTGATAAGATGGTGGTGAAATATTTCATTCCTTCCATGTTGATAAATTATCCATAATATCTTTAAAATAAAATCATTTAAATATTTAATTAATTGTAAAATTGAAAATAATAATTTATAGTAAAGGGTAGGCCTTATAAATTAAATAATTCTCTAGTCCTTCAAACCCTCAAAAGTGACCATAATAACATCAATATTAGAGATTTTTTAACCTCAATGTTTACTTAATACCTTTCCAATTATGTCAAAAAATGTTAAAAAATTCCCCCAAAATAATACTTTATGTAAAACCTAAGGGTAACATATACCTCAACCCAATAAATTATCTCCCAAAATATCAATAATCACCATAAAATCCCATCACATAAAACCTCAAAATGGAATTTATATTCCATTGAACATATGATCAACCTTGGAATTATTAACCAATGATGGAATGAACAAATATTATATTAATATTACATATAAACATCCTAATCACCGATGTTATTTAATTCATTCCTCTGATACTAACTATATAAACCCAAACATAAATCATTATATAATGGTGAGTATTTAGACAACAATGCGTTATATTTAATTTTGATTATATTTCTAGGTTTAGTGTTTTAGACAGTTTTTCATCAAATACATACAAAAAATAAAAATTTATCAAATTTAATACTTCTGATAAGTATCCATTTTCCCCACTATATAAAAAACAATAAGAGAAACATGTTTTATTTTCATTAAAAATATTCTTAACATTCAATATGACTTCCTAATCATTCATAACGATCTGTTAAAACATTGAAAAATATTTTTAAAACTTTTTGTGAAGAAAAATATTAATATGTGACATGTAAACATAGGGATATTTTTTTAGTGTCATTTTAAATCATGAATTCAAAAAAGTGTTTTCCATTCTCATGCTAAAATTTGATCTAAAAAATAATAATTTAGATAGACATGGAAAATAATTTATTCTCAATGTTTTTTCTAAAACACGTTATAAGAAAATATAAATGAAAAAACATAATCATGAAGGTTTTTCATTAAATAGGAGAACTCGTGAAAAAATATATTCTAAAAAATAGACATTTTTACCCAAAAAGAGGAATTATAGTTGCTTTAAAAGAACGAAAAATATCATAACTTTTGAAATAAGAATATTTATAGAAAGTCCCATAAGAATGTTTAGAAAATTCAAGTAGGTTCCATGGTAAATCATCTATATATAACCCTTATAATTAGAATAAATATACAGTTAACTTCCAATATAATTCATAGGAGAACATTATCATTACCCAATGCATTGGAGCACAATCACGACACACCCATTATATAATATATATTTGGATAACCCAATAGCAAGAGCTATATCAAGCTCTTTTATCATTATAAATAATTTTAATGACCATATCATGAATAAAATTTTATACTTTCACATTTTCATCCTAAAACCATTCAAATACTCTTTGAAACCATATTTAGGATACTTTTAGATATGAAAATACCCTTTACATTTTTAAAATCCCTATTTTTTGTACTCAAATTCCTAAAAAAATTATGATTTTTTGTTTTTATTTTAAATAAATAAAGGATCTTATAAATTAATTAATTCATCAAATAACAATTATGGCTATGGGAAAATTCAATGTCGCCAATTTCAATAAAATTAATCACTCCATTATACTTTTGTAAAATAATTGAAAATATTCCATATAAAATGTACATGAATATTTCTTTAAATAACCATTGAATAAAAGTAAAAATATACATAGAATTTCTTTTATAATTCATTTACGTCCATATAAATATGCCCACAAAACAATTTTAAATAAATGTACATGGACGAAGAATATTTCAAAAATAAATCTTTAAATAATTTATAATGGGTGTTTCACTATAAAGGACCCCTTATGTGAGACTATTATATGTTTCCTTAAAAAAATTAAATAATATAAATTATGGTAAAAATAAACATTATAATTCATTTTTTCATAAAAAAATTCATTAGACATTTAGAAGACCATGGACACGGAAAAGGAGAGTTAGAAGATAAAAATTAAAAGATGATTTTTTTTAAACAAAGTACCTTATTTAAAACCTTTAAAAGGTTTATTTTTAACAAATTTTAATGAAATTTAAATATGATATAATCATACCATTAGAATATATTAAACCATAAATGATAATTTTATAGAATCATTTAGAATAACATAGATATAGAAGAAAATATTTTTAAATAAAACATAGAAAGATGAGTTTTTAAAAGAAAGTCCCATACATTGAGTCCAAATCATATTATATGTACATTATCCTCATAAATAATAAAAATATGTCAATTATTTAATTTATTAAGAACATTTTTAATTTATTACTAATTTTATTTCTAGGTTACAATCAATTACATAATCAATTTTGTTTACATTAGATGTTTGTTGATATTCAACTCATATGTCCAAAAATGACTTCAATATGGTGACTATGGTCAAATTAGTAATTATTTAATCATCTACAGAATAATAATCATGTGATATTTTTTATTTTTAGAAATAAATTATACATTTAAAACTATCAATGAATCATATTTATTAAAAATGAACTATACTATAATCATGAAGACTGTAGGATGTATGTATACTTGAGTAAGGTTTCAATTTTTCAATGATAATTATAGAAGGAAGGTAAGTAATATTTTAAATTTATATAATTATCATCATATCACAAATACAATATTATTTATTTTATATAAACGTATATATATATATATCATTCTTGTGATATGGTGATGACAAAATGAATCACATCTCTTCATGGAGGTGACAACCCACAAGTACATGTGAATAATGTTATCCTTTCTCAATGAAATTAATGGTAAGAAAGTAAATTATATATTATATATAAATAATGATAATTATTTAATGAATATAAAATTTATATATAATTTTAGTCCAACATTATAGCTAGATAAAAGTGGTGGTGATAGATAATGAATTACATTTGTTTGCATGGTTGTAGTCTATCATACCCATAAACAACAGTTTCACATCCAATTTGATAGAACATTGAGATGAATATAAGTTTTTAAATTAAAATAATAACATATAATTACATGTAATATATTGTATTTATTATTTTATCATGTATGGATAATATTTTAATAAGGTATAAGAATAAATAATACAAAAATTCCCGATCAAGAACAAAACATCATCTTCAAATAACCTCCTAATGTTTACATCAGAATTATTCCTTGTTTCATCTTCTAATCAGACCAGGGACTCTATAAAATGGGTATGTATTTGAGTAAGGGATTTTGTTATGTATTTTTTGACCTAAAAGGCCCTTTATTCATGAATAATAGATGAGATGAGTTTCCCTTTTACAATATATTGGATGGGATCTTTTGGAATTTATTAAAGCGTTAAATTATTCTAAACTATACATATTATAAAACTGGATATGAAATATTAATATTATAATCCAATTTGATTATAATTAAAAATACTTAAAACCAAAATAATTGGACTAGTTTCTATGATATTTTTATCCTTGTTTTTTTAAATTTTTGTTTACACCATTTAGAAAATTACTTGGGTAACATCAATTTTACACATTAATGGTCATTATACCTACCAAAAATGGAAAATTTATTAATTAATAGACAATATTTTATAATTATAAATATTTTCCAATCACATGGCTTAATATAGTATTTTTAAGAGATTGTAATAATTTAATAAATTATTATTCTGGTATTAAATATCATTTTTTGAACTTTTTATTTATATTGACATTGAAAACAATATGAAAACAAATGAATTTGAATATATTCCACTAGAAGATGTATAACATGTCATATTTGTCTATAAATTTAATTGGACTAAACAATTCATTCATGTTATATTAACTTTAATATTTTTTAGATATATTATTTTATTTTTTTATTAATTCAATAAATATTTTATTAGCATTGCATAATCAATTAATGAAATTATATCATTAATTAAAATTGGAATTAAATTAACATGATAAATAATTAATTTAGGCATAAAATGACTATTTTGAACTAAAATATAATGGAACTTAAAAAATGATTTAATGATAAGAAATTACTATATTTTAAAAATTCAGTATTTTTATTATTCAATGAAAAAAATACTTTTTTAAAAATTAGACAAATATCACCATTTGATAATTTTCAAATTATGATTCCAAAAATGATATTATATATATATAATAATATTTCTAAAAAATGTGCAATTTTTTATATTTTCTCATAAAATTTAGTGTAAATTTTTTAAAGAAAGCATATTCTTGATGAATAAAATGACTTTAATAAAATTTGAGTGATTATTTTATAATATTTAACAAAAAATATAATTTTAATATGAAATATATATATATATATATAATTCATAAGGTATTTAATCTTATTAATACCCTTAAATTTAACATCTAGGTTATAATGGTCTTATTTATATAATTATATTTGATGGTTCATTTAGGTATGGTGTTGCGTGTAATATAAGATATAAAAGGTAGTTTTCAACTTTTAAAACATAGGGTGTTATGATATTAGTTGATTATAAATTATTTACCATATCATGATTGTTTCTTATTGCATGGATCTTTCACTGAAACTCTCTTAACTCCACAATGTGGTCCATATATCTCACCTGTGGATGTAAGTACCTAATCCTTCAAAACTAATAAACTCTAATTTCATACTAATGAAGAATGATATCTCGTATTATGAATAACCAGTTGTGATTATGGCCATAAATAAAAAGTTGTGTAAAATAATACTACTCACTAGGAAAATTTTTATAACTAAAACCATAAATTTGAAGAATTTATATGGGAATATGAGGTTGTAATATTGGAGAATAATCCTCAAGTGTTAATAATGGAGTGAAAGAATTTTTTAGATGATTTTTTAATAATTTTGGTAGCATGTTACCTCCATAGATTTTATCATACCATTCTATTTAAATAAATACTAATCTATGATAGATTTCTTTACACATTTCACCAAGTTTAAATAAACCAAGATATATGTTGAAAACATGAATAGGATACCATCTCAATCTAGTACCAAACTCGAATGGTCATGTACCCTAATGGAGTTCCCAATCCCCACGAGATGAAGAATATCACCTACACATAATAAAATAACTAGAGGGAATGATTTCCACATACCAAGAGAAAAAACATGGAATATATATAACAATTTAATAGAGTGAAAATAGCATTGGAGATAGACATATTCTCTAACTGAAATAAGATAGTATAAACAATACATCTCAAAAGCAAACATACCATCCCAAAGTACAAGTCTAATAATCAAATGAAAAAACAAGAAACCAACTAATCCATGTGATTTAATTAGAAAACCCACTAAGTCACCAAAAGATTCCAAAAAACTACGGACAAAAATCCTCACCAACTCAAAATAAAACCTTTCCTTTTCCTATATCAAAAGGCATATAATGGTCTATGAACCATTGATGGGGTGTACAATTTGTGAGGTAAAAAGCTCAGTAGATTCTCGCCTTGGTAGTCCATAACAGGTATCTATTCAATAATCTGATCATTCTAAACATTAAGGAAAAAAAGTAATCATAAATAGGTTAAACGTTTTTATATACAGGGATAGAAAAATAAATAATTTCCCTTTTTCCCTGATATTTACAATATAATACAGATAAATCAATTTCCAATAATTTCATATATATCAAAATCAATGAAAGGAATGTATCACATTTAAAATAAAATACATATAATTACACTATGAAATACTATAAGATGAAGAGTAGGTTACATCACACCAATGATCACTATATTTCAGGATAATGGTCTATTCGTACCACAATAAATGATTAGTGCACAATCATGTCCATAGATATCAGGCCTAAATATAAATTCACTAGAACTATATGCCTATGAAGTATATAAACACACCATCTGTAAACCCCCTGATAACTAATTTATGATAGTCGTAAGATGTAATATCCACCTAAGTACCGAAGGCTTCCCATGTGCTCTATTTTAAAAACCTTATCATCAAAACACATTATTTGAAAATATAATTTCATAAATCCATTTATCAATGCTTTAAATGTAAATTTATCTTTTAACAAAATAAGGTAAATATCATCTTTTCTCAAAAACAAATTTCCACACATATAAATCTATTGTTCCACTTATTTTATAAAAAAATTAATAACTAAATAGAATTATTTTTTATTAAAAATATGCTATAAACATATAAAACTACCTCAAACTCGGGTTTCACATTCCCACAACTACATCCAAGAAAATGGAATAAATAAAAAAACAACAATAAAGGGCCTAGAAACAATCCTCACATCTCATAATAAATTGAAAAATAAAAATTGTTGTTGGAGAGGATATATGACAACATACCTCAAAGAAACTAGCATACACCACCAAAACTAATAGAACATTCATCCTCCAGTAGAATATCATACAATAGATAAAGAATAGATCTAGAAGGTTATACTCACAAATCAATTAATCCAATAATGAAACATAATGTTGCCAACATGGTCAACCACAATAAAGAAACAAAAGGATTACTCATGCAAAGAAATGAACCACAACCACAACGATGATTAATCATAGAAAAAAATGATCTTGAAGGAGAAGATATCACCAAAATCATCTTGGATAGATCTAAGGTCAAGAGGGAAGAGTCATTCAGTCAAATGAAAAAATATATCATCCCTAAAGAAATATAAAACTCCAACCCAATAAAATTAAACAGTGTGGGAAACCCTTTTCATGTTGTGAAGTCCATGAAACCACAAAACTCTATAAATCCAATCTCATCAGGTTAAAATGTTGATTTTTATAATTCCACATCATGTAATATTTTCACTATGTGTAAAATAATTGTGACTTGAAACATTTCAAGACATATTTTAAGTGACCAATACAAGAAGTGAACATTTTACATGATTTTTAAAATCATTTCATGACATACAATCATTTACACTGTGTGTAATTAGCCAAAAAATAGTAAAATTACCAGATCCTATTTTAATTCCAAAACCATTATCATAATTATCCAACATGGGGGGATGCCAAAAAACCATTAAAATTTTATATCTAGAATCCATTAATTCAAACAAATATACAAGGCCAACCATTTGGCTAATTCCCTAGAAAATGTTATCTATCCTTAAGGGTCCCAAAACACACCCTAAAGGGGGGGAATTTCTAGAGAGAAGAGAAATACATGAATTTTGATATGGGATGTCTCAAAAACCCCACCATAATACATTATTACACTATTAAGTAATGTATAATAATGATGTCTAAAAGAGAGGAGTGGGAACTATTCCCTCATCAATGATTTTCACTACCATGTATCATAATAATCTGATCTTTGTCACCATAAGACTCTAACCAATAGAAATGACATCCCATGAAATACTTTCACCTGTGAGTAAATAATCTACTTAGGTTATCCTCAATAAAAATTTCTAGATCCAACTCGATCTCTTCCCAATTCATAACATGAGAGGGAGAAAGATGGAATTTCATGAGCTCTAATATATGAAAAAAAATCATAAATTCCAATCAACAGAACTAGAAATTCCAATTGATAAGAAGACTTCCAAAGCCTTTTAGTGACGAAAAATGCTCCAAAATATCTCAAAAATCAACTTTCCAAGTTTTTCATGATGACATTGATCAAAATAGGGATAATCCATTAAGAAAAATTGTTCACCATTGAAAACACCAAAGGATGATGTTGTTGATCAACATATGATATCTATAAAATTTGAGATGTATCCATGAATTAATGTATATATTAAATCATCACTAAACTCTATTGAACAAGACTCAGTACCACTAAATAGGATTCCCCCTATGTCCAACAATGAAATTATATACACGGGTGACCTTACCAAGCCTTGAAGGGATCTATTTAGATCGATGATTGGTAACTATTGTTATATGAAAACTCAACCAGTACAATATTGATATACCACAATCCACTAAAAACCTAAGACACAATAATGAAGCATATACACTATGATCTGAACAGAATGTTATGTCTAGTTGTCTGCCTATGGGTGGTAAGCTATACTAATCCTAACCATGGTCCCCATCACCATGTGGAGTATCCTCTAGAACCTTGAAGTAAATCAAGGTTATCTATATGAAACAATGGAATATGGATCATTATGTGTCCTCATGATGTCATGCACATATAGCATACCCAAATCATAAACATTATTGGAATCCCTGATCAGGTTGAAATGAACATACTTTTTCAAAAAATCAATCACCCCTTAATAGCATTCCTTTATCGAGGAGTTTTTGGTAATCCAAAAACTAAATCCATGGATACCCTTACTCATTTTCAAAGTAAAACATTAATAGTTTAGAGAAAATCGTATGGTTTTAGATGCTATTCCATTATGTGTTGGTAGAGATAATAGCTGGGAACAAATTCATCAACGCTATACTTCATACCTAGCCACTATAAATCCCTATCTAATGTCATAATACATATTCATTTTCACAAGATAAATGGTCAATGGAGAACTATAAAAATCAAATAGAACCAATATACTCACAGATGATGGATTAAAAAACTAATTCTACAAATGGGGAATACCATTTTAAGATAGAGACCAACAAAAAATGATCTCCCAACTATATAGGGTTTCTTTAATTCCCTTAAACACTTCATCTAGCTACCAACTCTTCATAATACACTCAGTGAGAGATTATGATTATTGTAAACAGATAAAATTATTATATAAATATTATCTTGATAATCCATGTGAAACTGGTAAAATATTCCCTTACGTTTCAACTATTCCATCTAATCTATAATAGCATGTGATGGTACATTATTATTGAGATAATTTTCAATGACATTACCCTTCCCTGGGGTGTAGTTGATCCAAACTCAAACTTCTTAAGGTATTCCACCCATTTTCATTATCTATGATTCAGATTATTCTATGAAAAGATATAAATTATTATTTTATTATCAAAGAAGACTTTAAATATTTCCCTAAAAAATAGTTCCACCAATAATAATGCGCATGTATAACCAGAAAAATCACTGAATCATCGGTGGGTTAATTCTTATCAATGGGTTGAAACTAAAAAGACTCAAAATCCACCACGTGATCATCCTGGATTAGTTTAAAACCCAAACCCACACCTATAACATAAAATAAATCTATATAACTCATATTGGTATCATATAAGATAAAAAATAGAGATGATGTTAGAAGTCTTTTAATCTCAATGAAGGAAGACTGAAACATTCCAAACCAAATAAATTTCACCCCATTAAATGTGTGAAAAAACAAAGGTCATGTAAAATTTTATAATTCCTAGAATAAAATTTGGTATTATCCCACAATACCAAGGATGAACCAAATAAAAATGATTTTATGAGGTCCTACCCATGAAAAACATCATTCTCCTTCTCAAGATAAACTGATAATCCGTGATCAGAAAGAAATTTCCCCATGAACCTCTCTTCTTAGATCCAAATTTTCATTATTTTTTCTTTTCAAAAATAATGACTCTATGGGAATTCTCAAACCAAAAATTAAAATGGTTCATGTTCACATGATGTGATCTTGAATAATCCCAAATTTGATCCATGAACACTTCCAAAAAAATATCAAGATACTGATAGAATATATGAATAATCAATTCAATAAAACTGTATGAGTGTTATTCAAACTAAATGACAGAAAAGATATTCATAATGTCCATACATACTCCTAAAATCTGTCATTGGTACATCATATTGACTAACCCTGAGTTGATGAATACCTATCTAAAGATCAATATGTGAAAATCAATTTTCCCTCTTTTAGTGCTAAAAAATAATTCACATGAGGAAATTGACACTTTTTCTTAATCGTTACCCGACTCCACTTCTGATAGTGCACTCAAAATTTGTGTGAAATATCAGCCTTCTTGGAAAAGAGCACTAGGAATTACCATGGTGAAATAATGGGGAAAAATTTTCTCCATCAAATAAACCAACTAATATTGATCTATTTCATCTATGCTAGTTATGTATGATAATATGGTACCAAATTTGATTGGTTAAATGGAACCAAGTCAATTGAAGAATCTACATTAGTATTTGTAGGATGCCAACAGAAATTTTCTAGAAATATGTTAGGAAATTCCCAAACAATTGTGGGAAGGTAAATAATAATAAAACATCATTGGGATAAACTGCTATAGAAGGAAATAAGATATTGATCTCTACATGGTATAGCCCTATATGATCAAACCTCAGATCCCACTCTCCTTAAAATACATGATAGATCCAATCAAAATCATGAAACGAGACATGAGGATGATAATAATCAACCAAAGTACAATGAGAAATAATCAAATCTATCCTGAATATGGTCTAAAATAAATCCATTAAGAGAATAAGTAAATATCATTTTAACTCTGTATTGATAATATAAAGATAACAAGAAGGACCCTGAAACCCCCATAATTTATTTTTCTCAATAGGTGTCGCTAACTCAATCCTAAAATACATGAGCTACATAGGATGTTTAAGTATATAAAAAATGATAGATATTAATCATTGGAAAACATTAGTATCAAATAAAAAATCACTATTAAAGATGTAATATTTTTATCATTGCATACCATGTAATATTTTCATGGAATGTAATCCCTTCTCACCTTATACCAGATCATGAAATCTACACAGTGATTAATACACGATGTGAACATTTTACATGTTTTTTAAAACCATTTCACAATGTTTAGTAAATTACATGGCATATAATTATCCATTAAATGGTGAAAATAACATATTATATTGAAAAAATTAATCCTACAATGGAGTTGTCTAGACTCTATGATAGCCTGAAAAAGAATTTAAAACATTTATACTGGGAATACCTTAATTTACACAAACACACATCCCCAAAAATTATTTGATTTATCTATAAAATTATCTCCATCATAAAGTGTCCCAAAACACACCCAAATAAAGAGGGAAATGATAAGAGAGAAGAGAAATACATGAATGTTGTAAGACTATTTTATAATATACTATTGAAATATTATTATTTAATATTTTAATAAGATCAAATACATTGGAATGAAGGGTATGAATAAGATGAAATATGTCATAAAAATTAGTTTTTATAAATTTATAATATAAATTCATTTTTTAATAATTTTCTAGAATTGATTATAAAATCATTTGAATTTAAAAATGAATATTTTTTTCTAAAAAAACTATTTTTATCTTGACAATGTGTTATTATAATAATAAAATAAATTAATATATTTTAATGATTTTTTTTAAATTTAACTAAATTATATTCCAAAAAATTCAATCATCTAATGATTCGTACTAATCATAGAATAAGAATAAATGCATTTTTTTACATAATATTTTATTATCTAAAAATGATCTTCACAGAATTTTAAAAACATATTATAAAATAAATTTTTGAAACATATCAGAATATAATTTGATGAAATAGATTAAATATTTGAAATCACTTTATCCATATTTTCAAATGAGTAAAAAATTATTTTTCTCTGCAATAGATATTAAATACCTTAAAAAAATTGTTACCATAATTAGGTTTAAAATATGTTTATCAGGGTGTTAAACTATTAGTTAAGGTTATAAAGTCCCCATAAACGTATCTAAAAGATACTAGTATAAAATGTCTAGAATATAAATTATCTTCACGTGGATTTAATTTCCATTTGTGTCCACATTCACAAGGAAGATACTTTATATTATATAAATCATGATGGTAATTGGATGTGGATCCCTCCCATCACATATAAAATGGAACGCCCACTCATCACTTATTCATAAATATTAAGAAATATATCACCCTTAAGTCCAAAAAAATAATATTCTTATATTATTAAACCTATTTATTAATGTTTTTTTCTTACATTAGGACAATCATAATAAGGATTAACATGTCATCCAATGAGGGTCTCTCAATGTTGCTATAATTCTCTTACCTGACTCTTTCAAAGTTAAATTATTTATATACTTTCACTAAATATGTTGTATCCATCCTAACATAAATAATCTAGTATCATAAATAGATTAATATTCTACTATGATTATGGAGAAAAAATCATCTCTTTTTTAATATAATTGGAAATTAAATCATCACTAATGCGTATGTATGAATTACTATCTCCATAAAGAGATGTATTTAATTGTCCATTGCCAAAATTCACTATTGGTTATTATGAAAGATTTAATTTTTATAAATGATATCTAAGATATAATTATAATTATATAATAATAATATCTTATATATCATCATATGTTCCTAACTGTTAGAAAATGGTAATGTTTCTCATGCGTAGATGTTGACTACCAAGTCCACAAAACAATAGGATTCATTTTTCATTTATAATTTATGTAGGTGGAAATAATGGTAGATTTAAGAAATATATATTATATTTATGAGGTAATAATGAGTCTAAAAAGTTAAATTATTATATAATATTCTTTCAATCTATCTATCAAAAATTAGAAACATCATACGTGTGTACACAGGGACAATTATCTCCACTATGTGATGTAATTCATTTTTCACCACAACATTTTATGATTTATTATAAATACTTATAAATGAATAAATAGGATATTTTTTATATTTTTTATATTATTAAGATGATACAATCATGTAAAAGGTATTGGATCTTGAATCAAGGAATTGAACTATGCACAAAAAGGGACCAATTTCACCTGAATAATGATTTTGATAAAGAATTAATTATAAAATATGAAATTAGATATTATAATGGAAAGGTATATATTAATATATATTAATATTTTTATATTATATAGTTATTATAAATCTATATTTTTTATAAAATAGTTTTTAAATCATGCTAAAAATTATACGACTTGAGGTATGATTTTTATGATAAAATATCATTTTTTATGGATTGTATATTATAATATTACATGAAGGAAAATTATATAGTACATGCTATTTAAACCCCAAATACATTCTTATTCTATAGTAATTATTATTTTTTTCATGTTTACCATATATTCTCCAAAAAAATTTACATAAAAAGACTTAGAAAATGTTTTTTAGAAATAATGAATTTATTTCCCCGCTGGTAAATGATCATTTTCTTCTATGTACATGTTTATTAAAATTATATAAAGAAATCTATTTTCTATGATAAAATAATTATTTACTTTTATTTTCAACAATATATTATTTTCTATTCTATGTTTTAAAAATATTCTTATTTTATTTTTCTAAATGTTTTAAATTTAATTTTAAAGAAATTTTGAAAGGAATCGTGGTTTTAGTGCCTAAGGCATGAACAGATTTATGCGATATCATAAGTATTAGATTCATTAAAGGAATAGTGAAATGTTACCATTTTAATTTTTAATAGAGTTATTTTTCTCATACATATATATATATTGTTTTAGTGATACCTATGTAAAATTATATCTTACAATGTTTTGAAATAAATATTAAAATAAAATTTTAAATATTTTTTTATTATGTCATAATCATCTCATGTTTCATTTTATTCATTGGGAATATGATTTAATAATACAATAGTATTTATTTACCTTAATGAGATATGATTATGTAATGATGAAGTTTTTATAAATATCATTTCTTTTCCATTGGTTATTCTAGGATGAATTGATAAATGTTTTTATGATCTCTATATAAATGGTTTTAAATTACATGAAGAGTGGTTCCAATAAATTTCTCCAATGAATTTTATAACATGATATAGATATATAATATGAATATGGTGATTAGAATTGACATTATTTACAATAGTTGTGTTCTCATTTTGATTTCTGATTATGAGTTATTATAGTTATGCCCACAATATTGTATTTGGACATGATTGCAAATAATTGTGTTAACTTTTTGATGCATGAGTATGACTTCTTTTTGGTATAATCAAAAGGTTATTCATGAAAATCATTGATAATATTTATGTTCATTATATTATTATTTCATATTATTATGATCCCACATTCATATTTTATGATGCCTGATTGATGATTTTTAATTCGACACACTAATAATTAAATCGTCTATATATGGCATGATTTTTGAGTGTGTGATGTAATATTTTATGGGTATGTATATTTTACATTGGGAACATAAAATTGATAGTGTCATCCCAACATTATAATTATTTTAATCTTATTTATTATTTATTTCTCCAATGGTTAACCTAACTGGCCATCTAAGATCAACATTTCTAATGTTTTACTTCCTTGAGTTCTAAAGGATGTTTCTAAGAATAAAATTTATTGAAGGGTATAAATATAGAGATTTTTAGGGAGATATTGAATATATTTTATGGAATAAGTTAATTATTTATATAGTCTATAAAGACACAAGACCATTATATTACACATTATTTTATAATTATCATATTTTATGAATATTCATCTAAAATGAAGTAATATATAATTTTTTTTTCTTGAGTTTCTTATTTTTTTACTTCTATCAAAATTGGTGCATATGTGTTTCATAATCATATTTGATTATTATATCAAAAATAAAAAAATAAATTACTATAATAATAATAATAGTTTTTTATTCATTAGTTTTATCATCTAAATTCATCCTTATATAGTTTCTATTGATATAAAAATCATGACAACTTAATAAGTTATAGATAGTGACAATGTGTAATTACTTATTACTATAAGTATTAATGTATTGTAATTTTTTTCATATTTTGAAGATGATGGATGTTATATAGACATCCAATTATATTAATGAAAATTTTCATGATATTTTGATGCCTTATCCCACAATTTCAATATCAAATAAAAATTTTACCCTTTACTATGGTGACCATGTTTTACAATGGTTAGTATTCATTGTGATTAAAAACTAAATATGCCTTAATATATAATTAAAATATGATTATTTAAATTATATAATCCCATTTCAACGATTTAATTTTAATAATTAGTGAAATTTTATTTTAATATTACTTAATAAAATGAAATGAAATATAGTTTATAAAAAAGAAATGTTTTATGGATAAAAATGATTCAAAAACATTATAATTTATAATTTTGATTCTTATGGAATTAATTAAATTATTTTTAAAAAAATTAACCTTCTCTGAATTTCAAAATATTCCAAATCCAAATGAAACAATGGAATTATTGTCATTAAAAATAATTATTTAAATATTTTTACAAAATATTTATTTTTTATTACTTATACAAAAATCATCCTTCTCAAAAAAATCCCAAAAAAATGTCTTAATGAAATGTTTCCATAAAAAATTGAGACATGATTCCAATTTTATCAAATATTGTTTTTAACAGGGATGAAATTATTGATAATATCCATGAAAATTTATAATAAAACCTTTTTTGGAAAATATATTTTTATGATTCCAAATATATAAACTATTTATCCAAATTAAAATAACATAATTTGAAAATTTTAATTTAAATTATAGCTAGATATGGGATTAAAATGATTCTTTTCAAAGAGAATTTTTTCAAAATTTTAGAGTAATTTTATATCAAAATTAAATATAAAAATGACTCCAATGAACTAAATTGTATAAATATATCTATAATTAAAAAAAATTTATTTAAAACCATACTAAAAGAATTTTTTTAACTTCTTTAGAAAAATTACATATCATAATAAAAATATTATTTTTCACTATTCATAAGAAAAATATATCTTTTAAAAAATTATAAAATATTCAATCAAATATAAATTTTACATAAATATTATGAAAATTAAATTAAATTTTTAAATTGGTTTTCTAAATTTGGAAAAAATTAATTTCAAATCAACTGTGCAAAAAAGGTGACAAAATTTCTTTTTAGAGAAATGCATTTTTTTAATCGTAAAATTGGATTTATTATTATCTATTTTCAGGAAAACAAATAAGATGAATTTTAAAAATATGATTGAATATTTAATATAAAAATTTAATAAAAATCATTCACCAAATATTATTTAATTATTTTATTAAGCTGAAATGTTTTTTTGTACATAAAAATAATTTTTTAGAATAGATTTCCTTTGTTTTAAAATGGGTTTTTAAATTCATTTATAAAAAATTAGTAACTAAAAAAACATTATAGTATACTTGGGTAAACCATATATTTTTCATAATTATTTTAATCCAATTAATATCCTCCATTCTAACTACTAGGTGATAACTATATTATTAAATAATAACATTTTATTAGTATGTTGAGTCTTGTTAAAATATGGTGTTTCATGTAAATCAAGTTAATCTTGATATTGGGCGTAACAAAATTAATAAATTATTTTAAATTTATTGAGAAAATATATTTTTCATAAAATATTGTGGTGTTACACTCTAGCCTTTAAATAAATTGTTCATCGCAATTTGAACATACACTTAGTAATTTCAAGTATAATATTTGAAAATACCATTTTTTTAATCCCACGTGGTAAAAAGGGTTAATAAAAATTATTTTTTAAAAAGAGATAAAGGGATATTCAAAGTTCATATAAAATAACACATCAATAATTTTTCATATAGGAGAAAATCAGTGGGAAGTGAAAACATTAACATATAGGAGAAACAAAGCACCCAAATATTTAAAGAGAATGATAGAGAACATGGTTAGGGGAAAGTTAACAACCACAAATCCATAAATCTATGATACGCGAATGCACCATTCATTCATCTGAAATAAAATTAAGTGTATAATTTCTTTTTCAAGATACATTTCTTAAAGTTGAATAATTTCCACAAGATGATATTATTACTTTATTTCATTTCATTTTATATGCACAATGTCATCCTTTGGTTGTGATTTAATCAATTTCAACTAAATATCTTAATTTAATAAATGAAGATGAAATTTCATTATGCCTGTGGCTCCAGTGGAACATGAGATCCAAAAAATAATGTGAAGTCATTCCTTATTTATCTAGTTATTATAAAAAAATTAATTTTCACTATAGGTTATATGATAAGATCCAATTATTAACCTAATACATTCAATGAATAGTTAACATTAAGGATCCTCTATTTCTAACCAAAATTTAATCCAAAAAAATTAACAAATAAGGTCACTAAATTTCAAAAATCGTCTTATCATTAATCCCCCAAACAACATGATGTAGCTCTTACTATCGCATAAAAAATATGTGAATGCATTGATCATAAATTCTCCTAAAACATGATAATGTCATGAATTAGAATAAATCTATAATGAATACATACATAGTTCCTTGTGAAATGAATAATACCATAGATTATTTAATATATTCCATAAATTCAATAATGTTGTAAACTCTAATAATGATTAATAAAACATTGTCTAAAATCATTAATTAGTTCCAAGTTCATCAATACTATCCAATTTACATTATTCATATCCATCATCTATTTATCAAAACTTCATTATCTGAACATGAAGAACATATTAAAGGATATATTCTCTTAATATTGTGTTTTATGTAAAATATCAAATTACTATTAAATCATTTTTTGAGGTCATCACTAGAATTCAACATGTTATTGAAAACACATAATGAAAATATTAAACTAATATATATATATATATATATATCATAATTTCTAATTAGAATACATAAACACTTCATTCATTAAACTTCATTATTAAACTATTAATGAGGCTTTATCATATTATTCTTTAATAACCCTTTCCTACATTATGAAATATGAATCATTTATTAAAATTAATCAGCCTTAATTTAAGCATTATTCTTATCTTTAACATATAAAATACTATCGGAACTTCACATACCTTTCATATTTCCTTTTTAGTCATTTTATCATCAATAATATAACCATTAATAATACCACCTTGCTTATTTTCTTCACAGAATTCCCCATATGAAATCAATTCTCATAAGTGACATACTTTTGATATTTAAAACATTCAACCATAAATGATACCTTAGGGAGACCAATATTCTCATATATTTCATTTACCAAACTTTAAATTTTTCCTCATAACTTACTTTCTTTGTTACCACCATTTTGACCCTTGAAACGTCTTCATATTCCATTGAGACATTCACGAGATTCTTCCCAATTGTCAATATGTAGGAAACTAATTCTTATTTCCTACATCATCTCCACCACCTAAAAACTCAACTAACCCTATCATTATATTCTATTTTGAGTTTTATACTTGGTTAAGGATCATGTTTTTAATCATATATCATGATGAATGATTATGAATAATCACAATATCCATCTCTATATTCATCATCCTATTTAGTTTCTCATCAAAAACATTTCATTCACGCTAATGATTAATCTAGTTGCTTCTGGTTTTGCAATTAACTAAAACCTAAAAGAAATGTGTATTCAATAATAATCATAGTGGGGAACCATATAATAATGAGAAATAACTTATATGATTTCTAAATAATGACACGTTTTTTAATTAATGAAACATTTTCATTATCCTAGTAAATTCATGGTCATTATACAAATACATTATAATGATTCATATAGAGTTTGTGAATTTACAGAAAAATAAACACTAGTAGTGTGAAACTATGTGTATATAAAGGCTCATTTTCATGCACTAGGTGATGATCGAGCCTAGATCAATGTGAAGTTTTCATAATTCTTACACCTGTGTACCTTTATTCCTATTCCACATCCACTTGTAGTCTTCATGTAGGGATATAATCTATTGGAAAAAACTAATTTTATCCATTACCAATGTTCCAAGGCATTTTCCTATACATTGAATCATCACTAAATGTATGGATATACATATACCAAGACATATCCATAGAAATAACCCTAAGGATCCCCCTAATGTTTTCACATCCTAGTTTCTAAAGGATCAATAAACCTATACTTTGATACATACTATAAAGACCCAAATTTCTTATACATATATATTACATATTTTTAGATGAATATTAATTACATTACACAAACATAGGCATGAGTATCATAAAGTAATAATGCCTTTGGAAACCTATAAATATAAACAACTAGCCCATAATTGGGCTACATTATCTCCCATTTTGTTCTTCATAATAAGAATCCTTCCTTGAAATAATATACATAATACCTTTAATCACAAAATGGGAAAAGAAAACATAGGAATCAATGAGCTTAGATTATCAGTAATAGTAAATGAATGAGATGTCAACATATCATAAGAATAGGGTTATGAAAACATGATAATACTATTTGAACCCCATACCCTACATATCATAGATCATACACCCGAGTCATGGAATTAATGACCAGATTTCATAATATAAGAATAAAAATGTAATCAAAGAACATGAACCATGACAGTATAACATTGTCAATATACATATATTTTTGGCATACACATAATTATAAAATATCATATCCATAGTAGTCATATAAAATTTAAAAAAATATCATTATGGAATGGTTTCACTCCCGAAACCATCATAGTAGTCAAGGTTTAGAATCAATACAATAATAGTGGACAATTTCCCTTACTGAATTAGATTAAATCCCCATTTTATTCATGTTTATCACATGAGATATCATTATTTAACCAATTCATTAGAGGTAAATATTGGTCCCAACCATGACATAAGTAATATGATACATATTTTTTCCACAAGATAAGAAAAAAAATCAGATTCAAACCCATGAAAATAAATGGGAATTATAAAACATTCCTCATATCAAAACACATGAAAATAAATGGGTTTTATAATCATTTCAACCTTTCATAACCTATGAAAAAGAAAAATATTTCATAATCATTTCATCATTTAATAAAAGTATACCCCATTGAAAAAAGAAATTTGTTTCGTAAGAATTTTATCATGGTCCCAAGGAAGTGAAATGGGTTTCAAAAACATCTTATCATTATAAGAAAAATCCATTCAGAGATTAAATAATGGTGGTATCCTTGTATCATATCCCCATTAAAGTGTTGGTTACATAAAAATATGAAATCTTAGATGGAAAATGATTTTGAAAGATTACTTGGAAAATTTCATGAGAAAAATACCATATTCATATTGAAAGAAGAAATTTTTATAACATAATGTTTTTAAATTATTTTATTTGAAAAATAAATTTTATAACATATAATGGGAGATTTAATTACCATTAAAATCATTTCATTAGGATGATATACATTACAGTTTGAAAATAACTAATTTTTTAATATAGAAAATATTTTACAAATACTTTTATTTGAAAAAAAATGATCCAATTATAAAATAATCATTAAAACATTGTGTGGTAATGACTGTGGGAAATTCCATTCATATCATACATTTGAAACTAATGATTCATTTCACACTGAGGGTAAACAAAAATGGACCTTCTATGGAAAATGAGATGGTGATTACTTGAAAAGTTTTTATAAAAATTTAAACATGGATAAAAATGTCATTAATAAATTATTTGAACAATTTTTAAAAAAAATATTTTTGGAAAACATTTATATGGAAGAAAATGGGTTTTTGAAAGAAGATAGAAATAAGTTCAGTTTTATTTAAACACATGTTTTATATTTTTTTAGTATATATACATTGTAAAATGAATGGAAAGTGTATTCTAAAGAAACAACCATTTGAAAATAATACTCATGAAGTTAATGAGAGGTAGATAATAAGATTTCATCATTAGAATCATAAATATTAACAATCTTGAGAAACAATTAGATTATAACATAAAAAATGTTCTACTTTTGTTATTATTGAATCATAATCCCTACAAAAAATTAAAAATAAATTAAACATATAATATCATAATAATATATAAATTTATTATATTATATGTCAAAGGGTTTCTATATACATTAGAAAATAGGATAAGGGAATAACATAATTTATGTCCCAAAGAATAAAAATTGAGAGAAAAATCCCTAACCACTTTGGTATGTTTTCAAACATAAACCCTGTGAAAAAGAAATTCTAAAATGGATATGTAAATCACAATTATTTTCATAAGAAGAAACACAAGATAAAATCTGTGGCAGTATATAATAAAATTATTAGAAACATGTATTGAATAGTTCATATATCTCATACATATAAAAGTGTGAAGAAAAATAACATACCTTAATTATTTACTTCCTTTGTACACATTTAGTCAGCATGTATAATAAATATGATTTTACTATAAATATATTACATTACCATACTTATATATATATATATCATACTATATATAATTTACATTTGACCTTTTATAACTTATTTATTAAAAATTCCCTAATAAAGTCATGTTTTAGAAAATAATTGTTTTGTATTTAGTGTATGTTTTGAATTTTTATTTCTTTTCCAATTAATTTTATTAAAATTACAACATATCCATAAAATTAAATATGAACTAAATTCTATATATATTCATTATATATGTATTTATATTAGTCCATTCAATTTAGAGATATAAAATGAAATACATTGATCAAGGAGACGGTATGTTGAATGTACACATGATTGTTGTTTCCATTTTCTCAAAGGATTCACAAAAATAAAGATAAGTAATTTATTACCATTTCATAATAATATTTATATCATATAAATAAAATATTTTCAACAAACCCATACATATTATCATCCATGTAAAGTGTGAATGGATCGCATCACTTTGTGAGGCAATAGTCTGTCTTACACAGGAGTGGCATTATTGTATTCTTATAGAATGAAAATTAAGATTTTGTATGTGATATAATATAAATATAAGAGTAATAATATCATAAATAAACATTTAATACATCATTATATCCTTATTTGAGAGGTTTTAATGGAAAAAATAACAACATCTATTCGTGAGGCGGTAGTATGTGATACACATTAATTATGATTTTGTATCCCATTTGATAGAAGAGGATAAGGATATAAGTGATGAAATTATAGTAATAAAATAATTTTATATTTAAGTTACATAAGATATTATATTATAATGTTTTAATAATAATTTATGGTGGTGGAGAAAGAAATAAAATAAATTGCTTGGTTAGGGAAATCACCTCTTCTTTGGAACCTTCATTTGGTTTCCACCCATAGGATTCATAGGAATGTAATTTTGACAAAAATACAAATTCTAGGATGGTATTATGGAATTATTTAAGTTATTTGGGTAGGAAATTGAAAAAATGGGTGTTATAAGTTTGAATTGGAGAAGGATGGGGTGGCCTATTAGAAGTGTGGTGAGTTGTACACTTGTAATTTTTAAAGAAAAATGTTATAACAACGTTTTTCACATGAGAAACGAATTCAAAATTTCCAATTAATGATATTTATACATTATAAGTTCAAAAAATTTCTATCAAATGTATATTGGAAATTTTTTTCATTTTTAACCCATATATTTTTAGTCTAACCCCACTAAAAAACCCATTTTTACCATAACAATGGTAAATAATTTTTTATTATTTTCTATTAATTTTTATTTAAAATTAAAATTAAATTAAAAATTAATACAGATAATTATTATTACAAATTTTTGATCCATTTATATAAATTAAACACACATATGTGTTTAATTTCCATAAAAAACTAAACCTACACATGCGATGAAAAAGAAGGTTTCCAAAGAGAAAATCTTCAAAAGTTTTATAGGATTTTATATAAACATTCAATAGAAAATTTATCACAATTACCAAAATTAAATTAATAGATATATAATTTAATTTATTTTATTATTAAAATAATCTAAGATATAATTTATGTTTTTTGTAACACATTAAAGGAAATCAAAATTCTTAATAAAAACAAATATTTTTTACTAATTGTAAAAAATATATATTTTCATAAAATTATTAATAATTCACTCCATAATAATTTTTACATATTTATTTAAAAAAAATTAATTTCACTATTTCCATAAAATTTTATAAAAGTAAAAATAATTAATTTTAATGTAATTTTGTTAAAATGAGACAATACTTCTTTTGAGAAAAATACAGTTTTTAAGCATAAAATTTTATTTTTTTGTTCATGTTGAATAAAAAAACAAATAAGATGAATGTTAAAACTTTTACTAAATAATATATATATATATCATTAAAATTATTCACCTAAAGATATTTGTTTAATTTTTTTAGGTCAAATACGTTTGTGCACATAAAAATTGTTTTTCAGAAAAATATACCCTTTATTTTATAATGGGTTTCAAATTTATTTCTAATTAATTGGTTACCAAATAATAATTTATATATACCTATGTAAACCATATATTTTAATAATTTATTTAATCCTATTCATACTATCTATTCTAATGGATAGGTGATAACTATCATATTATATAATAACATTTTAATGGTATGTCATCATTTGTTAAAACGTGGGTTGATTGTAACACAAGCTATCAAATAAATAAAATTATTTAAAAAATATTTCATAAAATATTGGGATTTAAAATTATACCCCATTAAATAAATTTTATCCTCACAATTTCCACTTAATCTCAATAGTAAATGGTTTAGTATTTTAAAATACCATTGTTGGAAACACACATTGTAAAAAGGGTTAATAAAAATTCATCTTGAAAAGGGTGAAAGTATTATAAGATGGAAATATGAAATAACAAAAAACTAGGTTTCTATATATGAGAACATTTGTGGTATGTGAAAATAAGGAAATAGGAGAGAGAAATAACACCCAAATACTAATGAAGAATTATATAGAATATATTCAAGACCAATTTAATAACAACAAATCTATAAATCTATGAGAGTTGAATAGAACATTCATTAATCATAAATGAAGGTAAATGTATCAAATTTTATTTCAATATCATTATTTTAATGTTGAATAATTTTCACGGGATGATATACTTGATTTAATTCCATTTGATAAGTAAATCATCCTTTGGTTTTGCTTCTACCAATTTCACCTTCACCTATTAATTTAGGAAATGAAGATGAAATTTTTTTATGTATGAAGAACAAGTGAATCAAAATATCTATTAAATAATGATAAGTACTTACTTCTTTCTATATTTATTATCTAAAATATATTTGTTAGCACAAGTTATCCAATAAAATCTAATTTTCAACATAATCCATTCCCTAAATAGTTATCCTTAAGGATCCCCTATGTGTGAAGAATATTGAGATCCAAAAATTTATATATAAGGTAAATTAAGTTAAAAAATAAAAAAAATCATTAATCCCACAAACATAATTAAGTAGTTATAAATGTCACGTACCAAATATGTGAATATATTAATAACATAATCTCCTAAAACATGCTAATATCGTGATTTAACATAAATCCTTAAAGAAAACATACATACTTACCCATTCCATGAATAAAACTTCAAATTATTATATATGTTTTATAAATATTATAATTCAGTAAACTCCATCAATGATAACATAAACCCCTTTCTCCACTAATCATTAATTAGTTCCATGGTCCTAAATACAACCCAATTTTGTTTATACATATCCATAATATCTTTATCCCAACATCATTATCGTAACCTTGAGAACATATTTAGGGCGATCTTTCCTTAGTCATGAATTTTCTATAAAATATCACCTCTCCATAAAAAAAAACTTTTCTATGTTGTCAATACCATTCAATATATTGTGGAAATTACTTAATAAAAGAACATATACTAAAAAATACTTATATATTTCATATTGCTTGAATTCTAGTAAAATCACCTTAATCATTATACTTCATTATTAAACTATTAACTATGCTTAATCATTGTATTCTATAATAACTTAATACTATAATATGAAATATGAATCATGTATTAACATTAATCATACTTAATTTAAAAATTCATATCACATTTAATATAAAAATAATCTTTAAATAGCCCTTACATTGCATATTTTAATCGTGGTATCTTCATCATTAGAATTATAACCATTACTCATACCACTTTTCTGATTTTCTTCATGTGATTTCCACCTAGGAAATCTACTTCTATAATTTCAACATGTTACATAATTAAAAAATTCTAACATCAATTATACCTTAGGAAGGCCATTATTCTCATCAATTACATTGACCAAATTTTTTATTTTTTCTCAACAATTACATAATTTGTGTCATTCTTTTTCTAGCACAAAACATCTTCTTATTTCATTTAGATATTTTCTTAAGTTCTTATTCCCATGTTCCCTATATATATAAAACTAAATACTCTTTCCTCCATGGTCTCCTACACCCCAACACTTAATGTACTCAATCCTTATCTTCATTGGAAATTCCAAGTGATGGTTATGTTTTACATTGTTAATCATATATCATGAAAGCTGATTAGGAATAGTCATAGTATCTTTCACCCTAGTAATCATCCAATTTGGTTTCCCATCAACACATTTTCTGTCAAATTTAATGTTAACTAGATTCCTTCTATTTACTGTCATTGACTAAAACCAAAAAGAATATTTCATGAAACAATAATCATTGTGGGGAACCACATAACGATCAATAATCACTTATAAAATTTATAAATAATGAAACTATATTTTTAATCAATGACACGTTATGAATATCTTCAGAAATTCATGGTCATTATTCAAATCCTTAATGATGGTTCATAATGATTTTGTGACTTTCAAAATAATATCCACGGGGAGTGTCAACCAAGTGTGTATTAAGGCATGTTTTTTTGCACCTGGTGAAGATAAAATCATTTTTTCATTTTTGAATAAAACCACTTTTATGGTTGAGTGAGAACCTCACAACTCCATAATTCCAAAAACACTTAATCCCTACCAAAATAAAAAATGTATCATACATCATGGTGAATAACCAACACATTCAAATTCAAAAGATTTCAAAAACAACATATTTCATCATCATCGTGGACTATGAACCTCCTCAAGTTTCACACCCCATGAACTAGCCACCATGATCGTCATCCCTATCCCATCGTAGGAGAGGTCTTGACAAAATCTCGATGTCATAACTGTACAGAACCACAAAAAAGTGAAAATGCATCAACCTGATACCTCTATCACCATTTTGAACAAATAATCCAGCATTAGATCACTCTTTCCATCATAAATTTCCAAAAAGAGGAATTTATCAAGAAAACTATAAAATATTGTGACATAATGAGATATAATCATATTCACCAAACTAAGACCAACACGAAAACCATATTCCAAGTATAACCTCAGAAAATACCCACCACATCTCAAACAAAACCATCCAAAAACCTCACCAAGAACCATCGCACTATGGTGACCTAGATTGGAGAGAAGGAATTGTATGCTAGAGCAATGTTTTAAGAGGGAATAACTAAATAGGGAGTGACAAAATTTGATTGAACCATGAACCACTTTTTTCGAAACCACCAATAGGAAGCCAGAGACCATCGAGACTAAAAGGTAGAAACTTTCAAGAAGGATTAATGAACAAACAATAAATCCAACTAACTAGTAGAAAAAATCGTTATGAAGGTGAAACTCTAAATCATCAATTGGGCATTCGATTCAACTAGTGACCATATTTATGGGATAAACCAGCCACAATGAACCCTCAATACTAAACAAAACCCCCAAAACCATCCCAATACACCACACACACTGTTATACTAACCCATGAGGAGGTTCAACACAACAAAATAGATATAAATATAAGAGGAGTTTAAATGATTCAATAAGGAAGAGTTGCCGGTGAAGATCAAGTTTTGATTAATATAGCATTTTTTATGTTATTACCCCTATGCACAATTATGCCAAAGTTGAATCAAAAGATAGTATCCACAATGGGATGAAATTTTATGGAATTAACTCACTCTTTCTTTTAAAATCATTCTAAAAAAGTTTCCTATACATTAACACTTCTTTAGAATTATATATAGATATTTCCCTAGACATATCCTTAAAAACACACCTAGGGACCACCCAAATGTTTTCTCATCATGGATTAAAATTTTTTAACTTAAAAAATCCTTTGATACCAATTTTAAATACCAAAACCTCAAATATATATATATATATCATCTTTTATAAAAATATATATTACATTACACATACACATGGATGAGGATTGCAGTTGTATAGTGCCTTTTAAAACATTGAAATATAAACAACTGCTCTATAAGAGAGCTTAATTATCTCCCAAGATGTTATTCATAACTACAACCCTTCTTAGATATATCATTGATAATAAATATCATAATAAAATAGGGATTAAAACATATGAATGGGTGATATCATATGCTCAGTATTGGAAAATATGGAATATATCAATATATCATGAGTATAGTGGTATGATAACATGAGAATAAAATATGAAAATGATTCCATATATATCATTGATCATAAATTCAAGTCATGGAATAAATCTTGGATTCTCATAATACATGAATCATAATATTATCAAATAATATGAACCGTATGAGCATAACATTGACAAAGTGCCTAGATATTTTGAATAAAAAAAAAGAATAGAATATCATTTCCATAGTTGTCAAGGATCATTTCCAAAACTATAATAATGGGGTGGGTTCACTCCCCAAACCATAATCATAGTCAAATTACATTTCCAAGACTATCAAATTGGAAAATGTACCTTAATAAACTATATTAACTTCCAATGGAATTCTTATTCATCTCATAATATATCAATATTTACCTAATGAATTTGATGGAGATATATTCCCTACCAATTAAAATAATGAAAATCAAACATAATTGTTCTAGAAGATCATAAAACGTCTATTATATCAGAACCAATGAAATAGAATGAGCTTAATAAAACATTCATTATTTTAGAACCCATGAAAATAAATGTATTTCATAAACATTTTTTTATAGCATAACATGTGGAAAATAAACAAGTTTCAAAATCATTTCATCGTATCATCACATCATAACCCATGGAAAAAGATATGGGATTCATAATAGTTTAATCATGGTATAACCCAGGGAATTGAAATAGGTTTCATAAACATATTTTCATCATAAATATAATCCATTGAAAAAACTAATAATAACGGTTTCCTTGGATCATATCTCCAGTAAAGATATGTTAACTCAAAATATACCATCATAGATAAAAAGTTATTTTAAAATACTACATGTAAAATTTCTTGAGAAAAATAGAATTTCTGGTTTCAAAATATCTATTTTTTAAAATATATTTTTTTTCTACAAATACTTTTCCTTGAAAATTAAATTTTAAAACATTTAAATGAATCTTTAAATACCATTAAAAACATTTGATGGGAAAATATATATTACACTTTGAAAATCAAATTTTTTTAAAACATAAATTAATATAAAAAATATTTTAAAATAAAAATTGAAAACAAATAAATTAAGAAATAAAAAATTTGGTGTTCGTGATGGTGGTAAATTCCATTCATTCTATACATGTTAAAAAAATTCCTTTAACATTTTAAGTAAAAGACAAATATGAATTGTTTAGAAAAATACATGAATATTCTTTTCAAATCATTTTGTAAGATGTTAAAAAAAGTTAAAAATATCTTTAATAAATTCTTTTGAAAATTTAATAACACTTTCCAAAAGATTTTCAGAATAAACAGATATGTAAAAAATAGGGTTTTCAACCAGAGAGAGAAATAAGGAATGTGTTATCAAAAAACATTATTATATAATATTATGTATATAAAGATAGTAAAATCAATAGAAAATAGTAATTGTCTGGAAATATCAATACAACAAGATAATTCATGAATATTTTTAGAGATATATCATAATATTTCATTATTGTAAGAATAAATATAAAAAATCGTGATAAAACATTAAATTGTAAAATAAAATCATTACCACTTTGATAACATTTTAATCATAATACCCTTGAATGAATAACATTAAATGAAATATATAATATTATAAGAATAAACAAATTATGGATATTACATGACCAAGGGGTTTTATATATTGAAAATTAAATAATATTGTTGCATAATAAATCATATGTCCCAAAGAAGACAAATTAATGCAAAAATATCTTACCACTTTAGTATATTTTGAACTGTGAACCCCATTAAAGATAGATCATAAAATGGATATGTAAATACCCATAATATTAATGATAATGTATAGAAAATTCATCCATGGGTACAATATACCACACATAGAAAAACAATTAGTGAATATGGCATATATCTAACAGAAATAAAAGTGAGATGAAAAAACCATTACCTTAAGTCTTGACTACACTCTTACATATCTAATCCTCGGTTATAATACATATATGTTAATAATGAATATATTAAATAACCATAAATATATATAATACCATAAATTATTTACTTATGAACTTTTATTACTCATTTATTAATAATTACATGATAAAGTCATGTTTCCGGAAATAACTGCTTTCATTTTCATGTACTTTTGATTTGTTACTTATTTTTCACTATTAATTTGATAATGGTTCAATAATATATTTTATTTTAACCATGGGATAAATATAATATATATTTAGTGTATTTTTATTTATTATATTCCATAAAAGATATATATAGAAAATAAAATACCCCGTTCATGGGGACGATATGTCATATGTACACATAAACGTTGTCTCGATTCTATTGAAAATTAATAGAAAGAATGGTAAATAAAAAATTAAAAGTAAATAAAAAAATTTAATTCCTATAAATAATATATTCACATTACACCCATCCTTATTACCTTCCATGTAAATCATGAACGAATCACATCGCTTTACGTGGCAATAGTCCACCATACACAGAAGCGATGTTATCATACTCTTGTAAAATGGAATGTAAGAAAATATATGTGATATAATATTTCCCAAAGTACAATAATATAATAAATTTTATAGATAAAAATCTAATCCATTATTATATTTAACCATGGGAGTTTTTAAAGGAAAAATGGATGACATTGATTCATGTGGTGGTAGTCCTCCACACACCTATATGATGATTTCCTAAACCATTTGATGGAATGGTAGAAGGATTTATGTTATGAAATTAATATAATAAAATTAATTATATTAAATATATTGAGGATGTTATATTATCATTGTTTAATTTTAATTTTACGGGGGGAGAAATAATTAAAATAACATTCTCAGTTTAGGACATTATCTCTTCTTTAGAAAATAATATTTGGATTACAGCAAAAGGTTTATATCGATATATTTATTAAAAAAATAAGGAATATAAGATAAAATTATTTAGTTATGGAGGTTATTTAGGTAGGTAATGGAAAAATGGGTTTTGAATTTGTTAAGTGGAGAGGATCTGTAGTGGCCTTTTATAAGTGAGGTGAGTGGCATATGTGCCATTTTTGAAAAGAAAAAGTTGTACCCATGTTTTTCAAATGAAAAATTCTCAGAAATGTGAAATTATAGAAACATAGAAAATATATGGTCTATTTATGTCCATCCAATAGTTTTTTACATGATTTGGCTCATTTTATACTAATACATTTTTATTTTAATCCCTGATAAATCCATTTTTACCTTAACCACATTAAATAATTCTTACTATTTTTAATATTCAATTTGGTAAAAAATTATGTTTACCTAATTAGATAATATAAATTATGATAAATCAAAATATGTAATCCTTTTAAAAAAATTCAACTCACATAAGGGTAATATGTAATGTCAAATTAGACCTACAGATGTGAGAAAGAATCTCTTTTCAAAAAATTAAATCTTCATAAGTAAAAAATGTTTTTATATCAAAACTCTATTTGAAATTGATTCCATTTACATAAATTGGATATATATATATATATATATATATATATATATAATTTCAAAAAAATTACTTTTAAAACCATATTAAAATAATCAATAGTTTTTAAAATCATTAAAATGAATGATAATTCCTATTTAAAACAAGTATTTTTCATTATTAATTGAAAAAATTATATTTACCGAATGTTCCCAAAAATTATAAGATAATTTTGACATAATGGTTTCCAAAATTAAGTTTATTTGTTCATGTAAGTTTTTTAAATTTTTAAGGAAAATAATTTAATATATGCGCACAAAAGGAAACAAAACTGGTTTTTAGAAAAATAATTTCTACTTAAAGTTTGATTTATTATTTGGTATTGTTTAAAAAACATAAGATGAATGCTAAAATTTTGAATGAATTTATAATATAAAAATATTTTTAAAAATAATTCAAAAAAAGTTTGTTTAGTTTATTTTTGTAAAACATGTTTGTGTGTATAAGAATTGTTTTCCAGAAAAATACTTCCTTTCTTTTCATATCATTATTTATTTCCATTTCTAATTAATTAGTCACCAAATAATTAATTATATATACTTGTGTAAACAATATATTTACATAATTTAGGTAATACTATTCATATATGAAATTAAAATTTCTAGTTGATAATTATCATATTATATAATAATATTTTAATAGTATGTCAAGTTTTGTTAAAACTCAATGTTGCATGTAACAAAATCTACACATGTTGTTGCCAATAAAATGAGAAATAGATGAAATTATCTTTATTCAAAAATAAATAATTCATAAAATTTTAGTGTGTAATATTCTATCCCTTAAATAAATTATGTCCTCTCAATTTAAACTTGTGCTCAGTAATTCAAGTTTTAATACATGAAAATCCCTTTATTTGTAAACCCACATCATAAAAAGGGTTAATAAAAATTCCCCTTGAAAATAGAGAAATAACAATATTAATGTCATATAAAATAAAATATAACTAGTCTTCCATGTACTGTAACAAATTTGGAAAGTTAAAAAAGGACATTGTAGAAAAAACTAATACATAAATACTGATGGAGATTGATAGAGAACATAGTTTGGAGAAATTTAACTAACACAAAGCCATAAATTATTGATAGGTGAAAAGGACATTCATTCATAAAAAACTAAGGTAAATGTGTTGGATTTTATTTCAATATACCTTTACTAATGTTGAATAATTTTCAAAAGATGATATACATATTTGATTGCATTCTATTTCATAAGATCAATCTCATCCTTTGTTTATTCTTCGATCAATTTCAACTTCAAATCCTACATTAGGAAAATATGGTGATTTTTTATTCCTAAAGCACCATTGGATCATAATATCCCTAAAAGAATGATAACTCTTTCTTTATTTCTCTATTTATTATCTAAAATATAATTTTTATCACATGTTATCCAATTACACCCAAATGTATAACATTATATATTCTATGAAAATTTAACCATAAGGATCCTCAAAGTATGAAAAAAAGATTGAAATCCAAAAATTTAGAAGGAAGGTTACTAAATTTCTATAATCAACTTTCCATAAATCCCCCAAACACCATAAAGTATATCTTCATGTCACATACCAAATATGTGAGTACATTGATCATATATTCTCCTGAAACATGGTAATATCATGAATTACCATAAAACCATAATGAGAACATACATACTTCATAATTCTATGAATAAAACCATAAATTGTTGAATATATTTCTTAAATGCAATAATACTATAAAAACCATCAATAATTATATAAAAAACCCTTTTTTACAACTAATTAAGGAGTTAAAAGGTCATCAATACTATCCAATAAACACTATTTGTATCCATTATCTTTTTTTCCTAACATCATTATCTCAGTATAATGAACATATTAGGGGATATCATCTTGTAATCACATGTTTTCTATAAAATATCTCTCTACCATTAAATCAATTTTCTAGGTCATCATTGTCATTCAACATATTCTTGCAAATCATTAGTGAAAAACTTATATTAAACAATCTTCATATATTTCAGAATTTTTGAATTATAATAAATAAATACTTTATTCATTCTACATCATTAATTAACTATTAAATATGACTAATCATATTATTCCTTAATAAATAATCTATAAAATATGAAATATGAATTATGTAATAATATTAATCAACCTCAATTTAATAAATCTTATCATTTTTATCAAAAAAATAATTTTGGAACAACCAGTTCCATTCATATTTCATTCATGGCCTCTTCATCATCATCAATTTGACTATTACTCATACCACCTTATCGATTCTCTTAATGATATTCCCCCAATGTAATTTGATTTCAATAGTTCCCATACTTTAAATATTTTAAACATTCAACCAATGATGATACCTTTGGGATACCATTATTCTTACCCATTGCATTAACCTAAATTTTAATTTCTCTTGGGAATTTAGATGCTTCGTATCCTTCTTCTCCACAATAGAAGCATATTCCCATTCCACTGAGAAATTTACTTAGTTTATTCATCCCACAATCTCAAAATATAGGATATATAATCTTCTATCATCCATGGTCTCTACCACCCAAAATCTTTAAAAACATTATCCTTCACCTCTCTGGTGAGTCTGAGAGTTAGTTAAGATTCATGTCTTAATCATATGTCATGAAAATTGATTAGGAATAATCATAATATCCTTTACTCTGGTCACCATCCCATTTGGTTACTCATCAATACAATGTCTATCACATTCAAAATTTACCAAGTTTGTTCTAGTTCCCACCATTGAATAAAATAAATGATAAAAATGTAAGAAACAACAACCATAGTGGGTAACAAAATAACAATGAAAAATCACTTATAGGATTTATAAATCCTGATAAATTATTTTTAATATTTAACACCATAGGATGATCCTAGGTCATTCATGGTCATTATTAAAATCTATCATGAAGGTTTGTAAACAGTTTTTTCATTTTCAAAGAATAACCCCAGGGAGTGTCAAACTAGGTGTGTAGCAAGGTCTGTTGTCATGAACCATGTGATGATCAAGTCCATCTCAATGTGACCTTTTCAGAGTTATTACACCTTGTTACCTCTATTATAATTGAAATCCAATGTAGTATCCATACATGGATGTTATATATTGGAAACAACTCACTCTATCCTTTACAAATTTCCATGACATTTTCCAATAATTTGACTGATCTGTATACTTATCCATAGAAATATCCTTAGAAATATCCTTAGAAATATACTTAGATATCTGAAAAATGATTTCTCATCCTATTTTCTAAATGATAAGTAAACCTATACTATTATACCCACTTAAAATACTTAAACATATCATACATATATTTTACATATTTTGAGATAAATATTAATTACATCAAACAAACACATATATGACGATCTTAAATGTATAGTTCCGTTAGAAACATGGAAACATTAAACACTAGTTCATAAGTGAGTTATGTAATCTCTCACTATGATCTTTATAACTAGAAACTTTTGTAGATAAAATGTATAAAATAACATTAATAGTTACCTAGTGAAAAAAAACATAAGAAAGGATGATCTCGGATTCTAATTAAGGATAAACAAGGGAGATATCAACATATCATGATAATAAGCGTATGAGAACATGATAATAACATTTGAAAACCATACAAAACATATCATATATCTTAAACATGATTCATTTCATAATTACTGTTAGTTAATAAGGCATTAATCATAATGGAATCAAATAACATTCACCAATAGAGCATTTAATTAGCATAAGACATATATTTGGGTCATAAATATAAGAATAGAATATCATTTACTTAGTTGTAATGGATCACTGCCAAAATATTCATTGAGGAATGGGTTCACTCACCCAAAAAAATCTTAGTAATTAGGGTTTATTCCCAAGACTACCACAGTGCATATAATCCCATACTGAATTAGATTCACTAACCATTCAAGTACTATTTATTTCATGAGATATCAATATTTACCGAATGAATTGAAAGGTGAAGGTCCCACATGTCACATAATAAAAATCACACATATGTGTTTCACATGATCATAAAACATTCACCATATTATAACCCATGAAAATAAATGGTATTCATAAAACATTCATCATATCATAACCCATGAAAATAAATGGTTTTCATAAATATTTCTTCATAGAATAACACATTTAAGAAAAATTGGTTTCAAAATAATTTCATCATTTCATCAAAGAATAATCCATAGAAGAATAATCAGGTTTCATAAGAATATTATCATAACATAACCCATGTGAATGAAACGTGATTCATAAAAAACATTCCATCATAAACATAAACCATTAATATAAACAATAAAAATGGTGTCCTAGCATTATATCTCCTAAGAACCATTTGCCACAACAAAATATTTAATCTTATGTGGGAAATGAATTTGAAGGATTACTTGGAAAAAATCATGAGGAATATTTCCTTCCTGTAATGAAAATAACTTTTCTTTTAAAACATAAAAAATATTAAAAAATCATTTTCATTGAAAATAACCATTAAAAACAAATTAAGGAATCTTTCAAGACCATTCAAAATAATTCTTGAGGAAAATATTAATTACAATTTGAAAATAACCTTTCTATCATAAATCATTCTAAAAATAATTTTCATTGAAAAAACATTTGAAAACATACAAAGGGAGTTTTAAAGAAAATGAGTGGTCATGATAGCTAGAAATTCCATTCATGTCATACATATTTAAGCATGAACTCCATCCACATATTTGGTAAAATTCATATTGGAATTATTTGGAAAATGACATGAATAATCAATTATAAAAAAATAGTAAAAAGTAAAACATGGGAACAATATTCTTAAATAAATTCCTTATATAATGAGAAAAAAAAAATTAAAACAATTTTATAACACATGGATATGGAAGGAAAGGTGTTTTTGACATAACAGAGAAATATGGTCTGTTTAATTAAAAAAATATTTTGGAATCATGAGTATATAAAGAGGGTAAAATTAATCAAAAATATGTATTCCTAAGAAATAACTAGTGGAAATGAGAATTCATTAATTTCCTAATAGATGGATTATAATATTTCATCATTAAAAGCATAAACATAAGAAACATCAATAAACGATGAGATTGTAATGACAAACCCTTATAACTTTATTAACAGTCAAATCTTATGCCACAAGAAATTATTACATTAAATGAAACTGACAATATCATGAGAGTAAATAAATTCATTATATTACATGTAAAAGGGGCTTTATATACACCTCATAAAATAATTTTGGTGCATAACATAATATTTGTCCCAGCGAAGAAAATTTGAGACAAAAATACCTAATAACATTGGTATCTTTTGAATTATAAGAATTATGAAAGATAATTTCTCAAATGGAAATGTCAATCCAAATATTTTTATGAGACGATTCATAAAATTCATTCTTGGACATTATATAATATTTATTTAAGAAACAAGTGGTGAATACTGTATATATCCCACATATATAAAAGTGAGATGAAAAGTCACTTAATGTATATCTCAACTACCTTCATACATGTTCAATACTCCAATATAAAAAATATATGTTTATTATACATATATTACAGAACCATAAATATATATATTAATCATATCATATTTAATTTATATATGATCTTTTATTACCCGTTTATTAACAATTCCATGATAATGTCTTGTTTCAGGTACTAAATTCCTTGTTTTTTGTGTATGTTCTAATTTGTTAATTTTTGGACCTATTTATTTAATAATGTTTTAATTATATTTATAGTTTTAAAAATTATATATATATATCATATATATTCATTATATATGAATTTTTGTTAGTCTATAAATGTTAGATATAAAATGAAATACACTATCCATGGGGACGGTAGGCTGTACGTATGCATGAACGATGTATCCATTTTTTCTCAAAGAATTAAAAGAAAGAAATATAAATAATATATTACCATTATATTATAATATTAATGTTAAATATATCACTAATTTTCATTTAAATCATCCTTATTATATTCCATGTAAAGTGTGAATGAATCACATCGCTTCGCGATGCTGTAGTCTGTTATACACACGATCGATGTTATTGTATTCCAATAGAATTGAAGGTATGAAGGTATACTTTATATAATAAATATTAATTATAATAATATCATAAATATCATATATAAACATTTAATTTATCCTTACATAAATCTGTGAGATGTTGTAATTGGAAAACAAATGACATTGTTTCATGGGGTTTAGTATGTCCTACATATGAATGATGGTTTTGTATCTCATTTGATGGAAGATGGGAAGTATTTAGGTTATGAAATTTATATAATAATATTTCATATTATGTTAGAAACTAAGGTTATTATATCATAATTTTTAATAATAATTGATATACATGGAGGAGTAAATGAAATATAATTCTCAATTAGCGACATTACCTCCTCTTTAGACAACATCCTTTGGTTTTCCCCAAAAGGTTTCATAGGTTGGACTTCTGGAAAAAATGGGGCTTATATTATGATATTAGAGATTTATGTATGTTATTTGGGAAGCTATTTTAAGAACCAGTGTGTTTTTTAGGTGTTAATATGAGAGGATCAGGAGTGGCCTTTTTTAAGTGAGGTGACTGACACACATGTAATTTTTTAAAAGAAAAAAGGTGTACATAGGATTTTAATATGTCACAAGGATCCTAAATGGTCTATTCTCGAGATTCAACCATGATAAAGTAGAAATATTTCTTGGAATTGTGGTTTCACTTGTCTTGGGTCATTTTTAACCCATATCATTTTAGTTTTACCATGGTAAACCCAATTCTACCTTAGCTATAGTAATTAATTGTTATTATTTTACTATACATTTCGGTCAATAATTATTTCAAAAATATTAGATAATATAAATTCTGATGATTCCATATATTAAATATTTTTTTAAAATTCAACACATAGTAGTGGAGAAATTTATTTTAAAATTAACCCTATAGATGCGATGAAAAATGTGTTTTCAGAAGATAAAATCTTTGAAAGATTATAATTTTTTAATCAAAATTCAATATTAAATTGATTCTAATGACCTGAATTTGAGTAATGGATATATATTTGAACTATTTTTTACTTTTAAAACTATATTAAAATAAATTTTTTGTTTTAAACTATTTATATTAAATGAAAATTCTTATTTAATACTTGTATTTTTCACTATTCATCGAAAAATACACCAAAAAATCTAGGATATGAGCTTGACTGGTCCTAAAAAATATATTGGTAAGAAGTAAAGATACAAAGAAATATTAGTAATTACAAGTGGGTTTTCAAATTCTAGAGTAAACAACTCCACACATATCATCATTCACTAACGAGTTGCAGTACTCAGGAGCACCGAAAGTCCACAATGTGCATCCTTCAAGGACCACCCACTTGGACAAAGTGTCAGACACCTGGTTAGATTCTCTGTAAATATGTGACACAAGAAGGTTGATATGACCAAGATAGTTCATTTTAGTAACCTAGTTAGGGAGGATCTTCTATGGGACATTCCTACTCCTTTTTTTTAAGTCTCAACCGTATTCTTAGAATCAAATTCAATCCATAGATCATGCCAACGGTGATGAATAGCATGATTAATAGCGTATATTATTTCCTAGAGTTCATCCTAATATGTCATCCCTATACCAATATAATGATAAAAATAGCCCTTCACAAATCCTCGGTGGGTTCAGAAAACACCTTCATAGCCCGATGGTCCTGGTGTTCCTAAAGACGCGTCATCCACATTTTCCTTGATCCTCATGCCAATGAGCAGTATCCATCTCACCGATTTCAGTAAAATTGGTTGTCTCGGCCTACCTACAACCCCCAAGAACCTGAGGATGTTAAAATCAGTCATATCATTGTTCATCGACCCATTCTTGATGGAAACAATAGCATGCACATCCCTATGTATATCGAGAATTCTAGAATGTGTACTCCGAGTCTGCTCCTCAAGAAACTTGGTGTTGCGACCTCTCCAGATGCAGTCTAGGACAATGACCATAGTGACCAGTAGCATATTGTGCACCTGCATACTCAGATCAACACTGTATAATGCAGAAAGCATGTCATCGATTGACATGCACGTGTCAATATCCACTCCATACGCAAGCCCTGCATAGCACAAATGTGACTTTGCATATGTACATGCAGTAAAGAGGTGATGTATGTTTTCTTTAGAACTAATATAAATTGGATAGGGAGATGAAAAATAGTGTCCAGACCTATTCAACTGATTCTGTGTTGGGAGTTTACACTTCCAGATTCACCATATGAGTATAAAATTTGCAGGTTGTGTGAAACTAACCTTGAAAGTAACATGCCAGTAGGGGATTTCAGACGAGGTGCCAACCCTTTTCTGGTAATTCTCTTTATCCATGACCTGTCCATTTTTTCTAGGTTTCAACACCATAGTATCAGCATCCATGAAGGTTTAACATCGAATCTCCTTCAAAACCTGCAAAGGAAGAAAATCCAGAGTAGGGTATTGCGTAATTAGATCAGAAATTCTCATCCATGCCCTGCCAGGGTTAATGCTCAGCATGTTCCAAATCGGCTAATCTAGCCAGAATGTGTCCCAACAATTAAGGTCAAAGCTTCTGCAGAACAACCATTTAATGTCCTGCATAATCTCATGAAAGGATCCTTTGATTACTGGCTAGACTAAGGAGCCAATATGATATGGAAATCCATCAATCAACCTGTCCTTGAATAGAATGATTATAAAACCACAGGAGGGATCAACAGAGGTTAACTAGGTCCATGTAAACATACTGATCAGACTATCATTGAAAATTTGTTGATCCTTAACCGTAAGCCCCCCCCCCCCCATTTCAATGGGTTTAATTCAATATTTCCATGAAACTGTGGACAGTTTCTTTTCATGCACAGATCCAGTACATATGAAGTTCCTAATCATGATGATGTGAGACGCACGGGGTGGCCCGATCTTCACGGTGTAGGTCAGAAGATGAAGGATGCGGTTTGGGGCTAAGTGGTGGATGATGGGTATGGATAGCATATTCAAGTAGTCAATCAACACTATAAAGAATGTGACCTACTACTTAGACAACACACTCAAGGGAGGGATGCGATAGCCAATCCACACAACAATGCACTTGGGTTGAGGCACGAAATTGGGGGATTTGTGATCTTGGATCACCAATCTAACTTATAGATTGACAAGGCAAGAATGCACAAGAGCAAGGGGGAAATTCATAACAATTCTCACACAACAGGTAGAAACAAGCATAATCTCTCAATTAATTCTTGGATGAAAATACAATTCCATGGTATATTTATAGCTAAGGGGTGATATAATAGTCAAGTTTATAATACCCTAAAGTCATAAAGGCTAAACCTACCTTGTTCCCTTAAAGCCAAAAAGATAAAGTCTAACAAGGACTTTTGGGAAAAGTAGCCCATGCATTTCTACCCATAGCCCACCAGATTTGACTTTGAGTACCTATCCTACTAGATTTGACTTTGGTGTCCAAAGATTCCATTCTAGAATCTCCAAGTGCGCAAGACTTCCAAAATTCGTGCAAACATGTGTCTTGGGCTTTATGCAACTCATTTGGGCTTAAATAAGAGTGATAATAAGCCCATTTTCCACTTCTGTGCATGCAACTTAGGTTTGGGCCTTTTAATGCAGCGAGATGAGATTTTGTTGCCACTTGTAGTCTCTTTAATCTTCCTTGCATCATTTGGACATGGAAATCCATCTTCACAAATGTCATCAAGTCAATGTCATCAGCCGGTTTCATATCATCCTCCCTCTCTTGAAAAGGAGTCATCCTCGACTCTTCATCATCTACATCCAAATATAAGGGAATATTAGAAATATTGACTTTAAAAATAACTCTGTACTCACCTTGCAATGCGATTTTGTACGCAATAGTATCAAGCACAAAGTCTAGCCCATATCCATGTATCTTTATCTTTGACTTCCATTTCTTTTGAAGCCTCTCTAGCTTCTTTGATTTCCCATGTTGTTGGTTAAAATGTTGTTTTCCTTCCATATTTCTACATTCCTATAAAGGAAATGAAACTTGATCAATAGTGGTAGGGAAGCTAAATCCAAAAATAGTTCCTGATGGAAAAAATTGAGTTATAGAGTGATCTCCCCTTTTGTAAGATGACTCTGTATGAGGTAGAAAGTCATTCCAATAATTTAGAACCATGATGTTGTTAATGGATCCTTAAATTACTTTTCTCTCTCTAATAGGAAGCAAACAAGGTTGTGCCTCCTCAAGAATGAATCCATCATACACCTGTGACAAAGATTTCACATTAGTTGACAATGAAGAAGTTAAGTCGTTAGTTTTCAACATTACCTCTTTGTACATAAGTATTATAAGGTTCTGCTGAGAAATCAAAGCTTATTTAACCTCTCTTTTGTCTATCATTGCATTTTTTCACGCGTTGACCTCTCTTTTATCTCTTGATTTTTCGTTAAATTCAATAAATATTCTTCTCTCATTCTCACCTCTCACCTCATTCTCTCCTTTTTCTCTCTATCATTTTTTCTAAATCACTCATTTTTTTCTTCTCTTTCAAAATACGATCTTCAATAACTTGTTTGGGGGGAATTAAGATGAGGTTTATAGGTTCCCCTCAGAGTATAAAAGAATTATGGTTTTCAAAACCATCATCGGTCACAAGATGATCATGTTTCCATGGCTGACCTTGAAGTATGTGTCATGCCTTCATTGGTACTACATCACATAGTACCACATCATTATACTTCCCAGTGTTGAATAATACCATCACCTGTTTTTTGACCATCAGCTCTCTGCAATCATTCAACCATTGAAGTATGTACGGATATTGGTGATTCAAATTAGGGAGCCTCAACTTCTCCACCAATTCAATGCTTGCCACATTGCTACAACTTCCCCCACCAATGATGATATTGCATACCATTCCATTGATTTGGAACTGGGTATGGAAAAGGTTCTCCCTTTGATCTTTCTCGTTAAACATCATTTGAGCACTCAAAACCTTCCTTGTGATGAAAAGATCACCTTCTTCTAGAAATTATCCATTATCAATTTTCAAGGAATCCTCCACCTCTTTCTCTGACTTCTCTCAATCAATCTCCCACTCTCCATACTTTTTTATAGTCATGGTGCACCGGTTTGGGCACTCACTAGCAATGTGACCCCTTTCTTTACATTTGAAACATTAAATATCCTGATTCCTCATTTGGTTAGACTCAAAAGTAGGTTTCTTAAGTGGAAGAATTACCTTGTCACTTTTGCGGTCAACCACATCTTTTTTCTTTGATGGTTCTCCAATACCCTTCCTCATATTTCTCCATGGTGTGAAGGGGGTAGTGGGTTTGCTCATGTTGCTCCTCCTTTTGATTTTTTGTTCAATCTTGGTGGCTTGGTGGATCATATCTTGTATCTTTGCATGGTTGTAAATCTCTACTTTATTCGCAATCTCCAGATTGAGCCCATGTAAAAAAATTTCCATGGTTGCCTTCAGATCCTCCTTGATGTTTGCTTGAATCATGGAAATTTACATCTCCTCATAGTAGTCTTATATACTCTTACTCCCTTGGGTGAGCCGCTGAAGTTTGTTGTGGAGATCTCTATGGTAGTGTGAGGGAACAAACCGCTTTTGCATTCCAAACTTCATCTCTTCCCATGTTTGGATAAGATGTCCTCCATATCGGGCTCTCTCCTTTTGAACTTGATCCCACCATTTTAAGGCATAATCAATGAATTCAAGGGCTGCAAGATTTAACTTTTTCTCTTCAGAATAGGTATGACATGAAAACACCTGCTCGATCCGTATCTCCCACTCCAATTATGCTTCTGGATCACTTTTCCCTTGAAATGGAGGGACTTTTACCTTGATCCAGCCAAGTAGTTCATCTTCATGTTGTCTCCTTTGGCCTCCTCTAGGTTGTTGGTATAACCTCCTCCTTTGAGGGATAATCTCAAAATCATAATCAAAGTTATCCATCTCCTCCTCTATGATGCGGGTAAGATGTCGTGCTGAAGCGCGCTGTGGGTTTTCATGGATCATCCTCAGGCTTGGTTTATTCTCCAATTCATCAATCCTCTCAGGCAGAAATTCAAACTTCCTATCAAGAAGCTTCTCTAAGTGGCTTACCAAAGCTTTCATTGGAGTTGCGTAGATTTGGGTGTGGGAGATCTACTTCGACTTCCTTCATCGCTAACATGTTCAATTTTCTTCCCACAATCTTCTACCATGATAAATTACACAAATGCAAACACACATAGGGAGAAACACACACAATGATACACACTCACTCGCACACGTGAAATGTACACACACATACAAAAAATATATACACACACACACACACTCACGCACGCAAGATATACACACTCATGCACATAAAAATAGACACATATTCTCACAAGGATACACACTCACACACATGATATGTACACACATAAACGCACAACAATATATACACACTCACTCACACAAGATGCACAAACTCATGAACACAAGGATACACACTCTCTCTCGAAAGTACACACACTCACACACGCAAGATGTACACACACGCACACACAACACAGACACACACACGCACACAAGTTACACACACTCAATAATTTTTTTTTTCTTATTTCTTTCCACTCTCAATGCTCAATTTAAATTCCAAACTCTTATGAAATATAATACCTTGTTTAGGGTGATCACTTTCCAGCAATATTTCCCTAATCAAGATTGTTTCGGGGGATGGATTAACATAACCCGCTTGAGTGGTAAAGGGTAAAGGGTCAAAAAAAGGTAGAAAATGGATAGACGGTGGGTGGAAAAGGGGGCACAAAGGTGGTATTTGGGTTTTACCCAATTGTGCAAGATAAGAAAACTTAATTACATTATGAGCCCAAAATGATATGGGGATGAAGTAAAATGATGGAGAAAGTGATGTATGGAAGTGGAAAGCACTAACAATGTAAAGCACGATGATGAAGTAATTGTATCTGCTTTTTTTCTTTTTTTCTGTCAAATCTCCCTAAAAAGTGTTGTGCTTGGAGTTTTAAAGCACAAGATGATGAATAGAGTAAGACAATTTTTATTTTGAAATCTCTCGAATAAAGGATGTGCTTAATTTTGAAAAGCAGAAAATGATGAGTTGAGAGAATTTGATTTTTTTTTTGATTTTTTTTACCGGATAAAAATCACATATGGTGAATCAAACGCACAATGATTAAGAAAGAAAATTTTGATCAATTTATAATAATCCAACTTGCACAAATTAGGCCAATTTGGAAGGATTCAAGAAAAGATATTTTTTTTGAAAGGGTGAATAATATGGAAGGATAAGGAGGGTAAGGCGTAAGAGTAACGTAAATGAAGGAATAGATGCCTACTATGTCAACCAGAGCTCTGATACCAACTGATGTGAGACGCATGGGGTGGCCCAATCTTCACAGCGTAGGTCGGCGGATGAAGGATGCGGTTCAGGGCTAAGTGGTGGATGATGGGTATGGATAGCGGATGCAAGTAGTCAATTAACACTATAAAGAGTGCGACCTACTACTTAGACAACACACTCAAGGTATGGATTTGATAGCCAATCCACACAACAGCACACTTGGGTTGAGGCACGGAATTGGGGGCTTTGTGATCGTGGATCACCAATCTAACTTGTAGATTGAAAAGGCAAGAATGCACAAGAGCAAGGGGGAAATTTGGAACAATTCTCACACAACGGGGAAAAACAAACATAAGCTCTCAATTAAGTCTTGGATGAAAATACAATTCCATGGGCTATTTATAGCCAAGGGGTGATATAATAGTCAATGGTCTAATACCCTAAAATCATAAAGGCTAAACATACCTTGTCCCCTTAAATTCAAAAATATAAAGTCTAACAATGGCTTTTGGGAAAAGTTGTCCATGCCTTTCCACCCATAGCCCACCAGGTTTGACTTTGAGTACCTAGCCCACCGGATTTGACTTTGGTGTCCAAAGATGTCATTCTAGAATCTCCAAGTGGGCAAGACTTCCAAAATTCATGAAAAAATGTGTCTTGGGCTTTATGCATCTCATTTGGGCTTAAATAAGAGTGATAATAAGCCCATTTTCCACTTCCTTGGATGCAACTTAGGTTTGGGCCTTTTAATGCAGCGAGATGGGCTTTCGTTTCCACTTGTAGTCTCTTTAATCTTCCTTGCATCATTTGTATATGAAACTCCATCTTCGCAAATTCCATCAAGTCAATGTCATCAGCCGGTTTCATATCATCCTCTCTCTCTTGAAAAGGGGTCATCCTCTACTCTTCATCATCTACATCCAAATACGAGGGAATATTAGAAACATTGACTTTAAAAATAACTTTGTACTCACCTTGCAATGCGATTTTGTATGCAATCGTATCAAGCACCAATTTTGGCCCATCTCCATGTATCTTTATCTTTGACTTCCATTTATTTTGAAGCCTCTCTAGCTTCTTTGATTTCCCATGTTGTTGGTTAACATGTTGTTTTCCTTCCATATTTCTACTTTCCTGCAAAGGAAATGAAACTTTATCAATAGTGGTAGGGAAGCTAAATCCAAAAATAGTTCTAGATGGAAAAAATTGAGTTATAGAGTGATCTCCCCTTTTGTAAGACGACTCTGTATAAGGTGGAAACTCCTTACAATCCTTTAGAACCATGATGTCATTAATGGATACTTGAATTACTTTTATCTCTCTAATAGGAAGCAAACAAGGTTGTGCCACCTCAAGAATGAATCCATCATACACTTGTGACAAAGATTTCACAATAGTTGACAATGAAGAAGTTAAGTCATTAGTTTTCAACATTACCTCTTTGTACATAAGTACTAAAAGGTTCTGCTAAGAAATCAAAGCTTCTTTAACCTCTCTTTTATCTATCATTACATTTTTCCACTCGTTGACCTCTCTTTTCTCTCTTGATTTTTCATTAAATTCAATAAATCTTCTTCTCTCATTCTCACCTCTCCCCTCATTCTCTCCTTTTTCTCTATATCTCATTTTTTCTTGATCACTCATTTTTTTCTTCTCTTTCAAAATACGATCTTCAAGAACTTGTTTTGGGGGAATCAGGATGAGGGTTATAGGTTCCCCTCGGAGTATAAACGAATTATGGTTTTCAAAACCATCATCGGTCACATGCTGATCATGTTTCCATGGTTGACCTTGAAGTATGTGGCATGCCTTCATTGGTACTACATCACATAGTACCACATCATTATACTTCCCAATGTTGAATAATACCATCACCTATTTTTTGACCATCATCTCTCCACAAACATTCAACCATTGAAGTATGTATGGATATTGGTGCTTCAAAGTCGGGAGCCTCAACTTCTCCACCAATTCAATGCTTTACACATTGCTACAACTTCCTCCACCAATGATGATATTGCATACCTTCCCATTGATTTGGCACTGCGTATGGAAAAGGTTCTCCCTTTGATCTTTCTCATTAAACATCATTTGAGCACTCAAAACCTTCCTTGTGATGATAAGATCACCTTCTTTAACAAATTCTCCATTATCAATTTTCCAGGAATCCTCCACCTCTTTCTATGACTTCTCCCTATGAATCTACCACTCTCCATACTTGTTTATGGTCATAGTGCACAGGTTTGGCCACTCACTAGCAATGTGACCCCTTTCTTGACATTTGAAACATTGAATATCCTGATTCCTCATTTGGTCAGACTCAAAAGTAGGTTTCTTAGGTGGAAGAAATACCTTGTCACTTTTGCGGTCAACCATCTCTTTTTCATTTGATAGTTCTCCAGTCCCCTTCCCCGGATTTCTCCACGGTGTGAATGGGGTAGTGGGTTTTTTCATGTTGATCCTCCTTTTGATTTTTTGTTCAATCTTGGTGGCCTGGTGGATCGTATCTTGTATCTATACATGGTTGTAAATGTCCACTTGATCCGCGATCTCCCGATTGATCCCATGTAAAAAACATTCCATGGTAGCATTCAGATCCTCCTTGATGTTTGCTTGAATCATGGCAATTTGCATCTCCTCATACTAGTCTTCTACACTCTTAATCCCTTGGGTGAGCCGATGAAGATTGTTGTGGAGATCTCTATGGTAGTGTGAGGGAACAAACCGATTCCGCGTGGCAAACTTCATCTCTTCCTAAGTTTGGATAATACGTCCTCCGTATTGGGCTCTCTCCTTTTGAAATTGATCCCACCATATTAATGCATAATCAATGAATTCAAGGGCTGCAAGATTTACCTTTTTCTCTTCAAAATAGGTATGACATGAAAACACCTGCTCGATCCATATCTCCCACACCAATTATGCTTTTGGATCACTTTTCCATTGAAATGGAGGGACTTTTACCTTGATCCTTCCAAGTAGTTCATCTTCATGTTGTCTCCTTTAGCCTCCTCTAGGTTGTTGGTGCAACCTCCTCCATTGCGGGATAATCTCAAAAATCATCATCAAAGTTATCCATCTCCTCCTCCATGATGCGGGTAAGATGTGGTGCCGAAGCACGCTGTGGGTTGTCATGGATTATCCTCAGGCTTGGTTTATTCTCCAATTCATCAATCCTCTCATGCAGAAATTCAAACTTCCAATCAAGAAGCTTCTCGAAGTGGCTCACCCAAGCTTGCATTTGGATTTGCATAGCTTTGGGTGTGGTAGATCTACTTCGACTTCCTTCATCGCTAACATGAGCAATTTTCTTCCCACAATCTTCTACCATGATAAATTACACAAACGCAAACACACACAGGGAGAAACACACACAATGATACACACTCACTCACACACGTGAAATGTACACACACATACACAAAAGATGTACACACACACACTCACGCACGCAAGATATACACACTCATGCACATAAAAATAGACACATATTCTCACAAGGATACACACTCACACATACGAGATATACACACATACACACACAACAAGATATACACACTCACTCACACAAGATGCACAAACTCATGAACACAAGGATACACACACTCTCTCGAAAGGATACACACTCACACACGCAAGATGTATACACACGCACACACAACACTGACACACACACACACACAAGTTACACACACTCAAGAATGTTTTTTTTTTCTTATTTCTCTCCGCTCGCAATACTCAATTTAAATTCCAAACTCTTATGAAATATAAAACCTTGTTTGAGGTGATCATTTGCCACCAATATTTCCCCAATCAAGATTGTGTCGGGGGCTGGATTAACACAACCCTCTTGAGTGGTAAAGGTTAAAGGGTGAGAAGAGGGTAGAAAATGGATAGACGGTGGGTGGAAATGGGGGTACAAAGGTGGTATTTGGGTTTTTCCCGATTGTGCAAGATAAGAAAAATTAATTACAATATGAGCCCAAAATGATATGGGGATGAAGTAAAATGATGGAGAAAGTGATGTATGGAAATAGAAAGCGCTAATAATGAAAATCATGATGATGAAGTAATTGTATCCTCTTTTTTTCTATTTTTTCCGTCAAATATCCCTAAAAAGTGTTGTGCTTGGAGTATTAATACACAAGATGATGAATAGAGAGTAAGCCAATTTTTATTTTGAAATCTCTCTAATAAAGGATGTGCTTAATTTTGAAAAGCACAAAATGATGAGTTGAGAGAATTTGATTTTTTTTTTTTTGATTTTTTTTACCGGATAAAAATCACATATAGTGAATCAAACGCACAAAGATGAAGAAATAAAATTTGGCTCAATTTATAATAATCCAACTCGCACAAATTAGGAAAATTTGGAAGGCTTCAAGAAAATAGATTCTTTTTGTTGAAAGGGTGAATAATATGGATGGATAAGGAGGGTAAGGCATAAAAGTAATGTAAATGAAGGAATAGATTCCTACCGTGTCAACCAGAGCTCTAATACCAACTGATATGAGACGCACGGGGTGGCCCAATCTTCACGGCATAGGTCGGCAGATGAAGGATTTGGTTCGGGGCTAAGTGGTGGATGATGGGTATGGATATCAGATGCAAGTAGTCAATCAACACTATAAAGAGTGTAACCCACTAATTAGACAACACACTCAAGGGATGGATGCGATAGCCAATCCACACAACAACGCACTTGGGTTGAGGCATGGAATTGGGGGCTTTGTGATCTTGGATCACCAATCAAACTTGTAGATTGAAAAGGAAAGAATGCATAAGAGCAGGGGGAAATTTGGAACAATTCTCACACAACGGGGAAAAACAAACATAAGCTCTCAATTAAGTCTTGGATGAAAATACAATGTCATGGGCTATTTATAGCCAAGGGATGATATAATTGTCAAGGGTATAATACCCTAAAGTCAAAAAGACTAAACCTACCTTGTCCCCTTAATGTCAGAAAGATAAAATCTAACAATGACTTTTGGGAAAAGTTGCTCATGCCTTTCCACCCATAGCCCACCAGATTTGACTTTGAGTACCTAGCCCACTGGATTTGACTTTGGTGTCCAAAGATGCCATTCTAGAATCTCCAAGTGGGAAAGACTTCCAAAATTCGTGCAAAAATGTGTCTTGGGCTTTATGCATCTCATTTGGGATTAAATAAGAGTGATAATAAGCCCATTTTCCACTTCCGTGCATGCAACTTAGGTTTGGGCCTTTTAATGCAGCGAGATGGGCTTTCGTTCCCACTTGTAGTCTATTTAATCTTCCTTGAATTATTTGGACATGCAACTCCATCTTCGCAAATGTCATCAAGTCAATGTCATCAGCCGGTTTCATATCATCCTCCCTCTCTTGAAAAGGAGTCATCCTCGACTCTTCATCATCTACATCCAAATACAAGGGAATATTAGAAACATTGACTTTAAAAATAACTCTGTACTCACCTTGCAATGTGATTTCGTATGCAATCGTATCAAGCACCAAGTTTGACCCATCTCCGTGTATCTTTATCTTTGACTTCCATTTCTTTTGAAGCCTCTCTAGCTTCTTTGATTTCCCATGTTGTTTGTTAACATGTTGTTTTCCTTCCATATTTCTACTTTCCTGCAAATGAAATGAAACTTGATCAATAGTGGTAGGGAAGCTAAATCCAAAAATAGTTCCATATGGAAAAAAATTGAGTTATAGAGTGATCTCCCCTTTTGTAAGACGACTCTATATGAGGTGGAAACTCCTTCCAATCCTTTAGAACCATGATGTCGTTAATGGATCCTTGAATTACTTTTCTCTCTCTAATAGGAAGCAGACAAGGTTGTCCCTCCTCAAGAATGAATCCATCATACACCTGCGACAAATATTTCACAATAGTTGACAATGAAGAAGTTAAGTCATTAGTTTTCAATATTACCTATTTCTACATAAGTACTAGAAGGTTCTGCAGAGAAATCAAAGCTTCTTTAACCTCTCCCTTATCTATCATTGCATTTTTTCACTCGTTGACCTCTCTTTTCTCTCCTGATTTTTCATTAAATTCAATAAATCTTCTTCTCTCATTCTCACCTCTCCCCTTATTCTCTCCTTTTTCTCTTTCTCTCATTTTTTCTTGATCCCTCATTTTTTTCTTCTCTTTCAAAATACGATCTTCAAGAACTTGTTTGGGGGGGATCAGGATGAGGGTTATAGGTTCCCCTCGGAGTATAAAATAATTGTGGTTTTCAAAACCATCATCGTTCACACGCTGACCATGTTGCCATGGCTGACCTTGAAGTATGTGGCATGCCTTCATTGGTACAATATCACATAGTACCACATCATTATACTTCCCAATGTGAATAATACCATCACCTATTTGTTGACCATCAGCTCTCCGCAATCATTCAACCATTGAATTATGTATGGATATTGGTGCTTCAATGTCGGGAGCCTCAACTTCTCCACCAATTCAAAGCTCCCACATTGCTATAACTTCCCCCACCAATGATGATATTGCATACCTTCCCATTGATTTGGAACTGGGTATGGAAAAGGTTCTCCCTTTGATCTTTCTCATTAAACATCATTTGATCACTCAAAACCTTCCTTGTGATGATAAGATCGCCTTCTTCTACAAATTATCCAATATCAATTTTGAAGGAATCCTCCACCTCTTTCTCTGACTTCTCTCTATCGATCTCCCACTCTCCATACTTGTTGATGGTCATGGTGCACTGGTTTGGGCACTCACTAGCAATGTGACCCCTTTCTTGACATTTGAAACATTGAATATCCTCATTCCTCATTTGGTTAGATTCAAAAGTAAGTTTCTTAGGTGGAAGAATTACCTTGTCACTTTTACGGTCAACCACCTCTTTTTCCTTTGATGGTTCTCCAACCCCCTTCCTCGGATTTCTCCATGGTGTGAAAGGGGTAGTGGGTTTCCTCATGTTGCTCATCCTTTTGATTTGTTGTTCAATCTTGGTGGATTGGTGGATCATATCTTGTATCTCTACATGGTTGTAAATATCCACTTGATCCGCAATCTCCAGATTGAGCCCATGTAAAAATTGTTCCATGGTTGCCTTTAGATCTTCCTGGATGTTTGCTTGAATCATGGAAATTTGCATCTCCTCGTAGTAGTCTTCTATACTCTTACTCCCTTGGGTGAGCCGCTGAAGTTTGTTGTGGAGATCTCTATGGTAGTGTGAGGGAACAAACCGCTTCCGCCTGGAAAACTTCATCCCTTCCCAAGTTTGGATAGGACGTCCTCCATATCGGGCTCTCTCCTTTTGAACTTGATCCCACCATATTAATGCATAATCAATGAATTCAAAGGCTGCAAGATTTACCTTTTTCTCTTCAGAGTAGGTATGACATGAAAACACCTACTCGATCCGTATCTCCCACTCCAAGAATGCTTCTGGATCACTTTTCCCTTGAAATGGAGGGACTTTTACCTTGATCCTACCAAGTAGTTCATCTTCATATTGTCTCCTTTGGCCTCCTCTAGGTTGTTGGTACAACCTCCTCCTTTGCGGGATAATCTCAAAATCATCATCAAAGTTATCCATCTCCTCCTCCATGATGCGGGTAAGATGTGGTGCCGAAGCACGCTGTGGGTTGTCATGGATTATCCTCAGGCTTGGTTTATTCTCCAATTCATCAATCCTCTCATGCAGAAATTCAAACTTCCAATCAAGAAGCTTCTCGAAGTGGCTCACCCAAGCTTGCATTTGGATTTGCATAGCTTTGGGTGTGGTAGATCTACTTCGACTTCCTTCATCGCTAACATGAGCAATTTTCTTCCCACAATCTTCTACCATGATAAATTACACAAACGCAAACACACACAGGGAGAAACACACACAATGATACACACTCACTCACACACGTGAAATGTACACACACATACACAAAATATGTACACACACACACTCACGCACGCAAGATATACACACTCATGAACATAAAAATAGACACATATTCTCACAAGGATACACACTCACACACACGAGATGTACACACATAAACACACAACAAGATATACACACTCACTCACACAAGATGCACAAACTCATGAACACAAGGATACACACACTCTCTCAAAAGGATACACACTCACACACGCAAGATGTACACACACACGCACACAACATTGACACACACACGCACACAAGTTACACGCACTCAAGAATGTTTTTTATGCTTATTTCTCTCCACTCTCAATACTCAATTTAAATTCCAAACTCTTATGAAATATAATACCTTGTTTAGGGTGATCACTTTCCACCAATATTTCCCCAATCAAGATTGTGTCAGGGGTTGGATTAACACAACCCACTTGAGTGGTAAAGGGTAAAGGGTGAAAAGAGGGTAGAAAATGGATAGACAATGGGTGGAAAAGGGGGCACAAAGGTGGTATTTGGGTTTTCCCTATTGTGCAAGATAAGAAAAATTAGTTACAATATGAGTCCAAAATGATATGGGGATGAAGTAAAATGATGGAGAAAGTGATGTATGGAAATGGAAAGCGGTAATAATGCAAAGCACGATGATGAAGTAATTGTATCTGTTTTTTTTTTCTTTTTTTCCGTCAAATCTCCCTAAAAAGTGTTGTGCTTGGAGTTTTAAATCACAAGATGATGAATAGAGAGTAAGACAATTTTTATTTTGAAATCTCTTGAATAAATGATGTGCTTAATTTTGAAAAGCACAAAATGATGAGTTGATAGAATTTGATTTTTTTTTTTGATTTTTTTTTACCAGATAAAAATCACATATAGTGAATCAAACGCACAATGATGAAGAAAGAAAATTTGGCTCAATTTATAATAACCCAACTTGCACAAATTAGGCCAATTTGGAAGGATTCAAGAAAAGAGATTTTTTTTTTGAAAGGGTGAATAATATGGAAGGATAAGGAGGGTAAGGCGTAAGAGTAATTTAAATGAAGGAATAGATGCCTACTGTGGCAACCGGAGCTCTAATACCAACTGATGTGAGACGCATGGTGTGGCCCTATCTTCACGGCGTAGGTCGGCGGATGAAGGATGCGGTTTGGGGCTAAGTGGTGGATTATGGTTATGGATAGCGGATGCAAGTAGTCAATCAACACTATAAAGAGTGTGACCTACTACTTAGACAACACAGTCAAGGGAGGGATGTGATAGACAATCCACACAACAAAGCACATGGGTTGAGGCACGGAATTGGGGGCTTTGTGATTTTGGATCACCAATCTAACTTGTATATTGACAAGGCAAGAATGCACAAGAGCAAGGGGGAAATTCAGAACAATTCTCACACAACGGGGGAAAACAAACATAAGCTCTCAATTATGTCTTGGATGAAAATACAATGCCATAGGCTATTTATAGCCAAGGGGTCATGTAATAGTCAAGGGTCTAATACCCTAAATTCATAAAGGTTAAACCTACCTTTTCCCCTTAAAGTCAAAAAGATAAAGTCTAACAATGACTTTTAGGAAAAGTAGCCCATGTCTTTCCACCCCTAGCCCACCAGATTTGACTTTGAGTACCTAGCCCATCGGATTTGACTTTGGTGTCCAAAGATGCCATTCTAGAATCTCCAAGTGGGAAAGACTTCCAAAATTCGTGCAAAAATGTGTCTTGGCCTATATGCATCTCATTTGGGCTTAAATAAGAGTGATAATAAGACCATTTTCCACTTCCCTACATGCAACTTAGGTTTGGGCCTTTTAATGCAGCGAGAAGGGCTTTCGTTGCCACTTGTAGTCTCTTTAATCTTCCTTGCATCATTTGGACATACAACTCCATCTTCGCAAATGCCATCATGTCAATGTCATCAGCCAGTTTCATATCATCCTCCCTCTCTTGAAAAGGAGTCATCCTCGACTCTTCATCATCTACATCCAAATACGAGGGAAGATTAGAAACATTGACTTTAAAAATAACTCCGTACTCACCTTGCAATGCGATTTTGTATGCAATCGTATCAAGCACCAAGTTTGGCCCATCTCCATGTATCTTTATCTTTGAATTCCATTTCTTTTGAAGCCTCTCTAGCTTCTTTGATTTTCCATGTTGTTGGTTAGCATGTTTTTTTCCTTACATGTTTCTACTTTCCTACAAAGGAAATGAAACTTGATCGATAGTGGTAGGGAAGCTAAATCCAAAAATAGTTCCAAATGGAAAAAATTGAGTTATAGAGTGATCTCCCCTTTTGTAAGACGACTCTGTATGAGGTAGAAACTCCTTCCAATCCTTTAGAACCATGATGTCGTTAATGGATCCTTGAATTACTTTTCTCTCTCTAATAGGAAGCAGACAAGGTTGTGCCTCCTCAAGAATGAATCCATCATACACCTGCGACAAATATTTCACAATAGTTGACAATGAAGAAGTTAAGTCGTTAGTTTTCAACATTACCTCTTTGTACATAAGTACTAGAAGGTTCTGCTGAGAAATCAAAGCTTCTTTAACCTCTCTTTTATCTATCATTGCATTTTTCCACTCATTGACCTCTCTTTTCTCTCTTGATTTTTCGTTAAATTCAATAAATATTCTTCTCTCATTCTCACCTCTCCCCTCATTCTTCCCTTTTCCTCTTTCTCTCATTTTTTCTTGATCACTCGTTTTTTTCTTCTCTTTCAAAATACGATCTTCAAGAACTTGTTTGGGGGGAATTAGGATGAGGATTATAGGTTCCCCTCAGAGTATAAAAGAATTGTGGTTTTCAAAACCATCATCGGTCACACGCTGACCATGTTGCCATGGCTAACCGTGAAGTATGTGGCATGCCTTCATTGGTACTACATCACATAGTACCACATCATTATACTTCCCAATGTTGAATAATACCATCACCTATTTGTTGACCATCATCTCTCCGCAATCATTCAACCATTGAAGTATGTATGGATATTGGTGCTTCAATGTCGGGAGCCTCAACTTCTCCACCAATTCAAAGCTCGCCACATTTCTACAACTTCCCCCACCAATGATGATTTGCATACCTTCCCATTGATTTGGCACTGGGTATGGAAAAAGTTATCCCTTTGATCTTTCTCATTAAACATCATTTGAGCACTCAAAACCTTCCTTGTGATGATAAGATCACCTTCTTCTACAAATTCTCCATTATCAATTTTTGAGGAATCCTCCACCTCTTTCTCTGACTTCTCTTTATCGATCTCCCACACTCCATACTTGTTAATGGTCATGGTGCACCAGTTTGGGAACTCACTAGAAATGTGACCCCTTTCTTGATATTTGAAACATTGAATATCATGATTCCTCATTTGGTTAGACTCAAAAGTAGGTTTCCTAGGTGGAAGACTTACCTTGTCACTTTTTCGGTCAACCACCTCTTTTTCCTTTGATAGTTCTCCAATCCTCTTCCCCGAATTTCTCCATGGTGTGAAAGGGGTAGTGGGTTTCCTCATGTTGCTCCTCCTTTTGATTTTTTGTTCAATCTTGGTGGCTTGGTGGATCATATCTTGAATCTCTATATGGTTGTAAATTTCCACTTGATCCGCAGTCTCCCGATTGAGCCCATGTAAAAATCATTCCATGGTTGCCTTCAGATCCTCCTTGATGTTTGCTTGAATCATGGAAATTTGCATCTCCTCGTAGTAGTCTTCTACACTCTTACTCCCTTGGGTGAGCCGCTGAAGTTTGTTGTGGAGATCTCTATGGTAGTGTGAGGGAACAAACCGCTTCCGCATGGCAAACTTCATCTCTACCCAAGTTTGGATAGGACGTCCTCCATATCGGACTCTCTCCTTTTGAACTTGATCTCCCCATATTAATGCATAATCAATGAATTCAAGGGCTACAAGATTTACCTTTTTCTCTTCAGAATAGGTATGACATGAAAACACATGCTCAATCTGTATCTCCCACTCCAATTATGCTTTTGGATCACTTTTCCCTTGAAATGGAGGGACTTTTACCTTGATCCTACCAAATAGTTCATCTTCATGTTGTCTCCTTTGGCCTCCTCTAGGTTGTTGGTACAACCTCCTCCTTTGCGGGGATAATCTCAAAAATCATCATCAAAGTTATTCATCTCCTCCTCCATGATGCCGGTAAGATGTGGTGCCGAAGCGCGCTGTGTGTTGTCATGGATCATCCTCAGGCTTGGTTTATTCTCCAATTCATCAATCCTCTCATGCAGAAATTCAAACTTCCTATTAAGAAGCTTCTCAAAAGTGGCTCACCAAAGCTTTCATTTGAAGTTGCGTAGCTTTGGGTGTGGGAGATCTACTTCGACTTCCTTCATCGCTAACATGAGCAATTTTCTTCCCACAATCTTCTACCATGATAAATTACACAAACGCAAACACACACAGGGAGAAACACGCACAATGATACACGCTCACTCACACACGTGAAATGTACACACACATACACAAAAGATGTACACACACACACACTCACGCACGCAAGATATACACACTCACGCACATAAAAATAGACACATATTCTCACAAGGATACACACTCACACACACGAGATGTACACACATACACACACAACAAGATATACACACTCACTCACACAAGATGCACAAACTCATGAACACAAGGATACACACACTCTCTCAAAAGGATACACACTCACACATGCAAGATGTACACACACGCGCACACAACACTGACACACAAACGCACACAAGGTACACACACTCAAGAATGTTTTTTTTTTTGCTCATTTCTCTCTGCTCTCAATACTCAATTTTAATTCCAAAATCTTATGAAATATAAAACCTTATTTCAGGTGATCATTTGCCACCAATATTTCCCTAATCAAGATTGTGTCAGGGGCTGGATTAACACAACCCGCTTGAGTGGTAAAGGGTAAAGGGTAATTAGAGGGTAGAAAATGGATAGACGGTGGGTGGAAAAGGGGGTATAAAGGTGGTATTTGGGGTTTTCCCGATTGTGCAAGATAAGAAAAATTAATTACAATATGAGGCCAAAATGATATGGGGATGAAGTAAAATGATGGAGAAAGTGATGTATGGAAATGGAAAGCGCTAATAATGCAAAGCACGATGATGAAGTAATTGTATCAGCTTTTTTTCTTTTTTTTCATCAAATCTCCCTAAAAAGTGTTGTGCTTGGAGTTTTAAAGTACAAGATGATGAATAGAGAGTAAAACAATTTTTATTTTGAAATCACTCAAATAAAGGATGTGCTTAATTTTGAAAAGCACAAAATGATGAGTTGAGAGAATTTGATTTTTTTTATCGGATAAAAATCACATATAGTGAATCAAACACACAAAGATGAAGAAAGAAAATTTGGCTCAATTTATAATAATCCAACTTGCACAAATTAGGCCAATTTGGAAGGCTTCAAGAAAATAGATTTTTTTTGTTGAAAGGGTGAATAATATGGAAGGATAAGGAGCGTAAGGCGTAAAAGTAATGTAAATGAAGGAATAGATGACTACCGTGTTAACCGGAGCTCTGATACCAACTGATGTGAGACGCACGGGGTGGCCCGATCTTCACGGCGTAGGTCGGCGGATGAAGGATGCGGTTCGGGGCTAAGTGGTGGATGATGGGTACGGATAACGGATGCAAGTATTCAATCAACACTATAATGAGTGTGACCTACTACTTAGACAACACACTCAAGGGAGGGATGCGATAGTCAATCCACACAACAACGCACTTGGGTTGAGGCACGGAATTGGGGGCTTTGTGATCTTGGATCACCAATCTAACATGTAGATTGACAAGGCAAGAATGCACAAGAGCAAGGGGGAAATTCGAAACAATTCTCACACAACGGGGAAAAACAAACATAAGCTCTCAATTAAGTCTTGGATGAAAATACAATGTCATGGGCTATTTATAACCAAGGGGTGATATAATAGTCAAGGGTCTAATACCCTAAAGTCATAAAGGCTAAACCTACCTTGTCCCTTTAAAGTCAAAAAGATAAAGTCTAACAATAACTTTTGGGAAAAGTAGCACATGCCTTTCCACCCATAGCCCACCAGATTTGACTTTGAGTACCTTGCCCACCGGATTTGACTTTGGTGTCCAAAGATGTCATTCTAGAATCTCCAAGTGGGCAAGACTTCCAAAATTCGTGCAAAAATGTGTCTTGGGCTTTATGCATCTCATTTGGGCTTAAATAAGAGTGATAATAAGCCCATTTTCCACTTTCGTGCATGCAACTTAGGTTTGGGCCTTTTAATGCAGCGAGATGGGCTTTCATTGCCACTTGTAGTCTCTTTAATCTTCCTTGCATCATTTGGACATGCAATTCCATCTTTGCAAATGTCATCAAGTCAATGTCATCATCCGGTTTCATATCATCCTTCCTCTCTTGAAAAGGAGTCGTCCTCGACTCTTCATTATCTACATCCAAATATGAGGGAAGATTAAAAACATTGACTTTAAAAATAACTATGTACTCACCCTGCAATGCGATTTTGTATGCAATCGTATCAAGCACCAAGTCTGGCCCATCTCCATGTATCTTTATCTTTGACTTCCATTTCTTTTGAAGCCTCTCTAGCTTCTTTGATTTCCCAAGTTGTTGGTTAACATGTTGTTTTCCTTCCATATTTCTACTTTCCTGCAAAGGAAATGAAACTTGATCAATAGTGGTAGGGAAGCTAAATCCAAAAATAGTTCCAGATGGAAAAAAATTGAGTTATAGAGTGATCTCCCCTTTTGTAAGACGACTCTGTATGAGGTAGAAACTCCTTCCAATCCTTTAGAACCATGATGTCGTTAATGGATCCTTGAATTACTTTTCTCTCTCTAATAGGAAGCAAACAAGGTTGTGCCTCCTCAAGAATGAATCCATCATACACCTGTGACAAAGATTTCACAATAGTTGACAATGAAGAAGTTAAGTCGTTAGTTTTCAACATTACCTCTTTGTACATAAGTACTAGAAGGTTCTGCTGAGAAATCAAAGCTTCTTTAACCTCTCTTTTATCTATCATTGCATTTTTCCACTCGTTGACCTCTCTTTTCTCTCTTGATTTTTCTTTAAATTCAATAAATCTTCTTCTCTCATTCTCACCTCTCCCCTCGTTCTCTCCTTTTTCTGTTTCTTTCATTTTTTCTTGATCGCTCATTTTTTTCTTCTCTTTCAAAATACGATCTTCAAGAACTTGTTTGGGGGGAATCAGGATGAGGGTTATAGGTTCCCCTCGGAGTACAAAAGAATTATGGTTTTCAAAACCATCATCGGTCACACGCTGAACATGTTGCCATGGCTGACCTTGAAGTATGTGGCATGCCTTCATTGGTACTACATCACATAGTACCACATCATTATACTTCACAATGTTGAATAATACCATCACCTGTTTGTTGACCATCAGCTCTCCGCAATCATTCAACCATTGAAGTATGTATGGATATTGGTGCTTCAAAGTCGGGAACCTCAACTTCTCCACCAATTCAATGCTCGCCACATTGCTACAACTTCCCCCACCAATGATGATATTGCATACCTTCCCATTGATTTGGCACTGGGTATGGAAAAGGTTCTCCCTTTGATCTTTCTCATTAAACATCATTTGAGCACTCAAAACCTTCCTTGTGATGATAAGATCACCTTCTTCTACAAATTCTCCGTTATCAATTTTCAAGGAATCCTCCACCTCTTTCTCTGGCTTCTCTTTATCGATCTCCCACTCTCCATACTTATTGATGGTCATGGTGCACCAGTTTGGGCACTCACTAGCAATGTGACCCCTTTCTTGACATTTGAAACATTGAATATCCTGATTCCTCATTTGGTTAGACTCAAAAGTAGGTTTCTTAGGTGGAAGAATTATTTTGTCACTTTTGCGGTCAACCACCTCTTTTTCCTTTGATGGTTCTCCAATCCCCTTGCTCAGATTTCTCCATGGTGTGAAAGGGGTAGTGGGTTTCCTCATGTTGCTCCTCCTTTTGATTTGTTGTTCAATCTTGGTGGCTTGGTGGATCATATCTTGTATCTCTACATGGTTGTAAATCTCCAATTGATCCGCAATCTCCCGATTGAGCTCATGTAAAAATCGTTTCATGGTTTCCTTCAAATCATCCTTGATGTTTGTTTGAATCATGGCAATTTGCATCTCCCCGTAGTAGTCTTCTACACTCTTACTCCCTTGGGTGAGCCGCTGAAGTTTGTTGTGGAGATCTCTATGGTAGTGTGAGGGAACAAACCGCTTCCGCATGACAAACTTCATCTCTTCCCAAGTTTGGATAGGACGTCCTTCATATTGGGCTCTCTCCTTTTGAACTTGATCCCACCATTTTAATGCATAATCAATGAATTCAAGGGCTGCAAGATTTAGCTTTTTCTCTTCAGAATAGGTATGACATGAAAACACCTGCTCGATCTGTATCTCCCACTCCAAGTATGCTTCTGGATCACTTTTCCCTTGAAATGGAGGGACTTTTACCTGGATCCTGCCAAGTAGTCCATCTTCATGTTGTCTCCTTTGGCATCCTCTAGGTTGTTGGTACAACCTCCTCCTTTGCGGGATAATCTCAAAATCATTATCAAAGTTATCCATCTCCTCCATGATGCGGGTAAGATGGGGTGCCGAAGCGCGTTGTGGGTTGTCATGGATCATCCTCAGGCTTGGTTTATTCTCCAATTCATCAATCCTCTCATGCAGAAATTTATACTTCCAATCAAGAAGCTTCTCGATGTGGCTCACCAAAGCTTGCATTTGAAGTTGCGTAGCTTTGGGTGTGGGATATCTACTTCGACTTCCTTCATCGCTAACATGGGCAATTTTCTTCCCACAATCTTCTGCCATGATAAATTACACAAACACAAACACACACAGGGAGAAACACACACAATGATACAAACTCACTCACACACGCGAAATGTACACACACATACACAAAAGATGTACACACACACTCACTCACACACGCAAGATATACACACTCGTGCACATAAAAATAGACACATATTCTCACAAGGATACACAGTCACACACACGAGATGTACACACATACACACACAACAAGATATACACACTCACTCACACAAGATGCACAAACTCATGAACACAAGGATACACACACTCTCTCGAAAGGATACACACTCACACATGCAAGATGTACACACACGCGCACACAACACTGACACACACACGCTCACAAGTTACACACACTCAAGATTGTTTTTTTTTTGCTTATTTCTCTCCACTCTCAATACTCAATTTAAATTCCAAACTCTTATGAAATATAAAACCTTGTTTTGGGTGATCATTTGCCACCAATATTTCCCCAATCAAGATTGTGTCGGGGGCTGGATTAACACAACCCACTTGAGTGGTAAAGGGTAAAGGGTGAAAAGAGGGTAAAAAATGGATAGACGGTGGGTGGAAAAGGAGGTACAAAGGTGGTATTTGGGTTTTGCCCGATTGTGCAAGATAAGAAAAATTAATTACAATATGAGCCCAAAATGATATGGAGATGAAGTAAAATGATGGAGAAAGTGATGTATGGAAATGGAAAGCCCTAATAATGCAAAGCACGATGATGAAGTAATTGTATCCGCTTTTTTTTCCTTTTTTTCCCGTCAAATCTCCCTAAAAAGTGTTATGCTTGGAGTTTTAAACCACAAGATGATGAATAGATAGTAAGACAATTTTTATTTTGAAATCTCTCGAATAAAGGATGTGCTTAATTTTGAAAAGCACAAAATGATGAGTTGAGAGAATTTGATTTTTTTTTTACCAGATAAAAATCACATATAGTGAATCAAACGCACAAAGATGAAGAAAGAAAATTTGGCTCAATTTATAATAATCCAACTTGCACAAATTAGGCCAATTTGGAAGGCTTCAAGAAAAGAGATTGTTTTGTTGAAAGGGTGAATAATATGGACGGATAAAGAGGGTAAGGCATAAAAATAATGTAAATGAAGGAATAGATGTCTACCGTGTCAACCGGAGCTCTGATACCAACTGATTTGAGACGCACGGGGTGGCCCGATCTTCACGGCGTAGGTCAGTGGATGAAGGATGCAGTTCGGGGCTAAGTGGTGGATGATGGGTATGGATAGCAGATGCAAGTAGTCAATCAACACTATAAAGAGTGCGACCTACTACTTAGACAACACACTCAAGGGAGGGATGCGATAGCCAATCCACACAACAACGCACTTGGGTTGAGGCACAGAATTGAGGGCTTTGTGATCTTGGATCACCAATCTAACTTGTAGATTGACAAGGCAAGAATGCACAAGAGCAAGGGGGAAATTCGGAACAATTCTCACACAACGGGGAGAAACAAGCATAAGCTCTCAATTAAGTCTTGGATGAAAATACAATGTTATGGGCTATTTATAGCCAAGGGGTGATATAATAGTCAAGGGTCTAATACCCTAAAGTTATAAAGGCTAAACCTATCTTGTCCCCTTAAAGTAAAAAAGATAAAGTATAACAATGACTTTTGGGGAAAGTAGCCCATGTCTTTCCACCCATAGCCCGCCAGATTTGACTTTGAGTACCTAGCCCACCGGATTTGACTTTGGTGTCCAAAGATGTCATTCTAGAATCTCCAAGTGGGCAAGACTTCCAAAATTTGTGCAAACATGTGTCTTGGGCTTTATGCATCTCATTTGGGTTTAAATAAGAGTGATAATAAGCCCATTTTCCACTTTCGTGTATGCAACTTAGATTTGGGCCTTTTAATGCAGCAAGATGGGCTTTCGTTGCCACTTGTAGTCTCTTTAATCTTCCTTGCATCATTTGGACATGCAACTCCATCTTCGCAAATGTCATCAAGTCAATGTCATCAGTCAGTTTCATATCACATGACCTGTAATTATTTAATGAGACCCTACGGCCATTTGTAAATGGAGAAAGAATAAACAAACTTTGCTATAATGACCGAGTTGACAAGGAATACTCTTCCCACCTAAGACATAGCTTTCCCTTTTGATCTTCCAATTGATTGATGATACCTTTACCGATTCCTCTAAGGTACTGGCTCTTGACTCTCCCCCAAGAAAGGACACCAAGATAGTTAAAAGGGAGAGAACCCTTCCTCACCCCGAGCTTATTCACCACCCTGTTTTGTTTTCCTAATGTAATGCCTTCCCCAAATACAATGAAAGATTTTCCCGAGCTAATGGTCTATCTAGAAACTTCCTCATGATGGAAAAAAGACTCTTAATGCTAGAAAATGGCTCTACACGATGTCCACCCAAAGAGAAGAATATCATTAGCATAGAACAAGTGAGAAGTGACACGCACTCCCCTCCCAGCTATCATTTGGTGAAAGAGGTCGACCTGAGGCAAATCGTTAATGCATCTGCTCAGATAGTCTTCAGCGATCGCAAATAGAATCCCTGAGAGTGGATCAGCCTTCCATACACCTCTGAAATAAGGAAAGTATCCACATGGGATCCCATTAATTAAAATGGACAGCCGAGCAGAAGATAGAATGCATCTTACAAGCCTCACAAAGGTCTCAGAAAACCCATATTTCCGAAGGATGCTGAGCAGAATGTTCCATTTGAGAGTGTCAAAGACCTTCAAAATATCAATTTTAAGGGAAACATTCTCTTCTTTCACCTTCCTTTTAAGAACGTTAACCCCCTCCGAGGCTGAGAATAAACAGATCTGTAGGCATCTTCCATGTACGAACCCTTATTGATTTGTGGTAATATTCTCCCTGATAATTCCCCCTAATCATGACATTAAAATTTTGATAATGATTTTGGGAAGTGTGTTCCCGAGCTCCATCAGTCTGAAATCTTTGATATCAATCGCATTTTCCTTCTTAGGGATAAAGGCAATAAAGCTCGAGTTGATTCCGTAAGGCAGGAAAGCATGCTCAAAGATGTCCTTCACACTAAGGACCAAATCTTCCCATATGACATCCCAATAAATCATAAAGATTTTATTGGTAATGATATTCGGTCTAGTACCACTGTCCATATTCAGGGAGAAATGGTTCTTCTTAATTTCATTCACATCTGGGGGCCGAACAAATTCTTGATTTTACCTCGCATCAATACATGAAGTGATGTTACAAAACATCATTAACGTGTTTTCACTCCCATAATCAGAGTAAAGTCCACTAAAGTAATCTACCACTGCATGATAAACATCACATTCATAAATGTGTAGTTTCCCATTGATCCTAATGGCATGATTGCCAGCCTTTGCACGCCTCTCCCTATGAAGCCCGTGAAAAAACATTGAGTTTTTGTCACCTTACAATAACCATTTCACATTCATACAACCCCTGTCCAGCCTTTCCATGATGGTCAATAGGTCATCAAGCCTCGTATGAGCTTACAGTTCCTCTCTGGAAGGCATATCCTGAGTTTTATCACAATTCTGTACGGATGAAAGCCGTTGTTCAGCATTTAATATATCATAATACAGCATTGAAAAGGAGCGTTTGCTCCATTATTTGAGGAGCCGCTTGGTGTTCTTAATCTTTGCACTAAATCTCTGAAGCCGGTTTCCAATAGGCATTAAATACCAAGCCTCCAAAATTATTTCCCTGCATCCAGGGAGGGTAACCTATTCATTATTAAAACAGAAAAGAAGAGGGGCAGACCTGAGAGAGACCGAGAGTTCCACAACAATCGGGTTTTTATCAGAATGATTCTTAGGAATGGTATGTCCTGAAATCCCAAAAGCAGAACTTCTCTCATCCATTTGTATAAATCACCAATCAGGTTTGCTATCCTGAACTCCATTCTAGGTGAACCTTCTCCATGTGAAATTGGATCCAGCTATCGGTACTTCGGTGAGATTGCATTGATCAATACAGTGAGAGAATTCACTCGCAGTCAGCCTGTTAAATCCAGTGCCCGTCTTTTCCTCAGGTATAAACACAGTATTGAAGTCTCCTATCAAAATCTATTTATGAAGAACCTCTTCAGAAATCTTCTCAAGTTCCCTCCAGAGATCCCTCCTCTTAATATAAGATGTCAAGGCATACACGAAGGAGGCCCGCACAATCTGTCCAGCAATGCTAAAAGTAATAGAAATACTTTGTCTTTTCTGGTTACATGAAACCAATCTGGATACTTTAATGCCTGAGCACCCATATGTGATCTATAACACCATGATGCAAGTTTTGAGAGACAAATTGGTATCCCATTGAGGATCATTTGAATGCATTACACTTCTCAAATGTTATCTTGGATTCAGAAATCCCAATAAGCAGTGGGTTATAGACCATAATAAAATGCTTAACGGTTTTTGTCGTTTAGGAGTTCCCTAACTCATGGTAGTTCTATTACAGAATATTCATTGTTTGGAAGTCCGACTCCTCATCGCAGGCCCTTCATTGTGAGCCTCTTTGACTTGACCTTTGCCTTTGTTTTTCTTATCCTTTTTATTCCCATCTTGAGGGTGGCCTTCTGTGTTGTGAGACTCTGTGATTCCACCTGCCCCATCTTGTCTTTGCTACGTTTCCAAAGGTTACAGAACATCAGTAGAATCACCCAAAAAAGTGCCCCCAAGAGGTGTGAACATGTTCCTGAATGGTACAGGTTCACTCGATTCATCTGTGGGAGTTCTTTATCATGCATCTTTGGCACTAGGGACCTCTGAAAAAGGCTAACCCTCAACATTGTTCATTACTATCTGGGTATCAACCACTGCATTTGTTTCCAAGACTCTCATTTGAACCCCATCTGAAGAGACCACATGACCACCATTTTTTATGACGCTATTTACCTCGGCATGAATGACTACCAATCTCCCCTTTCTCTCCCCAGCAGGAGAAGCAGCACCTGCACCGACCAGCTCATCTTTGCCAGCCAATTGCACAGCCACATCACCCGCAAGTGCAGACTCCAGCTGCACATTAGCGCATCCATTAGGTGAGGAAACTGCAGGCAGAGCCTGATTCCCCTCTAAGTGATAGGTCTCCCCTAAGTCTGCATAAGTGGAAATGGGTTGTGTACCATCAGCAATCTATTGGGAAGCATTAGCCAGGGGAACCTCTGTTGTGCATTGTAATGGAACCTCTATACACTTCTTATGAGGAAGAGGATAAGTTCCCTACCCATCCGGCACCTGCTTATCATTTTCAATGTTAGTGATGAAATTATCCACCCTTGATGGACCAACAATGTGAGGGTCCTAATCGTTGCCTTTCATCTTGCGGCAATTAAAATTGTCATGCCCCTTCATCTTACAAAAGGATCACTCCTTATCTCTGTTACACTCTGAGACCAAATGGCCAAAAAACCTACAGTTCATGAAAAATTTCGGTTTATTTTTGTAGAATGGGGAAAACCCCCTCGCCTCCTTACCTCAAAGTGAGGCGGAAGCGTTCTTTTATAATGAATGAGAAACTCCACATCGGACCACAAGTCCGATGTGGGATACAGACTTCAACACTCCCCCTCAAGCTAGGTGTACCTAGCTTGGACACCTAATGAAAAGAAAACAACAAAACAGACGCTAACACTCCCCCTCAAGCTGGACAGACCCAGCTTGATTACAAAACAAGATGAAATAAAATATTAAGCTGCTGCTGCTCCCCCTCACGATCAAAGCTCCCCCGCAGGATGATGGATGGATGATGTTGCGGGCGCAGCAGATGACCACTCAGACCGGCCGGTTGACGGAACGCCAGGAATGCCGCACTAGTGGGGTCGGTCGATGAAACGCCGGGAAATCCAATCTAGCACCGGGAAAACCGCACTTGCGGGGCCGGCGACGGAAGGCGGGGATTCCGCAGAATTGTTGCGGGATCTGGCGGCGCCAAAGGGACCGGTCCGAGTCGGGCAAAGTGTTGCGCCACGATGGAGGAAGCGCACGGGCGTGCCGATGGACAGAGATGTGGCTGCCGAAAAGATGCCGGGAGATGCCGACGAGGCGGGGATTCCGCAAGAGGTGCCGAAAGGGAGCGGATGAATCCAGTCGGAGGGAGGGCCGCCTTGCAGGAGGAGGCCGACAAGGAGGGAGAGCAGCGGAGATGCGCGGGGACGGATCTGGCCGGAACAGTCCGGAACTCGCCGGATCTGGCCGGATCTGGCCGAAAATCGTCGGATCTGGCCGGAGTAGCCTGGATCAGGCCGGAGCCGGCTGGAGCTGTCCGGATCTGGCCGGAAATCTCTGGATCAGGCCGGAGCCGGCCGGAGTAGCCTGGATCTGGCCGGAAATCACCGAATCTAGCCGGATTCGGCCGGAGCTGTCCGGATCCGGCCGCCGGAGAGCAGCAGGCGAGGTCGCCGGGAGGGGAGCGGGACGGGAGATGCCGCCGGAGAGGGGTCGCCGGACTGGAGGGAGATCCGCCGGGAGCCGGGAGCCGCGAGCGCGCGGGAGCAGCGGGAGGCGCGGGAGGCCCGGGAGCAGCGGGAGGCGCCGGGAGCAGCGGGAGGCGCGGGAGGCCGTCGGGGCTTGGACGCCGACGGGAAGAACCGCGGAGGGCCGACGATGGGAACTGGAGGCGCGCCAGGCAGGATCGGCCGCCGGACAGAGGGAGATCCGGCTGGAGTCGCGCGTAGGACGGAGCCGCCGGGAGGATCGCGCGCCGGGAGGAGACGCCGGGAGCCGGGGGGACGACGCGGCGAGAGGGCCACCGGACAGGGGGCCGGCTGCTCGGGAGGGAGGGGAGGGGCGACGGCGCAGGAGGTGCGCGCACGGCGGGAGGGGCGATCCGCGCAGGAGGCGCGCACGGCGGGAGGGGCGATCCGTGCAGGAGGCGTAGGAGGGCCGCCGGGAGCCGCGACGGGGTTGGACCTGGGCCGCCGGGAATGAGGACCGGCAGGAGCAGCGTGGGGCAGAGGCGGAGGGGCAGCGGCGGTAACCCTACAGGGCTTTGAGGCCGCCGCCCCCCACGGGGGATTGCCGAGTCGGAAAAACCCTAGACGGGAGGGAGGGATCGGGTTAGAAAACCCTCTGATACCATGTAAAATGGGTGAATTCCCCTCACCTCCTTCTTCAAAGTGAGGCGGAGGCATTCTTTTATAATGAATGAGAAACTCCACATCGGACCACAAGTCCGATGTGGGATACAGACTCCAACAATTTTCATACTGTATCACAAGATTGATGCTATCATCCTTGGTGGTTAAAACAACTTCCTCCCCAAAAGTGTTTGACATATCAACTTCCACTAAAACGCATGCATAATGCCCATATCGTGGGTTGTTCGTTTTAGATCCATCCTAATTGGGGTTCCAGCCACAGAGGAAATATCCCAAAGGATACGCGGGTGCCAGTACAACCAATTCAGCTTACAAATGCAAATCCAGACCTGTGTGTGAGTATTTCTTACCGTATCAGGATCAAAATTGTGATCCCATTCCTGGATCCGTAGGAATTCAGGCCGCAGAGACAAAGAACCAAAGCTCCAGGCTATTCCCTTATGATCATCAAATTGAAATATGATGTGATAGAATCCTCACCCCATTATAGTCATATTCTATTGTCCAAAGCCCCGTATATCAGAAATCCTACGCATAAGATCATTAAACCTCCAAAGCTGCTCCCCTTTCTGGACAAGAACACGAGCAATAATGGAGTAACGGCACAGATTTACTATTTCCTCTACCACCTCCTGGCTCCCAGAGATGTGCGCTATCATTCCCTTCCTAATAACTCTTCCAGGAAGAAGTTCAGAATTAGAGAAGGCCTGATTGCTAGCAGATTTGACCACCTCCGCAATGTTTTTCATCGAAACAGGACCCTTCCCCAGCACCCGATCCATTGTGTGCGGCTTACTTGACGCCTAATGAAATAATTCAGCATTCCCAACAGACTCCTCCAATGATGCATTATTTGTAAGATAAACCAAAATTGGATTCTCAGAGCCTTCTAGGGTTCCCGAACCAGAGCCATCTCCAACCTCCCCGTTCCACCACCGTCTTCCCTACCTCACCCAAAAATATATGTTTTTTTCGAAAATTCACAAAAATTATCTCCAAGATAATTTTGAAAAGATGATTTTAAAAAATATGTTTATTTTTTCAAATAAATTTTTTAATGTTTTCAAAAATTAATTTAAAATAAATTCAAAAAAAAATGTCATAAAGCCGTTTTTTTTAGAAAAATGCAATTTTAAGAGTAAAATTTGATTTATTCTTATATCTTATACAGAAAAAACATAAGATTAATATTAAAATTTTGATTGATTATATAATATATAAATATCATTGAAATAACTCAATAGATTTATTTTTATAATTTATTGAGGTAAAACATGTTTGTACATATAAAAATAGTTTTTCAGAAAAAGATTTCCTTTGATTTCAAATGGATTTTATTTAAATTTCTAATTAATTGTTCACTAGAAAATTCATTATATATACCTATATAAATCATATATTTTTATAATTGAGTAAAACCTAATCATAACCATAATTACAATGAAAAATTGATAACTATAATATTAAATAATAATGTTATATTTTTCAGTGTTGCATGAAATGCAACATAAACTCGATGTTGCGTGGAATGAAAGATATAGGTGAGATTAACATTATTTAAAAAAATCATAAATCCTCAGGGTGTTATAAGTTTCTTCATTTGTTTTGTTGGAGTGAAAAATTTTATGGATGGTATAATTTAACACAATATATTTATGATTTTTTTTTATTTACAATAAATTTAATTTCTTCGAAAGCTTGAGTTATATATAACAGCGAGTTATAACGAACTTTTGTATACTATTAATATTACTATTTAAACATAACCATTATAACCTTTATATAAAACATGGATGTATGAATAAGAATAAACATATTCTGAAAATTATGAATAATTTTTTAGTTAAAAATACAATGATAAATATTTACTTAATTTTTTGTAAAGTCATTATAAACATTTCTGGTATATTTCTTCTAAAAATAATTTTCATATATTTTCATGGTCAAATAATTTTCTTTGAAACACGTATACAATTTATTTGACAAAAATAAACATCATTTTTGGAATCAACGTGTCAAAATTATCTTATGATGATATTTTTATAATTTTCTAAAATGATTAATTTATCAATGAGTTCTGAAAATATTTATCTTTATTAAAGATCTCCTTTTAATTTAAAGAAGTTACAAAGATACATCATTTTTTTTAAAATGTTTCAAAAGTAAAATTAGTTCCACTATATTGATATTAATGAAAATTAGGTCATTTTAATCATTTCCACATTGAATTTGTATATAAAACCATTTAATAATTACGAAAGTTGTCGCTTTGGAAAATTGGTTTTCCATTACATCTATAATATTAATTTTATATTAAATTATGCCACTTATGTGAATTAAATTTGTAATAATGGATTTAGTATTTAGAATATTTATATATAATAGTATATAAAATGGTCAACATAATTTGTTTTTCAAATTAAATAGGAAAAATATTTAAAATTAAGTATTGTGGTTAACGATAAAATGAGTTTACCATGGGGATAAACAGAAATGATATGTGTTAAAATAACCAAAACCTTTTCCAATTCCAATTATATAGCCATATTTTATCCTTAATAGATCAAACGTTTGATAATGAGAAATTTTGGAGGCTTTAAGAAACTATAACACGTGGGTATATCTTTTTCATTTTAAAAATCTCAAGTGTTTCATCTCCCCCACTTATTAAAGGGAACCCCTATCCTATCCTCTTAACACTTCAAATTTCTATTTTTTGGATATTAAATATCAATATATCTTCCTTAAATCCATCCCCATCTTCTAGAGAAACTAATTTTATTAGGAAATCCACCCATGAATTCATTATGTATAAACCAAAAGAGGTTATCTGATGATGAGGGATAGTTCTTATCACGTTGTTTTCATTTTATTTAATCTTCCACCTCCTTCAAATAGTATTGAACAATGATAATATAATAACATCATTATATACTTTATATAGATATGTTATTATATCATTAAAATTACATAAAACCATCTCCATTCCCCTTAAATGGGAAATAAAAATTTTAATGGGTTGTATGCAGGACTATCATCTCGCGGATCAATTTAATTCATTTTCCATCACTAATTCTCATGGATGGATATAATAATGGATTATAAATATTTATATGATGTGTATGGGATATTTATATTTATATGATATTTATGGAATATTTATATTTATTTTATATTAATATCACACACATATATTCTTATCTTACAACCCATTTGAAAATAATAACATCACTCGTTCGTACGTGTAGACTGCCACCTCCATGAAGTGATATGCTATATTTTCCATTTTATTTTGACATGTATGATATTACAGATAGATTTAATGATTATATATGGTTTAAATGATTTAAAAATTATTATTTTAAATTTAATTAATATTTAACTTACTTTCATCCCATCCATCGAAAAATTGAAACATCGTTCACATGTTGTATGGCCAACCGTCTTCTTGAGTGGTGAAATTCATTTTACTATCTCTAATTTTATAGATATATCTAAATATTAAATAATTAATTTATAGGATTTTTTGTCATGAACCGAATCGATCGCCACCAAAAATGGCACCAAACCCAGCCTGTGACAAGGCCCGAAGGGCGTTCCCGATCCCCATGGGCTAGCACAAGTGCCCGGGTATCATAAAATGAAAATTGGGAATGATTTACCCGAGTTTATAAACATAAAACAACAAAAGAATCCAATGAAACAAATCTGGATTTTTCAAACCAAACAATCTTTTACAAAAATTCAGAACTGAATTACATAGCTTAAAACAACTCAAAAGGTCTATACCAAAGGTACAAAACCAAATAAGGACAGCCCAAGAACCCTCATGGCAAGGGGCACCGCCCTCAAGCCACCTCCACAAGACTTCACCACCAAGGACCTGCTAGAAACCCGAACCACTGGAACAAAAAACTGTACCCAGCCTGCGACAACAAAAATAACCAAGTCTACTTACACCCAAGGGTGTAAGTAGGGTGTGAGCCAATTCCCAGTAGGATACCACCACTAAGAGATTCCATGTGATAAACATTTAAAGACGAAAAGCATGCAAGTTTTCAAAAACACGAAAAGCTAGTTACAATTTCTAAAAGATGCAACTTTGAATAAAACAGTTTTCAAGTGAGCTATCATTAGGAATCAACACTTTTAAAAATAATGTCAACACTACTGAATTTTCCATCCAACTATACCGTATGCTGATGGTAAGTACAAAGTAAATAATGAGCACAAGAAATAGGAAATAACCCCCAGGCACTAGCTAGCTGTGGGTCCTAGGTACCTCGTATCTCGGTGAGAGTAACCATCACAAATATCCATTCTCGTGCATGATCCACTAGTAGGGAACATACCCATAACCTAGTGGTCCCCAATCATCATCATCATAGTTTAGTTAGAGTTGTAAGCATCAATCTTGCTAAGTGAAACTGAGGCCAAACCCCACAGATTCACTAGCATACTAGTACACGTCCACCCACCTAGATACCCAGGTTTTCCCCTTGTGCTCAAACAAGTTCAACAAGTCAAGAAATATACATTGAACATGAAAATATCATTTCCACATCACAAATTTACCAAACAACCCATATGTATACCACACAAGTCACAAAAATCCATTTTTCATTCAAAATGATTTTGAAATCCGAATCACACCAAAATAGCCCACAACACATTTCACATTTCTTCAACACTTCCACAAAACCATTAAAAAATTTCATAAAACAATTATAAGATATTTAAACTCATATAACAGCCCACACACATGGAAAATAACACTTCTTTCATAATCAAAAATTCAATTTTTCACATCACACTCACACAAAACACTCCACATCACTTTCACATCACTTTCACTCCTCAATATCTCCTTCAAAAAATTTAATAAAATATTTCCAAGATGATACATATCCCATAACATCCTTTTCACAAATGAAATGGACCTTTTAAAAATATACTCCTACCAAAACAGTTTGCTGATATAGTTTCACCTATTACACAACCCAATAAACCATTCAAAACTTTCATAAAACAATTATAAAGAGTATACCCAAACTTTGCACATAAAATCCATTTCAAAAACCTCTTTTTAAGCCAAAAGCACACCAAGACCCTACCAAAATAGAATTGGCAGCCCAATAAACATGTAATAATCCACTTTCAAATGTTATATAATCACCTTGAATAATATCACAAAAGATACCCATGAGAACACACAAATCCATAAAACACTTTCAAGGAGTATAACAAGGTTATACAAATAAAACCATTCAAATACACCCCCTTTTTAGGCCCACATGGAACTATATCATTACCCAACCATAATTGGCAGCCCCTTTCAACAAATAATAAATCACTTCCACATTTTACAAAACTACCACAAGAGATAACACATGAAATACATTTGAAAAATACACACTTCAAGAAAAAATGTAACTTTAAAAACAAAAGCTTTACTATTGCTACCAAAAATGGTTTTCTCATAATGCACATCACATAAGGAACATTTAAAATTATTTAATCAAGAAAACTAACTCATCATTAAATGGTTACCCACGGAATCACCTACCTTTTAAGTCGAAACACTCAAAACATGGTGTGAAACATAAACCGCACCACCGCCGCACCTCGAGGAATTGAAATCCAACCTAAAACCAGAAGCATTCACCCAAAAGATAAGAAATAAAACCCTAGGTTTGAACCCTAACTTCTGGACATTAGGAACCTTATGGATAAGGTGTGAAACCCTAATCACATTGAATGTAACCCTAAGCAAATTGAAGGAAGAATGAAGAAGACCAACTTACTTGAGGGATCTTGTAGAAATCGCCTCACATACACCGGTAGATGAATTTGAAAACATCCAAACATTTAAGGGATGTTCGAAAAAGGATAAGGGGACCATGTAGGAATTTGAATGGGGAAAAAAGAGTGAGAATTGAAGGATTTATGAAGGAAACAAATTACCTTTATAAATCTGCCCGAAATGTGAGTTCTTCAAAAGTTTCGACCTAAAACGCGATGCAAATGAGCTGCAAATAGGGTGGGAGGATATTGGACGCGCGGCTGGGTTCAAAGGGCGTGTTTGAGGCTTGGAATCACCGAAAAATCCTTAATATTGGATAAGTTATTAATTAAACAAATTTTATTTTTAAAACTGGAATTGGGCTTTCGGGCAGGCCCAATCCCTTAAATAAAAACCCATATACAGCTTGTTTATGGTTTTCTAAAGGATCCAAACTACAATGGTGGTGTTTCTATGTCAGGGGAGACCATTTATGAACATGAATGGGTGAAAAATATTAAAAAATGAAAAAGTTATAAAAGAATCAAAATTTATTTTTAAATCTGGAATTGGGCTCATGGTTTGGCCCAATTCATGAAAACTCACCCATTCCACCATAAAAACTTGAGAAACCCAAAAAAACAAAGCATAAATGAAAATTTAATGAAATTTAACTTTAAAATAAGTCATGTATGTGACAATTCTCCTCACCATGAAAAATTTCCACCCCGGAAAGTCACATCAAGGACAAAGCAACAACCAAACCCAACTAAGAAACCAAGAGGTACTCCTTTGCCAGGTTTCACCCCCAAAGGCCAAAACACCTCCAGTGATCAATTAAGGATTACTCTCACAACCAAAACATATACCACTTTCCTGAAATGATCAATCACATTCATACTTTATCCCAAAATAAAACTCCTCAAACACTATCCAAATAAGACTCAAGCAATTCACCCAAACGAACAATAACATTGAACAAGGCTACACTTACCTTACTTTAACTAATCCATTGGGCGCTCTCCAGTCCCAAAGTTTACCCAAGAAAGATGTTGGTAGCTAGATAGATCCGAACAAGACTATCTATACCGAGCCAAGACCATGGATAAATGTAAGTTACTGGTACGGGGGGACACAGATACGCTCCCCACCATAAGATACAACCAATATTTTTTTTTTCTGAGACAAAAACAGGACACTAAAAGGGGGAGGCCTGAACGGACTCCCTGGTATATAGGGTATACTTCCATTCAAAATTTCTGAAGGAACATACATGAAAATCATAGTGGTTCTCCCCACCATAAGAACCAACCATCTTAACCGACTAGCATGTGCCGGCACAAAAAAACCCCCCAAAATTTCAAGATTTGGGAAGGTCGCACGGTTAGTCCGCACAGTTTGTGAAACCATGAACTAACTATGCAGATCAATATTCCTGCATGAATTCTAGGCACACAGTCTCTCTTAATCGTTCACAAACCATGTGCTCAGCCTGTCTAGCCAAATTTCCAGTCATTCTCTAAATACACAATAGAAACCAAAGGGGGAGGTAAAGACATTGGGTGATGTCATGGGTATAAGGACCTCCACCTATTTCCACCAAACGTGAAAAACAGAATAAAGATAATGAAACCATAGGTTTAAACACTTCATATCTTTCACACCAAGGATATGAAATTGTACAGGGGTTTAAATGACCCAGGGATTTCCCCTAACTACGAGCCAGCTTCTCTCTGAGACCTATGGATGGAGCTCAAATGATCGAAGCATCTTCGGCCTCACAGTTAGTCCTTGGAAACCCCTTAGACGAGAATTATTCTTTCAGTGATACCAAAAACTACACTGCAATCCCCGATATGATTTCCAAGACATAACACATTCCAAACTCACTTTACATTAACCCAATATTTCAATGAAACAAGGGCTTAGAAGATGAAAACAAATCACACCTTGTTTCTTCGGGTAAGAAACAATAGAAGTAAATAACACCTATACTCACCTTCCTAAAAAAATGGATGATTTTGAAGTTTTTACAAGGGATACATTCTCCCGACATAATAGAGACTCTCAAATTATTGCATGAATTTCACCTTTAGGGTCAATCGAGCACATGAAATCACAAGGAGTCACCAAACATGACCATTGCAACAAATATAAGCAATTAATGGAAAAGGGACTTTATACTACATCCCCAAACAATACACAATTATAGAACGTGGCCACAATATCCTCTTGTGACTAGATTTCCCACACTGGTAGTTTATTGTGAACTCCTTCTTCGAAGAGACTATGATGGACTGAGAGGACCTCTTAGACACCATCTAGATACTCATCCATGCTAACAACCCCAAACCACTTCCACCTTAGGAAAATCTGAAAACTTAAGAAGCTATGGTCTCTTGAAACCTTCCATGATCACTCTCCCACTACAAGAGGATACAAAAACCCAGGAAAGGAAAGGGTGTAGACTCAATCTTAAAAGCTCAAGAAAAAGATTCCTTATATTGATCAACTATAGGGTCTTCAAACATTGAAACAATCTGGGTTGCACTTCAGTTGTGAAATAACCCTTAATGGGGGCGTACCTTATCCAGCGATTGAACCCAAGGACCCAACCAAGATGGTCCATTGGTCATGAAAAAAAACCATAAACAAGATCCAAACACATGATGGTAACCACCATAAAGGTGTCCCGAAACATATCTCAGAGGAGACTACTAACCGGTCCTTCTACCCAGCTTACCGACCAAACATAAACCCAAAACACAGTTCAAATAGGAGGGGTTATTGGACTAAAAAAACATCCCACAAAAAAAACATTTTCAAAAACCCATAATACAAACCATCCCAAACTATTCATCAAGACATCATGTTTTTATTTAAAACCATTTCTTTGAAAACAAACAGTTCAGCGGTTAGCGTATCCACCAATGGTAACCCATGGGCCTCACACATGCATGTTTTTGTGACACACCAGACACCCTCCTCATATCCATCCCAACACTCATCCAGTCGTGCCATCAACCATCCATCATCCCATATAACCCCATGCATGTGGTCGCTATTGGAAGTACCAAAGGTTAAAACAAAAATTCTTTCCACTTTTCAAAACCAAAACGGTCAACCAATACATCCTTTTTTCTCATAACCGCTAACCACGAGATCAAAATCCCAACTCGAATCTTACAAAAATTTTCGGAAAGTCGCAACCATTTAGATAATAACTCACTTTCAAGATATTCACATCAATTTCAAAACATCTCATCCCATTAAAACACACTCTAATTGTTTAGAAAACTCTATTGGAAACACTTTTCAAAACCAACTTCAATATAGTTCCTGCTTTCAAAGAGGTGTAAGCGCACCATTTTACATTTCAAAACAATTCTGAAAATTCAGTTCCGCCATTTCATAAACCAAACCATTCCCTCTTTATTTAAAAATCATTTCACAATAACTTTACACTTCTTAAAACCAAAGTGCCAAGATTTCAAAACCTAAGCACAAAAAAGTGCGAGAGGAAACTAGTTTCAGTGGGTGACTTGGAAATATGGTTGGCGGCCATATTACAATCACTTCACTATCACAGAGAGTGTTCTAGGGAATATCCTTGGCTCCACATAGCTTTCCAGGCCCTACGAGCTCACTAGGACCATTAACCCAACTCTCTCTTCATTTCCCTTAATCATCATCGAACCAAGAAAACCGAAGGACTTAGATAAATCCCGACTTCTCTTGGAAACTTGAATCCCATAATGTGGTGTGGTGATCAGTCACACTACCCATAACTAGAATTCCATGTCCCAACAATCCTAACTCCAGACTATCCTAACTCTTCCCCAAATAACATGAACCAAAGAGTTAACCTGAACCTCCTCTGATACTATTTTGTCACGAACCGAATCGATTGCCACAAAAAATGGCACCAAACCCAGCCCGTGACAAGGCCCGAAGGGCGTTCCTGATCCCCACGGTCTGGAACAAGTGCCCGGGTATCATAAAATGAAAATTGGGAATGATTTACCTGAGTTTATAAACATAAAACAACAAAAGAATCCAATGAAACAAATCTGGATTTTTCAAACCAAACAATCTTTTACAAAAATTCAGAACTGAATTACATAGCTTAAAACAACTCAAAAGGTCTATACCAAAGGTAAAAAACCAAATAAGGACATCCCAAGAACCCTCATGGCAAGGGGCACCGCCCTCAATCCACCTCCACAAGACTTCACCACCAAGGACCTGCTAGAAACCCAAACCACTGGAACAAAAAACTGTACCCAACCTGCGACAACAAAAATAACCAAGTCTACTTACACCCAAGGGTGTAAGTAGGGTGTGAGCCAATTCCCAGTAGGATACCACCACTAAGATATTCCATGTGATAAACATTTAAAGATTAAAAGCATGCATGTTTTCAAAAACATGAAAAGCTAGTTACAATTTCTAAAAGATGCAACATTGAATAAAAACAGTTTTCAAGTGGGATATCATTAAGAATAAACACTTTTAAAAATAATGTCAACACTAATGAATTTTCCAGCCAACTATACCATATGCCGACGGTAAGTACAAAGTAAATAATGAGCACAAGAAATAGGAAATAACCCCTAGGCACTAGCTAGCTGTGGGTCCCAGGTACCTCGTATCTCGGTGAGAGTAACCATCACAAATATCCATTCTCGTGCATGATCCACTAGTAGGGAACATACCCATAACCTAGTGGTACCCAATCATCATCATCATAGTTTAGTTATAGTTTTAAGCATCAATCTTGCTAAGTGAAACTGAGGCCAAACCCCACGGATTCACTAGCATACTAGTACACGTCCACCCACCTAGATACTCGGGTTTTTCCCTTGTGCTCAAACAAGTTCAACAAGTCAAGAAATATACATTGAACATGAAAATATCATTTCCACATCAAAAATTCACCAAACAACCCATATGTATACCACACAAGTCACAGAAATCCATTTTTCATTCAAAATGATTTTGAAATCTGAATCACACCAAAATAGCCCACAACACATTTCACATTTCTTCAACACTTCCACAAAACCATTAAACAATTTTATAAAACAATTATAAGATATTTAAACTCATATAACAGCCCACGCACATGGAAAATAACACTTCTTTCATAATCAAAAATTCAATTTTTCACATCACACTCACAAAAAACACTCCACATCACTTTCACATCACTTTCACTCCTCAATATCTCCTTCAAACAATTTAATAAAATATTTCCAAGATGATACATATCACATAATAGCCTTTTCAAAAATGAAATGGACCTTTTAAAAATATACTCCTACCAAAATAGTTTTCTGATATAGTTTCACCGATTACACAACCCAATAAACCATTCAAAACTTTCATAAAACAATTATAAAGAGTATACCCAAACATTGCACATAAAATCCATTTCAAAAACCTCTTTTTAAGCCAAAAGCACACCAAGACCCTACCTAAACAGAATTGGCATCCCAATCAACATGTAATAATCCACTTTTAAATGTTATATAATCACCTTGAATAATATCACAAAATATAACCATGAGAACACACAAATCCATAAAACACTTTCAAGGAGTATAACAAGATTATACAAATAAAACCATTCAAATACACCCCCTTTTTAGGCCGACATGGAACTATATCATTACCCAACCATAATTGGCAGCCCCTTTCAACAACTAATAAATCACTTCCACATTTTACAAAACTACCACAAGAGATAACACATGAAATACATTTGAAAAATACACACTTCAAGCAAAAATGTAACTTTAAAAACAAATGCTTTACTATTGCTACCAAAAATGGTTTTCTCATAATGCACAGAACATAAGGAACATGTAAAATTATTTAATCAAGCAAACTAACTCATCATTAAATGGTTACCCACGGAATCACCTACCTTTTAAGTTGAAACACTCAAAACATACTGTGAAACATAAACCGCACCACCGCCGCACCTCGAGGAATTGAAATCCAACCTAAAACCAGAAGCATTCACCCAAAAGACAAGAAATAAAACCCTAGGTTTGAACCCTAAATTCTGGAAATTATGAACCTTATGGATAAGGTGTGAAACCCTAATCACATTGAATGTAACCCTAAGAAAATTGAAAGAAGAATGAAGAAGACCAACTTACTTGAGGGATCTTGTAGAAATCGCCTCATATACACCAGTAGCTGAATTTGAAAACATCCAAACATTTAAGGGATGTTCGAAAAAGGATAAGAGGACCATGTAGGAATTTGAATGGGGAAAAAATAGTGAGAATTGAAGGATTTATGAAGGAAAAAATTACCTTTATAAATCTTCCTGAAATGCGAGTTCTTCAAAAGTTTCGACCTAAAACGCGATGCAAATGAGCTGCAAAGAGGGTGGGAGGATATTGGACGCGCGGCTGGGTTCAAGGGGCGTGTTTGGGGCTTGTAATCACCGAAAAATCCTTAATATTGGATAATTTATTAATTAAACAAATTTTATTTTTAAAACTGGAATTGGGCTTTCGGGCAGGCCCAATCCCTTAAATAAAAACCCATATACAGCTTGTTTATGGTTTTCTAAAGGATCCAAACTACAATGGTGGTGTTTCTATGTCAGGGGAGACCATTTAGGAACTTGAATGGGTGAAAAATATTAAAAAATGAAAAATTTATAAAAGAATCAAAATTTATTTTTAAATCTAGAATTGGGCTCACGGTTTGGCCCAATTCATGAAAACTCACTCATTCCACCATAAAAACTTGAGAAACCCAAAAAAACAAAGCATAAATGAAAATTTAATGAAATTTAACGTTAAAATAAGTCATGTATGTGACATTTTTAAATTTTGATTTTCATTTTGGGGATTATGGAACCATAATCAACGTACAATGGAAATAACCACTGAACCAAAACATACATGAAAAATGAAGCCGTTATCACTCTAAGAATGATTTTAATAAAGAATTGTTGATAAAAATTAGGTAAAAAGCTATAAGTATACCAAAAATGGAATAATATATATTTTAATATGGTTCTCAAGTATATTTATAATAATCATATATTTATTATACATGAGTTTCAAACATGTATAAATGATGTTGATACTTAAAGTAAGTGATTCTCATCTCACTTTTTTTTTCACGGAAAACATTTCTATATTGTACACTTGTTTATTTTATGTGATGTAAATAATTCCAATGAATTTATATTAATATGAATATTATTAATTTTTTTTTTAAAAAAACCATATAATTTTCATTATTTAGTGGTACTTATAATTAAGATGATTCAGAAGTAGTAACAGTTTTATTTTACAACATCATTGTTTATCAAGATTGTTTATGATTAATTATTCAATGATGAAATATAATGATATATCATTCAAGAAAGTAAATAATTTTCTTACCCAATGGTTACTCTTATAGAATACATTTTTACCATTCATTTTCCCTATTTATGTACACATAATATCAAATAATATTTATTTAATAAAAATCAACATTATTTCTCTCTTCGGTGGAAAATCCATTTTCTCCCAAGGCTATGTTTTATAAAAATATTTAAAATAATTTTTATAGTACTCTCCAAATATTGTTAATGAATTTGTAACCATATATTAAATTTCACAAAAAAATTTAAAATCAATTTTCTTTTAATTTTTTGAACGAGTTACTTTGAAATTTTTATAGAAAATGTAAATCGAATCATTATTTTAATGTGTAGCGCATGAACAATATTTTTCATTTTAATGAAATGTTCATCATTTATAAAATAGTTTAAAATTTTCAAAATTTAATTTCAAAATAATTTTTTTCTTTAATATAAATAACATTTATAGATTTTAAATAAGTGGTATAAAAATTGAAATGATGTTTTTCACAATAATTTTTTAGTTATCATTTTATGGAATTTATATTCAATAACAAAAAGATGAATTTTACATATGATTTAAATGAAATATGATATAATGATTCAATCCTTATCATTTATATTGATTATTTATGATTATGATGATAAGATTTTTATCAAACCCGTATCAGACCCATAATTTATACTATGATAAAATGATTATGAAAACCATAACCTTTTCATAGGTTATGATATGATGAATTTTTTATGATCTCGTGGAACAAAAATGAATGAATTATGTGATGTATGGGACCTATATTTCTCCCTACAATTCATTAGATAAATAAGGATATCAAATGATGAAATATATTATGTGCGATCTTGATTCCCTATTCACAATTTCATCCATGGAAATGGTTTTCATGTCCATAAGATTAACCTTGGGAATTTTTTTCTAGTAAATAAGCATATGAATTGACTTGGATTTCATGCCCATAATATTATATGTGGACTTGGTTTCATGTCCATATGTTTACTCAGGGGTTGGATTTAAATTTTTTTTACTTAATGAGTGAACCTGTTACTCTTTATTCATGCTCAAATTGTTATATGATTATTTTTTCCACATTCTTATGTCTATATTACGATATAATTGATCATGTTAATTAGTTTCCTTTATTATTCATGTATTACTAACTACAATGATTTATAAAATCACTCAATTTTAATATCCATGATATGTTGGGCATTGTTTTCAATTTTCATAATCATATTCTCATACCCTTACACTCAAGTTATTTATATATCTCCATTTCTTTCGATTATTAAGAATTTGATCTAATTTTTTTATTATATTTACATTCCCAAGGTTATGAGGAAAAGTATTATATATGATATGTCTAAGATGGGTTCTACATATGATTAACATAGGAGGATATGTCATATTTCACTTAAAACCAGCTTTTTATGTTTCAATGTTCTTAAAGATACTAGAATTATAAGATTTCTATGTCAATCATTATGTTATATAATTAATATTAATATACTATGATTTCATATTTATGTAATAAATGTAAGGTTAATTATAGGTATCCACCCATATAATCATGGTTACATGGAATGTCGATGAAATAGAGTGACTAGGATAACCTATCATTCTTAATCTGATAATGAAATTCATTCAATAAAAACTTATAGAATGTAATTAATTGTTTGTGATGAATAACAATATGAATGAGTTTGAAAAAAAATTACTTGATCTATATAAAATAATAGATATTTTTATGTTGATCAGGGGATATATAGGATTTAGCACATTGATGATGGAATCGAAAGGAAAGGGTAAAAGATTCTTTCAAAATGGAAAATAAGATATGTTACGGAGAGTCTGAAGCACTATATAAATAGATGAAATTGAAAGAGGTTGTGTGGCTCCATTTCTGTGAACATGGTAAATGGATTATGAATTTTCAAAAATTATTGAAAGGGTGAATGAAACATAATGGACATTCCAAATTGTGAATTATTGTTTTCAAATCCAATTATTTAATATTTTAAAGGTTATATGATGAGAACAATAAATTTAAAAATTGTTAATGATATGTTTTGATGTTAATAATTATAGAAAAATTAAAGGATAAAACTCAGAGATTGTATTAGAATGAATAATAAAGGGTTAATATATAAATAAAATGAATAAAAATGGTTACATAAAGACAATAGTTTATATACTATATAAAATAACATATATTCAAAAAATAATCTCATTATATTTATACAAAGATTTTATTAGAAATTTTAATTAATAGATACTTTAATACATATGAATTATGATTCTATAAACTATATAACATGTTCGAATTTGAGATAATGATAAAATAGTTTTATCAATGATAAAAATGTCTTATCAAAGTTGAAATATAAAGGGAGATAATTCCGACCACCTTTAATGAAATATTTTATAGAATAAAGTCTTCATTGATGAATAATTCTCAAAAGAAATAGAAAACAATATATGATATGAGTAGAAAATTTTATATTTTTAAATGTTCCCAGTAAAATTTTAAAAAAACATTCCTAACAAACATGTTTTAGTGCATCTTAGTTACAAATTATCAACATAATATAGTGTTTATTGGTCTAGTAGGATAATAATTTCTCTTAGTAAAGTTAAAATGTATTAAGTTAAATACTATTGTAGTTAATATTTAGTATGAATATTACTTTATATAATAAATGAGTTTATAATGTATTAGAAAATAATAATTTGTAAAAAATACATAAATGAAATGATTTATTGAAATTTCTATAAGATGATGATGAAGAAGAAAATAATAGTTCTAAATAGAAAAAATAAGTTTCTTAGATTATAACAGTAAATGTTATGAATTCTATGAGTATGATTTCTATGTACAAGGAATTTAATATTGGGAATATGTTTCATATGTTTTTCCATTTTTCAAATAAACACTACTCATTGATGTCACTAACTATAGGAGTTTAGTGTGAGGTTTTATTTTATGGACATATAGATATGTGGAAAGGATTTCATAGATATGTTATACATTTATTAAAACACAAAATTAATTACAAATATAAGGATTTAATGGTACTTTATTATATTGTATCGTAATGGAATACACCATATTCTTTGTTTCAATGATATCATAGAGATGTTTAGTAATTTAAAAAATATTATGTTATATAATGTTTAGTATCCAATTTAGTATTCATTAATGTTTATTTAATATAATTCATGTAGTGGAAAGATAATTTTCCTCTAATCATTCATCTTTGAATAATCCATAACCGATTATTTTCAAGGGGAATTATATGTTTTTATGAAATGTTAATCAAAGAATTTATAGGACTTCATAATGAGAACTAAATATTCTCATCAGGTACAAAAGGAGATTTGTGTAATGGATGGCCCTCTATATATACAACATGATGTGTCATAAACTATGTCTTTGTTAAGCTAGTAGTGTATTTTCATATTGAATAACCACAACTTATACACTTTATTACCTTCATTTTTAATCCTCGTGGTTTAGCTAATCAGGAGCCGGTTCAGTATGTTATCGATCATGTAATTTCTTTAGGATTTAAAAATATTGTATTTCTAATATCTTACTATTTTTTAAGGTGACTTTTTACCAAAGGAAGCCAAGGATCCTTTATTGAAAAATAAAAGTATTGCATGACTATAAAGAAAGGGAATTTACTATAATATCTATCTAAAGATAAAGAAAAGTTTAAGTAAGATCATACAAAATTGTGAGTCTATTATTTACTATTTATTTGAAAGCTCATCCACCAAAAAGTACAACACCTATTAAAAAATAGTGATCATGGAACAAGAGTTGGAAATAAAGTCGATACGCTCCATCAATTATGTTTTGAGACTCCACAAGAGATGATTCTTAAAATTATTGATAGCTTGAAAAATAGTGGTTGATTCAGTTTTAATCATATGGTTGGACCATCTTCTTTATTAAAAAAATATACTGATGTAATGACACTATTCATTTCAAATTGAATGGTTGATTTGGGGCCACATGTTCCATAGTGGAATCTAGGAATTTTCCCATTATAATCATTGAAGAAAACACCACAACTCTAAGGGATTGGATTCCCATTTGAACCAATATACACATTTATTTTGATAAAGCCTATATTAGAGGGCCACCAGAAGACCTCAAATGTGACAAATGGTGGCTTATAGTTTCCAACAATAAAAAGACACATCAGTAAATTAAATTCATAAATAGAATTATAATATTGATCACCTTAGTGTAAGAAATAATTCTTCAATTAAATAGTGATTGTCATTAGGGATGGACAAATTCTAAAAGGATCTTGATAGGGTTATTTGTAATTCCTTCCATACAATATTACATGATGTATTTTAGAAACAATCATGTGGAAGAGTTATATGATATGGGGAGAGAGTAGTACAACAATATAGAATATAAGCTTCAAGGCATGGGAGGATGCATCTATCTTGAATACATCATGGAGATCAAAGAAAAACATACACAAAGCGAAGTTATTTGAATAAAACAGTAAGAGTATATTGGAATCCTTTCTATTTGTATTTCAAAGGGAGAACTAATAATTGATAAAAATACTAAAAGTCTATAAATAAATACCAGTGGAAATTATGTTATATGAATGTATCCAAATGAGATCCAAATACAAGGTTCTAATTCAAGGCTTATTAAATATAAAAATCTAGGAAAATTAATGTTTGGATCAAGTATTAATGGAATGATAATAAAATTTGGTGTTTAGAATAAGAGACAAGTATGCTTCCCAAACAATATTGTCTACATGAGGTGAGCAATAACCATATCTTATGGTGAGGATCACATATAAGACCCTGATTTAGATTGAATATAAAAATATATGTATATACATTGATGAGATACATGCTATTTAATTATCCACTTAAATAACATGAATGTTATATGATCACCCGTTAAATAAATGAAATATTATTTAATCATAAATTTGGTTTTTTATGCACATGAATTTAACATATATGATAAGTCTGTAAAATATTATTTCACTCTATGTCATGTGGTCACTCATTGTCTTAGACAATGGTATTATATGATCATGCATACTAGTATATGATAATTTTAGTGTAAATAAGTCCAGAGAAAGATTTTGTTGATATAGATCACATCATAATAATATGTATCATGACTAGAAAAGATTTTTTTTCCAAGGGACCACTCCATGCATGCATTTATAGATTTTGGAATTTGTAACTATCTTCAATGCTAGATAGATATGTGGTCTTAAAAATTGTGTTTTTTAAAGGTAATCATGTTTATATATCACTGATAGATAGTAAAATGTTTCTTGTAGAAATTTTAGATGATTTTTGGGAAGGATATTCATGATTTTTCACATGTTATGTTATAGATCCCTAGACCTTCACATCCAGGTCTAGTGGTTATAAAATATTAGTTATACATAGGCATCTATAAAAAGTGAGATAAACCAAGATAACAATAAATACATATATTGAAACAATTTAGAAAAATTATCTCACAATAGTAATAGAATCCCATGAATAGAAGGTTTAATGTATTTTTGGATCAACTACATAAACATATTTATTCTGTCGTACTTGCAATTATTTCCATACAACCAATCCACTCTAGACTCCATTCTAGACTTCTTATAAAATTTATTCATCTTCATAACCTAGGGAATGAAAATGTAAGAATGGTGTGAAATCAAATGATAATTAGGGGGGAAACACATCGATATTTATTCATTGATTAGATCATATAAATTTGATAAAACAATATTTTGGAAGAAATATCATATTAAAAATAATATTCCAAAAATAATAATTTCTATGATATTTTATAGAAATTCATGGAATATAAAAATATAAACCATATACCATGGTATAAGATTATGGAAACAAGATATAGTAAAAAATGACACAAATATAGACATAGAAATCATAAAATAGTACATTTGGAATCCTTACATGCTTCCCATAACATGGTGGAGTAGTAATAAATTCATGATTACCATTGGATTTAATATATTATTTTTATAAACATAGTGTATTAGTAATAGTAACATATTCCCCTGACATAGTGGATCATATATCACTTACTAATTACTATAGTGGAGTGAGCATTAATATTAATTTCAACTAACTATTTAATTTAATATAAATTCATAACCAATATATTGAAGGGAAATATTGGACCCCAATCATCATAATAATAATCATCCAAACATTTTTTTGCCAATATAATAATAAACAATCCATAACTCATATTTCACATAATTAACCCATGAAAAAGAGACGTGTTCTAGGAAAATGTTTCTTACAACATCCTGTAAAACATAAAGAGAAATAAAATTGATAGTGGATTAGAAAAATGTCGTATTGTGGATATTTTCTTAGATAAAAATAATGTTTTAATATCCTAGGATTAGTCACTTGGAAAATAATAGAGAATACCCATTTTTTAATGATTTGAAAACTCCTTAAAATCAATTCATTAAAATAAATTCTTTATATTGATGAAAAATTGAAAATTATATTTGAAAACTAAAAAAAAATTAAAAAAATTATTAGATGAAGTCACATTCAAAAATATTTTTTTGGAGGATATAAAAACACCTGATGAATTATTTCTTCAAACATAAGACTTCAACATCTTTTTTTAAAGAATGGAATCATTTTGAAGTAAATATATTAATTTTTAGAAATATACGTATCTTCCATTTTTTATAATATCATATTGAGTTAGAAATGATTTTGTTTTTAAATAATAATACTCATCATAATAAAGAAACCCTAAAAGTGTTTTAAAAAATGTTTTTACCATGCTCATAAAATATGAAGTTACATGATACATTAAAAAGAAATTTTTGAAAATATGAAGTGTATGTTTTTGAAAAAATTTATTTTTAAAATGGATCTTCAATAATTGATCCTTTAAAATTATATAAAATTATCTAGAAGATATTTATAGTTGTATATAAACTATTTTATTTTGAATATATGGAATATTTTTTTTTGAAATACATTTTTTGGAAAACAATATCAAAAAATTGGAACAAATAATCATTTTAAAAAGTTGATAATAGAAATATAAATATATTTTGAAATAAAATATAATTTTGTTTTGAAATAAAATGTGGAAAATTTTAGGTATATAAAAACATGGACAAGTAATGGAATCTACCATTAAATTGGATGTAAATTATTCTCAATAATGATATACTTTTTGAAGAAGAAATTCATATAGGTAAAGTAATTGAATTAAAAAATCATTATTCCTAGAGATGAAGAGTATGAACCATTAAATAAAAAGTTAGGTGATTGAAAGTAATGATATGAAGTTAAAGTTCAATAACAGGAATTATAACTCAACAAAAGGATACTTGATTTATAAAAATACATTATGACATTATTAATACAATAATAAAAAACACATGAAAAAGGTTCAATAGATATATTTGTAAAAAAATTATATTACATGAAATATTATGAAAAAATAAATTGATAGATGATATATATACAACAAAAAAAGGTATGAACTATGGAATACACATCGTATCTCAATGATGAAAAATTGAGTCAGAAAAACCATAAAAACATTGATATAAATAAAATTGAATTCCATTTAAATAAAGAACTTGATATGGATCATAAAAACTCATTAATTATTTTAATATCATAAATTATGTTTATTAAGAAGTAAATACCCAGCATCAATGATACTATAGGTCCTAATTGAAAACATGTCTCAAGAAATTAAATTTGAGAAAAAACCCATTACCTTAAATCATGACATCCATTAAAGGGATTGAATCTCTCATCTAAAAAATAATTATCTTAATAATATATTTATGAAAATTTAAATACATGTATCCCTTTATATAATTTAATTAATATTATTATATATATATATTATTTAGTTATGATCTATTATCAATATTTATTGTGAGTAATCTTTATCATTTTAAACTAGTTTCATATTTTCTTCATTGTTATTCATTCTTCTCCCACGGTTCATCATTCCTAGAGAATGCAATTTATAAGAGTATATTATTTTTATATATATATATATATATATATATTTTATTTTTTTATGAAACTTCTGGTTATAATTCATAAATAAGAAATCAATGATGAGCATGTTTCAGAAATTTTTAGCAATCAAACATTAGTATCTTAGTTAATGAGTTTAATATTAATGTTTTTAATAAAGATAAAAATAATATTAGTACCTAACTCTTTATATATTATATTATCATTAAATATTTTCACATACTCATGGATGTTATTTTTTATAGTATTGTTCAAGTAAGTGGTTACACCAAACAAAACATGAAATAAGAGTAATTATTGGATGATTATGAAGTCATTAAACTGTAATAAAATCATTTCAATGGAATAATGGTATTTTTATTTCTTATAAAAGTTTTATATGGAATTTTAGTGAGTAATAATAATAGTTAATTAATAAAAAACTATAATATAGTATGAAATAATTGTTTTTTAACCAATTACGTTCGTTTTAGATAAGATAATTTACCAGGATCATTTTTTCTAATGTTATTCATTGGATGTCCAATATGCCTTAATATAATAAATAAAATTTCATAACCATGATATTATATATAAAATTTCCCATTAGTAACATCCATGTAATGCGGTGAAATAAAATGAAGCATGACACTATATTGGGGTGGTAGTCTGCATGTAATATCCTGGAATTTCCATGTAATGTTTTTAATTGTATGGAATTATTTTGAGACAACACACATTGAAAGCACATGATTCCAAGGCCCAGTGGTCCCGAAATGGAATTTTGGACATTTTATGTTTGTTTTAGTAAATTTATGAGTGGGTTTTTTTTATCTTCTAAACCAGTTCTCGGATAAAAAATCTAAGGGAACTGTTGAATTTAGAATGCTGAGATTCGCTTAGAAAGGACCTAACTTCGATTGGCATGGGTAGGATAGAAAAGTTTGTTTTCAGAAATTTCAGAAAATAATAAATAACCTAAAATAAGCTATTTTATTTTTCTTCCCTCACCATTGAGAAATGGACGGAGACACTGTGGTGCGGAGATGAGGCACATTAAATGAAACTCATTAATGGCTTCTTTTTGTGCTGTATAATAACGAATTAATTGAATCATAACAGTTACACTGTTTCACTAATGAAATAGCATAATGACACGATGTCGTAGTTTAACAGAAATGTTGTGACGTGTTTTCTTTTAATAGGATAACATGTTGGAGAAATGATAATTAAAACATGGAAATTATCTAACGAACCTATGGTAAGGATACCCTCCAATGACAAACGACGGACACTGGTAGGATCGCTACCAACATCGATGCTTTACAAAAAACGGGGCCGAGAAGCGACGAATGCCAACAGAGATTGAATACTCAAGGGAGGAGAACTTCAAAGATAAATTTCGATCGAGTTAGGGGTTTGTTTTGGTTTATTATTTCCCCATTATTATTCTAAAACAAAAAATGCAGATCAACCCACAAACAGGTTGATCCGCAGATTGTTCATTCGTGTGGGATGGTGTTCTTCTTGGGTTTTATACAGTGGGATTGAATTATTTCTGATAGAACTATGATCCCAGGTCTCCCCTTTTTAATATTCTAATGTGGAGGGAATAGGAAGATAAGAACATGGCCCGACCGCCCTCTGCCTTGTGTGTTATTGGTGACCGAACATTTGAAATGGCGAAAAGGAAAATTTAGGGCCTTCACAGGGAATGTGACGCCCCACAGAGGCCGAAGGTGCAGTCCATGTGAAAAATAGACCACCAGTGCAAACCCAGTGGCCCACAAAAATAACCAAGGGTGGCACACCATGACGGCGCATCGAAGGTGGCTACAACGGCTAGCTCGAGCCGAGGCGAATTGGGAGGAGCCTTTAGCTAGGCTGGCAGCTGGCGGTAGGGATGTGAACCATAGATGTGAGCCACACTTCTTTGGAGCACGTGGTCCCCTGACCACATGTGGGATATCCAGCCAGTTGCATAGCAGTAGGCCCTGATCAATTGACAGCGGTGGAGAAGGCATCCCCGTAGATGACATGTGGGGTGAGGGGAAGCCAAATGTGGCTTCCTACAGTGTCTTGGCCAGGAAAAACCATTTTCCCTATGGTAGACCAGGAAGGGAATGGGCCAGAGCTACTCCAATAGTCTGAAACCAGGTCGTGCTGGGTTCAGGTCGGGTCGGTTCGACCGGTTCGGACCGAACTCAGACCCCATTGGCCCCTTTTTGAAAAAACACCAATATCTTTCAAAAGGGGAATCCATTTGATGATCCATTTGTGGAGTTGTAACCCTCATATTGAGGTGTATATTTTGTAATACTCTATAGAAGATTTCATGGAAGTTTAAATATGACAAATGGTTGGGGGAGCAGTTCTCCTGAGATCAAGCGCGCTATGTGCAGAAACCCTACAGTTGACTGAGACCTAAAGACTGTTGACAAGTGACCCTATGTGGATCAGCTACTATGGCCCAGTGGGAAGTGGCTTATGTGTGACCCATTATTCCCATGGTGGGGAAACAATTCTATGTTACCTTGAAGACCCACGATACTCAACCGGAGGAGTACCTCAATATGGCTAAGGTGGGGAACGACTTATGTGTGACCCAGCATGCCCACGGTAGGGAGTGACTTCTATGTGACCCATCATACACACATTAATCATTAGGGATGAGTACCAAAACAGTTCTAGATTAGTGGGAAGTGACTACTATGTGACTCGAAAGACCCATTGTACTCATTGAGGAGGAGTTCTCCAACAACCCATGGTGTTCGATGTTATGACTAATGGTCTTACTTTTCTACTCTAAATTATACCTGGTGTGAGTTGTCTTGCATCGTGGTCATGCTTGGTGATCATGATTTGTGTTTTGTTTGTGGATTTATTTTTGGTCTTTGCTTTGTGTTTTGGGTTCCATACTAAGTATATTGTTACTCACCCATGCACGAGCTTCACCCAAAACTTGTTGTGTCTGGTGCATATGACCACTGCCTTGACATAGTAGTTGGTGGAATAAAACCCGATGGTGTCTAGTGAGACTAGGTAGGCATGGTGTACTTCTACGAATTCTAGCAACCACTATGTACTTAACCATCATGTGGGGTTTCCAGTAGATGACTTTCAACGTTTTACTTGTACTTTCCAATTTTTAGTTTATATTCTGTTGAGTTTGTATTCTAGACCATTTGACATACAGTTTTTACTTTTACTCAATGGTTGTTTAGAGTCACGCGTGTTTACTTTTACAACTTTGGGATGTGGTTGTGCGTGCATGTGTATAGGTACTCAAGAAAATGTCTCCCACATGTAGGTTGACACCTTTAAAACTAGTCATCAACCCCTGGTTGCTGGGATGTGGGCTTGGTGTATGTCACGACACGGGCCTCGGGAGATGGGTTGTGACAAAGTGGTATTAGTGGTGGTCGGTTTTACCTCAAAGACTGGGAGTCTGTTCTTTTTTTGGGTAACAATGTTGCATGTTTCAAGTTCAAATTTCAGATTCAGGGAGTCCAGTGTTGGTGTGGTGGTCAACTTATCCATACACAAGGACCCTAAATTATTCTTTTTAGCTCTATACATGAAAACACTAGTTTCATAAGTGTCTCCTTATGATCTTCTTGAATAAGAGTCAGCTCACCAAGTATAATATTCTAACTATGGTATATCTGGATCTATTTCAGGATGCCTTGACGCAACATGTGGAAAGCTCGCCTAGAAATAAGGCATCAGTTTAGGGACTGGTGCTTGAGATGACCCCACCGAGTGGTGCACCGATGTTTCCACCTCCTTCTGATCAGCAGTTACTACTGGTGTTACCAATAGAGGACGTACGTAGACTCAATTCCTTGCATGAGTTTTAGAGATAGAGACCTCCCAGGTTCATGAGAGAGATAGATCCTCAGGTCGCTGAGGACTAGATAGAGATACTGACATGGGTCATCCACATAGCGAGGACACCGCTTGGCCAGATGGAGATCTTGGCTTCGAGCCTTTTGCAGGGCTCGACATAGAGATAGTGAAACTTGACCTTCTAGATGCATGATGAGGTGACCCTCAACTAGATAGACTATTATTAGATTTTCTGAGAGTATTTTCCCCCGTGACTTTGTGCTCTGTGCATATTCAGGAGCTGCTTCACCTACAGCAGTGCAACATGTCAGCGGCTGAGTACTCTATGAGGTTTATAGACCTATCTCGCTACTCCAAATACATGGTTAGGTACCCTTTCATCAGGGTCCATACCTTTGAGCAGTGACTCAAATGGGAGGTCAGGGAATCCAAGGTGTCTCTCAGCATCCATACTTAGGCCGGAGTGCTGGAGTGAGCCCTTCTTGTGGAGATATTTGTAGCAGAGAAGGCACTGACAACTGAATCCACCAACAGACCTCTGGTGGTAGAGTCTTCAGTGGCAAGCAGAAGACATCCTAAATGGGGTACCAAGAAGGCCAGATCATTTAGGGGATGACCCCAGGACTTGAGGTCAGTAGTGATGGGCTTCCAGTGTAGAGGGAGTCAGCAGGGAACCAGATTGTGCTTCACGTGCGGCGGGCATGGACACATGGATCATGACTGCCCAAACCACCGCAAAGACGACCAGCTGATGGTCAAGGGATTTCCAAGGCAGAAGAAGTGGTTTGAGTGAGGAGGTATGTAGGGTGGAGGATGTGGTAGGGGTGCAGGCTGAGCGACAGGCAGTGGACGACTGTTCTAGGTGTTACCACCACCACCCCTGGGTAGCCCACCATGGGCTCAAGGATCCGATGGATAGGGTTGAGGCCAGATTCAAACAATGGAGGCCTATGACCAAGGTCCTCTAGAGATGATTAAAGGTATGATATGTGTATTTTCAACCTTAACTGTAGTTCTTATAGATGTAGGTGATAATCACTATTTCCATACCACAGACCTCATTCGAGGCTCGAAGATTCTGGTGGATCCATTGGCTCAATTCTTACGATTATAGACTCTTATGGGAGAGTATTCGATGATTAAACACCAGTGCTAGTAGTTTGAGATTACTCTAGGAGGTGAGAGCTTCATCTAGAATATCTTAGTAGTGGCTTTGAGGCCATTCTATGTCATCTTGGGTATGGAATGGTTATCTACAGTCCATGATCAAATGGACTATATTACACACAAAGTGCGGTGATTTCATGAGGATAGGACAAGTTTTTCTTTCACTGGTGAGAAGGGAACTTTTGTAGCACAAGATATACTTTCTCAAAGGAGGGTGCAACTGATCACTCGCGAATTGGATAGCCTCACCCTTAGTGCAGTGGATGAGAGGAGTCCAAGATTTCCTATAGTGGTGGATGAGTATGAGGATGTCTTACCTAAGGATATTCCAGGACTACCTCATTGCAGGGAGGTAGACTTTGACATCAACCTATACCCTGGTACGACACCGATATCCAAACTAGAATATCATATGGCTCCCATGTAGCTTCGTGAGTTGAGGGTACAAATATAGGATTTGTAGGAGAAGGACTTCATGAGGCCCAGTGTTTCACCATGGGTAGCCCGGTGTTTTTTTCTAAGAAGGAATACGAGTGTTTGAGGTTGTGCGTGGAATTATGGTGACTAAACCAGGTGACTGTGAAGAACAAGTATCCAATGCCGAGTATAGATGACCTCTTTGATCAGCTGATGGGAGAGAGGTGGTTCTCAAAGGTAGACCTCAGATCAGGGTATCATCAACTTCTGGTACGGGATGAGGACGTACTGAAGACAACATTTATATACCAGTATGGACACTACGAGTTCATGGTGATTCCTTTAGGTGTGACCAATTACCCAGTAGTGTTCATGAGACTCATGAATAGGATCTTCCAGCCTTACCTTGATCATTCTCTGGTTGTCTTCATTAATGACATCTTGTTGTACTCGACATCAGAGGAGGATCACACTACACACCTGTGAATAGTCTTGGGTACACTATGAGAGCACTAGATTTATGGTAAGCTCTTGAAGTGTCAGTTATGGATTTGGGAGGTCAACTTTTTGGGAAACTTCATCTCAAATGTTGGAGTTTTAGTGGATACGGCGAAGATAGAGGCAGTGATTGCTTTGGAGCCGCCCAAGAGCGTGGATAAGGTGCAGAATTTCTTGGGGTTGGAGAATACTACTGAAGGTTCATGCCCAACATTTCTATAGTATAATCACCTTTATAGGCTTTGATAAAGAAGGGAAAAACCTTCGTGTGGATGGATAAGTGCCAGTAGAGTTTCCAAGAGCTGAGGTGGTGACTGACGATTGCCCCCATATTGAGGCTACCTGGAGAGGGAATTGGGTATGTATTCTTATGTGACACATTAGGAACCAGAATGGGTTTTGTACTGATGTAATAGTGATCATTTATCCCCTATGGATCATGGAAGTGGAGGCATCATGAGCAGAACTACGCAATCCATGACCTGGAGTTAGCAGCGGTGGTATTTTCTTTGAAGATTTGGTGGCACTACTTGATGGGTGAACTGTTTACCATCTACTCTAAACACAAGAGTCTTAGTTATATATTCTCACCGAAGGTCCTGAACATTATACAGTGGTGATGGCTAGAGTTCCTCCAGGGCTATGACTTTGAGATAGTCTATACTTATGGAAAGAGAAATGTGGTGGCAAACACGCTCAGTAGGAGGTCTGGTTTACAACTGTTGAGTGAGGTGATAAAGTAGTTATAAAAAATAAAAATATGATTTGGGGATTATAATGGAGCATCTTACCTTTAGTCAATGACTGTCACTCCCCCACTCTTATAGCAAGTTAGGGAGGAAAAACTTGTGGATGTCGACTGCAAGGCCTGATTTTCTCATATATCCTCAAGACAGGCTTCTGATGGATTTTCGATAGGTGGGGATCACATCATCCTTTTCAGAGAATGCATGTTAGTATGAGTGATGTTGTGAGAGGAGGTATTGAGGGAGTTCCATACATCCACTTTGTCGGTATATCCTGGTGTGGTGAAGATGTACTAGGGCCTCCGACGTCAGTATTGGTATCCAGGGATAAAGAAACTTTTAGGAGAGTTCATTTCATGATGCCTCACTTATCAGTAAGTGAAGGCTAAGCATCAGGTCCTAATAGGCTTGGCACAACCACTTGATGTACCAGAATGGAAGTGTGATGGTATCACCATGGAATTTGTGATGGGGTTACCACATACTTCTAGAGGCCATAATTCTATTTGGGTTATCGTTGACTGAATCACCAAGTTGTATCACTTCCTACCCATCCGGGAGTAGGGATCGGTAGAGGGCTTGAGATGCCTCTATGTATAGAAGATAGTGTGGCTTCACAAGGTGACTTCGACCATCATCTCATACCATGAATCACACTTCACATCCTAGTTTTTGAAGGAATTACAAGAGGCATTTGGGAGTTAGCTGTGCTCGAGCACAACCTTTCACCCTCAGATAGAAGGTTAGACAGAGCATACCATATAGACCTTGCAAGGAATGCTTTGTTCTTGTGTCCTAGATTTTGGTTGTAGTTGGGAGGACAACCTTCCATTGGCAGAGTTTTCATACAACAACAAAAATCACTCCACCATTAGCATGGAACCGTTTGAGGCATTGTACGAGTGGCCATGCAGATCATCTTTATCCTGGAAAGATCCAGGGGAGTCAATACTCATGGGTCCAAAGTTCACATGACCTTCCAATGAGAAGGTACAGATCATCTAGGAGTAGATGAGGACTGCATAGAGTGGGCAGAAATCATATGCTAATAGGTGACAGAGACCCTTGGTGTTTGAGGAGGGAGACCATGTGTTCCTTTGGGTCTCACCCTGATGGGGTTTGTGAAGATTTGGATGGGTTGACAAGTAATCTCTGATGTTCAACAGACATTTTCAGATTTTCAGTAGAGTTGGAAAGGTGGCGTACTGCCTAGATCTTCCCCCACAAATGCACCGGGTGCATAATGCTTTCCATGTGTTGCAACTGAGTAGGTAAGTTCATGATCCATAACACGTCATCCATTAGGGAGAGCTAGACATTGATGGTGGGGAGACATTTGTGGAGTTCCCAGAAGAGATAGAATATTGACAGGAGTGGGTCCTTTGTGGATGGTCAATTTTTCTAGTGTATGTTCAGTTGCAGCACAAGGATTTCCAAGAGAGCACACGGGAGTGGGAGGCTCGGATTTGTGCTCAGTACCCCTTTTTTTTATTAGCCTTCGTTTTGTAATTCGAGGATGAAAATCCCTAAGGTGAGGAGAATTTAATATCTGGGAATTTACAAATAATTATTTTAATTGTATAGAATTATTTTGAGACCATGCACTTTGAAGACACATGATTCTGATGCCCGGTGAGCTTGAAATGGAATGTTTAACTTTTTTTAAGTTCATTTAAGTAAATGTGCAAGAAGTTTTTTTATAACAACTAAACCGGTGCTTAGATAAAAAATTAGATTTCACTGTTGAACTCAGAATGCCAGGATTCACCTAAAAAGGACCTAACTTAGACCAGAAAGGGTCAGCCAGAAAAGTTAGTTTTCAGACTTTTCGGAAATAAAAAAATAACCTAAATTTTTTTATTTTATTTTACTTCTATCACCGTTGAGAAACGGATGGTGGAACTACGGTGCGGTGAAGAGTAATATTAAATGAATCTCATTACTGGATCATTTTTGTGCAGTGTAATGATGCATTAATTGAAGCATAACAGATACATTGTTTCATAATTGAAACAGCGTAACGATGTGACGTTGCAGCGTAATTGAAACTATATTACATGTTTTCTTTTAATAGGATAACCCATTAGATAAATGAGAATTAAACCATGAAAATTATATTAAGATCCTATGACAAGGATTCCCTCCAATGGCGAATGAAGAACACTAATAGGATCGTTAGCAATGTCACCGCTCTGCGAAGAATGATACTAGGAAGCGATGAACGCCAACAGAGCTTGAATCCTTGAGGGTAGAGTGCTTCAACAACTAATGTAGATCGAGGTAGGGGTTTGTTTTTGTTTAAGTTTTCCCCATTCTTATTCTAAAATGATGAGCACAGATCAACCCACGAATAGGTTGATCCACAAATTTTTCATTTTTGCAAGAGGGTGTTCTTCTTGGGTTTTCTAAACCAGGATTAAATTATTGTTGATACAACTATGATCCCAAGACTCCCATTTTTAAACTTATAACACAAAGGGCATGGGATTATAGAAACAAGGGCTGAGCCCCCCATGCCTTGTGCATTCTTGGTGGCTGAACATTCAAAATGGTGGAATGGAAAATTCGGGGACTTCAAGGGGAGGCGATGCCCCATGGAGGCTGGAGGCACAGTCGGTGCGAAGAATGGACCATCGGTGCGGACCCAATGGCCCATGGAAAGACCTGGCGGTGGCTCTAAAAACCATCAGCGGGGGCCTATAGTAGTGGCATTGGGTGGGTGGTGGTGGGCCATGATAGTGCGCCGAAGGTGGCTATCGTGGCTGCTTCGGTCAGCGGAAAATCAGGAGGAGCTGCCAGCTGGGCCGGCAATAGGGACATAGCCCCTAGTCCGCGTTGGTGGAGCAGCCTGTAGCTGAGGGCCATGCTTCTCAGGAGCACGTAGTCCCTTGGATATGTGCAAGAAATTCGGCCAGATGCGTAGTGGCAGTCCGCGATCAATGAGTGTGGCAGAGAAGGTGTCCTTTCAGACGACCTGCGGGGCGAGGGGATGTCGGGCACGACTTCCAGCCGTATCCCGACTAGGCAGAACCGATCCCCCTATGGAGGACCAGGTAGGGGGGTGGTCGGACCCGTGGCCCAACGGACCTGAGGCCAATCAGGTCGGACTAGTTGGGACCCTGGCTTGGTCAGGTCAGGTGAACTGAGTTGGGTTGGGTTGGTCCGACCAGACCGTGACCCAACCAACCCCTTTGAAAAAAATTCCAATATCTTTCAAAATAGGCATCTGTTTGATGAGCCGTTTTGTGGCGTTGGAACTCCTGCGATGAGGTGGGTCATTTGGAATACTATATAGAGGATATAATTGAATTTGAAATAATATGAATGGCTTGGGGATCATTTCTATTGAGATAGAGCGTACTACCTGTAGATTCCTTGCAGTTGGCTGAGACATAAAGACTATGGACAAGTGACCCATTGTGGATCAGCTACTATGAACTAGTGGGAAGCATATTCTCTATGACCCAACAAGCCCATGGTGGGGTGCGTCTTCTGTGTGACTTTCTAGACCCACGATACTAAACCGAAGGAGTACCATAGTATAACCAAAGTGGGAAGTGACTTCTGTGTGACCTGACATCCCCATAGTGGGGAAAAACTTCTATGTGACCCAGCATACCCAAGATACTCATCACGGATGAGTACCACAATAGTCCTAGTTTAGCAAGAATCAACTTCTATCTGACCCAACATTCCCACTATACTCATTGAGGAGAAGTTCTCTAGAAACCAACGGTGTTTGAAGCTATGACTGATGTTCTTACTTTCCTACTCTAAATTATACCTCGTGTGAGGTGTCTTGCTTCCTGGCCATGCTTAGTGATCATGATTTGTGGTTTGTTTGTGGATTGTTTTGTGGTATTTCATTTGTGTTTTGGGGTCCCTATTGAGTATATTATTACTCACCCTTACATGGGGATTCACCCGCATGTGTTGTGTCTGGTGGAGATGACAGCCTCCTTGACGGATGACTTAGAAGCCTAGGACTCGGGTTTGCCCAGTGAGACCAGGCAGGTGGGGCGTACTTCAATGGCTTTGAGCAACCAATCTGTACTTACCCATCACATGGGGTTTCCAGTGGACGCCTTTCAGTGTTTTTTTATACTTTATTGTTTTCAGTTTATCTTCTATTGGGTTTGTATTTTGGCCCATTTGATCCACAATTTTTACTTTTACTTAGTGGTTGTTTAGTGGAATGCATGTTTAATTTTCCAGATTTGGGATGTGGTTGTGTGTGTGTGCGCACAGGTACTTAGGAAAATGCCTCCCACTTACAGGTTGACGCCTTCAGCACTAGTCGCCAACCCCTAGCCATCAAGAGGCGGGCCTGGGGTATGTCACGACACAGGCCTTAGGGGACAGGTCGTGGCACTGCACATATTCAAGAATTTCATTTCCATTTTTTAAAATGGAAATAGGGAAATATGGATAATAGTTATTACCAAAATTTAACAACATAAAATATACTATAAGTACTAATTTCATCAAATAATATTTAAATATAAATATTTGAAATGTAGTGATAAAAAAGAAACAACATTAGGGAAGATTTATTATTTATGTTGAGAACATGAGATTTTTTTTGGAAATATCCTTGGGAATAGAGGTCTTATGATTACTAATTAAGATCAGATGCATATTAAAATGAGATAGTAATCTTGGAGGATAAAAATGGAAGATCTTACTGATGAATCTAAATTTGATATGTTTATCATGATGTTGTGTAAGTTCTCCCCTTTTATAAGTGAAGAAAAATTAAATTTTTATAAATAATCATTAATTTTAACTAGTGGAATGAATCTATTCCAAGTTAAAAGGAACAAAAGGTTGCGATTAATGAAATATGTGAAAATTTAAAGTTTTAATACAGTTAAACATACATTTAGGTGAAAAATTTGGGTGGTTTTCAGGTTTTCCACTTAGAATTTTAACTTTAACAGAAATTAAATTTTACTATGATAATAGATTATTAACATCAATAATTATATTAAATGTAAAAATTATTATTGAATTTATTACATAATTTCATAATTCTTATATATTGTATTAAAATTATTTTATAAAGTAAAAATTTCTATGCTTGAGAAAATTTAATTTAAAAATTAATGCATATAGAATGTAAACATAAAGTTAAAATTTTTAAGGTTAATATATATACACATTAGATTAAATTATCAATTTTATTTTTTCAATATGTTAATTAGTTTGTTATAAAAAAAATTAATGTTGTGTGTCTTCAAAATTAATCTAAAAAATAACATTTACATTAAAAAGTTTAATTAAAATAAACAACAAAAATTGTTTTTAAAATGAAATGAAATGTAATTATGTTCAATAATGTTTCACATTAATTTTATAGGATTTAAAAATTTGTTTAAAATGAATAATATTACTCCTTATATACATATTTTATTAATTAAGATGTTTTTTAAACTTCTATTTCTTAATTGTATAATAATAATGTCATAAAAGCTATAGTTTATGTGAAAATTATATTTTTCATTTTTAATATAATAATTAATTATATTAGAAAACTTCCAATAATTCATCTTAAGATAATTTTGGAATTATAATAATAAAATTTCATTTTAAGAATTTAAAATTCTATAATTCGCGTATTAATTTTATATATAAAAATAAATGTATAAAAGGGAAATGATGCTGTTAAAAATAATCAGTAGATTATGAATTAAGTGTTCTTAATCCAAATTTATATGAATTATAATTAATCAGTATCTTTTTATTCAAAAGTTGTTTTATTATTCATAAATTTTATTAGAAATATTAATCATAATATCTCTTCTTATATTAGTTTGGGGGTTCATGTGGAGTTAGATATCAAAAATTGTATTAATTTAGAAAAAATATAGTTAAAAATCACATGATTTTATAGATGCAGTGACAGGTAGATAGTGTCAACTTCACATATTTAAATGAAACGAGGATAGTGATAGTATTCCCTATATTTCCCTTTTGAAGAGGTTATAACACAGATCAAATTTTATTTTTTATAGATGTTTTGACAGTGTGTGAAAAGTAGAATAACGAGGGAATGATTTTTGGAAACTATTAAAGCTATAAAAATAGATGTATTCAAACTTAAAATTACATAAAAAAGAGAAGTTTGATTAATGAAAGTGAGTAATTATGTTAGTACAACATCTTGATTGAGTTTTGATCATTTGTTACCACCTTCATCACTTTCTATAATATGTTTTCATGTTTAAATCCTTAATGAAAACTCTAAAACCATAGAGTACTCCCAAAATCCTTCCTAAAATGAAATTGTTATTCTTTTATGAAAGTGATATAATTAAATAATAACCACTAAGTAATAAAAACCAATCAATTTTATTTTTATCTTAATAAATACTTTGACTAAAAAATTAAAAAAGTAAAAAAAATGATCTATTTTGAAATATTGGAAAAATCATCATTTCAAAAAAAATGAAATAAAATTATACTCATTAAAAAATGAAATATTAGAAATATAAACAATATCATAGAAGTTTCTCATTAAATAATAAAACATCCAGTTTAATATGGGAAATAATATTTCCTTACGAATTAAAATGGGAAACCATAAAAATAAGACTATGAAGAGGATGTATGAGTCTCCACCAGGTCATTATAACAATATAGATAATAAGATAATATTAAGAGAATTAAAATATCAATTTATTTTACTATTCTATTCATTGATAATTCAAATCATGTTGGGTATGGATATCCCCTTTATAGGGGATAAAAAATTTAATTTAAATAATTTTAGTCTTAGACAATTGTGTGGAGGTAGATAACACAAATATAGTGTGCATTCTCTCATTTTTTTCCATGTGGTAAAAACATGTATAATAATTCATAATACTCCCATCATATTTAATCATTCTATATAATCAATTTAATATAAAACACATAGATGAATAATTATTTCAGTATCCTAAAAACATAAAACATTTAATTTTGTCTGGAAGTTAAGGAGGCATGGGAAATTATATGTACTTTAGAGAAATTATTATGTAAGAACTCCTCATCTCCATACATAATAACTTGATTTATCATGGTTGAACGAATTTATTTATCTGATAAATATTTAATTTAGAAACATTATCATAATTTTAACATGCACTTGAAATTTAAAAATGAACATATTATTTAAAATATACCCTTGAGTATTCTCATCAACAAACTCAATATATTAATTCTAAAAAATTTACATATGATGTAATTACCTTAACATATTTGAAGCCCTATTTATAGAAAAATTGTTATAATCTTATGTATCATTTGTGAATAGAAATTGAATCTTAAATATTAGAAAAAAAATTATCTATCATGTTAGGTAGTGTTAAATATCCACTTAATTTTTAAAATTATTGTGTTAATAGTAAAAATTATTCTTATGCTTTATAGGAAAGGATTTTGACATCCTGTTCCCACGAGCTTATTGAAATATATGTATCATAATTTGACTAGAAACTTTTTCAAAAAATTTACTTTAATACTTATAAAATTATATTTTTTTCTATAAAATTTAATTTATTTATTAGTACATAATATTACTCACTTTTAAAATATTTTAATTCCTATAACGTTAAAACTTGTCTTCCAAACTTCTTTAATGGAAAATGAATGTAATTTTTTTGGATCATCATAATAACTTTTATAAATCCTTATACAATTTTAGATATCCTTTCATCATATTTTATTATATACCCTAATTTTATCTAGACTTTCTACCACTAATTTAAACAAATTATATCATTTTATGATTTTTTTATGTTACTTTTCCTCTATATGGGTTAATTTCTAATGTCAACTAATTTCAATAAAATTCATATGTTTTCATCAATAAATCTTGTAAAATTTATATTCTTCCATATTATAACAGGATACTAGTAAAAAACACATTTAATATGTGATTTTTCAATTAATTACAAAAATTTAATAAAATAAATAAAACTCATGAAATCAATCAATTTAACATTAAATACAAATTCAATCTTTATTTAAAAATATGCATTAATTTCACTTAAATTAATAAATTGGTTAGTATTAAATAAATAAATTATAAAATAAAATTAATTAATTTATATTCTCTATAGATTTGTTGAAAAATTAATCCTTCGACACTTCCACAAGTGAAAATCAAAAAACATTTCCATGTAATATTCAAATCATAAGAAAGTATGTGTTCCTTTTCAGTTAACAAGTTTCTCATTATTATCATTACTCCTTAACGAACTTTATTATATATTCTCTATGAATATCATTCAAATAATTCCTAAATTTTCTGACCATTGAGAATATTAATACCAACCTCCCTGGTAATATTTTTACCATCACAAAAATTATGAATTTGAGAAAAAAAAAACAATTTCATTCCAAATTCATGATATGGTCAACATAAGCTTCATGAGTTTATAAATATTCACCCAATGAGTCATGTTATTATGTTTATACATAGTAATTTATATTTTTTCAAGGTTTAAGGGTTATCATGTTTTAATGTTAATATTCACGAGTTATAATGAAATATTTTGGAACATATTTATAAAAAATAATTGATTACAATTTTTCATTTAATGATTGGGTTGAAACACACTTCTATTTTGTAATGATTAAACTAAAAATACATTATTATTTAATGTAATATTTACACATTATTCCTTCAAAATCCTTAATTTTTTCTCCTCCACTACATTATATAACATAATGTCTTTTGTTTCTTTATCTTCTAGATTCTTCATATATTTTTATTTTGGTGATAAGGAGGAATATTTTAGCTTTAAATAGTAGTGTGAGCATGATTTCCCAATAGTTGAAGGGTATTTATTCCTTACATATATTCTATATATTACTGAATCTTCACAATATATTTTTAACATATAAAGAACTAATCAACTGGTTCATTGGATTATAGTTTCTTCCCAAAACATCCTCCCACAAACTTGAGTTCAAATAAAATCATCCAATTACATATAGAGTAGGTTTGAAATTGGTTTTAGGAATTTAATATAGATTTATAATAAGTTAATTCACATATTTTTGGGGATTTATATGGTTATATATAAAGGTAAATATAGAATATATATATATATATTGTGAAAAATGGGGTTTTAATCAAAAATAAATTTTCATTCATTTACTATAAGAGTTCTTCAATGCTTAATGGTTTTTAAAAGAATACAAAGAATTATTTGGTTAATATTGCACATAGTGTTTCTCTCAATAAGTGACAATATTGTAAATAGGATTTAAATAAATCTTTTATGCCTTATAGTTATGTTATTTTAATATAATGGCATGAGATACAATAATAAGTGGCATTTAAATGAATTTCCCACAATGAATCTAAACCATTGTTTATTTCAGAATTCACATATGCTATGTTTCATGGGTTATATCAGTTATCAAAATTGGTTTAGGTTCCAAACATATAAAGGAATTTAGTTTGAGTTCAAAGGGTGAAAAAAAAGAAAATCTGAAAAATAAATCACATAAAATGATAATGAAAAATTAAAAACCTAATCTGTAAAATTATGTAACTCCTCAAAACACATATTGTATGTAATTTCCAAATTGAGAAATATTTAAATGTACCATTTGAAAATAAAAATTATAAAAAATGAATAAATAAATGATGATTGACAACATAGTAGAACAACATATGTTAATTTTCAATTAATGTAATAACACCTCAATAAAAGTATATTCCAAACATTCTCCGAAAAGATTCATTATATTACCATCGACCATAAATGCTGAATATTTTTTTGGTTCTTTAATATCCATATCAAAATAGGGAAAAAATATTCAATAATAAAAGGTCTAGATCATTTAAAACAAAATATTCATGGAATGGCCATATATCCGATATCAAGTGATATTACATTATCACATTCATCAAACTAATTACTGAGGATTAATTCATCATGTGATGATTTTTTAAACTTTAAAATCCAAGATTTTTAATAATAAATGATTCTAATTTCATTATACTCTTGTGAGATGAATTTTATTTCATTTGTAGCTTCAAAAAATTCATGTTAAAGCTTTTAATAGTCCAAAATTCATATTCTAACTCCTTAGGTAAGTAACATGATATCCTATATACAATGCTAAAAGGTTAAATTCTAGTTTTAGTTTTATAATCCTTCTTATAGGCATATAGTTCATCTTCTTATAATAAGATCCAATAATACATATTTAGATGATCTTTTTTCTCATGAATGTGTTTCAAATCTCATTTTTACGTTTCATCCATGGAATTTTTTTAGGAAGATAAGGTGTAGAAAAAACGAATTATATATTTTCTAAACATATCCTACAGAGTTTGATTAAAAAATAGAGTACCATAATCTATAATGATAAATCATTCCATCCCAAACGTATAAAATTGTATGGCTCAAAAAAAATTATATACTAAATTAATATCATTATTTGTAGTATGAATAACTTTTAACCACATGTAATAATAGATAAAAAGTAAAATAAATTAATTTTATAAAAATTAATTTAGAAATTGGTTAATGAAATATGTACCCCAAACATCATACATGTTACAGAGTGCGCTGGGATCTTGTGAAATATTATAGTTATCCTTGAAAAGTTTTATCCAAAAGAAATCCATAATAACAATTTTACTAAATATTTATTATTTATTAATGTATGCACATAAACTAAAAATGAAATTTTTTATCATAGATTATATCTAATTTTTTTGAAAACATCTCTTAACCTTCTAGCCAATTCCATGGTTTGATAAATAAATATCAACCCACATGAACTTCCATTCTTCACTCACAAATTTTCAATAATGATACATTGTAATCTAAAGTGGTATTTCATTGTAAGACATGAAATTAACAAGGTTATTAAACCATGTTATAAAAATATAAATTGCATGATGTTCTTCATCCAGAATGGTTTCCCAAATGGGTGGATAGATAGGGGTTTCACCTAGAGAAGTGACTAGTCTACTGAAATGGTAAGATGAAAGTTCTCACTATAATACCAATCCCTTATATGTATATAAAATATGCGAAGATAAAAATTAATTTCCACAACTATGGTTTTTATTCATGTTTCCTTATATAAAATATGATTGAATAATGGCTGGTTAATAAAGTAACTTTATAGGAAAATAAGTTACATAAAAATTTATTTATAGAAATTATATTGGATACAAACTCATTCTCAATGGTTATATAATTATCTTAAGATGAATCTATTATATTAGTTGACTAATACATGACATGATACCTTCTTTCCACTTTTTAATAAAAAATTTCCCATAGAGAAAAATTTGATTCGTCATTTTTTACTTTAAAATGTAAATCCCATATAGGTACATGAATAGTGCAGGGCAATTTTAACTTCTATATTAGATCCTTAAAGTAGTCCTTAATACTATCTTCAATGAAAAAATTGAAAATCCTTTTTATAAATCTTAACAATGGAAAGGATATCTTGATGAAAATATCTATAAACCTAATATTAAAAAAATATGTCTAAGGAATGATTCTACATCCTTCATTGGGTTGGGGAATCAATGTTAATAAATAACATCAACTATGGAAATAACAAAATTAATAATATACTTATAAACAAAAATACTCTTGTACAATTTCTTTATCCACCATAAAATGACATTTTTCTTAGTTGAGAATAATTTTTTTTCTCAGTGGAATTCATAAGGATATCTTTAAAACACTTCAAATACTCCAAAAATATGAAATTTGCAATATTTAATGATCCTTAAAAACCTAAATAAAGTATTAATGAAATATATATAAAAAATTCATCATAATCATTAGAAAATTTTCCATAGAGATATATAATCCAAATTGCATCCACTAACAAGAAAAAGTGCCAAAAAGAGGGGAAAAGTGTTTTTTATGAATCATGGTATACAATTTGATTATGAAAGTACCATGAAAAACCATCCATAAATTAGTAATGGCACTACCCTAAAATTTTTAAATGAATTTGGTTAAGGAATAATATAAGGGAGTTATATTTATTAGCTGGCAGCCTATATTTCTTATATCATATACACATCATCCATTTTTATAAAATTTTTCATGTATAGTTTCTCCAAATTCATCCTTTTAAATCATGAACCCTCTATTATTTAAAATTATTTAAATATTAATAACCCATTGGATATCATAATTTTGAATAATTATCCCACGTTTCATAAACGTTGGAAATTATCCTTACATACATCTATATGTGTGGTATATGCCTTCCATTAAAACTTCCAAATGTGTTTGGAATCATCACTTACCAAGTTTCTATGCATTCATATTTAATGAAAAATTCTCTAAATCCCATATAGTGTCCACATTATGCCTTTATTTTTCTCTTAAAGGACTCTAAAATGTTTATTTTCTTGGAATGTGGAAACCCCTTTTGCAATAATCTTATGAATGTTTTCATTCACCTCTAAATATACATATATGAGATTCTACAAAAAAGGTTTTATATCTATATCATGTGGGATATTTAAAGATTGAAATATGATTTTATTTACTCAAAATCATCTAAATCATATCCTATGCCACTAAAAAATCAATATTATATTCAATTGAAATCATTAGTAGACAAGTGTAAATAAGAATTTTATTTGATTAATTTTCAAAAAATTATTCAATATTTATAAAATCGTTCACAGTCTATGTTACAAGAATAAGTTTCAATAGTTTTTTAATATACCTAACTTGAAATATTTTTAATTTTATTATACTATTTAATAATATAGGCATTCCATTCTCTAAATGGATTGTGTTTAGAAAAATTAGCAGAACGAGTAATGAAACCAATATTTTATAAGCCATGCATAAACTAGTTTTACTAATTCAATCCTCTTCACAAGATTTTTTTTTTTAAAAATTTAATTCAAATTCCTCTTTAGGTAAATACTAATTTTTATAATAATAAATAACAGTTTCATTATATGTGAAATGTGGATAAACAATTTGGAGAACTACTCAATCTTATTTTCAAGGTGGGATCTAAGATACTCTATTAGATATTTCATATAATTATAAATATTAAATGAATCATTTTATTCTAAAATTCAATAGAATGTGTGTATTTATAAACATTTACAATTTCTATCTGATATATAATAATTGGGTTTCCCATATTTAATGATCAATGTGTGTTAAACGTACCATTTTCCATGTGTAAAACATAGAAATCAGGACATAAAACCATTTCCCTTACTCATACCAACACATTATTAATGACTCCAATAGGTTTTTTTCAGTACATATCTTGGATATTTAGATCAAAATACCACTATGATTTAGTTATACATCATATGATCTTAAGTACATAGAGTAATCCATATCATTTATTAAATCTTATAAATATAAAACAGCATCTTCAATTTTCCTCCCCTGTATTTAATGCCATTGTGAATATTCCTAGGTCAATTCACTTGATATGGGGAATGTTGAATCAATGAGGAAACACTCCTCTCAAGGTTCAATTTCTCCCCACCATTAAAATTCATCTTATGATAGAAAATTTCATTCAGAATTTTAGAATTTTTATGAATCTATTTCAATACATCAATCAATGGAATGTTAATCTAAACAATCATAAAAGTATCTAAAATATTATTCTATAATAAAATTTCCATATTATTTTCCACTGTCACATTTCCATAAGAGTAATAATTGTTTTTAGGTATGTATTTGTCATATTTGACACTATTTTTATCCATATAAGACCATAGCATTACTCCATAGTTTTTAGGTCGATTTTAAGAAAAATTGTTTCCTTTGGTAATGATTTTCCCATCAAAGTAGGCTATAAATTTTTAGATTCTTCAATATGTGTCCGTCTATCATTAATAGAGTCTAAATAAAGTGGAAATGGTGTAGAACTATCCTTGATCTTTTGAGATTCCTAATTCATAACTATCTGTCTATTCAACTCAACTCCACTTCATAATTTCATATCTCTAACATTTAACTTTCCCTTAGGGCTTACATATTTTTTTGAATAAATCACACTACACATTTTATTTTATATAATACAAATGTTTGTTTCCATCTTTCCCATTTTGGTTAATTTTTTTTAAAATATGACATATTTTTTTAATAGTTTCCTCAAGGTCATTTTCATATTTCCAAATAGGTTGTGCAAGCTTCAAATATCATCTCGGATGGTCATAGGCTTTCTCCTAGAAATATATCTGATATGAGTTACATTTTTTAAAATAAAAAAACCTTAAATTCACTACAGGTTATATAATACTCTAATTATATTTTTAATTATATCCCTAGTTGTACTTATAATTTACATAGAAAGGTCATTATTTTTAATTTTGTTAAAAAGGCCACCCCAGGGAAACAACCTTACAAGAATTAAGATAATATTTCATTTATAGGAACTTGTATCTAATATATTCTACTAAGGAACAATTTCCATATTTAACATCATGTTTTAAATGGGTTTAATCTTGTGCATTTTATTTTTGAAATATTGGAAAAATTCATTGACCTCACCATGGTGGTGATATCACTAGTTTAGGTCAATATCATTTTATTTTCATGACTTCAAGTATGTACTTCCTAATAGTTTTCACATGAGTTGGGTACCAAGTAAAAAATTATTGGTTATCATAGTTCATCCTACCAATAAGAGTCCTATTTATATATGGGGGTTTATCTTCCAAACCACCTCATGTGAAATTGTCTATTATATTAATATTAGTAAGAATAAAGCCTTCCAAAAATTATTGTATCTATAATTCTTCAATAATTTCATGTGGGAGAAACTAAAATATAACCTCTTAAATATCACAAAACTCCAATATATAGATTCAACCAGTGTTTTTATAATAACATATATTCCTATCATCATGAATGTTTTCCTAGTGGTGTGGAATACATTTGCATTGAAATGTTCCATCAATTCTTCATATCCTTTTTTAGAGTGGAGTTATAGTTGTAGAACCCCACCTTTACCATTCCATATATAGAAAAAGATAAATATCTATGTTTTATTGAATTCGTATTAAAAAAATTATTTAAATTTTATAAAATGATAGATATATTATTATAAGTGATAGTGTGTATCCTCTTTGAGAGGTCCACATAATTTTAAATGTTGATGAATGACACCATAATTTTTTTAATTAATTTTGAGCATCATGTTATTCAACATTTTTTTATTTAATATATTCATATGATGCGACAAATTAGTTAGGAGTTTTATTTTTCTCCATGGTTCTCTCATGTTAAACAGGTTATTTTTTAGGTGTGTTAGTGTGTTCATACTAATAATTAGATGATTCTGGTTGTTTTATTATGTTTTCTATACTAACTGATTCAATAAATGGGTTCTCAACTTTCTCAAACCGTAATAACCCAACACTAGATTGATAGGTTTAGTCATTTTTAATGTGTGAGGTATGTAATTTGGGATATAAATTATTAATTATAAAAAAATAAAATTAACAAAATTTAGGAACCCTCCTAGAAAATGAAACCAATTGAAAGGTAGTGATTTTTCATGAATATCTTGTTCAAAATTTGATCCCTGAATAATATCATGATATATGTAATCATGTTTTTATAAAATGGTGGTTGTAACTATAAAACAATTATTTATTTTTATTTATTTTCCTATTATATTAATAGTGGGTTAAAAAATGAATAATGAGATATTTTTTCAACACTATGAAAATTTTGAAAAATAAGTAGTCTAAGTGAATAATACAAAACAAATATAGTTTAATTAGAGAATGCGAGTTACTCAATTATGATAGCATATGTGAACTAGTTATTAATTATTAATCCCACATTCTTCATTTTCTTCAAAAGGCTCTCATATTGAATTCTATAAAGAGTACTATAAAACCATAGTGTATATACCTAATCCCTCATAAATTATGAGTTTTATTCATTCATGAAATTGATCTAATTAATTAATAAAAAACAATATAATTAAATCCAATCAAATTCATTTTTCTTGTAAAAAGGCATTATTAATAAATTTAAATATATAAAATACTACTTTACTCCCATAGAATGAAAAATAAAACTTCAATTCACATAATCTTATAAAATCACAATCAATAAAATATGAATGAATTGAAATGCATTAAATTTAGAAAATTATTGAATAATATAATTAAGAAAACAGTGTAATTCATGATAGAATATTTCTAGAAGAAATAAAGTATTAAAAAATAAAATCTATAAATAAAAGCAGATTCATGAGTGAATACTAGGTCACTACTATAATAGAAAAAACAAGTCAAGGATAAGAAATCCAAAATCCCCATTTTTCTCTCTATTCCCTATATTCTCAAGTTAAATCGTGTTGTGTACTGATCATCCCATTAAATAGATGTAGGTTTGGATCATTATGTGGGGTTTATAACTTTTAAATAGTTTATATACTATTATTTTAATTAATATAGAAATAATATTTTATTATTCACATGAATCCCCATCTAAATATAGTCTTTCTAAATCATCACATATATTTAATGTCTATAGCTAAATAATAATTTCACTAGAATAATTTCCTAGACCATTTAATTATGTTTTTCCATGAATTAAGTTTTTTCTATGATGTGGGTATTTAGGATTTTTCTATTTGTGAACACTTAATCTCCTCATGGAAAGATATAATTCATCATGATGTAAGGAATATATTTCTCTGATTAAATATTCATGCAAACACCTTGGTAAAAATTTCACCAAGTGTTGGACCTTTATTCATGATCCTATAATTTAAAATATATCCTTAAATATTCCCATCATAATTTTAAAATTCTTTAGTTTTATGTATTTTTTATATTTTATAATGACTTCTATGAATTGAAAGAACTCATATTTTCAAAGTGTTGTACACGTACTTATCAAATGGGTGCATAAATTGATTCTCATTTATTAGTCAAGGTGACCATTACATTTATTTTTATGGATTATTACACATCCCTAAACTTTCAAAAAAAATTAGGTCGATTCAAAATGACTCATCTATATTATAGGCCATTATTCTAATTATAACACCAATACATGTGCTTCTAGAATGGTTAATTTTAAGAGATTTAATGTGACATCTGGTGCACATCCACATATACTAGTGGATTTAGACTAGCAGTGAATAGTATAATATAGGTTTTAGAGATTATTCCCTCTGGTATAAGGCTCACGGTTCATGCCAAAATTTTATCAAACATTTAGAATGAACCGTCTATATAGATGACATCCCAAAAAAATATAGAAATAAAATAGGGTTCCCATGAGTTCCCCATTGTCTAGTATTGAAAGTATAAATCAGTATATATGATACAATAATCATAATTATACCCACGTGGATAAACATGGAATTATACTATTGACTAATATTAATTAATTATATACTAAAAAACTATTCACCAGATACTTTCTATTTTGAATCCTCGGCCTCTATGAATTTTTAAACTAAAATAAGTACAACTCAAAGAGACACTAATGTATTAATAATAAAAATGAAGTTCTATCCACATACATCAAAACCCAATACATGTATTTCAATATGGGGTGACTACAATGACCCATTAAGTATTCCTAATGCCTCATACAACTTTGTGTTGTTATGATCATATGTATGTTCATGAAATAAAAATATAGAGTTTAGTGTTCCCTGTGAAACATACCCCTTAAAAACGTAAGACACAATGCACACACAATCATACCTACATTAGCACCATGTCTGTATCGACCTCATACCACAACCTGTATAATACTATAATTGATTACATGTCAAAATCCATGTTATATTGTAACCCATACAATATCTTATTTGGCACCATTACTAGAGAAAGAAGTCACATCATACCATAACCAACCTATACTCGATGATGCATTATTGGGTGTCAACCCATTTGATGTCTACTCCACACATGCACACTCTGAGTTTCTCATCATCCAATATTTTACCTTCATTCAGATGGATCAGGGAATGATCATACATCCATCATCCACAACCCATCCCTTTACAATTAAGGGAGGTCCATCATCGATGAATCAAGTCAACCATTTCCCTCTCACTCAATGCATGGGTAACCAGGCCCTCTATGTCAAGGTAAAGTCCCCTTCCCCAACCAATATCATATCAGTTAGTGTATAGACTATATCTATTCACATACATCAACTGAAGCCATATTTTCCGAGGATGTCAACCAAATATATAAAGACATATGAATGGTCAACCCACCAACGCATCCATATAGACTCATAGGAGGTCCATCAAGAATTCTAACCCATCCACACAGAATCTAGGGAGGATACATCCAGAAGACACAAGATAAAATAAATATGGAATATATCCCATATCATTTCTTATCCAACCACCATTGGGGATCTAGTACCTTAAGACATAGTCACATGTTCTGAACACATTCATGATACATATCGGCGATCAAACGGGTCCATAACATATATTTTTACCAACCGTCATTCTGTTACCATATGAAAAGTTCTCACATGGATAACCAGACACACATTAGCTAGTGTGAAACAAGTTCTAACAGTGAAATCCACACAAAAAATGCATCATAATTCAAAAGAATTTATACATAAGAAGTCATATATAGAGATAACCCCAAGACTATAAGCTTCAAAAAACTACAGCATCACCCACACATGGTAAAAAATATCAAAAAAATTTGATTCCGGGACTTTTTTTCTCCACTATTAAAAACAATGTTAAATCCCATTTTACAAAGAATTTTAAAAAGGTTATATACACCACTTTACTCACAAAAGTACCTTACCCAAATCCCAAAATGTTTGAAAACCCATTTTAGAATTCCATTTCAAAACCATTTTATAAATAACCAATTTTTCATGAAATTCCATTTTATCCAAAATATATTTTTATTAAACATTTTAAATGGAACCATTTTCCCTTTAAAAACCAATGCACATCACCATAAAATTCATATAGAGGTCTACTATAACTCATTTGACCAAGGTTCAAACTTTAAATCATTTATCAATATATACAGTCTAGGTTGTCTATTAGGCCAACATGATCTCATACTAGTGTAATGGGGAAACTCACAAGAAAAGAAATATATAGATATATAATACAAATGCAGAAAATGAACATAAAATAACCAATTATCAAATAGTATCACATAAATCTCAGTATCCATCCCTCAATTATGTCCATTACCATTTATTATATTTACCTACCAACACATCCTAGTATCTACCTACCACCACCTCAACTATCATGATCCTATCTCACATAAATGGAAAAAAACTTATTTATTACAATTTATAATTAATTAAACAATTAGAAAACATATATAATGGCAAAAAAAAAACTCATTGGTGATCCAATAAATTTATCATAGGTTTTTTCCAAACAAAAATATGTTGATTAACAACTAAAACATCTTCAGCAATCATCAAATTAATTAAAAAATTTATTTTATCCAATATTCTATCTAGGAATAACTATGGATAAACTCATCGGGTTGTCCACCATTGCTAGAGTAAAGATAACCTGGGTGCTTTCTACTCCCAATTCACCTATAATCATAAGAAAAAACCACAAATTTAAAACACCAAATAATTTATAATTTAATAAATAAATCATAAAAAAACTAATGAAATCAAGATTTTGTCATACATTAAAAAACAAAAAATAATTCCTCATTTATAGTTTCTAAGGATGTCCTATACGATCCCCATAAAACCCATTTAGAAGAAGTGATTTTATATTATCCAATGATATCATTCATAAAAAACCTATCAAAACTTAATGAAAAACATTATAATGGAGGGGATTAAAATAAGACAAAAGTTATAAGATACCAACCTCAAATCAGGGTGATGCAACCCTTAAGAATAGCATGAGTCAAAGTAGAACTATGTGAGATGAAAGGATGATCCTAGTGGATTATTTCCACTTATTTGATATAGATGGTGTTGGAGGAGCCCAAAGGGTGTCCCAAATCAAAGCATATAGAATACAACATGAATCCATTAATAAAAAAAATCACCCTAGAGTACATCAGTGAGATATCGGGCCTTATAAACTCATAATTGGTATATAAATTGGATGGTTGTTGATCATTAGTTTGATGGTGGTGGCTCACTATTTAGTCGGCGGTCCCAGGTAGTCTTTTCGGAAATTGGTCAACCTTCAACTTGCTAGTGAGCATTGGTAAAAAAATTCTAGTATCCTTTTACCTCACGACATTCTCTGAATTCCTCCCAATCACCTATAATACCTACATGACCTATAAACCCATCAACGAAATATATTTCAGATGTTAAAACATAGAAAATTCCATTCTGATATCTGGTTCTCAAAACAAACCATCCATCAAAAAAAAAAATTCAAATTCACTTAAGAACATCAAACCATTAAAGACATGGATCATTAAAAAATCTCCACCAAAATGATTCTCATCCTATGGAAGATGTGGTAGTCCTCTTACCATGAATCTCATCCTACCCAAGTTGTCAATTCATGAACAAAAAACTACATTTCATCTCAAAATACTTAACGTGCTTCTTCTATGAAACTCAAAACACCAAGAAGAAATAAATTTTCATTCATCCAAAACATCTGGTTTGATTATCCAAGATCATCAACCACACCCTATGTGATGCTCTTGATGAGGTTTCCAAATCACCACATTTGATTTAACATGACATCTTCTGTCAATCCCTCCCCATATACCATTACTCAAAATCACTATTCTGCACCATTAAATTCACTATCACATCACATAAAAATTATATCCTACTCCCAGATGCATCACCACACTATTGAAATACCCACACCATGATCTATCCACACACTCTACAAATATGTTTGATAATTTTTTATCCAAACACATTTATCTTGTTACTCTTCCACTTAAAATGGTGTTCATCTGATCCGAATCACCCTAAAATCATCCTACCACCATCCTGAGATTCATTTCCATGCATCGACTCTAGAAAAATCCACACCCAAATTATTAAACTAGGCCAATAACTCACTGAAATCATTTTACCATTTTAATTATCTACCAACCTATTCCATTATATAAATTACCCGACACCATTATAATATTCCCCAAAAATGATTTGACACTCCCTATGAAGGGAGTATCCTTATTATCACATCACTAGACCAAAACTAGATATTCACCACCATTGTATTGTACACTTGAATTTATAATGAATCGATATGACCACTTAGATTATACAAGGGTGCTATATCCCAACAATGATTACGAACTCAACGGTGGTTCTTGATATATCCTGTCAATATTGATGTACTAAAATTTCAAAAAACAATATATCCCAAGTCTTATTGTTCTCCCCACTATAAGAATACTCTTCTAATATCTGATCCAAACTTATGGTGATCCCCAATATAGGAATCACCCACATAAAACTCTATTTATCTACTCTTAACAATGGACCCATATAAATGAGAATCTGGTATTCCAACCTAAAAAAATATAAAACACACATCCATAAATACATCAACTGCTTGATCCCAAAAACCACATTTATTCATTTTTCTACTCTATCTAAACAATAAATATGATGAGCCTACCATAAGGATATCCAATCATGTTTCCACAGAATACATATTACGTGCCAAAATTACAATTAAACACTCTTATAAAAAACCTTTAATCAAGAAAACTAGTATATATTTGAACCGATTTCTTCCTATTCACTACAAAAACCAAGACACACACATCCTCTAACCCCACATAGTGGTTTCCAAAAAAACATAGTATAAATGTTATGAACACAATTTTTAACACCTGATTTACCCTTGTCAAACTCATAAAATATAACCAGATTTGTTTAAAAACATAACTGGTTTCCTGTTTTTAGAAATCCCCTTTGAAAACACTTTACACCCATGAAAAAAACTGTATTTTAAAAACACCCCTTAAATTCAAGTATTTTTTCATTGAAAAATAAGACCACCAAAACTCATCAACATAGCCTAAAATTTTCTAGGAAAACCATTTCCATTCACAAAACCAATTTCAAAATCATATTTCAAAATACATTTCATTTTATTGTCAAAAAACATGAACATCATAAATATATTCAAGTCCCCAAATCTATGATCCATTTAAATTAAAAAAATTAGGAAATTTATTACACAAATGTCATGAAACCACATGAATATTTTGTTTCAAAACCATGTTTTCAAAAAATCCAATAATCCAAAAAATCTATTTCCCTATAACATCTAGTCAAGGGGAATAATAATCTATCAATCAATCCCTTCCAATCTATATTAATCTAGTCACCACTTATCATATACAAATTATTATTTTTATTATAGGTTTCATCAATTAATAAAGATTCTATCAAGGTTTCATGTCAAATAACACCACCCATAAAAACATTTATCATACCCTTTCATGACACTATCAATATATATATATATACAACTCAATGGATCCATGTTTATCTTTATTACTCATCCTAAGTCTCATCTATCTCTCTAAATTATTTTTATTAAAAAACAACATGATAATAATCCCAGAGTGCCATGTCCTAATGATGGATGTCCCAATAAAATAATCTATTTAACTGATGTCATGTTTTCCAGGAATACACTTGACCTACCTCCAAAGACATAAAAAACTAACTCCACCTATAAATATAATATTTTACACCATGAAAATCTATACCACCATTTTTTTAATTCCTTGTCAAAAGACACCCTAGAGACACCTGATTAAGTATATTATTTGAACTTATAATTACCTCCTTGTACAACTGAGGTGTCTGACTATTGGTGAGGTCCTAAGACAGTCACAATGTTACTATTCTATCGCATATAATTCTCAAATATACTTCCAGAATTGTAATGTAAATATTTTATGACATGTCATCATAAAAAAAATCACCAATCCCTTAATACATAAAAATGATATCACATAAGCTCCCTTATGTCTTGTAATTAAACAATAAATCAATCTATATGATGCATCGATCATACCAGAATAAAATAATACAAACCTTGTACTATAAGCACTATCTGTCACGAACCAAATATGGTCACCATCAACACTAAAACCCGAACCATCCTGTGGGAAGTCCTAAAGGGTTTTCCCTATCCCCATGGGCTAGAACAAGTGCTCAGGTATCTTAAAAAATGTTTTGGGAATGATTTACCTGGGTTAGGACACATAAAACTACCAAAAAAATTAGTAAACCGAATATAAAAATTCATGACAAACAAGATTGAATTAAAATTCCAAATTGAGTATAAGGTTTTAAAAATTACACAAGAGATCCATAACTACCAATTTATCAGAAAAACATTCCAAATACTTCTACATGACAAGAGGTCATCATCCATGATCTGCCTCCACAACACTGCACCACAGAAGCAACTAACAACACGAACCACCATCTCTAAGGGACTTTCCCTTACCTGCGACAAAAATAATCATGTATAAATACACCTAATGTTTTATGTAGGGTGTTATCCTAATATGAATAGGATACCACCCATATAATCCATGTGAAAATCATTATAAGATAAAAATCATGCGAGTGTTATAAACAAAGAATGGTATAAATAATTTCTAAAGGTGAATCTTTTAAATGAAAACAATTTTCCTAGTGAGCAACTTTAAAGAATGGTTAAATTTAAATAAAACATATATGATACTTAATTTTCCATACAAACACACTATAAGACAAATATAAATTCCAAATAGTCAATGAGAACTCAATACAGGAACACCTCTAGGCACTAGATAGTTGTGAGCCCTAGGTACTTCACATTTCGGTGTGAAAGTAACCATAAAAATATCTGTTCTCATGCATGAGCCACTATTAGAAGAATCATCCATAAACAAGTGGTCCCTAATATCATCATCTTTATAGTTTTTTAGTGTTTTCAACGTCAAACTTTCTAATTGAAATTGGGACAAAACCACTATGGATCACTAGCATGCTAGTACATGTCCGCCCACCTAGATACTCGGGTTTCCCTATTTGTGTTCAAACAAGTTCCACAGGATAAAAAATTCCATTAACACATAAAAAAACTAGTTCTGGTTATACACACTCAAAATAGTAGCTAAAAAATATTTTCACCATTTTTATAACTCAAACAAACACTTAGAATTTCCATAAAACAATGACATAAGTTCTTACAAAACATTGCACATAAAATCCATTTAAAATACCTCTTTTAACACAAAATTCATACCAATATTAAACTAAACCATAATTTTCAGCACTAAAACATTTTTATAAATCCATTCCATGAATTATAGAATAACAGCAATAGGAACTACATGGAATGCACAAGTAAAACACCCATTTTCACACAAAATTGGCACTTAAAAATCAACCGCTTAAAAAATGCTACCAAATTTATCTTTCATACTAAAATAATGAGAGAGGAACATAAAAGAAATATATATCCAGAAATATAACTCATTATACAATGTTTATACATGTAATCACCTACTACAAGTGTCAAAAACACAAAATCCTTGTGCGAAAGTTCACCCACACCACAACATCACTAGCACGCTAATACATGTCCGCCCACCTAGATACATGGGTTTCCCTCTTTGTGATCAAACAATTTACACATTATAAAAATTCCATTTACATATTGAAACACCAATTATGGTCATACAAACTCAAAATAGTAGCAATACATGCTTTTCACCATTTTTATAACTAATATAAATTCTTATAATTTTTCTAAAACAACTACACAAGTTATAACAAAACATTGGTCATAAAATCTATTTAAAACTAATCTTTTAACACCAAATGAAAACCAATATTACACTAAACCATAATTTTTAGCACTAAAACATTTTTATAAATCAATTTTATTAATTATAAAACAACACCAATCGGTACAACATGAAATGCACAAGTAAAACACACATTTTTACACGAAATTGGCACATAAAAATCAACCGCATTAAAAATGCTACCAAAAATAGTTCACACTAAAAATAATTAAATAGTAACATAAAATAAATATAAATCCAAAAATATAACTCATTCTAAAATGCTTACATACAGAATCACCTACTATATATGTCAAAACCGTAAAAGCCTTGTTTGGAACATCAATGGCACCACCACTGCACCACAAGGGAGTGAAAACGAAACAAAATCCACAATATAGGACCATGAAACTCAAAAAAAACCCTAGGTATGATACCCAAGATTCTGGAAAAATTGGGATTGAAGAAAAGTGGAATAAACCCTAATAAAATGGAAGAAAAAAAGGAGAAAATCACTTACTTGAGAAACTTTGATGAAATTTCTCCAAATACACTAGTAGCTAGATCTATATGTAGCCAAAATTTAAAGGGAGATTCGAATAAGGATGAGGAGATCAAATAGGTATTGAAATGGGGGAAAAATTGTAACAAATGAAGGATTTATGAAAGAAACAAATTACCTTTTCAAATCTAAAATATTTGACAAACCTTGAGGAAGTTCGCCCTAATCCTCAATGAAGATGAGCTTAAAAGAGGGAAAATAAAACATGGGGGTGCGCCTAGGGTTTTTAGACCCAAGTGAGATGTAGAATGGCTGAAAAATATTAAAAAATGAATGAGATAAAAAGAAATAAATTATTTTTTTAAAAATGGAAATGGGGTCACGGGTTGGCCCGATGCCAAAATAAATCACCCAAATCCCCCATGATTATGAGTTCCTATGGGGTCTAAATGAATACGGTAGTTTGAATAGGTCAGGGTAGGATAATTGGTAAGTAGAATGGGTAAAACATGTAAAAAATTATGGAGTTATAAATGAAACAAATTTTTCTTTTAAATCTTGAAATGGGCTCAAAGTTTTACCCAAATCATGATGAAACCACCGTTTTCTCCAAAAATACCTATGAAACCCCCAAAAACAATGAAATAATAGAAATTAAATGAAAAATAACTTTAAAATATGTCAATAATATAAAAATTATCCCCACCATAAAAACATTCCACCCTCATAAAGTCAGCTTGAAGCCTAATCATATAAGGGAAACGAATACTACTCTTCGACCCAAGACTCCTGCTCCCATGTATCATGCTCATCAGTCCAATGATTCCAAAGGAATAAAACCAGAGGAATATTCTTCCCTAAAAGAACTTTTTATCAATATTCTACAATATGCACTGGTCGCTCAACCATAGACAGATCATGCTCTATATCCAACTCCTCCCAATTCAGCACATGAGACAGATATGGGTTGTACTTATTCAGTTGCGAGACATGGATGGAATCATGGATAGATGTCAACTAAGAAGGTAAATCTAACCTATATCCCACATTTCCAATCCTATCAATGATTTAAAAAGGTCCCACTAACCATGGTGTTAGCTTTCCATTCTTACTAAGACAGCGATGACCCAAGTGAGGTTCCACTTTCAAGAATACCCAATCACCCATAGATAACTCCAAAGATCAACGCCTCAAATCGGTATAAGAATTGTGTCAACTCTAGGATATAAAAAACCATTGTCTAATAAAATGATCCTTTTCTGATTTCTCCTATAAAATACTCATACCCAGTAGCAAGGTCTCACCCACCTCCACTCAATACAATGGAGATCGACACAACCGACCATAAATCACCTCAAACAGTTCCATATTGATTGAGGATTGGTAGATATTTTTATAGAAAAAAATATACCAATAACAAATGGAAAATCCCATAAACCACCGAAATCCAACACACATTCCCAAAGCATGTCTTCTATAATATGTTTAGCCTGCTCCATCTGACCATCCGTTTGAGGGTGGTTTGCCATACTCAACTTAATCTATGACCCCAATTCCTTCTGAAGGAAACTCCAAATCCAAGAGGTAAAATGAGGTTCCCTATATAAAATGATGGAAGATGAAACACCATGAATTATGAAATCTTACTGAACATACAACCAACCCAATTCCTCCACTTTGGTCAAATCTTTGATCAGAATGAAACAGGCTGATTTGGTCAGAAAATCAATCACCACCTAGATAGAAATATTTCCCCGATGTGTACGAGGCAAGATAACTATGAAATCCATGGAAACCTTATCCCACTTATAGGTAGGAATGGGTAAAGGTTGAAGCAAACGAGAGGTACTTTGATTTGTTACATTAACCTGCTAAAAAGTATAACATCTTGTTATTAATTCAGCTATGTACTGTCTCATTTCTGGCCACCATAACTGCAGATGAACATAATAATAAATCTTGGTGGAACTAGGATGGAAAACCCACTAAGACTGGTGGCTATTTTGCATCACCACCTTCCGTAGAGACAAATGAACCACTAATCGGCCCATGAAGTGCAAGATACCCTCAGGGGATGAAGACTAATTAGAATACGTCTCCCCAACATGAATAAAATGCATCAACAACTGACATAGCTCATCACCAGGCTGCAAACACTGAATCAGCTGCACAAGATAAGGGGTCAATTGAATGCTTGTAAATAATGGACCTCCACTGTGCTCCTTGGTCTCCACAGGCATCTGAGCAAAGATCCCCATTAGAGTCAACTCATCACTAGACTTCCTCAAATCCAACACTGATACTCTTATAGTCAAGGCATCAACCACCATGTTACCCTTACCTAGGGTGTAGATGATATCGAAGTCAAACCCCTTCAAATAATAGATCCAATGCAACTTCCTTAGGTTTAGATCCTTCTGTGGGAAGATGTATGCTAAGTTATTATGATCATAATAGACCAAAAACTTCTCCCCAAAGGGGTAGCAACACCAAGAATTCAAAGAATGCATCATAGATTCTAGATCCAAGGCATGGGTTGGGTACTTATTTTCATGTGGTCAGAGTTGGCGGTAGAGATACGCCACCATGCAATCATCCTACATAAGAACACACCTGAGACCCATACCTAAATCATCACAATACACTACATATACCTTTCCAGATTCTGGAAAGATCAACATGGGGTCTATAGTCAACCTCCGCTTTAGCTCCTTAATGAATTCCAAGCATTCTAGGCCCCAAACAAACTTTACCCCCTTTCAGGTGAGCACAGTCATGGATGAAGCAAGATGAGAGAAATCCCGAAAAAACCACCTGTAGTATCTGGCCAAGATAAGGAAAATCTTGATCTCAAACATGTTCTTCAACTGCTCTGATGATATCACTGCATTGATCTTCTCAGGATCCAATGAAAATCCCTGCTCCAAGATCACATTCCCTAGAAACTTCCCCTTCATGATCCACAAGGTGAACTTGGATAGATTTGAATAAAGTTAGTGATCCTACAAAGTGACCAACACAATCCACAAATGATGCTCATACTCCTCATCAGATCCAAAGTAAATCCGGTTTTCATCCTCAAATACCATGACAAAAGAGTCGAGATACTGGTGGAACACCATATTCATGAATTCCACAAAGACCACAGGAGAATTTGTCAACCCAAAAGGCATGACCAAGTACTCAAAGTGGTTGTACCAGCTTCATAATGCTATATTCGGGATATCTTACTCCTTCACCCTGAGTTGGTGGTAACCCAAATGAAAGTCTATCATAGAAAACCACTTTTCACACATAAAATTATCAATAAAGCCATATATTCGAGGAAAATGATATTTTTTCTTGATGGTTACCTTGTTCATCTTCTGGTAGTCAATACACAACCGGAGGGATCCGTCGGCCTTCTTCACAAAAAGGACACGAGCTGCCCAAGGAGAGAAGCTCAAGTAAATACATCATTTGTATTCTAAATCATCCATCTATATATTTGATTACCTTAGCTCATTTAGGGCCATAAGATATGATGGAAGAGAGATTGGATATGTTCATGGCACCAAATCAATCGAGAACTCCACATCTTGATCCAGGGGAAAGCATGAAAAGTTATCTAGAAACACCTCCAAGAACTCATCCACTACATGAGATAATCCACCCTAAGGAGCACTATCGTATTCATACAATGCGAGAACTAATAAATGGAAGATACAATTCCCCCAAATCTGGGAGTGGAGGTCCCGCATTACCCAACTGAGGATCCCATTCCCCACGAAAAACCTATGGACTTCCATCAGGTGCCATGAAACTCACCCGTCACCTATTGCAATCGATTTGCGCCTGATAGTGAACCATCCAATCTAGAACAAGGATTACATAAAAAATATCCTTATCGAAGACCAGGATATCCCACTCCATCTCAACCCCTAACATATAAATAACACATGATGAGAACCTGAGGCCCTTCTCCTCATTATTTCCCAACGACTTCACCAACTCCATCATGAAAGAAAAAATCCTGGTTGGAATATTCAGTGTGCTCATAATATGGGAGGAGATAAATGAAATTGAATCAACAGTATCGAAAAGAGAAGTAACTATAGAAGATGAAATCAAAACGGTACCTTAGATAGTCTATGACCCTACATCTGATACTGTTGGTGCCTTCTCCACGACATGAAGATGCCTCATATCTTCCTAATAATGGAGGCCCACCTGTAGATCTTACCTAAACTTGATCTACCCAAAATATTATTTGAACCTACTTTTAGGACCCCCAAACTGAGACCCCCTATCCTTGATGGCTCTGACTGAGCTGACACTCCCCTGGAAGCCACTGATCCTACCCCACTCTGAATGGGAAATGCCATCCTAAAAAAGTGATGAAACTGCCCAAACCTTCACACTAATAACAATGATTCCGAGGATATGTGCATGCTTTTTAGATGTTCCCTGGCCTCCCACACTGGTGGTACATGATGGAACTCACATCATAAGCCACAGATGAAAGTTGTCTGGAAGAGTGTTTTGAACTGCCACCTCCTTTCGTCCTATGATCCACTCACTTCTTTTTCATCTCAAATGATGTACCAATTCCAATCACTGATACCATCCCAGAGAAACAAGACCTCCCCTTACAGTAAATCTCTAACATATAATCTCGGTCAACCTCATCAGCATAAGTCTTCATCTTGAATAAGAATACTTGGGAATAAATCTCTGACCGTAAACCCCTGTCAAACTTCTGAGCCTTCATCTTCTCATTGGAGACCATTTCCAGAGCACACCAGACCAACTCAACAAAACATTTAGTGAACTCCATCACTAAAATGTCCCCCTGAACTAGCTCTATAAACTCATGAGATCTAGCATATTCCAGGACTTTAGGGAAGTACTTGTCATTGAATGCAACCTTGAAGTCCTTCCAGCTCATCTATTCATGCTTCCCATATTGAATCACTGATTCCCACTATCTTTAGATGATACCCTCTAACAAAAAGTGGCACACTTCATCATGAACTCCTCAAGTGTGTCAAGGAACTCAAAAATGCACTTGATATTATCGATCCACTCCTCTACTTCCTGGGGTTTTGTGCTACCACGGAAAGTATGAGGCTTGTTCTTTAGGAACTCCTATGCATTTTCATTCCTAGGACTAGACTCTTCCCTAGTCAGAGAAGGAGTAGGAGCTACTCTCATTCCTTGGTCTTGGACACCCTGACCACAGCTTCTACCATCCTTTGATCAATCGGTGAGGGAGAAATATCTCTAACTTCCTCCTTTGGGTGATGGGATATTTCTATGGAGGCATGTTTCTACACAAGCCAATAGTCACAAAGGAAATCATCAGAACAAAAATTATGAATAATTTAAGAAATTACATCAAATATAAATAAGTCAAACACATCACAACAATGAAATAGAAAATCACTTCAATCCCACACAATGTCTACGTGCAGTCTGCAGCCCGAACATCCCACCTAGAAGAGAAGTCAAACAAATAATCCAAATATCCCATGGCGACTCAATGTTTGTCAAGAGAGGTACTATCCATGAACCCTACTCGTAACCAAAACTCTAAGCCCCGACAGTCCTAGCTCATGTCTAACCAGACTCACCTCAAAATAATAATATGACCCAAAAAGATAAACCTCCTCTCATATCATTTTGTCACGAACCGAATATGGTTTCCATCGACACCAGCACCTAACCCGGCCCATGGAAAGTCTTTAAGGGCATTCAATATCCCCTCGGGCTGGCACAATTACCCATATATCATAAATAATGTTTTTGGAATGATTTACTCTAGTTAGGATACATAAAAAAATCAATAAACCAAATTTGAAAATTTATGCCAAACAAGCCTTAATTAAAATTCAGAACTAAATACAAGGTCTTAAACATGAAATAAGAGGTCCAAAACTAAAAAATTAGCAGTAAAACATCCCAATGACCACCACAAAACAAGGTTTCATCACCCATGAGTTGTCTCCACAACATTGCACCACAGAAGTAACTAACAACCTGGACTTCCATCTCTAAGGGCCTTGCCCTTACCTGTGTCAAACATAATCAAGTATACATACACACTATGATGTATGTAGGGTGTGATCCTAATCCCAATAGTATACCTCCTAAAGACTCCATGTGACAATCATTATAAGATAAAAATCTTGCAAGTGTTATAAACTAAGAATGGTAGCTATAATTTCTAAAGGTGCATCTTTTAAATGATTTTTTTTTCAAAGAGGGTAATATTAAAGAATGGATACATTTAAATAAAATATGTAAGATATTGAATTTTCCATCCAAAAACACCATAATCCAAAGATGAATTTCAAATAGTCAATGAGCACTCAACACAGGAACACCCCTAGGAACTTGTTAGTTTTGAGCCCTAGGTACCTCACATCTCAATGTGAAAGTAACCATAATAATATATGTTATCGTGAATGAGCCACTAGTAGGGGAATCACCAATAACCCAATTTTACCCAACATGATCATAATAATAGTTTTGTTAGTGTTTTCAACATCACACCATCTATGTGAAATAAGGACAAAACCACAACAAATCACTAGCTTGCCAGTACAAGTCCACCCACCTAGATACTCGAGTTTCCCTCTTTGTTCACAAACAAGTTCCACAAGATAAAAAATTCCATTTACACATAAAACCACCAGTTCTATTCCTACACACTCAAAATAGTATCTAAACATGCTTTTCACCATTTTTATAACTCAAACAAACACATAGAATTTCATTAAAACAATTACACAAGTTATAACAAAACATTGCATGTAAAATCTATTTAAAACCCATATTTTAACACCAAATTCATTCAAATATTACTCCAAACAAGAATTTTCAACACTAAAACATTTTTATAAAGCCATTTCATGAATTATAAAACAACACAAATTGGTACAACTTGGAATGCACATGTAAAACACCCATTTTCACACAAAATTGGCACTTAAAAATAAAATTCTTAACAAATGCTAAAAAAATAGTTTTCACACTAAAAATAATAAAAGGGGAACACAAAATAAATATAAATCCATCCAGCTAACTCATTCTACAATTATTACATATGAAATTACCTACTATATGTGTCAAACTCCTCAAATCCATGTGCGGAACTTCAACCGCACCACCGCCTTACCACAAGGGAGTGAAAAAGAACCAAAATCCACAATATAGTATCAAGAAACTAAAAAGAACCCTTGGTAAAAAACCCCAACTTCTGGAAATTTTGGGATTCAAGAAAAGTGGAAGAAACCCTAAAGAAATGGAAGAAACAAGAGAGGATGTCACTTACATTAGAAACATTGAATAAATCAACCAAAATACACCATTAGTTGGATATCCAAGCATCCAAAATTGAAATGGAGGTTCGAATAAAGATAAGGATGTCATGTGGGGACGGAAATGGGGAAAATAGATTAAAAATAAATGATTTATAAATGAAACAAATTACCTTTTCAAATATAGAAGATTTGAGAGACCATGAAGAATTTTACCTTAATACCTAATGAATATGTGCTCCAGTGAGGGAAAATGGAACATGGGGTTGCACCTTGGGTTTGTGGGATTGAGTGAGAGGTGGAATGACAGAAAAATATTAAAATATGAATGCGATATAAAATAAATAAATAATTTTTTTTATCTGGAAATGAGATCATGCGTTGGCCCAATTCCTAAATAAATCACCCAAATACACCATGATTATGAGTTACTAAGGGGTCTAAATGGATATCATAGTTTGAATAGGTTATGGGAGGCAAAGTGGGAAGTGTAATGCGTTAAAAATGATAAAAAATAAGGCATTATAAAATAAAAATATTTTGTTTTTAAATCTTGGAATGGGTTCACGGTTTGGCCCAAATCATGATGAAACCACCCCTTTTTCCAAAAATGCCTGAGAAATGCCCAAAAATAATGAAATAATAGAAATTACATGAAAAATACCATTAAAATAAGTCATGAATGTGACACTGAAAAAAATTGGGAAGTTACCTACTAACAAAAAAAGTGAAATATATACATCCTCAGTCAAAACCTGAGTCTCCATGTCCTAATATGCATTCACAAGTTCTAGCTCTAAGAGGAACTAGTGTTTTGAGAGAAAACATGAGGACCTAACCAAGAACATCAAAACACATATCATGCACATTAGGTGGTGAATCAAATTACCCAATAGGTACGCCAAATTCCTCAAGAAACTAAGTTCTATGTGATAAAGTAAATATATATGAAATGAATATATATAATAGAGTCATGTCAATCAAACAAACCAACCCAAAAACAGACAAACAATGATATACATAAGCATGTTACAATCAACACCAAGTCAGAATCTAACTAATACCACACCATGGAAAATAACTATTTAGTTTCCATATTAAAATCATTGTAATACAATAGAATATACAATTATAACTTTTGGATCACGTTGGGACGGTGGATTCACCTCATAACATAACCCTACACTTACCCAAAGATCTTGGGAATGATGTTAACCAAGATGATTTCCAACCAATACCCGAGGAATCAGAGTGGGGGATCATCCAAACCTCATCCCACTTCTTGAGGGACCAGGGAATGGTCATAAATTATTGATCCACAATCCATCCCCTCTTACTTGAGGGTGGTCCATCATCCATGAACCATTAAAACGCATTACTTCTCACTCAAGACATGGTCAGATGGGCCTTCACAATATAAAACATGATCCCATCATCAAACTCTACCCAATCACTTGATTTATGGTCCAATTTTTTTCATACACACTAACCCATACCATGTATTGAATGTTCATTGAACCAATACCCAAATTAATAAGGAATAGTCATCACGTTGACCCATCCCCAAAAATATCAGGGAGGTACATCATCCACACTATCCCTTCACCATAGACACTGGGGAGGACACATAAAGAATATACAAGCCCTAGAGAACTGGGCATACAACACATCTAATATCTCACCTATTCACCCTCGAGAAACAAGTCCCATTGGATAAAGTTCCATTCCTATAACACATTAGAGACTCATATCAACCCTCCAAGGGGTCTGTTGTGTCTATCTAGACCAACTGTCACATTGATACCAGAAGATATTTTTTCTCTAGGCTACCCACACAAGGAACTTCATCATGAATCATGAATGTTCTCATGGGGAAACCCAAACACCCTATTCATCATCATGAAGAACAAGGTAGATGTGATCAATGAAAAAATAGTGATCAATACAAGCATAGAGGCATTAAAAACCAAGTCATCTCCACACAAGGTCAATCAAATGAAAAAAAGTCGAGTCTAGTTATTTTTATGCCCTTTTAAATACCATGTCGAATGAAAATTTCCAATACATTTAAAAAAGGCATCATACACTCCTTTACTCACACTAAGAACATGTAATAAATCACTTATACTTAGAAAACTAATTTATAAAATTAAATTTCAAAAAAAGTTAAAATAACTACCCTTTCAAGAGCTTCTATTTCACCCAAAACATATTTTTTTTAAAAATCTTCAAAAAGGTAAAAAATTTAATTGATATCCAATATCAGTCATCAAAAAATGAATAAAGAGGTCCACCAGAACTTGTTTGACCTTGGATCCACCATCAATCCATTTAATGATATATATAGTCCATGTGTATTATTAATCTTACATAATCCATCCCAATATTATGAGGAAACTCAAAAAAAAAATATAAATATACATTAAGATAATACTGATGAGGAAGTAAAACATAAAATAGCCTATTAATAGAGAGACTTAAGTAAATCCATGGACTCCTACCACATGTAAGTCTAATTTTTTTAATGCTGCAACCCAAAAATTGTTTCCAAGCTTCCATATACTGTTTCCTTAGCTACCTAGGACCTATATCACATGAATTGTCACAAAATAATTAATTATTTTAATTTATAACTGATTAATAAATTATAAAAAATAGAATAATTCTTAAAAATCATTTACTATCTAATAAAATTATCCATGGTTTTTGTTGACCACAACTAATTTTATGAACACCTAATGTAACACCCTGATTATGATGAACCTCAATAGGATACCCTCTCGAATTGTAGCTGAACTGATCCATCACATACCTGAATGGAATTAAAGATCCCTATGGTCTTGCATCAATCACGCAGGCATAAAAAAATAGAGGGAACGATTACACCCACCATAAAGAAGGAAGCATGACATATATACATATAAAAAAGGAATAGCTCAATAAAAAATGAATATATATGTCATAAAAGAAAGAGTACAATAGAAGATATAAAACTAAAAAGGTGGAAAAATATTTAAGTGAGAAGTGAAACTTGAGAGGATGACAAGAAAAAATATTTACTCATTGTGATAGCATCTAAAAACTCCAACTATCTCACAACCATCTACCCAAACACAACTAACATAAACACTAACCACCTCATTGTGGTTCTTTTCCTTTCCTTGCATTGAAATATATATCATGGTTTATGAACCTTCAAATGGGTGCATAGGGCATAATCTACTTTGTTTAGTAAGATCCCACCAAAGTGTTATATACCAATTCTATATAACCATAACACAAGAATAATAAAATTTAAAGAAAACAATGAATGATAAATATTTTAACAATTTTATTTCAAAAGAATGGAAAAAACAATTCATTTACCCTTTTCCAAAAATTTCCAAATAATTAAATCAGATTAATGAATTTCATATAAAACAAATAAATCATATCAAAATAATAATTGTATCAAATATTATATTAATTCCCCTAAAGTAAAACTAAAATAATACAATTCAAATTATAGGTAATATCACACTAAGGATAACACTAGGTTAGGATAGTTGGGACACTAGTACCTAACATAAATGACTACATGTATCATGTCTCTAGACATATACATCGAATATATGGAGAATATAAACACCCCAAAAGTGACCCCCAATAGGTATAACATGTACCCAGAACTATAGGCCTAAAGAGAAGAGTAACATCCCATGAATGAACCCCTCATGAAGATCCAAAATAGGATCGAGATCACTAGGGGGTGAATCAGTGGTTCCTTTTTATTTTTTTAAAAACATTTATTAACAACTTTAGTATACTTTATTAACCTCTAATACATGTTAGAATTATGATCCACTCAAATATAACTTTTCAAGAATACCTTTCATATGCAACAAATGTAAATAAAATGCATCACACAATATTTACAATTTTCATTACAAATACCTAATCCTTTCTATGTTTGATGGTCCCACCAAAATGGATTCCATTACTATTATTCTTTATGGAATAAAAATTCATGTAAAAAAAATAGTTCTATAAACTAGTAAAACCTATTATCATATAGTTAGTTATTCCTCTAACTATTCTTTTCATATAAAATTTTCCACATATGGTTATACACCCTAGAAAACAATAATTTTATATAATTGGTACGAATCCACAATTACAAGATTCATCGTTCACTTGTTTTCTAGTCCACATCAAAATGTTCTTTACATCCTCCACAAGTAATCTAGACCGACTTCACCTGTGTACAATCATCAAGAACATAAAAAATTCTCTTATGAAATTGCCGGCCATGAATTCCATTTTTAGAATCTCTATCTAAAAAACATTACTAGAGAAATGTAGTCTAATAAGCCTAAGTCCAGTAACATTTGTCTAAGGGTATCTATATAATTGTCTTCTATGGGATTATGATTATTCTCATCATACTACAATTGAGTAGAAACTGAATCAGTGACTCACTTTTCTTATATTCGATGAAATTATGTTATATATTTATTGCTTCAATGAATTTGACTCTGATGGAACTTACTCAGCTTCAACTTGAAACAAAATTGTGGTTGGAATATCAATACTTGTACCAAAAAAGTTATATATTTAACTTTTTGTACACGTTAATATTTGAAAGTAATAATGTACTGTTAATATGTTTATATAAATCCCAAAATAGTAAAGGAGGAAAAACCAATTCATCTTCCCACTCAATTATATTTTCATTTTTCTAAAGTTTATGTTCATTTGAGCTTCATCTTGGACTTATTCATATCTTATCAACACTTATGAAGACTTTGTAAATATTATAAAAGCTTCTCAAAATTTTGGATTTCTTCAAATTTATAAACAATAATTTAGTCTGATAAATCGAGTCTAATCAATCCCTGTTTTGTGACTCTGATTGACTATTTTGACTCAAATTTAGTCTGAATGAAATTATAACAGAAACTATATTAGATGGAGATTATTATGTTATTCTCATCTAATGGATTTGTATAATTTAATTACTTTACTATACTGAACACTGCATCCATTTTTTGCGAAATAATAATGAATCATCATTAAAACTTTTTCTGTTGACCCAATTGATGAAACTTTTTTAGACTTCTATCAAATTAATAAATTCCAAAGGAGCTCAATCATTTAAAACATTTCTATATCCTAATCATAATGATATAATTCGTCAGACATTTTCTCAGACTGATTGAATGATTCTGATTACAACGGTGAACACCCCCTCTATATTTTCTTCAACAACACAAATATGTGTCATCAATTATGATCTATATGATATTTTACACTCAATCAGTGTCAAAACACCATTTGACGAACTATTTTATGCTTAATGTCCTATGGATCAACATCAGGGTCATACTCATTGATCGATACCAATTGAAAATCTAATGTATTGGTGTTACTTCTTGTCCAATTAATCTTGACTCAATTTCCAACAACTTATATCTTTTAAAAATGATTAACTAAATTTTTGATCATTATTCAGTTGACCATTCTCTATGGCTTCATCTAATTCATCATCCCCGAACAACATAACAACTATACTCTACTTTTTATTCCTTAAGTGTACAAACAATTTATAACATGAATTGGTGTTTCTATACATATGATTGATTGATTTTACACTGAATCTAATAGATCTATGTCAATTTCATACCAATGGATCAATACCTATTGCTCATCTAGTTCCAATAGTGACATCATATTATCCATTATTCCTGAAACACCGGCTTTTATTATGAATTCTTCATGATTTTTGAAACTTTAAACAATCCAAAAAGCATAATCATATTTACTTTGGATTGTCTATGAATTCCAAAATTCTCTTTAAAATTTCAAAAACATACAAACCTAGATCAATATGATTTCCAGTAGCTTTTCACTTTTTATAAAAATCACAAGATGATAGATCGTGTCTAATAGATCATGCTGATGGAGTGAGTCTGATGGTGCACCTGATTGGAAACATCTTATTCATCTGATAGGGGTCTGATATAATTTTTTTAAAACCTAGTTCGACATCTAGAATTAGAAACATCTAAAAAACTAAATTGTTTAGTCAAATTTCTCATTAACTTCAACATATTACACATATTGATCTATTGAAAACTAAATCAACCAAAATAAAAATTGGTCCTAATAATCTGCATGTTTTTGTTTTTTTTCAATACCCACATCATTATATCAGAATAATACTCTCTTAAAGAACTTCTTCCGGATCCCCATATTTTTTATGTCTTGTATCCTATATATCATAAACACATATATGATCCCCTTATCATATATTACCCCCTCATTGAAAATTAAATTCAAAGGGTCCCCTCATGACAATTTTATTTATCTCAAAATCATGAAACTCTATTTTAGGATAATATTGGTATCTCACGAGTTTCCTAAAAAATATCTATTCATTAATCAACTATAATTCTAAGTATAAGAACATGGTGTAAAAAAATGTGTGTATAATAAAATGTATCAATGTTTTCCATAAAAAATCTTTCATGTAGTACTATTTCATGCTACCTTTAGCATTCTCATATCTAGGGAAATATGATAATTATTTTACGATAAAAGTAACCTATACCCATCTCACCAAACACATAAGAATTATAGATGTGTAAAAAAACATTACCAATGCATTTTATATTTTAGCCTCATTAATTTCTTTTTTTTGAAAAAAATAAGAGACTCAATCATCATCTTCCTAACATCAAATCCTTAAATTCCCTAAAAATTAGTACAAATATACTAATATTTTGATAATAAGGAGGAAAATCAGTTGTTTTATAAAAGGAATAATCAGACTGAGAGTCATCTCCTAGACATTAATTTTTATTATTCTTCATTGATATTTCATTAGATGTGTTTTCTTTCTTTTTTTAATCCTTCCCATATTTTTTAATATGTTTCTTCTCATCATTACAATATTCATATGATGTTATCAACTCCTCTTCATTTTTATTAGTATTTTTTTATAATGAGTTTGTAACAATTCCTTTATTCCTTCCTCTTGTAATGGTAATATAGTCAAAACACTTTTAGTAAAATTCCTATCAAGCTCACATATTTTGAACCTTTTATTAATTTTCAAATCACAATATGTTCCTAATTTTTTTTGTCTACATTGATTTTATATTCAGAAGCCTTTTTCATCCCTTTTTCTTCAGAGGTTTTTGTGCTTATTATAATAATCTATCCATGTCAGTTTTTAGCTAGATAATTTTATACTCTTATTTTTAAGACTCAGTATGTCTACATTTCTCACCTTTCTTAACATACTCATATTTTCTCAGCCTTTTATTTTTCTTGGTTGATACTTTAATAATGTCCACCTTTTGAGTTTCATTCCATGATTTTATTTGTTTTTTATAAAAGTTTTTCCTTGTTTGTTCACCATAGAACCCCCTTAATTCATTCATGTTTCTCTATAGAGACATGTTTTAATAATGAGATAATGTAATTTTTTTTGAAAATTAAAAAACACCAACAATGAATCTTTATTTTTCATACTGATTTTAAATAATTTCCAAAACATCATCATTATTATTAATTTACAAATCACAGACCACTTATATCAAAGAATATACTTTTATGAATAATTATTTTCTTTCACAGTGAAAGATATGTAATCTGATTCTGTAGACCCCTCTCTTCAAAATACTTATAAGTTTCACCTATAAATAAAATTCTTTGGTGAAATTATATCTCATCTTTCTCATCTCAATATGTTTTTTAAGAAGTATTATTTTTTTTCTAAAAACTATTATTCTTTCTCAGCCAAACTTTTTTCATAACATCTAAAATAATTTCAGATTTAGCTATCTTAAACATTTTCTAATTAATTTATTCATTATGTGTAGATCTTATCATGATGATATCATCATTTCCATTTTATTTTTCTTCAGTACTTTTCAGTTTTTTTTCAAGATGACTAATCAATTTTTTTTGATCTTTAATCAAATTAATTTTTGTCTCCTCATTGTTGATTTGATCACCATTCTAGAAATTCATGTCTCTAATATCTTTATTCAAATTAATTATTTCTTTCTTGAGTTGGGTATTCTTCTTAATTTCTGTTTCCATGTTTGTTTTAAGAATCTACTCAATTTATGTAATCCATTCACCATCATCATCACTATAAGAATAGTTACATTCATTTCGAACTTGAGAAATGAAGTCGAGTTGATGATAAGATTTAACATTGGATAAGAGATCATCATTCATTTATCTAATTGAATAGATTTTCTTATTCTTATCATAAGTAACTTGTTGTCACATATGAGATTGTTGGCCACCCTCTCTAGTGTTAACAATAACAAATCATGTTAAATCTTATTAATCATGTCTAATAATTTCAATCATGTATTTATTTTTCAATATGTGTAACTATTATTATATATGATCACATATAAGTTTAACACATTCTATTAATATTCACTTTGTAAGACAGTCCAAACAGAAATATTTTATATGAATGAGAAGTTAACACCAACAACACAAAGGAATCACCTATACTGACAGATAGGATGTCTCATCGATAGTTTAAATGAGTCATTGACAGATCAATTTTCCCACTGATAGACGAACTGACTTATCGATGCCTGGTGCTACTGCCGTATAGGTGCTACCGACACATGGTGCTACCGAAGCATGGTGCTACCGATGCATAGGTGCTACCGATGCAAGGACCTAACAACACAAGGACCTATTGACACAAGGAACTGCTAATGTAAGGACATACCAATACAAGGACTTACCGATGTATAGACAGAACAATAGAAGGAGAAACTGATAGAATGAGTCACTGATAGAAGGTGATAGTGAAAAAGGACTCACCGATAGACTATTTAAAATTCCATTTATTTAATATTATTTCCACTGGTCACATTTTGAGTGTTTTAGTTTGAATAGTTAATTTAATTCTTTTTTCGTACATATTTAATGAGGATCTTAGAAGTATGAGGTACATCATCTACCTCAAAACATGTACATTGTCAGGTGCAATAAACTAAAAGAAAAATACTCAAGATGAAAGATATACAACACAAAAAAAGTATCACTTTAAAGAAATATAAAAGGATACATATAGAAAGAGATAAAGAACCACATGAGAAACATTCAAAAAGGAAGAACACACAAGGAAATCTTCATTCATACTTGTTGTGAACTATAGAACTGCTGTTCCCTGAAGTTATAACATCTCTATTTCATTCAAATGATCCTACAAAGAATAACATCTTATCTTCCTGGAAGATATAACACAGTGCTCCATGACACTCTGTTTTAAGTGTCTACTTCTAAAAGAGGACTCCAGCTTCAACTTTGTACATCAAAGTGTCCATATATGAAGTTCATAACACGCAAAACCTTCTAAATCCGATCTAATATTTATTTCATTGTTGTGTGCTCTTTTATTACATTTTCTAGCAGTGTGTGCATCTTCCTGGTACACACACACTGTCTCTTGTGTTGAACTGAAGGATAATAGATATCCTCAAACTCTTATTATTTTATACTTATTTTTTCCAAGAAGAACAATGGTAGAGGTCTTTTGTGACCTGTTTGTTTTTTATTCCCCACAAATAATAATGGTAAAGGTCTTGTGACCTAGATAGTTTGTGTAATATTGTGTAAACCTTGACCCAGGGTGTGAATCAAACCTTTTATCTATATATATTTCTTGGTAGAAAGTGATCACCAAGTGGAGAGGACTATGGATCAGCTTGATACCAAACCTATTGTTTTATATCCACTGTGTTTTTATATTTAGTTTTCTCAGTTTTTACCTATATTTTTGAAAACTAAAGTTCAATTTGATAAATAATATTATATAGCGTTCATAACTTTTTTGAATTATTATATTAGTTTCAAATGTTGTATCAATATCTCATATTATTAAAATTAAGAAATAATCAATCTTCTGAGAAATTAGTTGAACAATTAGACTATTATAAATTCACTACCTTGATTAACTGTCCTGTTATGTTTTAAATTGGGGGAATATTTTAAATAATCTTTTTAACTGAATTTTTTATAGGTTCTTAATTCACCCCCTATTGTGTGTCCTAATCCAACCAATATGACTCATTCCTTATGTTTCCCCCATTTTTTTTTTCTGAAAATCCTTATCATTTTTTTTCAGACTCATGCTCTTAAACATTATTCATAGGAATATTTTTTGAAACATTTTCATTTCACTAACAATTCCAACAATTTAGAGTTTTAAATTTACATTTTCCCTTATTTTATTTTATTGAAAGGAGGGAATATATTGTGTTGATATCATCAACTTCTTTCTCTATCTTTGAATCATAGGATACCTCTACAACTTCTATATCATTTTTCTATTTAAATAAAGCAATAATGGAAATTTAATTCTCATCAATTTTCTTGAAATCATGGGGTTTTCTCATTTCATATATGACTAGAATATTCTAAAGATCATACAAATATAAATATTTATGATCTTATTCAGGTGAATCATTAGCATGAAATCTATTTAGAATGTTTCTCATTAGTTTCTTAATAATTTTAGAAACTTTCAGCTTCTCACTAGAACTTCTATTATTAATCACAATATCATTTACTCTTGTAATGTAACCATCAATACATTCATCTTCATACATTTTTTTTATCTTCATATCTACTTCTTTATATTTGTAACTTCACTTTCTTAACTTTTCATTTACTTAATAACTACTTTTCAACATATCCCGCTTATACATAACCATTTGAAACCCCATAATCTTTTCATAATCATTTTTAGAAAACCCATCAACAAAAAATTATGAGAATTTCCATTAGATTATAAATACCTCTTATCATATGATGTCATAATAGATTCATATATTAGATAAAATACTATTATAAATGCATATCCAACATCAAGGAGAATAGATATAAGATAAGGTTACATCCTATTCATCAACCTATGATTTCTCTTTCCATCAAAAATAGTAACAACCCTTTTTTCATTAAATTGAAATTCTTAATTCTCCGAGATAGATCTTTTAGAGAAAACTCTCTCTAATACCAATTAATGATAACATATAGGATCAAGCCCACTAAAGAGAGGTGGGGGGTAATCATTGGTTCATTTTTATTTTTATAACAACGTTTCTTAACTTCTTTAGTAAAAGTTCGTAACCTATGAAAGTTTTTATAATTACTACTCAATCAAATATAAATTTTCAATAGTACATTTAATATACAACAAATGAAATTAGAATGTAGCACATAGTATTTACAAGGTTCAGTTAAAAGACTGACTCCTTTCCATATTGGACAGTGTCATGAACATGGATTCCATTACTATATTTCTTTCTAGAATATAAAGTCATAGACAAAAATAGTTCTAAAACACAATATAATATTTTCTTATATAGCTGGTTGTATTACCCAACTATCCTTTTCATATCCACTTTTTCATAACTAGATATACATCCCAAAAAAATCCTCTTCAGTAACTGGTAAGGACCCATAGTTACAAGTTTAACCATTCACCTCTTTTCTGATCTACTTCACAATGTTCTTAACCTCCTACACATGTATGTGGAATCATCACAACTTAGGAAAAATCAACAAAAATATAAAAAATTATTTTAAGAAACTTTTATTGATGATTCATCTTCCATAATTTATTTTTGGGAAACATTATTAGAAAACTTCTGTTTGATCTACCTTATTACAGTAAGATCTATTGGATGGTCCCATTCCGATTGCATTCCATCAGATTTTGGTTATATTATTACAACATTAATTTAGTATAAATTTAATCAATGACTCACTATTTATCTATCCTATAGAACTGATACCGATAGGTCTCACTCTGATGGATCTAACTCATAGGGAACTTACTCAGATTTATCTTAAAACAAAACATGGGATGGAATATTAATAATTGTCCCACAAATTTCAGAGATTTATCTTTGATGAGATGTGAATAGTTTCAAGTACCAATGTAATTTTATTCTATTTATTGACATCCCATAATGGTAAAATATAGAAAACCAATTCCTCTTCCAACTCAATGATATTTTTATATATTTTAAATCCATATTTATTTAAGATTTATAATTGAATTATTCAAATCATACCAATACTTTTCGATCCTTCTTAGGTCTTCTCAAAACATCATACTTCATAAAATTTAGAAAAAATTCTTCAATCCAATAAATCAAGTCTGATCATTCATTGTTTTTTGAATCTAATTGATGTTTCTAACTTAGCTTCAATCTGATGGACATACTAATAGAAACATTTTATGATGGATTTTTTTAATTCTCATTCTATGGATCATTATAACTTCATAAATTCCCCACATCAAACTCAACATACTTTCTTTTTGAATCAATAAAGGAACATCTATTTTTTTTTCTATTGACCCAATTTTTGAAAATTCATTAGACTTCTATCACTTTCAAAAATTATAGAGTTTATAAAAAATTTCCCAAATTTTCAATTTCCAAATAATTATGATATACATTTTCAAACCATTTCCCAGATTGATTAAATGATTCTAATTACAAAGGAAGCCCCCACCACCTTTATCGTTGATTCCAAAAAATAAATCTGTGTCACTAATTTTGATCCATATGATGTTCTTCACTCAATCAGTGTTAGACAACCATCCCATGAACCAGTGCATACTTCCTATCTGATAGATCGGTGTCAATGTTATATTGATGGAACAATACCAGTTTGAAAGAAAATGTATCGATGTCATTTCATATCTGATGACTCTTGAACTAATTAAAATAAACTCATATCTTTTTAAAATAATTGACTACATTGTTGATCATCATTTAGTTGACCAGTATTTGTGTTTTAATCTAATTCATTTGACAAAAATAACATAACAACATTAATCTTCCCCTAATTCCTTATGTTTGGAATCATTTTTTAACATGAATCTGCATTAGTGTCCCTCTGATATATTAATGTTACAATGAGTCTGATAGATCAGTGTGAATTTGATACTAATGGATCTATACCATTTTATCATTAAAAGTTGGTAGTGAATTTATATTCTCCATACACACAAATAAACCAACTTGTATAATGAATTATTAATGGTTTTTGAAGCATTAAAAAACCATAAAATCATTTCAATATTTACTTTGGTTGTTTTACCACTTCACACATTCTCTTTTAAATTTCTAAATCATTCAAACATGGATCAATACAATTTCCAGAAGATTCTTACATTATATCAAAATTTATATCTGATGTATTGAATCCAATAGATCAAACAGATGGAATGAGTGTAATTTTGCATCATATTAGAAAATTCTTTTATATCTGATGGTGGTCTAATAAGAAAACTTCAAAAAACTACATCTGTATGCATAATAAGAAACATCTCAAAAAATAAATTGATTTCAAACATTTCTCACTTCCTTAAACATATTCTACATATTGATCTATTGAAAAAAATACAATCAAAAAAATAATTAGTCCTAACACCACCGACAATGTATGATACCTAATAGTTCACCATCCACCTAAGTACCCAAGGCATCCCATGTGCTCTATTTTCCATTCCATTTCATGAAACCCTAATTTAGAAACCATTTAAAATATATATTTAACAATTAACTGAAAATAAATTTTCATATACAAAAAGCAAGGGAACCCCATATTTATCAGAACCCATTTCCACACACACAAAAAAACATGCATATTTATTTATAAAAAATATATAAAATACATAGAAATGTTGTTCATCCAACACAGGATAGATGTAGAACCACCTACCACAAACTCGGGGGTTCACATGCCCACAAATGGATCCACAAAAAATAAGAACATAATGATGAAAATAGAGGCCCTAGAACCAATACACACATGTCATAATTGATTGAACAAAATAAGGGTTTTCAAGGAGGAAATATCATTAAATACCTCATGAACACACACCCACCGCACTGTAACCAACATATAAAATTCCCTCAGATGAATATAAAAAATAGATCTAGAAAGAATCAAGAAGAAACATCACTATAGATAAACTAATATCTAAATGTATTTCAACATGGATACCATGATCATATTCAAAAAATAAGAAGAAATGATTAATCACTCAGAGAGATAAAACCAAACTGCAATAGTGATCCATCACAGAACAAAGTGATTCAACTATAGTGAAGTTCCCAAAATTTCTAGAGAGTGAATAATGGTTAAGATGGAAGAGGTATAGAGAATAATTAAACAAGAATCACTAATGAAACACCCAAAATCCAAAACTCATGACACTTACACAACATGTAACCCTAAACATGACATTTAATCCATAACACTCATGTTTGAAAAAAAATGTCACATTTTTTTAATATGATTTTAAACACTAAATAACATGAATTAATTTTATGTGTAACATTTGAGGATGTTTAATAAAATCATGAAATTATATTTGTGATAAAATAAATGGTGTGTAAAAATATTTCATGGTGTTTAATTTCCCAAAAGATAAAAAAGTAGATTCTTACAAGAAAACCCAAACCACCTCGGGCATTCTCCAAAGTCAAGGTGAATCATTCTAAAAAATGAACACATTTTTAAAGGAACTATATTCATTAAAAGAAACATATACCTCTTAAATATAGTTAATTTCCCCTAGAAAATTCTTTCCATCATTCTGAGTATCAAGATGCACCCAATTAAAGAGGAAAATGGATAAAGTGAATGGAGTTACCTGAATGTCACTAAAAAGATGGTACAAAATACCTTTTATAAGTCATATTGTCCCTAATATTTCATGTGGAAGAATGAAGTCAAGTAAATATGTGGGGCCACTAATCACTCATTAATAACAAGTTATCCCAAGTATCATAATAATCAGGTCAATTCCACCATAACACTAAGAAAAATGAAATTGAATTCTCTCGAAGGAATTCTAGTTGAGATTAAACGATCTCTACCAGATTCTACACAACTTAGAATGTGAGATATATTTTTATGATGTTTCTTAAACTAAAAAAAGATTAAAAAATCATGAATCAATACCAATTAAATTGAAAAATACAACAAATAAGTATCCTATCCATGTCTCTCAATGACCTTAAGTGGTCCAACAAATGTTGCAGCCAATATTCCCTTATTTCTAAGCAGGTGGAGACCCAACTGAGGAAAAACATTCAAGAAAACTCATTAAAATAATGAAAAATCAAATGGATGATTTCGATGATCTAGATAATATTTCTATTGACTCTGAGCTATAAATAGATGCCAATGTGTGTCCAGAATACACACAGACGTCTCCTAAACCAAACTCAATCCCACAAAAGAGTCATCACCCACCTCTTCAAAAAAATATGTGATATTAATGGGAAGTAATAAAAAGTCTTGAAAGTATCACTTAATATAAATGTCTAATAACTATTGTTATAAGATAACTGAACCACTTCCACATGGATATCCAATGATCTTCCAAAATTGATAACACTAGCTCTATAGAGATTCTAACTAGAAATGGTCTCCCCATCATATAAGGTTTCTCTAATTCATAGGAACTCATCATATTTCTTAGTATCCAATAGAATAGTCACAAGGAGAGACAATGATAACTAAAGACTAGCTATAATCATATGTAAATCATCTTCTTGAGCATCCATGTGCAACTAAAAAAAATTCCCCATATGGTTAACTGTTCATTCGATTCCAAAACAGTCTATGATGGCATATTCCTACTAAGAGAATAAAAAATTAAATTCCCCTTCATTGGGGTATAGGTGATGTCAAAGTCAATTTTAAGAAGGTATTCCACTCACCGCCTCTATCTGAGATTCATTTTTTTAGAAAATATGTTTCTTAGACTCATATGGTCAGAAAAGGTTGTGAAAATATCCACAAAATGATAGTTGTTTCGACACTTCACTGCATTCACAACCATGGTAATCTCTAAATCATGAGTGGGGGTAATTACTCACATGAGGTCGAAGTTGATAAAGTTTTTAAGATACTAAATTATCATCTTCTATTTCACACAACCCAAACCACCAATAGATGCTTCATAAAAAACCACATACCCCATTTCAGGTTCAGGTATGATCAGAAAAAGACCCAGTGTTAGAAGTAAATTATTCTCATTGAAAGAAGACTAGAAATTTTAATCCTATTTTAATTTCATTCCTCTCTCAGTATGTGAAGTAAAACATGATTCCAACATTGATAAATCCTTAATGAACTATCAATATTATCCAACAAGACCATGGATTATTCAAACTAAAAAGTCATATTATGGTTATTCACATGAAAATACTACCTTCACATTAAAAATACAAACTGATAATGTATGATTAAAATTCATGCACCCTATGATATCAACATATTGAATCCATATATTTTATTTTGAATTATTTCCACACAAATGTTGACTCCTTAGGATTTCTAAAACCAAACTTATATGGTTATTGTTCTCACTTTCATATTTAAAATTAAATAAAATATCATCCATGAACACTAACAAAAACTATGAATATATTCATGAAATATCATATTAATCAAATATATAAAAACTATAGGAGCAATATTCATACTAGAAATAATCAGAAGATATTTGATATGGCCATACTTTCTCCTAAAATCCATCTTTGGTATATCATACACCCAAACTATGAGATGATGATAACCTGCATAAAGATCCATCTTCGAAAACCAAATTCCCCCTTTAACTAATAAAATAGATTATCCACACAAAGGAATTTGATACTTTTTATTAACTATTACTTGAATCAACATCTGATAGTCTACAAATAGTCAGTGTGATCCATATTCCTTTTTGAGAAAGATCAATGGGGATTCTCAAGGAAAAAACACCAAGGTGAAAAAAACCATTGCAATCATATTTACAAATTAATAATTAGTGCTTTCAACTCTTTTGGTTCCATCCAATAAGAAGCTATCAAGATTAGATGCATAAATTTCACCAGGTCAATCCTAAATTGTACTTATATCACTATAAGAAGATCGATTAATTCATTTGAAAAAACATCATGAAAATCTAGAACAATATAAGGAAGATAAAAAACCAAATAAATTCCATTAGGAGCAATAATAAAAATAGAAAAAAACTCTTGATCTCTAGGGTAGAAGGCCTTTCATAGATAGACCGCATATCCCACTCCCCCTAAAACACCTGAGAGCTCCCAAAATCCATAAGAACTGATACAGTCCAATTATAACAATATAACTTAGTAAGATGATCAATAATACATTCCATCTTGATCATAATATTAAAAAGATCCAAATCACAGAAATTAAAATCCAATACCAACTTTGCATAAACTATCAATAGCACATAAGAAGGATACCAATAAACCTTCTCTTTACTCATCCCAAGAGGTTTCCCTAAATCCATAATAAAGGAAATGAGAACCATTAGATGTTTATGAATATAAAAAAAATGCCTCGATATAGATGAGTGGGAAGCACCAATATCAAATAAATCAATCTCTACTGAAGATGAAATAAAGGTTATACCTCTATTCTTTGTTGGACCCATATCTACTGCTATCAAAGAATCATATGACACATGACAGTGATTCACTCTTGAGGCCTATGGATAGAGATTTTTTAGTCTATGAAACATATGAATATGTTATAGTAGCATTTGGAGATGAAAATCCCTAATCATATCGAGGTGTACACGTAGCCTGATTGAAACACTACAAATGACCATAAAATTGACAACTGTAAAAATTTGTTGTAGGTGAAGGACAGGAACACCAGTTGTGTACATAATTTCCACATAAATATAATTTTATGGGAATAATTCTAATTGGAACTGAAGGTTCCATGGAGGACTTCCACTAAGAACCACCCCACCACTCTTGTGATGATCTTGACACCTCCCCTTTTTCCCTAGCGTGCCACTGAAGCTACCACTACATAGAAGTAAAGAGGTAGAATATCTAAGATTTCTTCCATATTTATATTTTCCATTATATATCTATCAAATATATCTAAATTGGTTGAAATATTATGAATAAATACCTATGATCATATATTTTTTTCACAAACCCTACATGCACTTCTAAGATCTTAGCGATCAATTATTTAATAACTTTATAGAAAAATGAGCTAGATCATAAAAATGATTGGTGTACACTGACACTAAATTATCTCCATTATTTAAAGATATTAAATATAGAGAAATCGCTATAATTAGTGGATTTAGAAAAAACATCTAAAAGAAAAGAGTCTTTAAACCTATATTATCCAATCCCACATATCAATCCACATGTAGCAAGGATTCCAACCCGCACATCCAAGGACCCTCATGTATGAAGGTAACACACTTCATATTGATACTATTATGTGTATCCATGAAATTTAAAATCTAATCAATCTTGTAAAGATATTCCTCCACATATTTAGGTTAATTCGAAACCTTAAAGGATAGTGGATTCTCGTATAGGAACTCCCAAGATCAATATCTATTTCCTATAGATCCTGGATGTACCTCAATGACTGTGTTCTAGAATTATAATAAATTCTCATCAATAGAAAGAACTACCCACATGATTACCTCAATAAAATTATAATCTATACATGGATTCTATTGAGAAGAATAAACTTAACCTTAACTTGGAACTTATTTAGTACATCTCATAGGAATTATACAATATATAGAAACATAATAAATGATTCGACATAGAATAATATCAGTTCAAAAAAGAACACCAATAAACAAAAAACTAATATTAAGATGAAGAACTCAAAACTGGAGACAAACATCCTAATATCCCATGGTAACATGATTCATGTCATAATAAGAACTAGCTAGAAACTCACTCCAACCTACCTTTCACATCGCGACAATCCTATATCAAGTCTAATAATCATGCCAAGACAAGGAATATTGAGAGAAACCCTACCTGTAATACCAAACTGTAATGAACCTGACCTAGATTCCTTCTCTACTAGTACTTGAACTGAGCTATCATATACCGTATGGGTTTTCCCAATTCCCATGGGCTGGCATTAAGCACTCTGATATCAACAACAAACAACTTGAACAATTTCACCCACTCTGAAGTAGACAACATTAAAATGATAAATTACAGAAAGGAAGAATAAATGAAAACATGAATATATATAATAATATAAAGAGAACACGATTAGAGATACAACTGAAAATGTATGAAAAAAAACTTCAAGAGAAAAGTCTAAATTCATTAGGTGAGAAAACCAAAACTCATACTCCATGTGATAGAGTGGGAAAACTCCCACCATCTAACGATTAGCTACCCAAAATCAACTGGCATAAAATCTCCACAACTCACTATGATTCCTTTAATTTCCCTACATTGTAAGACAAAATAAGGTCTAAAATCACATAAGGGGTGAACATGGTGTGAGATAAAAGGATAAGTGGGGTCCCATATATTTTTTTCATCTAAAATCTCTAGACTAAAAACCAATGAATTCCAAATATTAATAAAAACAAGAAATGAAAAACAATTTAATATTTTTATATCCAAATCATGGGAAAATAATTTAATTTACCCTTTTTCAACATTTCCAAAAATACTTAGTTAACCAATTAAAAAAATTTCATTTACAAAAAATCTATCATATTCAAATAGATAAGGTATTATATATAAAATAAAATCCATGTTAGTATAAAAAAAATAGCACAATCCAAATAATCAGTAATGTCACATCAAGGAACATACATGGAAAAAATAACTAGTAATTTTTTTCCTAATATAGAGAATAGTGAACATCAAGTCTCTATAAATATGAATTGAATATAGAGATTAGAGGAACAAAAAAAACCCCCCAAAATTCTAACATGTACCAAGAACAACAGGCATAAAGAGAATATGAATAACCCCTTAATGAACCATCTGATAGTGGATGAGGCCTATTACTACACCTTCCACCTATGTACCCAATGATTTAAAGGTTATATATTTTAAAACCACTTCTTAAAATTAAGATTTGAAAACCATTTCCAAATTCATTTCACAATTATTTGAAAACACCATTTCATTTACCAAAACTAGTGGAAATTCATCTATTATCAAAACCCATTACCTCACACACAAATCAATAAAGAAAATTTAATTATAAATTTAATTAATAAATCCGAATCAATATAGATCATCCAACATAGGCTAGATATAGAACCACCAACCTCATACTCGGGATCATACATGCCCACATAGGGATCCACCAAGAAGAATAAAACAACAGTGAAAACAAAGGCCCTATAACAAATCCAGACATATCATAATTGATTCAATAAAAAAAGGGTTGGTGAAGAGGAAGTATCATGAAATACCTAAAGAATTCACAACCACTACACCACATCCAATAAAGGAAGATTCCCCATAGGAAGATAACACAATGGATCTAAAAATAATCAAGAAGAGACATCATCACAGATCAACAGATCTAGAAATTTAGTGAAATGGGGCTACAAAAATCAAAGAAAAAGAATAATAAAAAATGATTACTCATCCAAGGAGATTTAAAAAAACCAATATATATATATATAAATCAATAAAATAAGTGATTTAAATGGGATGGAGGTCCTGAAAATTAACATAGAGTGCTTTTTGGTTGAAATGGAATAGTGATATAGAAGAATGAAATAAGAATCATTCATTCAGAACCCTAAATACAAAACTCCCAACAATTACATGATTTATAATAATTTCACACATTTTATACTCCACGAACCTCATGTATGTTGAAAAAATAATCTCTGTTTTATTAGAATATTGAATTTTAACATTATACAGTGTGTAATCGTTACACGACATGTAACCTTTCACATGGTGTACTCAGCTCATGACATGATATAGTAAATCCAATAAATAGTGTATAAGCTAGTTACACGACACATAATCACCTAGAAGAGTAAAAAAAAATTGTAGATTATTATAAAATATCAGATACCACTTTAGGGTTTCTCTGAACTCAGAGGGAATCCTATTAAATAGTTAACACATTTATATCTAGACACCACTAATTCAAAAAAAAATGTACATCCCAAAACATTATGTCATTCCCATGATAAATAATCTCCATCCTCGGTAGTCTGATGATGAACCCAATTACAGAGGAAAATAAATAAAATAAGAGAATCACCTAAAAGATGTCAATGAGTTTTTACATTGGTATTTTAAATTATTTTTTTATTTTAAAACCAAATATATTCAACATCTTTACTCATATGAAACATCATAACTAAATGAAAATCACATAATTATAAATACATTAAAAATGTAGTAGTAAAAATGGTGTGTAAAAAATGATATAATTGATGTATTAATTATATATAGAAATAAAAATAATTTTTAATAGTAATACTTAACAATTAATGAAAAATCAATTCGTGTATGTAAATAAATACATGGCTAATTTATTGTTTAAAATTTAAACATTCTAAAAAATGAAATTTTATGTGTGGTTTTGAGATAAAATTTTTATTATTTATAAAATATAATATTCATATAAATAATATATAAACACTAATTTGAATATAAATTTATAGGAAATAATTTCAATAATAGTTAATATTTTCCTAAACATCATTTCCCAATGAAAATAGATTCCGTTATACTTTTATGGTAATTTTAAAGTAAATTTATCAAATTTTTAAGTATTAATTTTAAAAAATAATAATCCATTTTTTACTTTCATCATGTTAGTATTATATTATTTTTTATTTTTTTATTATTAAAAAATAATTGATTTTTAGATGAATAATTATAAATATAGTTTTTACCAAAACTATAAATTTATTTATATTATCATTATATAAAAAATTTATAGAAATGAATAAAACCTTTTAATTATTAAAATAAATATTCAATATTTTAAATTATACATATTTAAAATAATATGTTGAATTTATAAAACCAATCATTATCATTTTAATGACTTTAATAAGATTTTCCTATAAAAACTATTTTGGTTATTTTATTTAAATTAAATATTTGTTTTGATTTTTTTGAAATGGATTACCTTGGAAGTGACATAAAACTTATTTGGTATATAAAAAATAAATTAAAATCAAGAAAATAAAAAACATAGATAAATTTTCCCTATGTATAATTTTGAAACATAAAAACACACTATTTATAAACATGGGTTTTCATGAGTTACATGGTCTCTTATCAAATAAGAGTTTTCTTATAAATAAAAAATTATATTTATTATTTTTTTTAGATTTATAATCTATAGGAAATTTTCTTAATAAAGTCTTTAATTTTTAGTCATAAAAATGATTTACTTAGGAATAAACTAATTACAACGTCAAAATAAAAAATGATAAAAGTGAAAATTCTAATTATAAAAGATATGAAAAGAAGTTTAAAACATGTTCCCAAATTAATGTTTGATGTGTGGTCAACCTTATCATATACCCACTCCATTAATATACATTTTGGACTCTCCTTGAGATGTGAAACATGTGGTCTCTTTATATTATGTTGAAATATTGAAAAAAATTCCATTATCAACACTTAAAAAATGAGCCTCTAACCATAAATTCAAGACCACTCCAAAAATTCTATTTCATATTGAAGCTCTGACATTTTTAATTCTACTATAATCTTATTCTTTTTTAATTTATCCTATGGTCATAATATATTTTCCTTATCCCTCAATTTCCAAAGTGTTTTCCAAGGGGAAAACCCAATCTCTCAATATTAATATATTTTTCTAATTTTATTACATATCAACAACACATTTATAAATATAATTTTCTAATTACTATATAAATAATTAATTTGTTTTTAATAATTAAATTTATTTCAATAAAGGAATACATATAAACCAAATTTCCCTTTTCCATTAAGAAAAACAAAATCATTATTCATGTGTTGTGTAGACTACCACCTCCACGATCTGACGACTTCTATTTTTCCCCAACACATATCTTATCTAGTTATATTCATGTAATTTAATATTAAATGTAAAATATATAATATTATTATGATTATGAATAGTCAAATTTTGATCAATCTTATTTCCCTCTAATTATTCAGGAACTGAAATATATAATCGTGTAATGTGCAGACTACCTCCAGCATAAAGTAACATATCTCATTTTTAATATATGTTATTTTTATATTATTAAACTCTATTAAAATATAATTAAGAAAATTAATAATATTTTAATTATTTAATAATTATTCTATAATAATTATAATATTCCAAAATAATCCACTTTCCTAATCATAATCATCCATTAATAATGGTATTTTATGTTTGGGTCAGTATAGCCACATACATGAACAAAGATTTAATAAAATATCAAAGATAAATATGATAAATAAAATAAAAATAATATATTATATATATATGAAACTAATTATTTTGTTCAATAATAGTAACATTAATATTAAACTAATTATGTAAGATTCCGACAATCATTCATTAAAAATAATTGAAACATGATTATTATCAATTTCATATTTAATGATAAAAACCAAAAATCCCATAGAATGAAATTATGAAATTATTGAAACTAATAAATTATAAATTATAATCTTTTCTAATATCTAGTAATGAGGAAATTTTGGAGTGGAATTAATAACAACACTGCAATAATAATACTACATAAAAACATTCATGATTACTAAAACCTAATAGTAAAAATAAGTTATAACTAACATATATATTCATAATAATTGATCATAAATGAATTTTATAAAAGGAAATGTATATGAATATGTTTATTCAATAGAAAAATAAGATATTTAAATTTTTTATACATTTTGTTAGAGTGAAATTCTGCTAAGAAGGAATTAAGGTAAGGATTTGTGATAAATTAATTTTTTACCATTAACTTATAAATATTATTATTGACATATATTTTTCAATGTATGATTTATTTGAATTAAATAATAATTTATTTTGTAATTCCTCCAATTTTGGGGTGTTGAAATTATTCCTTATAACCACATTATTAAATAATTCATAACAAATAAATTATGTCACTTGAAAGTGGTTTTGTGGCCTCAATTCCTATTTCCTAAGACATGTTTTATTTTTCTCACCAATTCACATTTATATAGTGTATATAATAATTATTTTTTAAATTATATCTTGAATTATCTTTAATGGTATATGAAGTTAATCATCAATCATTCTATGCTCTTGTATTTGGTTCCCCAGAACCAAACTCTATATAATATATGATTATATGTATTCATTTTTTTAATATTAATAAACATATTATCACAATGTTATTGTTCTTATACATCACATATTTTTCGATAATGTCCTAATACTAACTACCAAAATGAAAGGTGGTTGAAGTTACACACTATTATGAGATCATATAAGTGAAAAAACCATATTATAATATATAATTTCTATAGATAGATCATATCATTTGATGAGAAATAAATGATATATTATTTCACCGGGGAGGATCATAAGACTTTGATGAGATTTATTAGGGTGTATGCTGTTGGTAATTTCCATTATAGGAGATTTTGAGAACATGTAAATATAGTTGGAAATCATCACTTGTTTGTGACATTATATATTCCAGTATAAGGACATATATATTGACAATTAGACTTTAATATTATTATTAATGTATATTATTAATTTCATACTTTCATGATTTGATGAAAACCATGATGACATATGTTTTTCGTGATGTACGATGCATTGGATGAATCATGAGTAATATTTCATTAATATATAATGCAAGAAAGAATTATTATATTCTATTCTTTAATGAAATTTGATATATAAGGATGTTTTAAGGGAATTAAACAATATAAATCAATCCATTACCATGGTGATCTATGGGAAGGTTTATTTCTAGAATATCGAAGAAAGAGACATCAAGCACATAGCTTGATGAAATCAGTATACAACCCGCTAGATTAGAGTTATCATGAATATGGGATTATATTATATGGTAAGAGTTCATATGAGTTTTTATGTAATTATAAGATTATATTATTTATATATGGTTTCTATGGATTGTTTCTAGATATTTTCATTGGACTTTGGGTGGCTTCACATAATGCTACTAAAAAGAGGCCCAGAGGGTCACACACATAGTGTATCTAGAATATTAGTTAAATAATAATATTATTTATTCTTTAATTTTATATATATATATTATTTTCATGTATGTTTTGATAGTTATTCATGAATATATTGATAATATATTTTTTTAGAATGATATTTAAAAAATATTTATTTTCAACTAAGATAATATATTATATAAATATTTATTATAAAATAATTTAGTTATATTTATTTAATAAATAAATTTTATTTATTCAAGGCCTCATAAATATTTTGTAGGAACAAACTAATTTTTTTACAAGTATAGTGGTAATTAATATATATTAAATATTATTTTAATAAACTTCCATCAATTTATTCAAGAAAAAATATAAATTAATTTATGGTTTCGTGCATGTTAAGAAGGGTAATATGTAAATAATAAGGGTGTATGTTATATTATTATTTTATAACCATGGAACTACATTACCAAATTATATAATATCTAATTCAAAGGCCTGCCATTTTGTTGAGGTTTTACAATGACATTGGAGAATATTATAACGATTTAGAGAGATCATATCCAAGAATTATCTCATGAATGGACAATGATCCTCCTCTTCCAACCCTCTCAATCCTATAGAGATGAAGACGATTCATTATTTTATGTGATTCTAATTGAAATAAAAATTTAATATCACAATCATAAGGATATTCTATGGTAGAACATATAAACACCTAAAATGTTGATTAAAGGTATGTAGTTCACATGTGGATCACTGCTAAATGTAATATATAAATGATTGCTGTGATACTAAAATGGTATTATGTGGTGGTGTTGTTAGATCCATCAATAAAGAATGAATTAATTGTAAGGTAATTCATTAATTGCTAAAATTAATTATAAATCACTATGTGTTGATCCTATGTTTAGTTCTAACATTATCATGTAAATTAATCATTGATTCAATTCTATTGGGAATGATGTTCATTGGTTATGTACATCCCGTATTGATCATCAATTTTTAAAAAGGACGAGTTGGGAATTTCTTCTATAATCTTACTTGGTTCTAAGAATGTTTATGTGGTGTGAGAGGGGTCACAGTAATGTTTTTAATTATATAAAAATCAATGATTAATTTAAAAATTTATTGATATTTTTTAAATCCATTTTAATAGTTATTTAATTTGAATCCTGTGATAATATCTTATTCTTATTATTTATCTCAAATATATTTAGTAAATGGATTACTTTGGAATGAATAACATTCATAGAACTCATCTGGAGGTTCCATGGATTTAGTATGGATAACAAAAGAGTTCTTAGATTGTAGCTCATTAGTACATGTTGTGTACATATGTTTAATCCACCCAGATGACACTCGATTTAATTCATAGCATGCACATTCATTACATGTGGTGGGTATTTAAGACACCGTGTGTTGAATTACCCCACATGGTGTAAGATTAGATGAGCATCATAGAGTGTAACATACATACATGATGATTAATCTATTATTCAAAGACGATCCATGTGTTATTACATGAAACATGTAACTTGTAACCGTGTAACTCAGTAACCATGTGACAAGTATCCATGGCACCCACATTGTACTGCATTAATTTCAATGGTATGAATATATGCTCAATCTCTAGGATATGTTTTTTCATAGACAGAGAAGAATCATACATGATGTGTAGCTAGATTATACATGATATTCATATTACTTGTGTTATTACATGACACATGTGACTGGTAACCATGTAACTCAGTGACAATGTGACGAGTATCCATGGAACACACTTTATACTGCATTAATGTAAATGGTATGCAAACATGCCTAATCACTAGGACACGGTTTTTTATAGACAGAGAATAATCATACATGATGTGTAGCTAGATAATACACACTATTTATATTACTTATCTAAATAGTTTTTATAATTAATTTATTATACTTCTTAAAATATATGAACTTTAGTTCTTTGTTCCATTTATTTGAGACTTAAATTCCATGTAATTAGTTATATATATATATATATTTTATAATTAATTTTTGAAAAATATTAGGAACTAAATTTTATGTATAAGTCACAACACATCAGCTACACTACGTGCATTAATACATAACACACTATATAAATAACATGTGTTTGTGTGTCATTTATTTAATTATTAATTCCATGGAATTATTTGATAAGACATGTGTGATAATTTTTAGATAAGTGAACAATATGTGAATATCATATACACTGGGCAGTTCATAAGGGTACTCACAAATTTTCATCTATGGTACATGTTTTTTACATGGTAAATTTTAATTAAATTATTCAATTTATTTAATAAAAAAATGTATTAGAATATCATGAATGATTGGATGGGAACTATGATAAAAAACTGAATAATTAATGAATAGAATTAATTAATTAGAGTGTGATTAATCTTGAAAAAACAATATTAGGGATGAATAAATGATTATTAAATTTATAATTAATTTCTTAAATATGGAATACCATGATTTTAGATTATAAATTTTAATGTGAATGGTTTACTTTTAATTTTTTATTAAATTAAATTAATACCCAACACATTATGTCTCTAATTATATAAGGGACTTCATGCAGACAATTTCCTTTTATTTAAATCCCTATAACCAATTATTTGGTTCCACTCATATGACAATGAGTAAAATATTATTTAATAAATGGATACCACCAAATGGTTGAGGCAGATAATGTTTGAAGGTGAGGAAAAACCAATTAATGATATACATAGGAGGAATAATGGATAAGCTGTAGCATTTACCATGTCAAGGATCAATGTAAATTTATCCTATCATGATGGATTGTTTATCATCATTTGGATAAACTATCCATTTTGAAAGGTTCATGATTATATCAGCCATAATATTTTATTTGATTAAAATTTCATGGTTAAATTCATTATGATTTTTTTCTATGATCATATGAGTAAATGAATTAACAATAATGAATGAGATTACTAAAATAAACTGTGTTATGAACAATCATTATAAAATATATTATTAATCACATAAGTAAATACACATAACATTAAAAAGAATTTAATAAATATAAAATGTGTTATTTTTTATAATTATTTAAATCCATCATCTATATATATATATATATTACATTAGTATATCTATCCACTCCATGGGTAGGAATCAAAATATAGTTGAAAGTGCTTAGCCAAACTCTATTGGGGTACTTTTAGTTATCATGGAATTTTAGTCACGAGTTTTGGTTCAAATTAATCCATTTCACATTAAAGGTGGGTTTCCTCTATAAGTCATAGAGCAACTTGTATAAAATGTATTGAGAAAATCAGAATTTAGTACTTGAGGATTAGGGATTCCACTCAACAGATCAAGAAACTATGAGATAATATAAATGGAATGTTAAGTCTACCTAAATAACTTTTAATAGCATGATATACCCCCATAAGGGTTATGGGGGTAGATATATAGATAATTTCTAATATAATATCAGTGAAAAAAGATAATTTTAAATTAATGGAGTGGGATGTTTGTTTTTGATGAAATAGTGGGAGAATAAACAATTAATGATTTTTATCTAATTTTCTAAATATAACAATGTTCTATAATTATTATCTTTTTATTTATATAAATTTTAATACAAATGACTTAATTTATATAACTACAATCCATACTACATAATGATAACCTTTCTACCTAAACTAATTTCTATAAATTGGAAAGTCCCTTTCATATTATTCCCTTCCATGATGGGAAATTATATGTGTTAAAAAATCCCATTCCTAAAGCACCTAGCCATGTGGCTAGTGAGGGAGAATTATCACTATATGATAAATATTTTTTTGATTCAATAAATTTACAATGTACCTTGATATTATATATTACCAATGAGATTATAAAGTAACATGATGTTATGAATATGTATAAAATAACATCTCACCTTTGTGATCTCTATCAAGAAAAGGTGAGACTATATATATGAGATCTTTGATGATTTATCCAATTAAAAGCATGGATATTTAGAACCATAAACATGTAATGTGGTAAAGATGATTGGATAAATTTCTTAGACATATAGAAAATTATGTTCCATAATAAGCAATGTAGAGATCTCATCTGTTCCTCACAACCTAAATCATCCTCTAATTTTATTGTGAATTATTACATGGTCAATATCAAGAAGTTTCCTACAGTTCTTTATAAACACATTATAAAATTAGAAGAAAACATGGTTAATGAAAAACCCAAAGTTATAATGGTAAAAAGAAATTTAAGAATAATTAAAAATAGACTAAGAGTAAAATTAAGTCAACGGATCCCATGAACCATAATTATAAGAAGAATAATATCTAAAGAAAGATGGATAAAAAAATATAATATGTTTTGATTGTGTAAATCTAGGAAACTTTCCAAATATCTACATACAAAAGTAAATGGAAGATAAATGTGTGTTTTCTATTGAGTGTAATAATTCTAGATCTAAACATTGGGTATTAGATGTAGATTTTTGTGATCACACTTATATCAAAATTCAGTAACCATGTATATTTCATAATATTTATAGAGGAGAGGTGAATCATTGAGAAACTAATAGAGAACAACTTGTTTCTTTGGTTATATGAGATTAAAACCTTATATAAATAATATTAAATATATAAATTTTTGTGAAATGTTATTTTTTTCCAAGTTTTATAAAGTACATGATCTATATTTATTACCTTACAATGGATGGATTTATTTTAATATTTGGAAATAAATTATGTATTTTTTAGAAATACATAATTTTTTACAAAATGGTGAAGCTACATAAATATATATATATATGTATTAAATTACAAAAACCTATTATCAGAAATAGATAACAAATAATGTTCACACAACTCATATAATACCAAACTACTGCATCACTATTTTATTCTCATAAATAAGAAGAATCAAGAAAAGATCTATTGATATACTTAATATGAATCTTTTGAGATAATACCATATAAAATATGTTATGCATGTTTATAGGGTAAAATCTTTAAGCCACTATTCTGTGGATAGTGTTAAATGGTAACAATTCATCTAGGATTAGTGAACAATGATTTGTGTATACTTATAAAAGTAAAATATAGTGATGGATACTCTAACTTCATAAAATTTATGCATGTATTACATATATGTTTCTATTTATAATTAATGAGTTAAAAGTTTATGTCCTTTGAAAATTCAAATAATTCAAAAATGTTCTAAATAATCATCTCTACTAGAAGATAAAATAGATTCAATCTAATTAAGGTGTTGAATATCATAACACAATTCATATAAACGTTCTATGGGGGTCTGGGATTCTATCCCATCTCACTCCACCTTATACACCATAGTGGAATGGTTATAGTTAAAGGATGAATCATATCATTCTTGATAAGATATAGTTGATGCTGAGTCATGAAGATCTTCAATTATTATTTTGGATATATGAATTAAATATTTTAGAACAAATTATAAACAATGTACCAAATGAGGATGAAAATGAAATTTTATATGAGTTATTGTATGGAATGAAATCTATGTTGTAACACACTCATGTATGGGGATGTGATGTCATTTTTATGTCTATAATAGGAATAAAACATGGACCCAAAGGCACATAGTAGATCTTTATAGAGAATTCAATGGGATTAAGGGGATATTATCAATACAAAAACTCTAAAAAAGTATACCATTCATAATAATATTAATCTTTTTTTGAAGTGAGAACATCCACAACAGGGATAGTGGTAGAAAAATTGAATTCATTGAATTAAACTCTTAGAATACACAAGATTTGGTATTGGAAATAATTACATATGTTTTCATGGATGATGTTTTTCAAAAAACACAAGTACTATGTAGGAGTATCATAGAGGTAAAAGAATCAAGAAGTTATTGGTTTCTAGACATAGAATATGGTGACTCATTATTTATTAAAAGTAAAGACCTCCCATATACAAAGAGGAAGTATAGAGTTAATAATTTGAAATATGGAATGAATCCATGAATTCCATGTTGGAATTAATGTTTTATATCTATGTTTTGGTTTTGGATGATCCACCAGTTGATGTAAATCCCACTGGGTGTAAATGGGTATTTTAGAGAAGTCATGACATGGAAGGTAATATAAATGAATACAATAAATTTCTAGTGGAAACATGGATTTAAAATCATTAAGGAATTGACTATGGTGAATCCTCTTCTCAAATTTATATGTTTAAATCCATCCTAATTCAATTTTCCATATCTATGTAACATAAATATAAAATATTAATGATGTAAATAAAAATAAATTTTGTTAATGTAATCATTTTTAATAAATTCTATATTTCACAAAAAACGGTTTTTTGACTTTAATAACGTCAAAAAGACATTAATGTTTCCCACATATATTAATGGATAAAAGACAACATCTTTGTCATGGAAAATTCTGTTTGGTAATGCTATAAAATATTTTATTGTCAATAAGAATGAATCTATTCCATGTGTTTACAAACAGTTTAGTGGGAGTGCATTTTTTATCATAGTAGTATATGTCGATGAAATATTACATATTGAAAAAGACATTCAACTCATATATTTAGTTAATGATTTATTAAACAAGTGTTTATCTATGAATTAAATACGTGAAGTATCCTAAATTCTAGGTATCACAATCATTTATGGAATATCCAAAAGGTTATTTGGACTTTTTTCATGGTGTATTTATTGACCATATTCTAAAAAAAATTAGTATGAAAAAATAAATGATAAGATTGGTTCCTATGTAACATGGTATCCATTTATCCAAGAAAATGTTTACCCAAACATGATATTAGAAATAGAGAATGATAAATATCACATATGATTCTTTGATAAGATATATAATGTATGTCATGTTATGTTCAAGGTGTGATGATTCATATTCGTTAATCATTTAAGGAAGACGTCGAGATGATCCAAGAGAATAGAATAGGTCTATTATTAATACTATCCTTTAGTATTTAAGAAGAAATCAAGATATATTCACGTTGTATAATGTAGACAAGGATATATTCATCAAGGGTTATACTAATACTATCTTTCAAATAGATTATAATTTTATGAATTCCTAGTACATATATGTCTTCAGTCTAAGTGAAAAAACTATGAGATGATAGAGTTAAATGCAACCTATTCTCACTGATTCTATATTGGGGTTTGATTTTATAATATATTTTGATAAATCCAAAGAATCTATTTGGATATAGAAATTATTCTAGGATAATTATTTTCTTATATATAATTAAAGATCACAACACATTATATTTTTATAATACTATAGTGGTGGCTCTCTCAACAGAGTGAGGGTCACAACAATAGACAATGAAATACTCTATAAGTATTAAATATTATGGTATTTCTCTCAGAAGGGTGATGTTTATGTTTTTATGGTTTCTATGTAAGAACAAATGGTTGTAACATACTGATATGTTGAAATGAAAACTATGTTTGATAGCATACATGACACACAACACTAAGCCTGGATGAACAATGAGATTTTATTATTTAACTATAATTTCTATAAAAAAGCTACGAAATTAGGGGGAATTAATAGTATAAGTTTATTTATAAAATATCTATAAAGATAATACAAAACAAAAATTTATTAAAAACTCATAGTAAATAATATCTCATTTTTTGTTGATGCAATTTTATTGTTCAAAAAATATGTTTTCTCCAGACGTGATGTGTTTTATTTTTTTTATGAAAATATAATATAAATAGTTTTCTGAAAATTTATAAAATTTATTTTATAAAATAAAATTCAATTTTTGAATCAGAATGTCTAAATTTAATTTGGGTGATATTTTTGGATGATTTTGAAATGATTGATTTTTCAGTCAATAATAGAAATTATCATTTTTCAAATACTATCATTTCTTTTCATTAAATAAAGAAATATAAATGTAAAAAAATATTTTTTATATTTTATTAATGTTACATATTAAATTTTATATTTTTAATAAGAAAATTAATTTCATTTGAATCAATAATTAACTTGATTTTTGTATAGTTTTATTTTTATTATTAAAACCCCAGTTTTCTGAAAACTATTTTTAAGTGAATACTGTTTTTCCTTTTTAAATAATTAAAATAACTACTAATAAGAAAATATGTAAATTAAATTTTTATATTATATTTATATTTATATGAATTTAAATTAATATTATGAAAACTACAAGTTATAAAGTTAATATAAGATCATCTATTGCTTGAAAACAGATTTTTTCAAGAAAAAATGATTTTCATCACTATTTTTTTAAATATTATAAAATAAAATGATTACACACATTGAGATTGAATTTGGTAAAATGTATTAAATATTTTTAATCAACCCAATTAATATTATTCAATATTATCGACATAATTATTGATCATAATGAATAGTAAAACTAGTAAAAATACTGACTATGGTTAAATGGTAAATTGATTTAACTATGTTAAAACTAAATGTCAGGGCTTCCATTTTCAATATTAAATATTTTTGGATAAATTTATCTCAAAATTTATAAACTTAGGATTGATATATATTTTTTTATGGGACACTTTTCCATCATAGTGACATATATAAAATTTTATGTAATGAAAAATTGAAAATGTCACATTGTTTCTTTTGAATATTTATTATGTGTTTAAAAAGGGAAAAAAATTAAAGTACTGAATGATTATTAGTGGTTATTTTTATAAAAATGAAACTAATTTCCTAGTGCTAATTTTTCGATCATTTTCAGTAATTAGATAGTTTAATTAATTTCTTATGCAACATCGATGTAGTATTTATTCAATTTAAATGAAAATAAAATAAATGATTTGAAAAATATTAGTAGTAATATAATTTGAATGAATTATCAAGTTATAAAACATTATTAGAAAATTATGACATATTTTTTTTGTTTTAAATGTTTATATTTGAATTCTATATTTTTTTAAAACTTTTAAATTAAAATTAAATGAATAGTATTAAAATTGAAATTGTTGATTTTCTATAATAAATAATGACTTATTAAATGATTTAAAATTTCTAAAAAAATTATATTTAGAAATATAAACATGATGATTTAGATAATATTAAACATTTTTTATTTTTTTCCTTTTCCTTTTATAATAACTTTCTTTCCCCATAAGTAGTAAAAACATTAATATCAAAATAATTTTAAAAAATTGTTAATATAGGTTAAAACAAAATGATAAGGGTGAAAATAGAACCTAAAATTGTCCAATTTATATTGTATGAATGGATTTTGACTCAAAATTATTTTTTATTATATTATTTATATGTTTTTTTATTTTAATATGGATATTAATTTATATTAATTTAATATAATAAGAAACTTGAATATTTTCCCTCCCCTCTATTATTAAAGGAATCCTCCTCTCCACTTTTAATCAAAATTTAGATACATTTATAGATCATAGAAACCATATAAAATCCCTTACTTACTTACCTTTCAATGTCCATGTTTCCTTTTGTTTATCAAAATAACAATATCAAAATGTTTTTGGTTAAACCCTAAAGAGGTTCTCTGAAGTAGAGGTGTAGTTCTCAATCCAGTGCTTTTGTTTTATTTCTAATTCTACATCATGTAAACATTTTTCAAACATGGTAAAATAATAAAATAATTATTTGGAATATAATAAGTTGTTTCTCAATTTATTTCTTGCTATATGTCTATCTCTTCCTCCATTAAAAAGGAAAAAATTCATCATTTATGAGTCTGGTGGACTTCTCCCTTACAAACTAATGTTATTATTTTTCCATCATAGTCTCTCAGTGATGGGTATAAAGATGGTTTATAAATATATATATATATTATATTAATGAAATATTTATCACTATTTAGTATTAATATATCACCTATTTTCTTAATGTTTCTAACACTAAAAAAATTACAGTGTCGTTCAGGCATCTGTGTAGACTACCACCAACACGAAGCGACATTATTCGGTTTTTATAACCACATCACATAGATTATATAAAAAATTTATTTAAATAAGTAATATGTTTTTTATGATTTCATGATAATTTTATACATATAAAATAATACATGCATACTTATATAAATGAATGTTTAAAAATTAAATCATAACCCATATTTACGTACAACCTATTGTCTCTTTAATTGAATCGCAGTTCATTTATTATAAATATATCTCATGGTTTATTATAAAATTATTATATATATATATATATATAAATTATATATATTTCATCAAAATTATTCTATAGATGATGGAATAATGGCATCATTGACTATAGTCAACCTACCGAAGTCATTTTGGACATGTGATATAAATATCATCAAAACATATGATGTGAAATTAATTGATTAAGAAATTTATTATAAAAATATAAAAGGATGAATAATGAAGAAATTTTTTCTTTATAAAGTAAATAATTAACAATTTTTTATTATATCTGAAGATAAATAATGTAATAGAGGAATCAGACTCAAGGTAAGAGATATTCTTTTGAAAACATCATCTTTTAAGGTTTCTTTCGAACACTTTTTTTTCATCCATGACCATGTTATTCTAATTGTTTGAATAAAATTTTTTATTATTCAATGGATTATAAAGTTAACTTCTAACCATATACTACTTTCTTTACAAATTTTTTAAAAATGATGGTTTTTAGGTTTTACCCAAGGGAAATATTATATTAAAAAATCTTTTAAAATATTTTAAATATTTATTTTCTAAATAATTTTAATCCATGTGCATATTTTTAAAATTATTCTATGGATGAATTTATATGTACATAAATAAATTATATAGGATATTATATGTATATTTTACTATATTTTAATGGTTTTTAATTAAACATTGTATATATTATATGTGACACATTTTTACTTTCATAAAAAATGAAAAATGGAATGTTCTATTTTAATATATATAGAGACAATGATTTTTTCCATATTCATAACCATTATTTTAATTTAATATTTATTTATATTATTACTTGTTTTCCCAAAAAATGCATCCTCATTCACTTTTTTCTAGGATTTTTTAAAATGTATTTTTCTAAGGGAAATGGTATTTCAATATTTGAAAGTGTTTTACATATGTGTTCAAAAGAGTTTTTACATAGATTTTTGTTTATATATATCATTATTAAAATATAACATTGATTATATGATCCTTTTTCATTGTTTTGTATGATGGTTTAGTCTGATATAGCTCATGACAATGGGTCTGCCCGATACAAGTTATACGATGGGTTCACCCAGATATCACTCTAATTATTTGGCTAATGATTATATTCTCCATATAATTACGTTGGAAGATAACTGTATATAAATTAAAATTTTATGGGTTCTTATAATGGTTTAATAAAGATTATATTCCAAGGAACCTACAAGACTTTTCTATAATTTCTTAACAGTTTTTATGGAAAATGTTTGATTTAAAAGAAAAGATAATTTTATTTTATTTTAATGTAATGATTATACCCCTTTTATGTAAAAACGTATTTTTTTAAGATTTTGTTTTTCAAGATTTCTCATTTTTACTAAAAACAATATGATTTTGATTTACCTTTATATTGTCATATAAAGTGTTTTATGAAAGGTGTTGGGTAGAAATGAAAATTTCATGGGTATGTAAAAGACTATTTTTGAGATCAATATTTATTATGTTAATTTAAATATCTTATTATGATTTCATGGATTTAAAATGGAAATAGGATTTATCCTATTCTTTTTATTTCCATGATTATTATTTTTGGGTTAATCCCATATTATAATTTTTTTCTCAATGTTTACAAATAAGAATTAATAAAGAAGATTTTGAATTTAAAGGCATGATGTTTTAGAAGTAAAATGAAATTAGTTTACCATTAATAGTTTAATATTATTATAAAAATGGATACTGATTATAAGTGTCCACATCATAAAATATTATTATGTTATTTATGAGTTATGTTTTGATTATCTAAATCTCTAAATCATAAATATGGTTTGTTATGGAGAAAATTATTTCTTAACTAAAATTTCAACATTATGTAAATTTTAAGTTCAGTTCCTTATAAATGTTATCATAGGAAAGGTTTAGATAACTTTTCTAATTATAATAGTTTCTTGTGATGTTAACTGAAGATGTGTGGACACCGTCATTGTATTGTGATTTTATGGTTGATCTTATATTGAAATTCATAGACACACCTATTTAGTCTTAATGTGATGGGATTTAACTTTGAATTAGTAAATATTTTGATATGTTTTATTTTTTTTAGGTATATATAACCACTAAGTTGAACATGAATTATTATTTACTGAAGAACGAACCTTCCATTATATTAAATGTATTGACATCCTTAAGGGTTTGTTTGATAGTTAATGATTAAGGAATCTTATAAAGATGTTCATAATAATTGTAGTAATTTTATAATAATTATATTAATATAGTTTTAGTAAATAGGACAAAAATGTATCTTCTAGAAAGGTTGCTAGGCCCGAACTCACAACCAAATGGCGATAATGGTGAAATACCTAACATTGGTCTATGTGGTGTATTGGTTGGTATGAAATTTCTTTTTTTAATGACGATAAAGATAAATATTATGTTTATTTTCAGAATATATGTTTTATAATTGATATTAAAATTGAAATTAAGAGTAATTTTCTAATATAGGTAATTAATGTTATTACCGAAGAAGTTCAATATTTTGGGAACCTAATATAATTAAGGTAGACAAATCATCATGGGATTTTAATTGAGGAACAAAGGTTGAATTAAAATATGGAAGAAAATATGGTTTTATTTTGGATTTAGGGTGATTTATATTATTTATTTAAATTATTTTAATATCTTTGAGATTATATGATATATGAATATACATTTTTTTATAATACATTATGAGTAATTCGTATTATTTGGAGATATATGTAAAATTTTGTCATGAAGAATTTATGATAAAATAATTCAATTATTTGGATTTCTATATTAGCCTAGAATATTTGGAATAATTTTTAGGTTATTAATTTATCAAAATATCTATGTTAATCATTGGGCGTTATTATTGAGGATTTAATGATTAATGTAATATTTCTTCGCATGATGGTTTTTTATTTTCGAAATTAGCTTAACTTCCCCAGATAGTTATGGTTACAGTTAATGTATAATGGAAGTAGGGGTAAATTATTATATTTTTTTGGATTGTTAGATATGTTAGAAATTTATTTTAATGCTTCTTGATTGAAAGAATATTATTCAATACTCACTTTTTGTGAAAAAATATGATCTTGTGTTGGAAATTGAGTAGAATAAAGAAATTTACCTTTAGTATACATATGTTTCCTTATGTTTACATTATGTAAGGTAATATAATTCTTTAACTATATGAAAAGGGTCTTTAAATTGAATTATTACCTTAATTTCCATTGAATTGATGGTCATTTTCACCCCAGACCAGTTTATGGTTTTGTGCTCGTTAACATTATTCTTGATAATTAAATTTATTTTGATCAATTATATATATCACACTACTTAATTATATATAAATTATCTTTTTTTCTTCATTTCAATATTTCCACTTCTCATTAATGTTCTCCAAATTGGAATCCCAATAATGTGTTGACCTTCATATTTTCTTTTCCCACTATCCTGAAAGATATTTTATTCAACCTTTTTATGATGTCGTATTACAAAAAATATATTTTAAGATGTCAAACAATTGATCATAGAGTTCATGTTAAAATTGAGATGATGAAATTAATTGGGGGGTATGTAATAGACTAATATTTTAAAATGAAAACTATATCTAATAACATATAAAGCATGAAACACATAGCTGAAATGAATCGATAAATATTATTATTTAAATATGATAATTATAAACTAGTCATGAAATTGGAAGACATGTATAAGATTATTTTATTTAAAAAATATATATTAACATCCAACAAAAAGTAAATATATTGATAAATTCTTTTAAAATAAGCACTCTATTTTTAATAAATCCATTTCTTCTTCAAAAAATATATTTTCTTCAAAACTTATTTTTATTGATTTTTGTGAGAGAATATTATAAACAATTTCTTTAACTTTTAGAAAATAAATTTGAAAAAATAAAATTAATTTTTTTAAATCATCATAAAAAATACAATCTTGTGATTTTTTTGTAATTTTTTTGGGTGATTGATTTTTCAGTTAATATCGAAGATTATTGATTTTCAAAATATTGTCCTTTATTTTCATTGGATAATGTAATTTATAATCACCACAATATTTGCGATATGTTATTGAAGTAAATTTTGAGCCATTTTATATGTAATTATCTAATAAATTTCATTTCTTTTAGCAGATCTTTTGATTTTGGTACCATTTTTGTTTTTATTCTTCAAAAAGCTGTTTTCTTAAAAATGTTATTAAGTTCATAATGTTTATTAATTTTAATTAGTTAATTTATAAACTAATAAGGAATAATTTGAAATAAATTTTTAGATTATATATATATTTATATGAATTGAAATTCATATAATGATTATTGATAGTCATATTGTTAATATAATATCATTCATTTTTTGAAAACTGTATTTTATATGAAATACTGCATTTCATTTGGATTTTGAGGTTATTATAAAATGAATTTATTCTAATTATTAATATTTATTTTTTAAAAAAGGATTCAGTATTTTAAATCAACAAAATTAATATAATTTAACAATTTAACATTATTTTTTTCTTAATGAATGAAAATAATAGTGAAAATTTTACACCATGGAAAAATTGTAAATCAGGTTAACTTAGGTTAAAACTAAGATAAAAAGACACCATTTAGAATATTAAATATTATTGGATGATGTAATTTTGATAAATATCATCTAACTAAATATATATATGTCTGTTTATATGAAAATTTTATTTCTATGTTCCATATATAATAATTTATGTAAATAAAAAGACAAAAATGACACTCTTGTTTTCAAATATCTCTTATGTGTTTAAAAAATCAAAAAAGATTGATCTAAATGAATCATAATTTTTATATTAAGAATAATTATATTATTTTAATGATGCTAATTTATTTAATTTTTTTAATTATATATTTATCTTAATTTCTTAAGCAACACCGATAAAATATTTATTTAATGAAAAAAATTAAATACATGATTTTATAAATATTAAAAGTAAAATAATTTTAATAAATTATTTTCTTCAAAAATGTATTTAGATAATTATAACATATTTTTTGGTGTGCCAAAGGTTTATATTCAAATTACATATTTTCCTTGATACTTTTAATGTAAAATTAAATGAATAGTGTCCAAATCGAAATTAATGAGATTTTATAATAAATATGATTTCATTAAATTATTTAAAATTATAAAAAAATTGTATTCAGAAATTTAATTAATGTATGGTGGAAAATATAAATTGTTCTCCACTTATAAGCCTCTTTTTCAATTATAATAACATTCATGACACCTAATTTGAAAAAACATTAATATTGTGGTAATTTTCATAAAGCGTCGATACCAGTTAAAACAAAAACATAATGGTGAAAATATCACCCAAATTTCCACATTTTTATTGGACGATAGGATTTAAACTCAATTTCACGTTATATAATAATTTTATTAATGTGTATCTATTTTAATACAAAAAGTAATTTATATTAATTTAATACTTTATAAATGTCCTAGAGTGCTCATCCCATCTCTTATAAAAAGACACCACCTCTCATATTTTCTTCACAAATCTCTAGAATTTTGGTTCAGAAAGTACTTTAAAAAATCAATTACATACAGTCTCATGTCTTAATGTCCTTGTTTTTATTAGTACACCATCTTATTAAATATTTTTGTGTAATCCTTAAGTGGTTCTCAAAATTAGTGGTATTATTCTAAATAAAGTGTTTTCATTTTTGTTCTTCTTTTACCTCCTTAAAACATTATTCAAATACTATGAAACCATGAAAATAGTATATTACATATAATTAAATGTTTTCTTTTTTATGTTATTATATATATTCATCTTCTCTTCCATCAAATTGGAAGTGAAACCATCGTTTTTGTGTACAACTGACTATCCCCTCACGAACGAATGTAATTGTTCTTTCATCACCACCTATCATGGATGGTTATAAGGATGGATTTAATTTATATATATTATATTAATTACATATTTATTGTTATGTATAATTAATATATATTTTATTTTATTAAAAGTTCAATCCATAAACAATGTCAACGTCACAGGTACATTCGTGCAGACTACACCCTTCATGAAGCGATGCATCTCATTTTTCATCACCACATTAAATTTATGATATGTAAAATAATATTAAAATAAATAATAGTGTATTTTAATAAAATTAAAATTTTAGAAATAAAAAATAACACTTACCTTATTTTTATAATGATTGTTGAAAAATGTAAATGTTACTCCAACATATGTTTTAGCCACCGTATCTATGGTTATAACAGATTTTATTTTTTATAACCGTCTATTATGGTTTTTTAAAATTATAATTTATGAAAGTTAATGATATTTATTTCATTATTTTTATTTGGGATATGATATAATAATTACCTATTTGGCGATATTTAACATTACAATGTCATTTTGAACATAAGAGATTAATATCTTAAAAATGTCTAACATGAAATTAATTGATTAGGTAGATGATTAAAGCATGGTCAAATTAATAATAAAGATGAAATTGATTATTAAGAATGTAAATAATTTGAATTATATATTTATCCAGGATAATAAAGAATGTATGTGAAGAGTTTGACTCAAGGTAAGGGACACTCTTTACAAAACAATCTTTTAAGGTTTCCTTTTAAACTATTTTTTCCACGTCCATTTTCTTCAAAATGATTCAAGAATTTTTTTATTTAGGATTAAGTGAATGATAAAGGTTATATTTGACCATATTTGGATTTATTTATTATGTTTTTAACAATGAATATTTTTTATGTTTAACATTAAAGAAAACATTACTTAAATATTATTTTAAATACTTTAATGGTTTATTTACAATATATTTTTATTTTAGATTTATATTTTTATAATTACTTTCTAGATATATTACTATAAAAATTTATAAATTATAAAGGACATTTAATGTCACATTTTACTTTATTTCAATGGTTTTCAAAAATAATCTTTTGAATAATTTTATACAGAAGGATTTCTTTTCCTTTTTAAAAGTTAAAATGAATGTTTTATTTTAAAGAATACAGTTAAAACAAAAATTTCTACCACCATAACTATTATTTTATTTTTAAATTAAATTATATGATTCTATGAATTCATCAAATAAATTCAATCTTCCCCTTTTTTATAATTTTAAATTTTAAAATCTAGTTCTAAAAAGGAAATGGTATTTTGATATCAGAATGTGTTTTACATATGGGTTCAAATTAGATTTTCAATCCATTTATAATGAATATATGAAAGATTAAAATGTATTAACCATAATTTAGTCATTGAAAAATGTTTATGAATAGGAGTGATCCCATTATAGATCATGATGAAATTTGTCCACAATATATATCTTATGATGGGTGCATCTAGATATTACTCCAATGCATCAGGTACGAATTATTTTATCTAGAGAATAATGATAGAATCCAGCCGTATTGTTTTTATGATTTAAGAGTTCTTGTAATGATTATATATTATTGTTGTCTCAAGGAACCTATTTTACTTTTCTATACTTTCTTTGGAGTTTTCATGTGAGTTATTTGATTTTAAAAGTTAATCTAAAATGCATTTTTTAAAGTGATTATTATTCACCTTTTAGTAATAAATGTATATTTATAAGAAAATGTTACTCATGGTTTCACATTTTTACTAATAAAACATCAAGATTATTTTTTCCATTTCATTTTCATATAATGTGTTTTATTAATTTTTTTGTAAGAAATGATGATTTCATGAGTAAGTAAATTATAATTTTTCAGATCAATATTTACTATATTAATGGAAGAAAATTATGAATTCATTTATTAATAATATAATAATGGGTTTCTCTCATTATTTATATTTCCATTATTTTTTTTGATCTTCTGATATTGAAATTTTTTTTTCATAGGTTTTATGAATGGGTAATAGTATAGAAGAACTCGAAATGAATATCATGATGAATTATCATTAAAATCTATTTTATTTTTTAAAAAATTATATTATTTGGTAATGGATAGTAAACAGAAGTGTCTATTATGTAAAATATGTTTATTGATATATTATTCATAATATATTTATATAAAATAAAAACTTTAATGATCCTTAGGTATTTCATAAAATGAATTATTGACTAAAACATATGACTATTTAATGTTAATTTTTAGGTTCTTATAGTGGATGATCCCTTGACTAAAGACATATATCTGTAGAACCATGCATATAATGTGAGAGCTAGTTGATATAATATTTTTATAATTTGGATCTAGAGTTAGTGGGATTTTTTTAGAATTATTTCCCTAGAATATACTTCCATGTAATTTATGATTAATTATATTCAATGTTTTTGATTCTAAAATATTCTAATAAAATTATTATTAATTTTATCTAGATCATTGATTGTGATAATTTCCTAAGAGAAACCATCATACTGAAATTTCATATAATTTACCCACTGTAATGAGAATCTTGAAGTCCCAAGACTATATTATTAAATATATATTTTATATCTTAATGGAATCATTAGAAAGTACAGAAATGATATAGGCTATCTGGGGTTGAGTATAATGATAAAATCATTATTAAATCCATAATTTCATTTTGAAATAATATTTATCTTTAATATTTTACTAATTATATTTTAATATTTATAGTTTTAGATAATTACCTCATAACTCTTACATAATAAAACCATATATAATAATTTTAAAATAATAACTTAGTTTCTGTTTTTTTCCAAAATATTTTTTTTTAGAAAAAATTCTGTTACTTTCATGAAAAATATTTATGATTTTAAACATGAATTATTATTAAATTTTATTCATCATTGAACCCTATAAATATTATTTAAAAATGTGGAATGATTATATAAATATTAGTAAGTTATAATAAAAGAAACTAGTTGGTCAATTTTAAAACACTGTAATCATTACTGAGATATTTTTTTTAACTTAATAAACATTGAGCTCAAAAAATCATTTACTTACACATAAAATCATAATTATTTCACAATGTTTTTTATAAAACAATTTAATATAAAACCTAAATGTAAGATCATAATCATTAGGGTTTCTATGAAAACATAGGAACCGATGAGAAATATTTTCTTAAAAAAGTTTCTTTTAGCCTGAAATAGAATAACCATTCCATTAAAACAATTGATGATTATCATACCTTTTAAAGTTCAATGATTTCAATTAAAAATCATTAAAAATATAAAACAATCATGTATGTTACCTTTATTTTTTTTATAGAACACTTACAAGAACTCTTAAAAGAACAATTACATGCGGAATAACCTATACAGTCAATATCAAACATAATTTTTAGAAGAACATCATCATTAGTGAATTTATTGGGGAGATATACTGGGATCACCTAATATTAAAAATATTCTAAGTATCATTTCATGAATAAAACATTTTAATCATTCATTATTTAATCATAAATTCCTTAAAATACTAATTTGAACCCATATGTAAAATACTTTCGGATAACGAGATACCCTTTTCTATTAAAAACCCATTTTAAAAAATAAAATAAATAGAAAAATGGTAAGTTTAGTTTTTCATTAGAGAAAATATAAAAGAATATAATGAAACAAAAATATAAAATAATGTTTTAAGTAGTAGGAAAATCCATGGACACCATATACATTAAAATAGAGCATTCATTTTTTCTTTTTTTGGAGAATGTAAAAAAATTTCACAATAAAATATGTAAAAATATTCCTTATTTAAAAATTCACAAGAAATGAAAAAGTGAAAAGAAATATACTTTATAATTCATTTATGTCTATATAAATTCTTCTAAAAATTAATTTTAATAATACAGACCTGGAAAACCTTTTTTAGAAATATATATCCTAAAAAAAATCTAAAATGGTTATTTATGTTGTAGTCTCCCTTTACTTAGAGCATAACATGTCACGTAATTTCATTATATTATGGAGTAATAAACTAATTTTAATATTTTTATCTCTTAATAACCTTCTTCTATGTTTATTATTCCATTTATTTTACTTATTACTATGTTATATTTAATTACATAATTAATTAAGTTCATACCAAACATTGTGATGATATTAGGCTCTTATGTCCAAAATGACTCTAGAAGGTTGGATATGGCAAAAGAGGTAATCATTCCAAAATATCTAGAATAATAATAAAATAATTTATCATTTATATATTCTAATTAAAATTTCAAAACCAACCATTAATGATTATAATGAAAAATGAACTATGTTTCAATCATGAATATGGTAAGTCGTACATACACAATAATAACATTTATATTTTAAAAATAACACGATTTTAATACTTTTATAATAATTTTATCACTATATAATTATTATTATAACATAAATAAAATATAATTTTTTTAAGTATACATGTATATAGTAGCACATGATATGGTCAAGAAAAATGTATCATATTGCTTTGTGGAGGTGTTAATCCACATGTACACATAAACAGAGTTATGGAAAGGTAAGAAATTAAAAGATATATTATTTTTATAGAATGGTAATTATATCATGAATATCATATATATGCATTAAATCAATCATGAATTACATATATAAGAGGTTTTGATGGAAAATGAGTTACATCACTTTGTAAGCCTGTAGTTTTCTATATGCACAATTGATTGATTCAATTCCCATTTTATTGATGAAAGAAAAGTATATAGGTTATTAAATTAAAATCTAAAAAATCACATTATGTAAAAGAAACATCATGTTTGAATAATATTATAAGGAGGTTGATGATTAAATTAAACTAAAACATTCGGTTAAAAGTTATAAATCTTCTACAAAAAAGCACATTTTATTTACACCTTAAGCCATAAGAGGATGGAATTGTGAACAAATAAAACCTTTATAACATTTTTATTTATGTTATGAAGGTATTTGGTAGGATCATGGTTGTGTTAAAGTTCATATATGTTGTGGATAATCAAGGAAAACACTTTCCCTTTTATAAGTGAGGGGTATGGAATTTGTGGAATGTTTTAAAGTATTAAGTTAATATAAATTAATATTACTGTTAATTTTTATCCTTGAATATATAAAAATATGATATGATGAGTATATTTCTTAATAATAAAATATAATAATATTTTCACAATTTGAGATTATGTTTTTACTCTTATCATTTTGTTTTAACCATTATAAACCCTTATTATAATTACAATTATATCAATATATTATTTATGGTATAGGGATCAAGGAAGTTAATATTAATTGAAAAATAACATCAAATGGTAATTTTGTATTTTTTCAACCATATCCAATTAAAATGAAAAAATATATTATTTGTTTTTGGTTTTAAATATTTTTAAAATATTATTATTATAAAATATCAATGCTGTCATTTTTTAATCTTTTTATTTACATTGACATTAATGTATTACAGATAAAAATAGAATTCTAATTAAAACACTCAAAACATCACTATTATGTTATATTTATCTTTAAAATTATTGGGACAATATTAATACCCCAATAAATATTACTTTGAAAGTTTTATTAAATCATATACTTGACTTTTCTACCAGTTCCACAAGAACTGATTCAAATATTCATATGCATATAAGGAAATTGTATCACCAATAAAAATTAAAAATAAATTTAAATAATAAAAAATAATAAATTAATTTCATGAAAATTATTTATATTCATCCATTATGTAAATTTAGACACATATTTTTATAAAAACATCTTTAATAATATAGTTTGACTATTCTAGCCTTATGTAAGCATTGCACAATAAATTATGATATGTCACCTGTGATATAACTCCAAATTTAGGATATATCAATCCAAATAATAAATAATAATTCGTATTAAATAACCAACTCGATCAAAGGCATATCCCTTATGAAATATTATCTTCAAGGAACTAGAATTCACTGTTACAGTTTTGTGGGAAGATTATATTGATATAAAAAATAATTTTCATATTTATCAAGAAAATAATTATAAATTATAAATTATATATTTTTATTATAATTTTTAAATTATCATACATAATTAGTTATATATATTTAATAAATATTTATATCACAAATATATATATATATATATATATATATATATATTTGAGAAATTATAAATGACAATATATTTCATAAAAACTTTATTATTACCATTCCACAAAAATCTAACTTCATCAAAAAAGTCTCAAAAGTTAATACTAGGATAAATTTGAAATGATGAATCGAGAAATTAATTCTATTTCACCAAATTTAATTAATATAATTGATAAAATTTTATTTTAATATATATTCCAAATACATAACGAAAAATAGTTATGAAAAAAATGCAATATTCTTCCAACATATAAACTTACACCAAAGATCAAGAATAATTATTATTCACATATAATTAATTTTTGTTATTTATAAATAATTTAGGGATAAATTAATTTAAGATCAAATTTAATGCATTAATGGAATATTTTATATAAGGAATGATATTTTTATAAAAAATATCATCATTTAATAAAAAATCAATCTTTTTAGAAAGATACAAAAATATCACCCTAAGATAATATTGATATACTAATTTCTTAATTATATCTTTTTAACCAATATAATTTCTTAATTTTGAAAAAAAAATTATAATATTCACCTAAAAAAGGAATTTGAAACCATTATTAATGAAAATTATTTTTTCAAGAATAAAATTACTTTATTAAAAAATGATTAATTATTTATTAAACCTTAATCAATAAAAATTTATGGAGTATAAACTATATATATATATATCATAATGTGGTTAATACTATTCATGACTTCTAATTAATAAGATGAGTTAAAACTGTATCATTTAAATTATAATATATCATTGTTTATTCTGCTTGGTGTTGTGTTTTTTATATGCTATTAATTCAAGTGTCCTTTTAAAATACTGATATCTTATATTTTATAACCACTTTAATAATGTTATGCGCTAATAATGTGAACTCATGTTCTGTCACGACCCGTCCCCTGGGGGCCGTATCGTGACTACCCCCAAGCCTGCCTTCCATAGGCCAGGATTTGGCGACTAGCACCAAAGGCATAAATCCCTAAAATGGGAAGAAATTGCCTTTATAAATTGAACACACACAAGAGAGTATGCAACTGGAAGTAAAACACCAAGTAAAACTTTATACAAAAGAGAGTGCTAAAAGTAAAGGGAGTTGGAAATACAAGCCCAACAGTATAGTACATGGAAACAGAAAAGTACAAGTACAACTGAAAGGAGAAGTAATGCAGCAACTGGATCGTCCTTCGGGGTTCCTACCTGAAGAGTAGGTACATATGGCCTCCTCAGCACTCTACATCAGTCCGTCCACTCCGTGCACCATCACACAGATTGGTCCACCTCTGTGTACCATCCGGTCCTGCTACTCTCTGCCTCAGTTAGCGCTATCTGTCATCTGCAACCAACACAACCAGGTGCGTGCATAGCCCATGTAGGGGTGAGTATAACGATACTCAGTAGGGACCCGAGACCCTCAAGATCTCACTAAATCCAACAAGTATAAACCAAAAGTATGAAATCAATGGATAACCATCACTTAGGTATATGCCCATACATATACCTAAGTTATCTAGTAACTCATCTCATTCGTGAGGTAAACACAAAATTCATTGACTCAGCTCAAACTAGAATTTTATTCTAGGGGTGGTGACATGTAACACACCCAGTCAAAATGTCTAATCCTCGACTGCTGGTGTACTCCTCCTCTATAGAGTACTGTGGGCCTACCGCGTCACACAGAGGCGCTTCCCACTATCCTGGACTACTGTGGTACTCCTCCAGTCGAGTACCGTGGGTCTACTGCGTCACACAGAGGCGCTCCCCACTGTGGGTCTGCCGCATCACACAGAGGCTCTCCCCACTGTGGTTCTTTTGTGTCACGCAGAGGTGCTTCCCACTGGGCTAGTCAAAACACTCTGAGTCGAAAGGTCAGCAGTCGTCAGGTCTCAGCCAGCTACTAGGTCTCTGTACTTCGCTCGATTGTCTCCAAAAGTATCCGCTCCACAAGCTACTGCTCGATACTCCAACTGTCACTAAGTCCAAAGTAGAAGTATCTCAAAGGTCTTCCTCGTCATAGGGGTCTCAATGCAATAGAAGGCGTGTCAATCGGACGCTCTGTCTGTGAGTTATTGGCATTTCCATTCCAGGGGCCCGATTGGTTTTTAGGTTCAAACCAACCCAACCGTACCCCAAATGGGTCCAAACCTCAAGTGGGGTATTCCAAAAGAACTGCCTCGTTCCAAGCATTCCATCTCCATAGGTGGTTCATCAATCGGACACCAGTAGCCCAAGATATGGGCGCAAAAGTGTAATCAAGTAAGATGTGTCCGGGTTCGGTCTGACCTCGTCGGACCGACCCGACCCGACCTGGGTCTGGACCAGGGTCCGACCACGCCCGAGGGTCCGGCCCGGACCGAGTGGGCGGCCCGACCTGAGGGGGCGGCTTGGACCAAAGGCAGCCCGACCCGGCTGGCTGGCGGCCCGCGTGGCCCGTCTGGCTGGCGGCCCACCTGGTTCGGCTAGCTGGCTCACGTGGCCCGGCTGGATAGCCCGCGTGGCCCGGCTGGACATGCGTTGGGGGGGGGGGGGGGGTGCTGCGCCCCCTGCTGGTCGAACGAAACCGGCGCTATACGCCGGTTCGAGAGCCGCGTTACCCAGTTGGGTCCCGCCTTGTCGGGTTGGCCGAGCGGCCAGTTGGTTCCGCCTCACCGGCGGCCAGCCCGATGCCAGCCGCTCCTCCTCCACTGCGGCCCGGCCTGGCCGCGACTCACCTCTACCGCGCGGTGCGATGGCGCCGTGCCACCTCTGCCATGGCCCGACCTGGCCGCGGTCCGCTACTCCTCCGTGCGACACGATGGTGCCGCACCCACAGTCCGACCGCCGCGGCCCTCCTGGCCGCGGCCCTTCCAGTCGCGCGACACGACTGCTCCGCGCCCCTCCGGCGACCTAGCGTCCCTTGCGCCGCCAGTTTCCTTCGCGGCCGGCCCATCGCCGACCGCCGTTGCTCTGCCACTATCATCGACAAAATAGAACAATCAAGGGGGAGGGTCAGCTATGTTCGTGCGGTCCGAGCCCTCCATGTTATGTTGATATCAATTGTAAATTCTCAATCTACAAATTGAATGTCGTAGAACGGGAAAAAATTCAACTCAAACCCCTACCTCATATCGATGAACATTGACGAAGTCACGAAAAGGCGGTGTCGATTCATCAATGTCAGAAAAGGAAGAGGATATCAGTCATTAGAGGATGAGCATTCAGAGGTGACGAAGCCAAGGAGGACGTTCTTCACAGTCAAATCCTTCTCTTTTGGCATGGTTGAAGATCGTTCTTTGTTGGAGAATTAGTTTCTCCAAATCCTTCCAACTCCTCTCTCAAAGTTCCACCAAAAGATTTTCCAACCAAAAATAACAGGTTAAGCTAACCCATTATTTAATTTGTTGGCCAAAATATTCAAAAGAATTAAAATGAAGAATTAATTAAATGAGATAACTCACTTAATTAATGGGTGGAGTTGGATCTATTGATTATTGGGGAAGATCAAGAGTTTCATCCCACATAAATGGGGGGTTCCAAGGGTTTCAAAGCCCGGGTGGTCCCCACCGATAAATATCCTCCCAAGGGAGGTTATGTTATAGTGGGACCCACCAACAAATCCTATAATGGGAGGTTATGGTGTGGTTGCCCCCACCACTAACCACCACTTGGAGGTTTTAACCACCACAAATAAAAATAAAGCTAAAACATTATTTTTATTTAATTTAATTAAAAACCAAAAAAACTAAGTTTCATTCTCGACCAACTGCCGTTGAGGTGAAAGTCCTTTTAAGAGAATACCAGCATTGAAGGTTCAACGGTTCCCTCAAATTTCAATTCCGATCACTGGTTCATAAGTTATAAAATCCTACTCGCACGTTTTCTGAACGTACTTGAACAAAACTTCATAAATTGATTTCCGGGCACACCGGGCCTCAGAATCAAGCGCCGTAAATTTTCAAGGGCTCGTAAAAATCCCATGAATTTAAGAAAAATATTTTCCATGGAATTTATGGGTCTTTATATGTTCGATAATAAATTGTTTTACATTTTATAATTCCTCTATTGAAACTCACATTATAAAAATGGCTATAACATGTTCACTCTAAAAGTTTCAAAAGTCTCATGAACCAACCCATTAGGGTCTATATTGTCGATGGAATGTTAGGTGTGACCACCCGAAGATCACCTAAAATAGGCTATGCGATGACTATGAGTGCTTAGAAAGAATAAATTTAACTAGAGGTCTTTGGATAAGTACTTGTGTATACACATACAAACATCTCTACAAAAATGATCGGATGAATTGTAGAAGATAATAACATCCATAGAACAACCATTCATGCAATAAACCATTTGGAATATATCAATGCGTGATAGTATAAACCAAATTGAAAATGGGAAAAATACATTCCCAACTAGAAATGAGATCATAACCTAATCTCAACTAGATAAAATAAATAGTAATGAATTCCAAAATCCCGATCTCCAAGTTCGACAACCAAATATCACCTAATCACTCGGGTATCACAATACTTCACTGATGTCACCACCAAAATATCTTTTTCCTACATAAGATATGACACATGTTAGAAAATACCATGTAGGGGTGAGTTTGTACATACCCAATAGGAAACCTTGAAAACTATAAAGGTAGTAATATAAGGACAAAACTGTAGTCATCTCAACCCATTACAATAGTGAAAACAAAACCCAAGATATATATATATTCTCATAAAGAAAACTACATGATAAATTGTTGGGCAAAAATCCCTCAAGGTAACATTGTAGTATTTTTGGGTTGATTGTGTTTGTTGACAAAGAAGGTTTCCATGGAGAATTGTCGAGTTCCTGAGAAGTTGTTGACAATCCATGTTGACAAAGAACGATGAAAAAGGAATGGATGATCTGGAGGTGGTACAAAAGAGAAGTACAAGGTGGTGCCGTTTACCAGTGTTTGCCAAATTTTTGGGGTCCAAAATTTAGAGTTTGGTGAGCATCGCGAAAATAGGATTTCCATGAAGATCATATTTTTATATGGCAAAGGCATGAGTTTTGTGAAGATGAGATGCATGGATTGGATTTCGTGAAGACCAGAAAAATGGAGGTGGTGATGCTTCGCGATTACGTCAACGCTTCGCGAATGGCAGAGTTGAATCGCATCGCGGCGGTGAAGGGATTTGCGAGGGATCTTCGCGGCGAAGGCGCGAAGGAATGTTGACGGTGATGCTCCGCGATTACGATGAGCTCTGCGATCGGAAAATTTCCGTGGTGCTTCGTGATTTAGACAGAATTCCGACGGAAACTTTGGATCTTCGCGATTTGAGATGACATGGTGTTGACTTCGCGTGAAAAGTTCTAGGGTTGGTGGAATCGCCTATAAATAAAGGCCGACCCCCTAGAGAGAAAGAGAGAGAATTTTCAAATAAAATCATTTGCTCTTGGTTCGTGAAGGTAGTTCGCATAGCCTGTGTGCTTCACAAAAGAAGAGTTTCGTGGCGGCTATTGTAGCTCCGCGAATGTTGCGCGCTCTGCGTTGGATCAGTGAGCTTCGCGAGGGAAGTTGCTCTGCAACAACTTGAGCTTCGTGGTAGTGTTTCGTGGTAGTTATTCGCGAAAAGGCCGGAGCTTCGCGAAGGCTTGTTTGAGCTTTGCGAAATTGGTATCCTAGCGAAGTAGGGTGCTTTGCAAAGGTGTTTCCAAAGTGAATTTCCCAGTGGTTAAGAGGCAAAGTGGTATTCATCAGTGGATGAAAGTTGGAGTATAACAGAGCATCCATCAACAGTCAAGGATGCATGTATTCATGCAAATGAAGAGACCTACAGGTCTATAAACTATGAGTGGATTCCCTTCCAGAGCAGTGAGTTTTAGAAGAGGAAGAAGGCGATCCTCTCCACCGGCAGTGAGCCAGAGAGAGATAAATAGGGAGTGACCCTTGGGAAAGTAGTGAGATGACCCTAAAACTTGCAAAGGCAGTGATCCTAGGACATAGTGACTGTACCCGAACATTGTAATCCACAGCTAGTGAAGTATAGTATAATTTGGTACGACTAGAAACCTGTCAGCGTATTCTCCTTAGACGTAGCCCTTAGCGGTGAACCAAGTAAAATTTATGTGTCCTGTGATTGCTTTACTTTCTGTTTATATTGTGCAACAGGAAAGAGAGAGAAGAGTGTTTTTCTTAATAGTGAAGAAAGATCAGAATGAGCATTAATTTTAAATTAGTCATACCCTGATTCACCCCCCCTCTTAGGGTATTCAGACTTTTGGACCTAACAATTGGTATCAGAGGAAGAGGTTGATATTTGTTCTTCTCTCAATGGAGGTCACTAATCATAGAGGGATTCCGATCTTCGACAGATGTAATTTTCAGATATGGAAGAATCGAATGCAACACTATTTCTGATCATTGGGAATGGATGTGTTTTCAGCAGCTATGCATGGTATCACAACTGATATTACTAGTGGTGCATTATCAGAAGCTGAGAATAAAGAGTTGGATGCTGATTCCAAAGCAATCAATGCCTTAGGGGGAGCCCTTTAAAATCCCATCTATACAAAGGTGATGTCATGCGAAATGTCACATGCCATGTGGGAAAAGCTTTTGAATATTTATAAAGGGGATACAAAAGTCATAGAGGAAAAGCTGCAAGTGTTGTGGAACAAGTATGAATATCTGAGAATGAACCTAAATGAGACTGTTGATACATTATTTTATAGGGTAAATGCTATGGTAGAAGACATGCAAGGTCTTGGTGAGATTATCAAAGACATTAAAATTGTAAATCACATCTTGAGAAAACTTCCACCTTGGTTCAATTTGAAAGTTTCTGTTTTGGAAGATAAAGATCCGAAAGAGCTGACATTGGATAACCTGCACAACACTCGTGTTGCGTATGAAATGAAAAATGATGACAACGATGCTATGGAAAAGGGGAAATCCAAAGAGGTGGAATTTAAGGCCATGAAGAAGCTCACTATTGATGATTCTCAGAAGGAAGAAGAGACAGATGAGGTGATTTCATTCCTTTCTTCCAATCTGCAAAGAGGAAAAGGAAAGTTTAAAGGGAAACTTCCACTAGCATGCTTTCGATGTGGAAAGGTTGGTCATCTTGCTGCAAGATGCCCCAAAAAGTTTGAAGAAGAAAATGATGAAGATGAAGTTGAAAATCCCAAGAAGAAATCTTCAGCCTATGTGAAAGGGAAGAAGCGGTTCAAGAGAAATTTCTTCAAGAAGAAGAATCTTCTTTCACAATAAATAGATAGTTTAGATGAGTCTGAGGATGAATAGGTTGAGAAGTTTGAAAATTTTAAAGATCATAGACAAAATGCTATGGTAGTGGTCGTCGGTAGTTCTCAGGAAAAGGAAGAAACTGACATTGGATAAGAGGAAGAAGAAGTTGAAGGAAGAGTTGATATGGAATCCGAATTGGAAGCAGCTCTTGAGGAGATAGATGTTTGGAGAGAAAAAACGAAGAAATCCAAAAAAGTTGTTCGTGATGCCAAACTCTATATGCAGCATCAGGAAGATGAGAAGTCTGAGTTGATGTAAGAAATTGAAAAACTCAAGTTATCAACACCAGAGAACTCAAAATCAGTTAGTGAGTATAAGCTCAATATTGAAGAACAGAAAATGGAGATCAATGGCTTGAACAGAAAAGTGAAAGATCACGTCAAGCGTATCGAAGAGCTTGAAGAAGAAGTTGTCGGTCTACAGAGAAAAGTAAAAGACCAGGAAAAACCTTTGATTCCCAATAAATTCTTAGGAAAGAAGATCATTCCGAATACTAAAAAGATGAAAGAGGAGCCCCATAGTTCAGCAGGAAAGAAGCAGCAGTTGAGCTCAATTGTTAAGGCTGATTCAGGGCTTGATTATAAAGAAAAATCTGTGGCAATTGAAGTCATACCGCAAGCACCTATCCCGAGATTGAAGATTGATTTGGGCACAAAGAAAATTCAGAATATTCATAGATCACAAGGGGAAACTCTGAGTTCTTAAGTGTCACAAAGGAATTCACCATATATAAGGTGTTATTATTGTGGGAAGATGGGACATTCATAGTATGTGTGTTCCATATCCAAGAGATATCAAAGGGAACAAGAATAGTGGTGGCAGCCAAACAGAGAATGGTTTTCCAGAACATATTTTGAAGGAAACTGTTTTTAGTGTGGAGGATTTGGGCACATGGCTAGGTACTGTACTTTGACCATTCAGAGAAATGTGCCAAAGAAGAATCAAAATGTTCACAAGCAGCAGATCAATAAACCGACATGTGAGTTAAAAATGAAGAATAGATTTGTATCTTTGTAAGATGAGGCTGGTCCATCATACTCTGAGAAAGAACAGAATTCTCAATCCATGCCGAGTGTGAAAGAAAAAGTATGGACCAAGAAGAAGAAAAATGAGAAGGTTTTGGTGGCAGAGATTGCCCTTAAAGCATCAGATCGTTCTGGTGTGTGGATTCTTGATAGTGGTTGTACGTCTCACATGACAGGCAACAAGGATCTGGTTATAGGCATAAAATATGAAAAAGAAGGTGTTGTCAAGTTTGGAAATGATGAAGGCCTGAAGATAATTGGACCAGGAAAGGCTAGGTTTGGGGGCAAAGAAATCAGACATGCTGACGTCTTGGTTGTAGAAGGTCTCAATCACAATTTTCTCAGTGTCAATCAATTTTGTGACTCAGGACATTCTATACAGTTTACCAAGAAGACCTGTACTGTCACGGGAAAATATGGGGCAGTTGTTCTGCAAGGAAAAAGGACAAAGGGAAATATTTACCTTGTAAGTGGGGAAGAAGATATATGTCTTTTATCTAGAGAGGAAGAAAACCAGCTCTGGCATAAGCGACTTAGTCATCTATGCCAACCATCTATGGAAGATCTGGTAAAGTGTAATGCTGCTAGAGATCTTCCCAAAATATCACGTGATCGTGCTCGTACATGCGATGCTTGTCAACAAGGGAAGATCATCAGAAAAACATACAGGACAAAGGAACAGAAATCATCCAGAGTGCTCGAATTGGTACATGCTGATGTATGTGGACCTATTTCACCATGAGCTATAAATGGGCAAAGTTACTATGTCCTTTTCATTGATGAATATAGCAGAATAGACTGGGTATTCATCATTACCCATAAGACAGAGGTGTTCAGTTGCATAAAGCAGTATAGGAGGGAATCAGAAAAGTTGCTTGGGCATAAAATTATGAAGTTTCGTACTGATAACGGTACGGAATTCACAAATAGTCAAGTTGAAAACTATCTCGAGAAACATGGGATAATGAATCAAGTTTCATCAGTAAGAACTCCCCAACAGAATGGAGTGGTTGAAAGGAGAAATCAGATCATCAACAACATGGACAGAACGATGCTTATTGATAAAGACCTACTAGAGAAATTTTGGAAGGAAGTAGTTTTGATATCAGTTTATGTTTCGAACAGGTCTTTGTTGTGTCCAAAGCAAGGGAAGACTCCATATGAACTATGGTATGGAAAGAATCCGACATTGAAATACTTTCGAATATTTGGAAGTAAGTGTTTTATTCTCAACAAAGAAAATAACAGGAAGTTTGAGGCATGAGGAGATGAGGGGATATTCCTTGGCTACTTAGGGAAAAGAAAAGCATATAAATGTTTCAAAAAAAGGCTGGGAAAAATTGTTGAGAGTAATGATGTCACTATAGTTGAAAATGAACAAAATACTCAACGACCCAGTGAACAGTTCCTGGATGAAAGTGATGATGAGGTAAGAAACACAGGGGGAGAAGAAGTGGTAGAGGCTGAATCAGAAGAATATACTGATGATGAACAAGAAAGTGTCAAGTCTGTGTCTGTAAGGAAGCCAAAGAGTCAAGATGAAATTGATAGACAGAATATCATTGGTGATTAGACAGCTCCAGTTCAGACTCGAAGAATGAAGTCATTACAGAAAACATCATTTTTATCTCAGGTGGAGCCGAAATGTTTTTCCGATGCAGCTGAAGATGAAAACTGGGTTCAGGATATGAATGAAGAGCTTGATCAGATTGAGAAGAACCAGACATGGGATATTGTTTTGAGGACAGCAGACAAGAATGTCATCGAAACTAAATGGGTCTATCGCAACAAGATGAATGAATATGGCACAGTGATTCGGAACAAAGCACGACTAGTGTGCAAGGGATACTCCCAGATTGAGGGTATAGATGTTGATGAGAAATTTGCACCGGTTGCAAGGATGGAGACAATCAGATTATTTTTGGCCATAGTAGTGCAAATAAAGTTCAAAGTGTTCCAGATGGATGTCAAATCCGCATTCTTGAATGGTGTTCTGGAAGAGGAGGTGTATATTGAATAGCCAGATGGTTTTCTCATTCATGAGGATGAGAACAAAGTTTGCAGGCTAAAGAAGGCATTGTATGGGCTGAAACAAGTACCAAGAGCACGATACTCCAGACTTGATCAATACTTGAAGAAGCTTGGTTTCCAATGTGGAGGAGTTGATTACAATCTTTATTTCAGCAACGACAGTAATCAAAGGATGATGGTGCTGGTTTATGTTAACGACATAATATTTGGCAGATCAGATGAAGCTCAATGCATACAGTTTTCCGAATTCATGAAAAATGAGTTTTAAATGTCAATGATTGGTGTGCTAACAATTTTACTTGGTTTACAGGTGACACAAGGAAGTAATGGAACATTCATTTCTCAATCCAAATATACCAAGGAGGTTCTAAGAAGGTTTGGCATGAAAAATTCCAAGGAGATGAAAACTCCAGTTGCTACCAGGATGAAATTATCAAAAGATGAGGATGGAAAGATAGTTAATATCACAAAATGCAGGCAAATTGTTGGATGTTTGTTGTACTTGACCGCGACAAGGCCTGATATTGTTTTCACCACATGCCAAGCAGCGAGATATCAGAGTAATCCCAAGGAAAGTAAAATGCTTGCTATGAAAAGAATACTTCTATATATCAAGGGCACAGTGTACTTTGTCTTGACATATAACGTCAAATATCAGACAGAGTTATTGGGATATACTGATGCAGACTGGGCTGGTTCCATGGATGACAAGAAATCAACATCTGGAGGTGCATTCTATCTTGGCGGACTATGTATTGCTTGGTTAAGCAAGAAGCAAGATTGCATTTCATTAAGCACCGCAGAAGCTGAGTATATTGCGGCCACTCAAGCATGCACACAGTTATTATGGATGAAGCAGCAGCTTGAAGATATGGGAGTTGAAGTGAAGTATCCAATTGGAATCCAGTGTGATAACTCAAGTGATATAAATCTCAGCAAAAATCCCGTCCATCACTCAAGGACAAAGCACATTGAGATAAAGTATCATTTTATCAAGGAGAAGGTTGAACAGGGAATCGTGAAGTTAGAGTATGTGCCTACCGAGCTACAGGTCGCAGACATTCTGAGAAAGGCCTTACCCAAAGAAGCTTTTGAGAGGCATCGACTGGCTCTGGGAGTTCAGTCGACTCTTCGCACTTGAAATAATGTGGATGTGGACCCCCCTCTCCCCGAAGTATGATGTGTTTTTCCCTAATGTGCTGATATGTGTTCTCTACTATGTTACAGACTACAAAGGAGTGACCTTTGGGTTCATTGAAAAAGGGGGAGAAAATAGTGATTGTTCAAGGGGGAGACAATGTGGCTATTTGAGAAATCATGACAAATACGGGGAGAAGCTGACCAGTGGAGTAGCCAGTGTGGCTATTTGAGAAATCATGACAAATATTGGGAGAAGCTGACCAGTGGAGAATCTAGATAGGGGGAGAAATGAGTAAGGGGGAGATTCTTAAATCTTACGATGCTAGAAGTGATCGATCAAAGCATAGAAATCACGACAACTGAGGATCATGATAAAAGCAGAACAACGGTGTTGGAATGGTGAGAGAAGGTTTCCAGCCATCACCAATTGGGATTAGTGTGGTTCAAAAATTGGTATCAATTTAAGAATTGGTATCAGGTTAAAATCGACAATTGGTGTTTTACATGAAGTGATTCCTTGATAAAATTTTCTTACTACTCTTGTTTCTCATGCCGAGCATTACTCATGTGGGCTTAGAGTACGTGTTAAGTGAATACTTGAATGCTATTAGAATCACAAGAGGCGAATGGTGGTAGTGGCTGGAAGAAGACTCAGTGAGGTATCAAGGTGCAGAAAATCATTCTGAGAAGAGTTATAAAGAGTTGTCAACAAACCCAAAGGGGGAGATTGTTGGGCAAAAATACCTCATGGTAACATTGCAGTATTTTTGGGTTGATTGTGTTTGTTGACAAATCAGGTTTCCATGGAAAATTGTCGAGTTCTCGAGAAGTTGTTGACAATCCTTGTTGACAAAGAATGATGACAAAGGAATGGATGATTTGGAGGCTGTACAAAAGAGCAGTACAATGTGGCGCTGTTTCCCAGTGTTTCCCAAATTTTTGGGGTCCAAAATTTGGAGTTTGGTGACCATCACGAAAATAGGATTTCCATAAAGATCATATTTTTATATGGAAAATGCATGAGTTTCGCGAACATGGGATTCATGGATTGGATTTTGCGAAGACCAGAAAAATGGAGGCGGTGATGCTTCGCGATTACGTCAACGCTTCGTGAACGACAGAGTTGAAGTGCATCGCGGCGGTGAAGGGATTTGCGAGGGAGCTTTGCGGCGAAGGCTCGAAGGAATGTTGACGGTGATGCTTCGCGATTACGACGAGATCTGCGATCGGAAAATTGTCGTGGTTCTTCGTGATTTAGACAGAATTCCGGCAGAAACTTTGGAGCTTCGCGATTTGAGATGATGTGGTGTTGACTTCGCGCGAAAAGTTCGAGGGTCGGTGGAATCGCCTATAAATAGAGGCCGCCCCCTCGAGAGAAAGAGAGAGAATTTTCAAAGAAAATCATTTTCTCTCGGTTTGCGAAGGTAGTTCGCGTAGCCTGTGTGCTTCGTGAAAGAAGAGCTTCGCGGCGGCTATTGTAGCTCCGCAAAAGTTGCGTGCTCCGCGTTGGCTCAGTGAGCTTCGCGAGGGAAGTTGCTCTGCAACGACTTGAGCTTCGCGGTAGTGCTTTGAAAAAAGGACGGAGCTTCGCGAAGGCTTGTTTGAGCTTTACGAAATTGGTAGCCTAGCGAAGTAGGGTGCTTTGCGAAGGTGTTTCCAAAGTGAATTGCTCAGTGGTTAAGAGGAAAAGTGGTATTCATCAGTGGATGAAAGTTAGACTATAACAGAGCATCCATAAATATTCAAGGATGCATGTATTCATGCAAATGAAGAGACCTACAGGTCTATAAACTGTGAGTGGATTCCCTTCCAGAGTAGTGAGCTTAGGAAGAGGAAGAAGGTGATCCTCTCCACAGGCAGTGATCCAGAGAGAGAGAGAAATAGGGAGTGACCCTTAGGAAACTAGTGAGCTGACCCTAAACCTTGAAAAGGTAGTGAGCTTGGGATAGAGTGACTGTACCTGAACATTGTAATCCACAACTAGTGAAGTATAGTGGAATTTGGTACGACCAGCAACCTGTCGGCTTATGCTCCTTGGACGTAGCCCTTAGCGGTGAACCAAGTAAAATTGTTGTGTCCTGTGCTTACTTTACTTTCTGTTTATATTGTGCAACAGGAAAGAGAGAGAAGAGTGTTTTTCTTAACTGTGAAAAAAGATCAGAACGAGCATTAATTTTAAATTAGTCATACCCTGATTCACCCCCCTCTCAGGGTATTCAACCTTTTGGACATAACATAAATAGAGAGGGAGTATCTCTATCTCTAAAACCCATCTAAAGATGCTGATTCCACCTTTAGATCTAAAATTCCATCTCTGATTCCTAAAATCTAGCGTTCCTAGAAAATAAATCATACAGAGGACTAGCACATCGCCACAATACTTCACAGTCAAGGTGAAAACATCTATAGTAGAGGACCCATACCCTATTGGGATAAGGGGTACCATTTATTACATATTGTATTGATACCCTAGTGCAATAGGTGGAGACACTCAGTATATAGTGGACACAAACCTTGTGTGATAGGGGGTGACACTCAGTAGGTGGAGTACCCACACACTATTGTGATAGTGGGTGACACTCATTATGTTATAGACCCACACACTGTTGTGATATGAGGTTGAAATCATGTTTTGTAGAGTGTATAGGGGATCTACACCATGTTGTTATATGTGTATCTAAAACCTTGATATCTTTCAGATGATGTTCTCAAATAATTGTAATCATCGTGAATTTCATGGAGAATCATTATTCTTTGACCCCAAGACATAGAATCTAAAAAGACTCTATAAAGGAAACAATCACATTATATAAGAAATACCACTTAGGATAGGATACTCATGGGATAAATTATGAGTTATGAAGAAGAAGATTCAAAAGGGGGATGTTTCTAGGAGAAGTTAATGGTGTGTACAAGGAGTCATGTGACTTGTATCCTCACATAACTATCTTGTTGTTTTCTCTCATGTAAATTTCTTGATAAGCCTTGTCACACTACACAGTGTTAATTTGGAATGTGAGAAATGTATGTGCTCTTCTGGACCATGAACATGTACATTGGCTAGTTCCTATTTCAGTGGTCTTTTCCGAATATCCAGGCCATGCTTGAGTATATAGCCATGCACATGCATCTCTCAGTGTCTGTTCTTATGTATTCCTGGAGTACATGGTGTGCCCAAAGTACAATCTCACATGGCATGTGGTGGGTCTACAAAATGTCTTATTTTTATCTATTCCTAAAACCCTAGAACCACAGCTATGGGGATACATGGCACGTGTTCTTCAGTGTACATGCCTTATAGTAATGTTTTTCATAGAGACCCCAAAAAACACAATTCACATCACCTCAACTACCACAGACACCATTTACATTAGTATTTAAACTAAGGGTCCTAGATCTAAGGCCCTATATTCTCGATTCATCACTGTTGTCAAAATTTTGGACACCTGACCCCACATGGACCATCCCATCCTGCCACACCACTACCAAAAATGAAGGATTACAAATAAGGTATTAGATCCATATTTACTTCATCTATAACCCACATAACATCCAAATAAACCCTAAAATTACAATCTCATTCATCCTTCAAACAACCGTTGGGAATCTAGTGGTCTGATCACACTCGAACCTGCCCCAAAAATTTCAAACCATGAACCCATTGACCAACTTTGAAGGAAATTGTTTTATAAATTAATAAAAAATGTTTAAATCAATCATTGGAAAAGTATTATTTTCCAGAAAGCACATAAATGGGATAATAAAGGGTGATTGAATTTGAAACTATGATTTATCAAATCAATAATAACAAATGAATTATTTTAGGTATCATTAAAAGATCATTAAATCATATAACAAAGAATAAATAATTATAAACATTCATAAAAAATCAAATAGGGTGAATATCAATAAATAAAACCCCCTTCCTTCATTTATGATCTATTTTTTGTGAATTATGCATGTCCTAGTGACGATGAAGACCCACTGTATTCTCTACCTATCTATTAACCTTGATCTGATCACCTGTAATTATCCAATCCTAATCATCCCATGATAAATGAACTTCCTCCTCTCAAATCACTACAAGGTTATGTGTTTAAAACTGGTTATTTTTTATAATTTTCTGTTTATACATGATTTTATTTAGGCCAAATAAAAAATGAAATACTTATTTATTTCATTAAAAATACATTCCAATGGCTTACCTCCACAAAAAATAGTCACCGACCAACCATATGTCATTAATAGGGTAAACCCCATGTTCTAGAGTTAATAGAAATCTAAGATTTCATAGAAAATGTCTTAAAAATTATGAAATAATTTATAATGAAACAATGTTTGTGCATGCATGAAGATATATTAATATTTTTAATATATTAATTCTAGGGTCCTGGGATACCCAAAAAATGTATGAACTATAAGGATTAGTCTATATATATATACATAGATATATTCGAAGGATAAATACAATAAAATCAAAGTCATTATATTATCCTATAATTCTAGGCTATTATCCATGAAAAAAAACATACATAGAAAGGTCGGGGGACTATGTACACATCTGACTCTCTCAATCTCAAAATCTATCTTTCATGATCATGTACTCCCAAAAGAAAATAAACCAATGGGATTTCCCATCCATGTAAAATCCCCCTTTCAATACCCAATCATCACTACGTATCCCATGATAGTGGATCCATCCACAATGATATTCTCAGACAAATAAATATTGTTTATAGGGTATTTCAACTATCTACTCAGCTGTGATAAATGGAATCCATCATGCATGTGATCTAACTGAGGGGGTAAGGCTAAATTGTATGGGTCCTCACAAAACTTCCAATGGATCTCAAACCACACAATGAACCATAAGGATAGATTTATTCCCTAGCCTAACCTATACAACCCTCATTGTTAGGAGACTCATAAGAAAACATATGTTTCTACTCTAAAATCAATGACATACCACATTTATCTACATAATATGTTTTTAGATCTAGGTATATCTCACACACTTAAAAATCACTTATTCATTATTTGGTATCATTTGTACCATCTATTTCCTAAAAAGATATATCACACCAATATTTATTTAATATAAGGTTAACCCACAAGGCCTCTAGTACAAGTCCACAAAATATTATATGATAATAGTAGAGTTATAACTATTATAATAAGAAAACACTACCAATGAAAAATGATCTTCTAATATCTAGTCGATGTCCAACACCCAAGATCTCATCATATTCTCTAAAACATGAATAGTCTTGTCAGTCTTCCCATATATATGGTGATGAAACTCCACACTCATCCTCAATGTGGTCTATAAGGTCTCCTATAAGCCTATCCAAAACTCTGACATGAACCCAACATCATAGACTAAGATAATAATCAAGATCACCCCATTAAATCAAGTTCTATGTTGGATATACAACTTCCATAGACTCTCAACAAAACTCTTATCTCAAATTTCCATTTTTAATGTCGACATTGTATATTGGAAAACAACCACCTAGATATCATCATTGAGACTCACTGTCTATAAAATCCCCATAACCGATTTAAATGATATGCTAAACCATTTCCACTAATAAATCTCAAAAAGTTATGTAAAACCATTTTGAACACGATACTCAGCCATTACCAGTTGGAATGTGAGACACCAAGAGGCATACATGGCGGTATTCCACCACATGCCCATGTAACTGAACTATTTATTAATATCCCTTCACTTCTTTTCCACACCCAAATATATGAAGAATGGAGATGTGTGAAAGGCTATCATCACATCATATCGTAACATGACCAGAACCACCATCAATCCCTAAAAAAATATGACATTCTCTCATTGTTTATAAAATCAATCTAGAAAATTTCCCAAGAATATTTGGTCATATAGATCCTCATAGTCGATGTCTCCCAAATATGATTCACCATTATTAGATGAAGAAAAATATTACCCCTCTCATCCTCCAAGGTCATCTACATTGAATCTATCTTCTTAGATCCCTTATCTACAAATTGAGAGAGGGACATCCTAGACATGGAATCTTCCAAAAGTTTTCCCTTTCCATGAGTATAGACTATGTAGAATCCATGATCTTAGAGGAAATCCAACTACCACCTCTGTCTCAAGTTATTATTTCTATGAATGAAGATGTACCTAATACACTAATGTTCCAAATATATAATAAAACACTCTCCCAAAAGGCAGTTCATCAAAATCATTAAAGAAAATTATAACACTATTAACACTAGGTATTGAGCCATGTAGTCTTGCTCATGAGGTACCAAATACCTATACCCATATGTAATCAATAACTTCCAATGAATCAACACACAACCGAGACCATATCTCAAGGAATTGAATAAAAGTAGGTACTGTACACCCTCCTCAAGTAGTATCATAATTGGAGAACATGTTATCTTTATCCTTAACACCTCAAATTATCCCTAACACTTATTGGTCTAGTTAAATGATTACTCATTATATATTAAGGTGGTCGAAGGGGCTATAATATAATATAATTATACCGAAATCCTTATATATTACACATCCAATATAAGAAAACTCTACACCTTTGAAAATATATTTGGCGGATCCCAGGGAACCACATTATCAATCTTTATTTGGTCAATAGCTAATCCATCCTCAAATATGACATTCCCCAGAATGTGAACCTTGGAGATCCAAAAATGGCAGTATAATAGAACTATAATGTTGGTACTCTAAGAATATTTCTTGGACCATCTTCAAATTCTCCAAATACTCCTCCTCTAAAGTTGATTGAATGAATATTTTATCAATGAACACAACCACAAATCTATCCATGTGTGGTCGTAAGATCATAATTATAAAATCTATAATCCTAGTGGGGGATTTTTCATGCTGAATGGAATAACCAGAACTCATTGTGATTATAGAAACATAAAAATTACATAATCAAAATATCATCCTCATGAACACTCAACTTGTGGTAGCCAGAAATGATATAGATCTTTGCGAACCAACTCACATCTCTCAACTAGATGAAGTTTTCATCCATCAAAAAAATGGTACTTTTTTATCATTAATAAATTTAGTAAACAACAATCAATATAAGGCCTAAAGCTTCCATACAACATTTTCATAAAAAATATGAACTACTTATGGGAACTCGCTGGGTTTGTTAAAACCCTTCACTAAAAGGTACACCGACTACATCTTTATCCTCTATAGATTGATAGTGTCCATCTAGTATACCAAATAAGATATATGTGTGGTCATGAATTTAAATTCAATATTGAAATCCATCTTTTATAATGGAGGTATTCTTAAAACATCATTGGCGAAGAAATCCTTATAGTCCTCCACTACCGAATGAAGTCAAATACTTAAAGAGACTACTTCACTAAGGGATAATCATACTATATAATGGGTAATAGGTCACGTCTTCCATCTAAAAGACCCTATAGATTAGCCATGAGATATATATAACTGACAAAACAGAATCTAGTAGCATATATCATAGGAATTTAACTCATCTATTATGAAAATAAATATGGGGATGAACCCTAGACATCCAATATATATGAAAATGATGATATAAGGTTTTATCATGATTACCAAGAGGTCCCAAAAAAACTCTCTCCACTGAGAACAACATTGTCGATAGATAATTTCTATTGAATAATAACTCCCAGTATGAACCTCTAGAAAAAATTATTTGGTTAAGGTCTTAATGGAGAGCTCTTTATCTCCCATGATGAATATTGATATTAAGGAAAGACTCAAACATATATCTACAAGCACTGAATAATGTATAGAAATCACATAGATCATACCTAAGACCATATTTTGATCTACATAGTCATATCCTTCTATATCTTTCAAATTCCCACGACCTCAAATACAAGTAATCTATTCTAGGAATGATCTAACTAGTGGTGGTGTTGGATGTATCAAATAGTGTATCACACCACCAAACACTCAAAACACTAGAGACCATCCCACTCCTTTGATTACACCACCTCTCTATGGTCCCTAACCTTTAATTGGGGAACTCTTATCCTAGTGTTTTAATGGTGTTCAATCCACTTCATTACTTCCATACATAGAATGATGGGTCTGAAAATCACATGACATGTGACCTCTCCCACCTCATGAATAGAGTTACCCCTATCCTAACTAAAAAAATCCAATTTTTGAACCATATTCCATATATCTATGTTACTATGTCCTGGAATGGGGTTTACTTTTATATAATGAATATAAAAATGAATTCCTCCAAGCATTAGAAGAGGAATCATCTGTATGTTCCAATAGCTGTTGATGTTTGTGATGGGTCCTTCACAACTTTTATTTTTGTCATGATAAATGATCAATAAAATATTTAAAAAACAATAAATGTTGTGATCAATGAAATTGAATAAATGAAAATAGAAAAGAGATAGAATGCCTGAACCAAACACATGATCATACAATATTACTTATAATCAATCAATTTAATAATGAATTACCCTCTGATAATTATTTCTTCATTGATAGATTTCAAAATATATCTATGTTTTAACCACACTACATTGAAGGAATAAAGAGAATATTCCCTCTAGAGGTGATCCACATCTGTTCAAAAACTCTCTAAACACTATTGTAGGAATCTCCAAGTGCTAGAACAGGAGATTCTATCGCTTGCGTCGTTCATATTTGATCACCATGAGAATCCCTACCAATGTTTTTTTCTTAATCTCTCTAGAATCAAGAGTGGAAGGTGGAGGAATATATCTATTGGTTTATGGTAGTATTATTGGATAAAAAATATCTCAATTACTTAGAGAGGATTATCCTTATTCATTGTGCACAAACACACAAATGAACTATATCTCTTTTAAAATAATCTAATTGTGTTTTTAGATCCATAGGTATTGAAATAAATAATTTCACAAGTACCCCTCATTATTTATTTAATCCCTTAAGTAACCACATTTATATAATAATAATTTTATTATTACTTCTAGACAAGTTCATAACCTGGGAATAAAAATTAAATATTACTTATTCAAATAATATTCAAAATATATTATTTCTCATGAGACCATTAAACTCAGTCATCCATTCCTCCAAATGATTTTTGGGGCCTCAAATGATGTGTATATATTTTTTAAATAAACACCACTATATTATTCTCCAATAAATAGATAAATATTATATTCACTATCTAGAATATAAATATGTAATAAAAATTATTTTCACATAATATTCTCTTGAATAACCAGTTAGAGATTTTATGAGACCAATAAAACAAGAATAATTATTAAAAAATGAGGTGGAATAATATTTATTTAATTTTTTAAATAATAAATAATGTTATATTATTTATCAGAGATTATGGATACATTTAGTGTGTGACCCTCTAGGCCACTTTCTCAGTGGCATTAAGAAAATTAGCATAAAGTCCATGGTTAGAATCTAGAAACATTCCATAGAACCAATAGAAAAATAAGTTAATAAAAATTTACATAATACATCGTACAGAAGCTAACTATGTAATATAATCCAATTACCATGATATATATTTTATCAATCAGGGTGTGGGATGATTCCATAAACCTATGTTCTTAATGTCTCTTTCATTAAATTTTCAAAAATCAACCATGTATTTAAAACACCATGAAAATAGATTTATCTAGGGTATATAATTTTCATCAAAGGTCCTGAGATATAAACTTCCATTAAATAATAGGAGGGAAAAACATTTTTTGCCTTATTCATCAATTCAATATTTCTTGTAATGCACCCAACATACCTACCTATCTGTGAACATATGTCTTCATATTTTTCCTCAATGCATTAAAGTACATGACTCATAATGCTAATTAATAATAATATTAATGTATAAGTATCAGTATAGAAATCTATATATAGGAACATAAGATGAAACATATATATATTCAGATTTCCAATAGGCGGATCTCAGTCTCAGAATATCCTACACTAGATATTACCAATGGCATACACAAGGAGAAGGTGCCTCAATGTCCAATGTGTATCCACCCTTGAGAGAATATATCATTTCTTTCCCTCAAATGATATCATTCGACTATATAATACATATTTAAGAATACATTCATGGATATTCTAGGTTCTCATCATAGCGGGGAACTACTATAACCTTTCAGTGAGACAACTTCAATTAAGACATTATCACATAATATAGTTTATAGAAAAAAATAATATGATAATGTGTTTATTAATATCTCAAAATAAAAATATATAAAACCATAAAATACATAGAAGTTGGTTCCAGGGAACCAAATCAAACGGAATCACACATGCACTAGAGACAAATATTAACAACCTTCAAACTACTAGCTCTCACATGATACTAATGATTCTATTGAGATAGGTATTTAGTAAAGGTTTGGGCCATGTTTTCATCCATGGGAACCATGATTATTGAAACTTTTCCCCTTTGATAATAATACCTCATGTGTTGATACTTCCAATGTATATTCTTTTTTCCTTTGGTGTGTCCTTGGATATTTTTCAAGAGCCACCACTACATTATTATCACAATATAGTGTGATATGATCTTTACTCATTGGTACAACATCAATATACTATAAAAATATTCATATCAAAATGGATTCCTTATCTTCATCATATGTCAATCTATACTCGGACTATGCTATAGAATCAGTGATAACTGGTTTCTTTGAACTCCTCTAGCTCACAACACCTTAATTTGGATAGAAAAAATATAATTACTGTGATAGTAGATCATTATGATATATTTGAAAAATAGCATAAGTATAAGACCTACTAAACAGCTCCTCATCTTCACAATACACTTAGATCATATCCCTAGTTCTTCAGAGATATATGAGGATATCTTTAACATGGGAGAAATTGTTTTCTCCTTTACCAACATGATATATTCCTTACAAGATAAATTCTTAAACAACATAAAGTATATTACATAAAATGGAATATATGATTGATCCTATTTCTATGTCATATTGTATCTTAATCATTCTCTATTAGTCATGTTTAGTCTAAGGAAACTTTTGTTTTGAAATATATATAATGTGTGACACTGGAACCAATGTCCTCTTTGATTGTTCCATTCATAAGATCTTTAGTATCTTGACAATGTATATAATTTTACATAGTCTAATTATACTCTTGGATCAATCACGAATGATCGTGAACCCTATGATATAGGATTCTATACCTATGTCCTTCATGGAGATTTTTTTAATAAGTCATTAACAGACTGTAAGACTAGTATGTCACTTACAATAAGTTGTATGTCATTAATATATAATATTATAATAATATAATCATTTCCACTAATCTTCTTGTAAACACATGGATGGAATTCATTATTAATGAAACCAAATTATTCCATTGCTTTATCATGTCGAATGTTCCATGAACTGGATGTTCTCTTCAATCCAAAAATTGATTTATAAAAATTGAAACTCTTTTTTTCATCATATGGAGTCATTATACCTTTTGGTTGTGTAATATATATCAATTTTTAAGGATACCATTATGAAATGCAGTATTGACATCCATATTTCAAATTTCATATTCACAGTAAGCTACTAAAGAAAGCAGATTTCTAATGTACTTAAACATGGAAATTGGAGAAATGGTTTCATCGTAGCCAATTCCCAGATACTTTTTAAACCAACTAGCCACAATCCTTGATTTATAGGATTTTAATTTACCTTCCTTGTCAAGTTTTCTATTCAAAACCCATTTTCAGAATATGGGATTTAAATCAACTGGAACATCAACCAAAACATTAACATGGTTATGTTACATGGAATAAATTTCAGAATTCATTACTTCATCCCATCTTGTAGCTTATAAGATATATACATACTCTTTACAGTACAGTGGATCATCATTGTTAACCAATAATGAGTCACCAAATTCGGTGACTAGAAAACCATATATCTCTAGTTCTCTTACCTATCTTGTTCTCCTAAATGGTACTTGGGTTTTTCTAACTAATTTCTCCATGGGGACCAATGTAATTTTTTCCGATACAAATTATTGTGTATCTTGAGCATAAAATTCATCAATGTCAATCATGATCCCACTATCTTATTGAGGATGTTCTCCCTTTGAATAATGATGGAATGTATGGTCATAGTCACATTCATTTCTGATGAGTTTTATAGGTAGTATCCCTTTGATTCCATATGACACCCTAATGGTATTTACTTTGTGACTTTGGGTGCTAGTTTGTTTCCTGATAAGGCATTAGAAAATTCCTCTTGAACCTATAAACATATATTCAACAAATAATGTTTCCTTTCACACTATAAATCAAAGGGAATTTATTTTTCCTCTTTAGTTTTTACTTAGTTTAATGTTTATATTGCAATTTATAATGTATATCCAAAAAGGATAATAAAAGACCTACATGATTCATCATTTAGCTTACTATGTCTAACAAGATATGGTACCTTCATTCACTAACACCATTCCATTGTGGTGTGTATGTTTGTGTGAGTTGAGGCAGAATCCCAAACTCCCATAGAAGTCAATAAACTCTTTCTTAATATACTCACAACCTTGATCTAATCAAAACTTCTTTATCTTCTTTCCATGTTGGTTCTCTACTTCATTCTAAAATTCCAATAATTTCTCAATGGAATCAAAATTCTACCTCATGTTGTAGACATAATTATATATACTAAATTTATTTGTAAATGTTATGATGTAAGAATACCAAACTCTATCTCCTACTAAAAATGGTTTGCATACATCTATGTGTACCAATCATAGAATCTCCATGGACCTTTCACCCTATCCATCGAATAACAATTTGGTCATTTTTCATTATAAACAATATCGAAATGACAAATATGTTTTCAACAGATAAGATCCTAAATAACCATATTGAATGTGATTTTCAAATTATTATTAATTGTATGACCAATATGGTGAGGCCATTACTGGGTGTTATACGAGTAATGTGAACATGATTCATTATAAATTTAAAATACATGGTTTTCTTAATTTAACACATAAAGATTATTATTTATATGTGTCATACAAAAACATATGTTCTCTTTATAAAAGAATATTTTTCCAAACATGAATAGAATCCAATCTGCATTGAGGCCTAATACAAAAATTATGTTCTTGGTAAAAGATGGTAGATAATATAATTCTTTTAAAACAAAAATCATTCATGTTGGAAATGAATGGTGGTATTCACCAATGGATATAACATAAAACCTCACACTATTTAAAACTCTCAAATCCACCTATCCTCTAGCAATCATTCATAAGATACTTGGTTTCTACATTTGGATTCAGATATAGACACCACAAGCAGTGTCTAATACCTAGTGTATAGATATTTAAATATTACACATGATAACGAATTCAACATTAGATTTCCCTTTCTTATTGGTGTATTTAAACTTCCAATGGCCTTTCTTTCCACATGAAGAAAAAAAATTCACCCTTTTATTTTCCCTACCTCTGGATATTCATCTTCTTGGAAGGATTATACTTCAGAGATTTATACATTTTATGAGTCTTGGTCCCCTTCATATTGTCTATCCATTTCTTATTCACTATATTTAATTTAGTTTTATCATGTACCATTTACTCGTCCCAATGGTTAACCAAAGTAAGAATTTATGAACTAATTTCTCATTATTTATCATATTGTAATTTAAAATAAAACTATATAGGGTCTTTATCCATTATGAAAGTATGATATCTATATGAAAATCATCTATGAATTCAATCCCTAATATGTCAAAGAATTCAATGTAGCCAATAATATTGACTATATGAGGGCCAGCTGGTAAAAACACTCCATGATTAATTATAAATAATGAATTAGAGATGTTATATCTCTCTTGTCTCACTATATCTTGATAGAGATCCGAAAGATGATACATCATGATATACACACCCATGCCCTCATATTCCATCAAAATCTCATTGGCCATGGATGATTCCATGAAACACTAAACATCTATGGAATCATTCAAATGTTTTTCATAAAAAAATTAACTCTTAATAACTGGAATTATTTACAGTTGTTTTGGGAATATGTTCTTCTAGTTCATATAATTTCATTTCATGGTGTAGGAAAATTACTAAGCTCCTTTTCTAGTCATAGAAATATTTATCAGTGAGAGGATTATCTTTATAAATTATCGATAATAATAATATATTTGAAGTCATTTTGTTTGTTTCTAAAAATAATATTAGAAGAATTTTAGTACTTTATATGATAAAATATAGACAAATAAATAAATATTTTATTTATTAATATTCTTCTATATTATTGAAAGATAATAACCCTCGCCATTGGCTTCATAATATCATGTTTATTGAGAATTATAGAAGAAAGAATCCATATTACCTTTCTTATTACGCCAACATTGGTTGGTCAAGAAACCTGAATGGTTTTAGTTAGGCATACCAAATTCCAAATGTATTAACTCATTGTTCCTTGATCCCTTGACTCGAATCCCTAATCATGAAATCCTGAAATTGGTTTCCTCAACTCATGACTCTTTGTTTCACCAAGTGTTTCTTTGGAATTCAATCCTTTATGTGAACTATGTTAACTCGAACCAAAACACCATGTTAGAATTCCCAAATAATTGAAAGCACCCCAAAATTGTCTGATCAAGAACATTAAATTACAGTTCAATTTTTACTGAAGTAGTGGAAGTTTATACTGAATTAATATATATTACCAAAGGATTTAATCCATTTATACATAAATTTCAAATTATAATCTTTATTACATGATTGTAAATATTATCTGGATTTACCTAAGTGATTAAAAATATATTTGATAATATTTACATAGAAGCCAATTTTTTTAGTTCTATCTTGCATTCTTGTTAATTAATTTGTTTATGTGATCATGAAAAGACAAACATATGAAATAATTATACTACTTGGTAGAAATAAAATAATAATGTTGTATGATCACGAACTTCTACTAATGTTTATTTTATCTATGGGATAAGAAACTTACCATTATCCTAAGGGAAAAACACATTAATCCAATTAAGGGTCATGTTATAACATTCCACATTTCCATCTATGTATTCCTATGGGATTGGTTTCTCGTCACCTATATATTTGAACCACATCTACAAACTTGATATCTCCATCCATTACATGTTCTTTTATTCACATGAATCTGAGTAAAACAAGCGGTTTACTTAGAAGAAACCATGTGTTACATGCCCTTACATAAGGAGATGAGAGATGACATAAAGCTCAATAATTTAATTTAAATTAAATTAAAGCATTCATGTTAAAATATCTTGGTATAAGATCATGATCATCCATTAGCATGGAATGAATTATACATTTATTGAAATTAGAATTCAATTCTACTCATTCTTTTTTAAGATAAATCATACTTGAATAAATTAATTATCATATTCTATTTAATCAATTGTTTTATCTTAAACCTTATTAGAATTTCCTCTGAGATAATCATCTATAAAAAATTAAACAAATTAAATAACTTTATTTAAAATTAAATGTTTACACAAATGTACCTTGTAGGAAACACGTTGAGTACCCATCCGAACTACCGAACATGTATTATAATCATATACTGTTTACTCTTATGACATGTCTCAAACATGATTTATCACATGAATCTATGAATGGTAATATGAACTTAATGATTAAATGGATTACATGATTTTTATATCACATGTTGTACTTCATTGTATATAGAGTAATAATTATAATACGACTCATAAATGATATGATGATCTAAAAATTATGTATGAATTAATTAAATATTTATAGATATTAAAACCCATCACATGGAGAGTCCTATCAACATTATGATCGAAGGAAACCACATGTAGATATGGATTAAAAAGTATAATAAACCAATTTTAATTCTATGTAATTTGGTAGATGTACCCTATGTGTCAATCCAGCTACAAGGTATGTTAATTTCTCTCTGTCTATTAGAGACACATGCCTAGGGCCTCATAATGTAATTGTGCCTTTAAAAAATAGGATTAAACATCGTTTAAAATGGATACACATCTTGTGGTCTCTGATTTACATGGTTACCTATCTGGTAGGCCATGTAATAAGATACATGGATTGTCTGTGACTAAAGGACTATATTCCATGTACGTGGGATATATAGAATGTACTTCAGTAGGCTGTGTGCTAGGATGGAACAATAAAAACATGGTGTATAATCAAATGTTCCATGTGTATTTGATGTACATAGTTTAAATCAATTAAAAAATAATTCTTGGTTCATTAAACACTAATACATGCATGCATATTTGGGTACACAATGCGTACTCCTATGTTATCGGTTAAGAATCCTCAGTACCACCATATGAGATCTTCAATTTTATTTTGTTTATATAATTAATCAATCTGATTTATTATGGTTAATTGAAAGAGGGAAATGTATACCTCTCAATTTTTATTAAATAATTATTAATCAGGAGTTTAAAAATAAATAAATAATGCATAAACCAATCATCAATCTTCCGAATAATTATAAATAAACACATGATCTCTCTGACACCAATTTTAGTTTCTAGTCACATTATATTTGTGTGATGGTTATTTCCGAATGTTGATTTTTTTCATTATCGACGATCAATACTAGATTTACAAAAATATAAACATCATGATCAATGGAATTGAATCAAAGAAAAATAGAAAAGGGATAAAATTATAGAGCCATGTTCATGATCATCACATATTATTTATAATTAATTTAATTAATTAATAATTTCATTTTGATAATTTTTTCATCATTGGTGGATATGAAAATATATCTACATTCTACCATAATTGTGTTTAAGGAACCAAAATAGGATTCCCTCTAGAGGAGATCTACACATGTTCAACAAATCATTGAATGTCACCATAGGAATGTTCAGGTGATATCACAATATGTCTTATCCCTTGCATCATTCTCATTTAATCTCCATAAGAATTTCTTCCAAATCATTCTCCTTAACCACTCTAGACTCAAAAGTGAGAGGTGAAGGAAGATCAATCTACATTCTTGGGAGTGTTCTTAGAGAAGGTATATATCTAGGGAATCGAGAGGATTCTTTATATTCATTATGCATAATGAAACAAATGAATTGGATATATTTTAAAATAATATAATTGGATTTATATATCACAAGGGATATAAATAAATAATTTCAGAAGTGACTATTATTATTTATTTAATTTATTGAATAACCTCTTGTCTATAATAATTATAATGTTATTATTTATAGATATGCGCTGAAAATTTATATTAATATTAAATATTATTTATTGAAATATTATTCAATATATATTACCTTTCACCAGACTATTAAACTCAGTCTTTCATTCCTCCATAATATATACCTGGCTATGAATAATGTATTTTTATTTATTAAATAGATGTAACTTAATTATTCTCCAATAAATAAATAAATATTATAATAAAAAAATAGATAATAAATATTTAGTAAATATTATGATGACATAATATTCTCTCAAATACCTCATGAAAGAATATATGCAATCAAGAAAATATGAATAATAATTAAAACACATGCAAGAATAATATTTATTCATTTTTTTAAATAATAAAGAATAATATATTATTCAACTGAGATTTTTTATACACTTAGTGTGTTACCTTTTGGACCTATTTCTCTAGGGTATTAAGTGAATTATCCTAATGTACAATGTTAGATTCTAGAAACATAGCAAGGAAACCATAGAGAATTAATTTTCTTCTCATTAAAATAATAAAGCATAAGGATGCTTACTGTGTAGTATAATACCTATATCATGATATCTCTAATCGAGTAGGTTGTATGCTGGTGAGATCAACATACGTGCCCAATGCCTCTTTCATTGGGATTTAGATAAAATAATGTACCTATAGAACACCATGGTAATGTAATTAATTATTCTATATCATTTACATTAATGGTCATGAGATTTCAACTTCCATTAAAGAAGAGAAGGGGAAAATACTTTCAAACATTATTCATTAATGTAACATTACTCGTGACACACCACACACATCCTAACTCACCATGAACATATGTCATCATGATTTTAATTAATTTATTAAGGAAGATGACTCTTAATACTTTTAAATAATAATATAAAATTATAAGGATCAATACACCCATCCACATATATGAACTTCCAATGGCCCAAAAAAATTTGGACTTCCCACTAGCTAGTCTCGTTCGGATAATATCCTACAATGGATACTAATAAGGTTGTCTACCACAAGAAGGTGAATCAATGTCTTATGAGTCTCCAAACCTGATATCATGTATCATTTGGGTCCCTAAAATGATATCATTTGACTATATAACAAATATTTAAGAATACTATTGTGGAACCACTGGGTTCTCATCATAGTGTGGAACTACTATGACCTTTTAGTGTGACATCTATTCCTAGTACATTATCAGATACTATGTTACAATGAAGAACATTCCTGATGTGATAAAGTGTTTGTAAATATTCATAATTATGAATATAGTAAATCATAAAGTACAAATAAGTTGGTTCTGGGGAACCAAATCCAACATCATCCCCCTGATGACCAACTCCAAATCCATCTTATCAACATCCATCTATTAGGAAGCTATCTATAATAAGACCACTATCTGGAACTCCATCATATGTAAGTATGTAAAAAGAGAATTTGATGGATCATATGGATCTATGGAAACCCTACTATAAATTTTATTCCTAGAAGAATCCATAATGTAACATGTCTAGGGAGTAATGTGTGAGATCTATGAACCTTGTGGCATACGCAGAAATCGATATATCACCGTACTATAAATCGAGGAGTTCTAAAATCTTAAGAGACTACATGAATGATAGTTTTTACCCATTATGGAAAAAATGATGGATGTATGACCATGATGTATTATTATATTCATTTTTCTACATCATCATACTTTTCCTGCACCCTTCTGCATAATGGGAAAAAATGGATTCCATCAAAACCATCTGATTTATTTAGGTCTGAAAAAGTCTGAAGACTCAGATCACTGACTCAATAAAATCCTCAGGATCCTAAGGATCTTGATTATTATAAACCCTTATAATTATCTAATTCCATAACTGATGTAACATTCTAATCCTACATGCATCCCCAGCATGACCTACTACCACTATTTACTTCTCAATTGTAGAGGGTTCAACTCCCAGCCTCCTTTGAGGAAAAACCTCATGAGATGATCTATAAAATGAGGCTTCACCATAAAATAGATCATCATCATGATTCTATATCAGTATCATTATTGTATATCTTCCATGAGGTATCCTTAATGTTATCAATACATACCATGGTTAGAAGAGAATATATACATTTATATGGGGAGATGACCCAAGAAGGGGAGTCAAAATACTCAATAATATGTGATTCATGTACAAAAAATTACCTATAATTAATGTCACAGTATGTTGATTCAACAAGTAGGTAGTCATAGTTATCATGAATTGATACGACAACTTCCAGACAAACATTGGGATTATTTTCTTGAATTCGGCACTTGGGTAATGGTTACACTGTTTCCCTAATTTCTCTGACAATTCATCACCGTGGGTACATTTATTTAATGAATTATGTATGATCCCCCTTTGATACCACAATATCATGTACCAACACACTAGGGTCCTCCTCTCTAGCAGTAAATTAGGTGTGATTCCCACAAGACCCCCCGAATAGGCTAGGAACTAGGGACATGTACTGAGAAGGGATAAATGAAATGGGATGCCTTATCCTAAATACATATATGCACACAAATAACCATATCTATTAAAATTTTCATTGCAATAATAAAAGATAGAAACATACAAAATAAAACCATGATTGTAGTAAAATATATGGAATAAATCAGACTATGATACTATAAACCAATGTATAAAGGGAAAAATTACATACCAAACCAGAAATGGGGTCCCAACATAAACTCAATAGGATAAAAGAAATATTGAAGAGTGGTGGGATCTTTATATCCTTATCCAACAACTGAACATTTCATATTAACCCATGTATGAACATTCTCCACCAATATCACTACTGAACATTCTATTGGCTGTATAATACATGAAACATGTAAAAAAATTCATACAGGGGGTGAGTATATACATAACCATTAGGATGTCCCAATAACCAAAAGAAATCTATATATGGATTCAAAATCAACCAAATCAACCCATAGGAAGAGGGTAAACAAAATCATATATATATATATATATATGATCATAAATAAACCTTGAGGATATAGAAAGGGGATATCCATATCCATAGCATAACCAAGGATGACGAGTCTTCCTAAAAATCCCAAGGTCCATCTCTCATGTTGATCATCTCATGTGGAAATCTATAACACCATGTTGAGGGCACACACCTATACACTATGCTTCACAATCAAGGGGAAACCATCCCAGTAGAGTACCAATAAGAAAGTATGATAGTTGTCACCACACTTTAGATAGGGGACATGTGCTATGGTGTGATAGGGGTGACACATAATATATAGATAACCAACACTTTAGTATGATAGGGATTTCACTCAATAGTAAGAAGTCACACACCCTAGTACAATAGAGGGTATAATTCATTTGATATAGGAATCATTCCCTAGTGCGATAGGGGAGTTACACTCAGACCAGTAAGAGTGTATGGGGGATCCAAAACCTAATTTTATTGGTGGTTTCCATCAATGATATCTCCCTAGTGATCCTACAAAATCTTTATCATCATAAAGAATCATCTAATTTTGTGTCACTTGTAGAACACACCACATCATATCCAAAAATAAACTACGAAGACACCATCACATTCTAAGAGAAAAAAACTCTTTGTAGACTACTAATAGTCCTTAATATTTTTTTTAATGAAGGAGATATAAAAGGTGGATGCTCATGAGAGAATTATATGATATTTACTAGGGGTCAAATGAAATGTGATATCACATCACATCCAGTTCATGTTATCCCCTGGACATAGCATGAGAATCCATGTTAAACTACATTTATTATACTGGAGGTACATGGCTTGTATCATCCCTTCATGGCATGATTATACTTTTTTGACCCATTCCCATATACTTCATCCCATGAACATTCACTTGGCCATGTATTTGTATCCTATCCATGTCCAATTACATGGGGTTTTTCATGTAATATTTTTATTCATGTGTGCCTAACCATGTTCTTTCCAGGTTACTTCTGGTGTACATGCTGATCCACCAGCATAAGGTCACACGATGGGTGGTGTGTGCACAAAACATGTGGTAATTATATACCCATAAAACCCCAGTTAAATATTATGATGACTATATATATTGTGTGTTATTTATAGTACATTCTATGTATTAGAATTTTAATAGAAACCTAGGAAAGCTCTACACACTTTTCCTCCATCCCTGATATGACCTTTTCAATATGGATTTACACCAGGGGTCTAAGATCTAGGGACATCCATGAATAAACCATTTTTGGTTGTTGAATTATGATAATCCAAACCCCAAAAGGATGTTCATGTATCTCTAAACCACAACCATGGATTAATGATGAAGAATTTTACCTCTGATCCATGTCTCTATAACCCGCTTCCTGCAAACCATCTAGATCTATCTACAAATCACCATCTCAATAATTTTTTTCATAACCTCCATGAATCGTAGGGTTTTATTATTATTAAACCTTCCCCATAAACTCCATAGTATGACCCCATGGTCCAATGGTGAATAACATGAATAACTATGGTGATAAATGTAGAGGAATAGGGTAAATCTAGCATTGGCCAAGCATTATCAGCCAACGATAACATAAACTATATAAGGAACCTACCATAAACATATCATAATCATGATTTTTAGTCTCCAATTCTCATTATTTCACTTTTGGGATATTTTTAGGATTATTTTTTTCTATAATTAGGTAATAAATTATACATATGAAAACAATATAATATAACTTGGACACTTATTATTAGTATCAAACTTTCCCATAATATAAAATATTAAAAAAATAATGATATCATTTCAAATTTAATCTAAAAAATATTTTACTTGAATTATTTTATTCCATTAACCTTCCTAATAAATAGGGAAAACATTTAAAAATTTGGGATGAGAACAAAATGATCAACAAGGGACATAAAAATAAACAAAACTATTAGTCCAGTTAAAAACATGAAAACCCATGAAATACTTTAACTTTAACTCATTGTATTTTAAGTGAAATAAATAAATTTATTTTACTTGAAAAAAATAATTTTTTCCTCATTTAAAATCACTTAAATCCATCTCATTCAATTAAAACCCATTTTTCTTAACTTGGAGCATCATAATCAAAAAACCCTTTCAAAACACATTCATTAGAATAACTATTGAGAAAAAATCCAATATAATTACTTGTTAAAAAAATAATTTACCAATGTATTATAGATATAAAATGAGGTTCAACTATTGTATATACTATATCGGGATCACCTGTGAGATATAATGAGTCTCAACCATTTTTTATAAGCTATAATGGGGGATCAATCCTTCTTATAAGTTATATCGAGCTCACCCATGAACTATAATTTAGAAAAACATATCATATAAGTTGTATAATTCTGAAAAATCACTCATATAATTCCCATGTATTATATAATGAATAATAAATTTTATTATTTCACCTTTTCATTATAAAACTCTTTTAAAAATAATTTTGGACCTATATAAAAAAACCATTTCCTGATATCAAAACACAATTTTTTAAAACCCCATTTTCAATAATAGAAGACATAGTAAAATGGAATTATGGATTTTCAATGATTTATTATTATATTAAGTTAATATTGAAATCAAAAAATGGTCATGTTCATAGGAAATATCATTATTTCCATATATGTTAAAAATAGAACATTCTTTTTGTTGTTTATTAAAACGTTCGATATAAAACACATAAAAGATTACTTTTGAAATCATATTAAATAAAGACAAAATACAGTTAAATTTTCTTTTATAAAATTTTAGTTTCCATATAAAAACATTTACAAAATAATTTAACAAAACCATGGGAATATAAGATAAATATTTTTAAAGGAATATTAGAAAGTGATTTAAAAAAGAATGACCCTTTCTATTTTAACAACATTTGAATAATAAGAAACAAGAAATAATTACAATTTAAAAAATATATATCAATATAATAAATTAATTCATGATATATCCCATTGAAGCATCTACTTATATACATCATAGAAGGATATAGGTTTTTAACTTCAAATTATGCATCAATGAAAGGAAATTAAAACAAAATCTCGTACCATGAATCAAAATTGTCACGTACTTTATTTATCATCCAAAATATTATATTTATCTTAATTATTTACATTCTTTAGAAACATTTGAATTTTAATTTTTGCTTTTATTTCCCTCATTAATATTTTATATACAACTATATAATCAATTGTTTTTATGTATGGTGTTTTGATGATATTTGGCTTGTGTGTTAAAAATTACTTCAATAGGAATACTATTAGAAAAAGATATAATAATTTAACATATCCATATTAATAATCATGACATAATTATCATATTTTTACATCAATTGTATGTTTTTAAAATAGTCATGAAATTTGGTTTTTAAAAATGAACTATATTGCAATCAAAAAGATGGTAGGTTGTAAGTATGCATGAGTACCATTTCCATTTTTAGTGATAAATATAGAAAAAAGGGAAGTATTAGTTTGTATTTATTAAATTATAATAATATTATTAATAAAATATTCTTTTATTATTTAACTTTTATATATCATCCATGTATTTTTGTGAATAAAAAAATTGCATCCCTTTATTGAGGTAGTAGTCTACACGTATATGTGCGGCATTATCATTTCATTTGGAGTAAGAGTGAAAATAATATATTATCATTCATGAATGATATATATTTCCTGAATATCATTTTCAATTCATTTATTTCACATATAATCATTAATTACATCCTAATACCTTCCATGTAAAGTATTACTGAAAAATGAATCACATCGCTTCACGAGGTGGAAAGTTAATGTATGTAGAAGCGACGATATAATATACCACATGAAATGAAAATTAAGAAAATATATGTGATATAATAATGGAATAAGTATAAATATATTAAAAATATCATATATATAATTTTAATCCATCATTACAACATGCCATGAGAGGCGATGATGAAAAATTACTGACATCAGTTCAAAAGGAAGTAGTCCTTCGTATAAACGAATGATGATTTCTTATCTCATATCATGGATGAGGATATTGATTTAGGTTTTTAAATTAACATTATAACACTAAATATGTTTTATATACTATTTTTATTATATAATAAAATTTTTTATAATATTTTATTGAATTCTAAGAAGATATAAAATATGAACTCTTGGTTAAACATGATACATCTTCTTATGGTAACGTCCTTATATAAACAAAAAAATCCTTCATAAGATGGATTTATGAAAAAATAATATATCTCAGTCTTTCATAGATATATAAGAATGATATTTATGGTAGGAATTGGATGATTCAAATGTATTTTAATTTGTAAAGTGTAGAATAGTGGGGTGGTATTTATAAGTGAGGTGAGTGGCACGCCTATAATTTTTAAAAATAATAAGGCATATCCATGTTTTTAAAATGATAAAAGGCACCAAAATGGAGCATTATCAAGAGTAAAAAATTATAATTTCTTAATGTATCCAATAAATCTATTTTTATACACAATTTTATGTCATTTTGACACTTATATGTTTAGATTAACACCCATAGAAAATCTTTTTTTACCATAACCGTGGTAAATAATATTTACTGGTATCAATTTTCATTATGGTAAAAAATAATACTAACCATATTAGATAATATAAATTATATTGATTCAAAAAATTTAATCATTTTGAACTATTCAATTCACATAAGTGGAAAAAATAAATTTAAATTAAAACCCACAAGCACGATGAAAACACGGGTTTTCCGGAGGTCTACTTATTAGAAAAATGTAGATTTTATATCATCTCTATGATTAATAGTTTTAATTTACTGAATATAAATTTATATTTATTCATATATATTATATATTCTAAATTTAACACATTTATCATGAAAAAAATACTAATTAATTAATATTTAGAACCATTATGAAATTTAGTACATTTTTCAGAAAAATGTGGTATTTAAACCCATAAAAAATGTCTACTAAAATCCAATATAAAGTTGATTAAAAATTAATTTAGTGGAATAAATATATTTAATGGTTAATTATGTTACATTAATCCTATTTAAAACCTAATAATACTATTAAATTAATTTATTTTTTGAAAAGAAATGGCATTTTTACTAAAAAAATAAGTATTTTTACTATTCACTAAGAAGTCAATATTTTTTCAAAAAATCACAAAATTTCACACTAAGTAAACATTGAAATTCTGATTTCAAAAATTAATTTCATTTTATCAAATAATTTTTATATAATTTTAAAAATTTTATTATAATATTTCTTATAAAAAATCAATAGAAATCATTATTGAAGTAAAACTATTACTATAAAATAAAATAACTTTACTACAAATTGATTATTTATTTACTCTAAATATATAAATATTTTATATTTGAATATGGCATACATATATATATATATATCATAATTTATTTAATAATATTTACACCCTCTAATTTAATAGATGGATTATAATTGTAATATATTTTGTTTTTCATTTAATCTTGGGGATGTGAATTGAATAAAATATCTAACATAATACTATTATTTTAAAAAATATCTAGGTATTACACCCTACCCATTTAATAAATTTCATCGAAAAAGTTTTAACTTTATCTCATTAATCAATTTTTATGACATTTAAAAATATCATTGGTGGGATATCATATCATAAAAAGGGTCAAAAAAACTTCCTTTTCAAAAGAGATAAAAGGAACTGTGAAAGTCATATGAAAAAACACATAACAGGGTTTCCAAGTAGGAGGACATCGGTGGGAAGTTAGTATTTGGAAATTGAAGAAAAGTGTAACATATAATCAACAATTTGTATTGATATAGATAATTGATCACAAGAATGTGACTGATTAATATAATGTTTTTACCATAAAATAATAAATACGTGATGAGTTAAATGAACATTTGATTCATCAGAATTGAATATAATATGATAAAATTTTCATTTTAAATATTTTTTTTAATTGTTGATGAATTCCTTTAACATCTTTATTAAAGTCATGATGAAATATTCTTACATGTCAAGTAAAACTATGAATTAATCAATTTACACCACACACTAATCTTTTTTCAAATGATGAGTATCCAAGATGAAATTTTCATATATAAAGCATTAAAATCACCTCAAAATAGATAAAATAGTCCCCAAAAGGATAAACATATATTAATCATATCACTAGAAATTAAATAAAAACCAAGTGTTTATCATAATATATGGTGATTTCCAAAATTATAGTGATACTCTTATGAAAAAACAATAATCACTTAATCACGAAATCGATTTTTTATCCCATTGTTTTCTATGAGATAAAAAATATGTTCTAGAAATAACATTTATCATTATTTTTAAAACAATTTAATTTAAATGAAATATTTTTTACTAACTAGAACATCACATTGTCCAGTGGTAGGTGTTACACCATTTTCAACCTTCAGTTGTGGGTTTAAACCCCATATCCTTACTAGTTGTGAAAGGTTTTCCCCCAACCTTTGAAATATACCTTTGCATAAAATTTTATAATCATAAAATTAAAATAAATATAATTAATTTTTTTTTCAAATATCAAATAATCCCTAAATTATATCAGTACTATAAAACTAATGTTTAAAAAACTGAATTCATAATGGAAGTTAAACTATATCATTATATATACATCAACCAAACAAAACTTCTTCCAAAGTTATTAATTACTTCAATATATCATCACCTAAAACCTCACTAGGATATTTCAAAAAATATACTTATGATTAACCTTTGACAAATATTGATATCCCTGGAGATTCCATAATTTCACCGAATGACCCAACATTTATTATAGTAGTAAATAATTTTTCCACACCATTATGTTTTCGACCATAATGATTTCCACCCCAATTAAGAATATTCATAAACTAATTATCATAATGACCCAACTAATTTGTACTAAAACATCTAACCATTGACTGGAAATATATTATTTAATTATTGGATTGTTCAGGACTCTTTTAATTGTAGTAAAGAACCCTATTACCAAACCTATAACACCAATGACACATTCAAGACCGTAAAAAACATTCAAAAAAAAACAAAAAATTTCCCCCACATGGAACATGATTTCGTCCTCTTAGTTGGTCAGTTCCCCTTTTCATAGAACTATGACCATTTTTTACTCTTGACATCTCATGACACATAAGTGTCATAAAACTCTAACTCAACTTTCTCAAAAACTTTAAATTCTCATGTGTTCAATACTCTTTGTAAAATCAGTTTCAATACTAAGTAAAATAGAATACTTTTTATTTTAGTTTCTTGAATAAATCCAACACATAACTGGATAATCTTGTGAATGATTTATATATGGAAACTGAATATTAATCATTTTTCTACAATTCCATGAATTTTTTCTCCATTCTAAGTTAAAAGAACATCATAAAATATTTAGTTAGGAATATGTTCATTAATGATTTATATTACATGAAATCAAGAACATATTTGACTCTAGTATTATTATTAAAAAACTAATATATATTATATTCACCTTTAAAATGATAAATGAGAAGGGTTACCATTTAATGTTATGAACAAATCAAGACTTCAAATATATTCTCCAGGGAATCGATCAATCCTTAAGCTATAACTAAGTTAGATGATCTACAAAATGATGAGGGATATTGACTCATGGAATGATCCACTAGATATATGCTTCTTCAAGGTAGATCATATTCCTCTATAGCTTAGAAACCACCATAATTTATATCTTGTGTCAACCAACCCACCACAAAAAAAAATTATTTTTCACAAATCCCAACCATATCTGGATACCGATTTTGAAGAATGTTTTCCACTATGTTACTTATAATTATGGATTCACTTTTTCATCAATGGAAAACCATTATAAATATACATAGTCTAGATAAAGTAACTTGGTAATAAAAATTTTTAGTAATATTACATCATTAGTAGAAATTAAATTATTTTAAAGTCACAGTATTAACATTTTTATGATATTAAATTTATCTAAACTAGATTTTGATACCAACTATAAGTAATTTTCCTTTAACAGAACATAATATTTTTTAGTCATTAATTTACATTCATTCACTATGTGGAATAGTTCAATTTTACAGTTTTTTATAATTACATCATAAAACATACATAGAAAAACCATACAATAGAATGTGGTCACTTATTGTTATTATCAATTTTCCCCTACTATAATTTTTTTAAAAATAAATTATGTTTTATTTCCATGGATTTTTTTTGTTTTTAATGTTAAATTAATCCTTTCCATTACCCATCCTTAAACCTTATGAAATTTTTTTAAAATATTGGATGAGCATAAAAATCATAGAAACATAAAAAAATAGAACGAAAACCATCTATTGATTGAAACCCATAAAAATCGATTATTTTTTTACCATTATATCAATGTTTTTTTAGTGAAAGAAATAAATGATTTTTAGATGAAAAAGGAAACTTTTTTCTCAATGAAAATCATTAAAACCAAGATAGTGAAATTAAAAATATTTTTGAAAACATAGAGGATCATAATCATAGAATCATTTCAATTGAAATACCAATATGTATAAATTCCAATAAATCGTATGGAAAAAAATAAATACCCAATGAATTAGAGAGTTAAAATTGGGTCCAAACTTAATACAAGCTATTTTTGGAAGACTTGTTACTTATAATAGGGAACAACCCATCATAAAAGTTGTATCAAGCTCATATATTTTTTTGGTTCTATAATTTTGATCAACCCTTCATATAAGTAATATCTGGCTCACCCATGAGTTATAATAGTGATCGACCCATCATATACGTAGTATTATTCTCACTTGTTATTTATAAAATTATTTAGTACTATATCATTAAAAAACATTTTATTCTTTAACATTTTCATCATAAAAACTTTTCAAAACACTTTTGAACCCATATAAAATACATTTTCAAATATCAATATACCATTTTATTTTAAAAACATAATTTCAATAAAAAAATTACTAATAAAGGAATTATGGGTTTTTATTAACGATATCATGAAATCATTAAATGAAATATATATATCATATAATATTCATGATGCAGGGAAAATTCAATGTTTCCATATATGTTAAAAATAGATATTCTTTTTATTATTTTCCAAACCATTTCTTACCAAGGAAATAAATTGATTCATACTGAAAAAAATTAATTAATGAAAAAAGAGAAATAAAATTTCCTTTATAAATATTTTTTTCCAAGTAAAATAATTTTTAATATATTTTTAAAAAGACATTTAAATAGAAGAGAAATGTTTTTTTGTGAAATTTATAAGTAGATATTCATTTTAAAAAAGAATCGGTACCACTTTAAAAACATTTGAATCATAATCCCCATTAATGGATAATGGTTAATTTTTTTTAAACTCATAATAATAGATTAATTTATTATATAAGAAGTAATAAGGGTATTATATACACCTCATAGATGAATATTGGTGCAAAAAATCTAAATATTCATCAATGAAAGAAAATTGTGATGATGTCTGTTACATTGAGTCTAACTTGTCAGGTATATTTTTCAATACCTAAATAAAAAACATATATTAATTATTTAATTCCCTGATTTTTTTTAAGTTTATTATTCCTTTTATTTTACTAATTACCATTTTATATACAATTAATTAATTAATTAAGTTTATGTTGTGTGTTTTGATGATATTTGGCCCATGTTTTAAAAATTAATTTGATAAGTTGAAAATTAGTTAATGGAATATTTATTGAAGATATCCAAAAATAATAATGATGAAATAATTATGATATTTATAAATCAATTATAATTTTTAAAACCAATGATGATTGATTTTTATTATAAAATAAACTATGTTTGCAATCATATAGACTATTGGTTGTATGCACGCATGAGAACCATTTCAATTGTTCAATGATCATTTTGGAAATAAGGTAAGTAATGTTTTATCACTTAATAATTATAATCATATAAAAAATAAAATATTATCTCCTTATATATACATAAATATATCATCCATTATTTATGTGATGAAAAAATAATCACATCACTTCATAGAGGCGGTAGTCCACACACACACGAACGAGGTTATCATTTTTTCAGTGTAAGAATGATAATGATTTAATATATTTTATTAAGGATAAATATATAATAAATATCATTATTATATAATTATTATGTCATTTATATCACATATGTTAATTAAAATTATCTTTATTACCTTCCATTAAATGTGTTAGTGAAATATGAATCATATCACTTTGCGAGGAAGTACTCGGTTACACACAAGACAAACATTATCATATCCCCCATGGAAGTACAATTAACCAGTTTTATGAGATATAATTAAAAAAGAATTTTAAAAATGATAAAAATTCAATATATATACTTTCATTCCATTATTATAACAATCAATGAGAGGTGATGAGGGAAAACAAATGACATGGGTTCGTGAAGCAGTTTTCATCTGTACACATGAATGATCATTTCACAACCCATTTTATAGAAGAGAATATAGAATTATGTTAATAAATTTGGGTAATAAAATATCATAATATGTAATATTATTTTGTTTTTATATAATCACAATGTATGAATTTTTAATGGAGGTGGATAAAGAAATAAAATAAAAATGGTTGGATGTGCATGATAAATCTTCCTTAGTAAACCACCTTAGGTAAGCCCCAAAAGCATTCATGAAAGTTTTTTTTATAAAAATAGATTCTCTAGTTCATGGTTATGGATGTAATAAAAATATTTTGTCAGTTATTGGATGAGAAAAAAGGATATGAAGGTGTGAATAATAGAGTAGAAGGTGTGGTATTTATTAGTGAGGTGAGTGTAACACTAGTAATTTTTAAAAAGAAAAAGGTGTACCATCATTTTTCATGTGAAAAAGTGGTAAAAATGGACTATTATAGAGATTTAAACTTTATATGGTCAAAATATATCCACAAATATATTTTATTGATGATTCTTTATTCATTTTAAACATTATATTTTTTTCTTTAACACCCTACTAAATCCATTTTTACCTTACCTGTAGTAATTAATTTTAACTATTTTCACTACTCATTATGGTAAAAAATAAATTTAAACATATTATATAATATTAATTATGGTGATTCAAAATATTTAATCCATTTTTAAAAATTATATTCATATAACTATAAAAATTTAATTTAAAATTAAACCCACAGAAGTGATGAAGAAGAGGGGTTTGAAGAAGTGCATTTTTTTTTGAAAAAGATGATTTTTGATTAAAACTATGATTAATAATGATAATTTTATTAAAATAAATTAATATTTATTCATATATATCATAGATATTTAATTTAATACATTAACATTTGGGTATTATTTTAATTATTTAAAATGGAGAAACATTATGCACTTTATAATAGTTTTCTGGAAAATCATGTTTTTAAATATAAAAAAACTTATTCTAAAATATAATATAATGTTTATTGAAAATTTATTAACTTGATTAAATATAATTAAATTATAATTATTCTAATTTAAATCATATTCATAAAGTAATTTTACTTTTAAATTACCAAATTTAAGGAAAATAAATTACATTTTTATAGAAAAGAATCAGTATTTGTTGATATTGACTGAGATATACATATCTTCCAAAATATCCCAAAATTTCAAATCATGAAAATGTTGATATTATGAATTTATATATTTAATTTACTTTGATTAAATACATTTTTAATTTTTTTTAAAAATTGTTTAAAATATTTCCTTATAAAAGGCAATAAAACTTGTTTTTTGCAAGAAAACCTCTTTTGGAGGAATGAAATTAATTTACATGAAATCGAATGAATATTTACTATGAATTTATAAATAATTTGTATTTAACGGAAAAATTAAATATTTCTGTCATAATGTATTTAATAGTATCTTTAGCCTCCAATTTAATGACTAGGTTATATCATTTATATATTTTTCAAGTCATTTAGGTTAGTTATTGCATATCAAATACGCTATCGAACATACTAAAATTATTTTAATAAAAATTTGGGTGTTACAAATGGGGATAAGAAATGGTGAGACAAACTATAACAAGGAAATATATTAGAAATAATATAAAATAAATTTTATGAGGCCTCATATGATGATCAATAAATCACATTTCAGAAATAAGATATCTAAATCCATGCTTAACCAAACAAGTCAGGTGGAAATATATAAATAATTTATCCTACAATGATCTTTGATTGATAATTGGTAAAGAACATTCTCTCCAATGATTAATAAGACCCATTACATTCACTTTCTATCAATCCACCTCACTCTGATCTCTTATATTTCTCTAATCTTGATCTTCCAATGAATAATGACATTACTCCTCTCAAATCATCCCATAGTTATTAGGCCAAACTTGAAGATTTTATATAACATGAAATATATAGTGGATTAGATTTATGTAAATTAATAAAAATAAATATATTATTTATTTATTTCATTAAATACACCTGCTAATGGAATCCTTTAATGAAATTTCATTCATTAAACAACCTTAGGCTTCACCTAGGGTAATCCCCACATTATAATGTCAATAGTGGTATAAGATTTCCCAAACGAGGTCCCAAATAGTTGTAAAACCATTTATAATTAAAAATGCATGCATGCACCATAAAATAAACAATTATTTTTAATACATTAATTATAGAGACCCAAGACACCCGAACACCACACTGACTCCATGGATAAATCAATATATATAAATAGAAATATTCAATGTGATAGTCTAAAAAAAACCATAGTTGTTACAAAAAGGATATATAATGGTCATCTTGAATAAAACATAATAGGTTTCTAAATACAAAAACATCAGTGGGATGTGAAAATATAGACATGACATAGAATTCAATGTATATATAATAATGGTGAGTGGTAGAGAATATTGATCACAATAAGGTGAATAATCAAGAAAAAGTTAATTACTACACAACTATAAATCCCTAAGTGTGTAAATGACCATCAATTCATCAGAAAACAATTTAATATGACCAATTTTTTTATTTCAAGATCAATTTCATAGAGTTTAGAAATTTATTTACAATATATACTAAAATAAAATAAAAACATTCTTACTTATAAATTATATTTTTAACATTTAATAAAATTCCATGATAATGTCATATTTTTCTCTAAATGGTTAGTAATCAAGAATAATTTATCATGCCCAAAGTTCTAAAACCAACTTCTAATTGATCACATGGTATATATTAGGATGAAAATAATATTCATCATATTTTTATAGATTGAAGAAAAACATGATGGTTAGGACCATGTATGATAATTACCAAAATAAATAAATAGTAATATTAATAAATACTAAATTAATCTATAAAATTCAATAGTAATATCATAACTTTAAACTATGTCATTCAATAAATAACTATCCATAAAATTATTCAAAATATTCATAACTATAAATTAAACACAAATATTAGAATTATTTTATCACATATTCTTCAAATATAAACATAACATTTATCTAAAATAACATCAATAACTTTTATAGCCTCATTTCAAAAATGTATATTTGTTAATAATATAATATCTATGTTACACTAATCATTCCCACAAATAATGTGAATCAAAACAAAGAAACATTAAAGTCATATAAGTTTTAAAAATATAATTGACCCTTTATTCCTCAAATAAAATACAATCATATAGAAAAATGTTTTTGTATACCTTAATCATATAAGGTAATAAAAACATTTATCCATTTCTAAAGTAACAATAATCACTCACAAAATCACTTTTCAATCACCTAGTTTTATATATGATGTAAAATATGTCCCCAAACTATTGTGACACATAATTAACTCTATATCAAAGATCATATTAACTATAAAGGTTATAAATACTAATAAAATCATTTTCACAAAATAAAAAATTATTCCACAGGTAAACCTTTCACTAAATCGTAGAAAAAATACAAAGGTTGTATTTTCATAAATTTCAACCATAATACTCTTAATCATCATAAAATCCAAAAACAAAAAACATAAATAGGGATTTTTATGGAATTTAACATATGTTCAACCATAAAATTAAAATTCCTTGATTATAACCACAACTCATATGTTAACCTCACATAAAATTATACTAATCACCAAATACATCTAAACCCAAAATTGATAACAATGTAAGAACATGATCCTACTTCAATACATACATTAATTTTATAAAAAATTTATTTTAATGAATTCATGAATATATTTTTATATTTATATTTTTATAGAATTTTTTCATAAATTATTAATAATACACCCATAAAAAACAATTTTTAAATATTCACTTATTATAAAATTTTCACAAAATGAAATAAAAAATAAAAAAATAATTTTTCTCCATGAAAAAGACTTATAAATTTGGACATGATTTATTCAATGTATGAAGTCATCCATAAACCCTATGAAAAAAATATAAAATGATTTTTAAGAACAAAACACTTAGAATTAGACACTAAAAATGAAGAAAAAACCGGATTAATAACTTTTAAAACCCTAAGATCATAAATGAATATTTTTTCATTAATATACTAAAATTCATCCTCAAATAATAATTTAATTACATATAAAAAAATTTCATCCATTTTTTCATAAAATGAATTATAGGAAAATTTTATGACTAAAAATATTCAAGAGGGTCTCTTAAAAGTTATAGAACCCACAAAAATGGTTTCCTATAAACATACCTATTAATTATGGAATATTATAATCTATCATTTTAAACTAAAGATAATTATCATGCTTTCATATTAAATTATTTCCATAAAAACTCATTAGAATGAAAATAAAATTCATGTAGTTTCTTTGAGATTCCATATTTATGTAACCCATATAATGACTCTTGTAATAACCGTTATAAAAATCCTCATAAGTATAATAACCAATACAGTCAACATCCACCATAATTTTTAAGAGAACATAATCATTTACATTGAAATGGAGAGATATACTAGCCTCACCCAATCATAAACAATTTCATGGGACTATATATTGAATAAAAAAAATATTCGTTCAAATTTTAATTATAAATTCCTAGAAAAGATACATTTAATTTGTATTTAAAAAACATTCATATTTTGTAATAGGAATTTCTTTTTAATACCCATTTTCTATATTAAAATTCCCAAAATATAGGGAAGGGGGATTTTTATTTGAAGAATAAACGGAATTATAAAACTAGTCTGAATATACAATATTAGATGAAAATATTGAAAAACCATTATTATTGAATATGTTAAAATATAACATTACTTTTTTACTTTTTGAAAATAAAGTGGAAACATTCTGTAAAAATATATATAAAAATATTCATTAAGAAGAACATTGAAGGAATGTACAATGTGACATAATATTTACATTATAATTAACTTATGTATATATAAATACTACTATAAAATAATTACCTGAATATGGAAATGGAAGAAATAAGTTATAAAAATAAATCCTTATAAAACATATAAAATGAGTTTTTAAAGAAAATCATCTCTTACCTCAAGTATGATTCATTATGTACATTCTTCATATTTTTGAATAATTAAATAATGTGATTAATTTAAATTCTTAATAAAGAAGTTCATATTTATTGTTTATTTTATTTATTATAGTGTTATATTTAATTACTTAATATATTATGTCCACATCATGTGTTTTGATTATATTTGGCGCATATTCCCATACCAACATTGGTAGGTTGACTGTGGTCATGGAGATCATTATTAAAAAATTTCTAAAAAAATAATAAGTTCACAGTTATCATTTTTATACATCATTTATAATTTTAAAAAATTAAATATGGTTATGAAAAATGAAATATGTTTCAATCATGGAGAGGGTAGGTCATGCATACACATCTATAACGTTTCTAGTTTTCTAAAAATATCATAGAAATAAGTTATGTACTATTTTAAGATTCTAAAAAGATGTTTATACAATAAAAATCACATTCTCTCATTAAATACATATATATATATATATATATATATATCATATACATGATATAACCATGAAACAAATCACATCGCTTCAAGAATGTGGTAATCGATACATACACATAAACAACATTATCATTTTTTGATGGAAATATAAGAAAATAGAAGATATATTGTAACATCCTGTTAACCAATTTCATGTATTTCTCATCTCTTTTTTGATATATCTATTTTTTGGGTTTGTTTTTAGGATTATAGGGATGGGGATCCTTTGTTAGGGAAAATTAACTAATGTTCGAGGATGTATGTTTTTTTTAATTAATGGATTCTGGGTAAAAATATCTATAACTATTAAGTGGTTTTTTTAATAATATAGACTATTTTATTTATACTAGATTTTTTTACATCGTGAATTGTTTACACATCATGAAATAATGTTATTCCAATGTTGTGAATTGGATGAAGGCATGAAACATTTAAAAACCCTGAGTTGTGTTTATGTCATTTAATGGTCAATATAAGAATTTTTTTGAGGTAATAAGGTTTTCAACATATTTTGTTAGTTGAGAAATTCACTGTAACGTCCCGACCCGGAAGCCACTAAACCGGTGCTCCGAGCTGGTTCGCCACAAGGCCTCAAGCGCACCTCCCCATACGCCAGAGCCTGTCGACTAACAGCGAGGGCCTATGGTGTGATAGTGGGGAGACTATTCCCTCATACTAGAGTAAGAAACTATAGGAAATAACTAAGTATCATACATAGTAGAAAGTAAACAGAGTGAGAAAGTAGTAAAAAACTGAATAGAACAAGCTGTAATAGTAAAATGCTGTAAAATCCCGAACAAATATGCAATACAATAAAACACTGGTCACCCACTGGGCCGACCATACAAATACAATTACAAAAGAAAATGAAAGTAAAAGTACAGGGCTCTACTACTAACTCCGAGCCAATCCACGTACCCGATCTCCAGACATTATCAAACTGCAGCAGCCCAATCAGTAGAACCACTCGAGCAGCTCTGCTCGGTCATGCAACACTGGGCCTCATCTCTATCCACCCTACAACCTGTGATCAACCTGAAAAGTAGATAGAAGGTCTACACGTACACTAAGGTGCACATGCAAGGGTGATAAATAATCTCACTAGGGAACCCCGAAAAGCAACCTACAACTGTGCTACTAAAAGTGTATGCAACAACAAAGTTCTCAGCCTAGCTGGAGCACAAAAAAAGGAAGTAAACCAAACGTGCAACCACAGTTGTACTCAGGGCATGTAATCCCTGTCAAATGGACAAGTTCCACCATAGATGTCCATATCTATATATGTACACATGTATAGTCCCATACCTATACACATATACATAAATATGAATATTCATGATGAAGTGATTCAAATAACAAGAAAAAACATTAGAAAACTATCCTCAGAACCATAAGCCCGATCTATTGGAAATCCAATTTAAGGGAATTGAGTTGGACGTAGTTCCACTCAAGCCTTATATCAAAAAAATCGATCTCTGGGTCCGTAATCCCATCGACATATACCTGCTTCATCCAACACATAAGATATGCCTATGAAGAAGCTAAACAAAGACAAGTTATCCTCTAGTTCAACCAACCAAACACAAGCAAGCAGATAACACAAAAGGTAACCCTCTGGGAAGCACTCATAGCCAACCCCTCTGGTCCTATCTAAGAAGTACCAACAACCCTCTGGGAAGTGCACTCAACCTAACCCCTTTGGTTTGGTCATACGAAATTATAAGACTCTCTGGGGAAGCACACTCTGTAAATTCCCCTCGTAGTCAAGGGTAGTCAGGGACTCTCTAAGGAAGATCACGTGGTCTAACCCTATTATCCCCAAGGTCTAAAGACTCTCTGAGGAAGCTATCTCGGTCAATTCCTCCTATATCCTTAGGTATACCATAGACTCTCTGAGGAAGCTCACTCGGTCAATTCCTCCTCTAGCCTAGGAAGGTTCCTAAATAGATTCAAACAAGGTAAGACTCTCTGGGGAAGCTCACTCAGTCTACCCTCCTGTATTCTATAATATCCAAGACTCTCTGGGAGCTCACTTGGTCCATCCCCTATATTCTATAATGTCTAAGACTCTCTGGGAATCTCACTCGGTCTATCCCTTATAGTCTCTGACACCAGGTTCTCTCATCCCCGCGCTAGTCAATGCATAATAATGCTCTAAGGCCAAAGTAAACCTATAGGGCTACTTGGATAAATAGTCTACAGAAACAGGCATGTCAAGAAAAACATTCCATCCTACGATCACAAGGCATGAAAACAGGTATAACAACCAAAGGCTAACAAGACCCAAAGGTCTTAAACAGAACAAGGCATGGGAAAAACATCCAATCACAATAATAATCCTAAAAATGATCAAATTACCTCTACACAAGCATACAAGCAAGGCAGGAAAACAACAATCAAGAAAGACATCTTTCTTTAGGCTCACCAGCCACCAACCAGAAAGCACCTCTGGTAAACACTACAGCATCAGCAACCAAGTCAGATATAAATAAACAGTGTGGGTGGACCGGACGCCCAACCCAACAATACATCAAAAGCCGAAAGGGATCACAAGTTTGACACGTGTTATAGGTGACACCCAACCACCATCTCTACCTAAACCCAACATAACAACTATGGGTCATTCAAACAACAATCACCCACTGGGTCCCTCAAGTCCAACACTAAGGAAGCATCATACTTGGAATTCTCCAGGTAAACACGAGTGAAGGCATCCTACACAGGATTTGTAGAAAAGAGTAAGGGAGGAATACTACATGAGATCCTCAAAGGAAGGACAACATAGGCATTCCATAACATGGATCCTGTCAAGGAAGAATAAGAGAGAGAGATCCTACAAGGGACTCCCTAGGTCAGCACACAAGCAAAGGCATCCCTCAGGGGATCCTTATAAGTACATGGTCTCAAAGCCTCATAGGATAGAAGGGAACGTCTTACAAGGAAAAAAATACTATAAATCATGGGTTACAGAAGATATCTCATAGCTCATCTCCTATTAAAGGTCTCAACTAAGTTGGTACGAACACCCAACCTATCATCCATCCTAAGTCTCACTCTCCGGTGACAACTGAACTCGATAAGTGGAGGAAAACCCCTACATTTAGATTTAAACCCCCAAAAATCCCTTTATATTATATCTAAATTTAAAAAGGATTCCACCATTGCGATCTACGCGAAAAAACGCTCAGAATAAACTACTCACATGCCCAATTCTGACTTCCAGAGCCCAAGATATATCAAAATTACTAAACTGAAGCAGTACATGGCCAGAGCACAATGAGCCTACCTGTGTAATAGTACACGGTGTGTACTTTACTACACATGGCGTTTACTGTTCACAAAAAGTTACGCTGTGTCTGTTTTCACCCGAACACATGCCCATGTACCACTACACGGTGTGTACTTAAAGTACACGACATGTAGTCCATAAAAACCACTATTTTCGTGTTCTACTCCACACGGCCAGCCACACGACCACCCACTACATGGAGTGTACTCAAAGTACATGGAATGTACTTAAGAAAAAATCTTCTTCCCCAAACGGGAAGAACACATGGTGTGTACCCCTGGAATACACGCCCTGTATTCTGGGTTTTCCGACGGGAAAACCCCGAAAACACCCGAAACACCCGTTTTCACCCCTGAAACATTAGATACGGCCTTAAGAGGACACAAGAAAGAAATATAAGGTTTAAAAGACTTAAAACAACATGTTTAATAGGGATCTATGGAAGAAACATAAATGGACCTACCTTCAGGCGGAAACCGCCGAAGCTTCGGTTGATTTCGCGGCTCCCAGTTGCCGCACGCCGACTCAGTTCGTCGAGAGCTTCGAATCCGTACCCTTCTTGGCTTCCAACTCTCCCTATTACCAAAAATCCGTATCTACCATAGGTCACAGCCAAAGGGGGAGCGGCGTAGGGGATGTTCGCAAGGAGGAGGAATGAAGAGAGAAGAAAAGAAAAGGAAATAAGAAAAGAAAAGGAAGAAAAAGGGGCCCGGGCCGGCCCCGACGCCCAACATGATTTTATGCCTTCCCTAGGATAAAATCCCCATTCTGGAATTAACGGTGCAGACAAAAACTCAATCCGAAACTCCGTATAAAAGTTATTTCCAAATTAACCAACAAGAATAATTTAGTATTTAATTTAATAATATTAAATATTTAAATATTCCGCCCAAATTCGAACTGCTCAGATTTCCTCCAAACTCCTGTCCTAGGGTAAAATCCCTATTTCGGGACCAACGAAGCTGTCAAAAAAATTATCCGAGATCATCTAGTAGGGGAAAATGACCGTTTTACCCCTCATGAGCATCCAACAGCAAAAATTCAAATTTATGCTCAAAACGACTGTCTGGAGAAACACGAGTTCTTACAAACTCCCCACCATAAACATTCTCGTCCCAGAGAAGCCCAGTGAAGGACACAACAACCATGATCATAACCTGAGCATCAGCACAACCAAGCTATCTAGAATGTCCAATGACCTGCATTATAGCATTAACCGCCACCTTCTACATAGAAGACATTCAACTATGACCAAACTGGTACTCCCCACCATAGGAAAACCCATGACGTCATCTTAAAAGAATACTCCTAAGTTTGAAATCCCACTGGAAAACACCGAAGATTAACCTAAACAAGGAAAACCACCCTCAAAGGCCAATGGTGCACTCCCCACCATATGGCCTTCCTTACACTGCTTCAAGATTGCAACCCAAAAAGGTTCCATTCACAATAGGGATGAACATTAGGATAGAAAAAGGAACTCGATGTAGGGTTGAAGCTCTCTCAGCATACTCAATATGAATCAAGACAGTGCATAATAGTCTCTTACAGGAGTACACTAAGATTTCACCAAATGCGTGTCCAGCTCCCTCCAAGCCACGCTAACATCCTTCCAAAACCGACCAGGATTCAAGCATGGTTCAACCATTTCACGGTAACCCGAAATTTCACAAAGTCACCTCTGCAACAGAAACATCAGAAACAATGGTCGATCAGGCCAAGCACCCGAACAAGCATTCTCGTCGAAACCAGCCGTGAAAATAAACACCGCCAAAAGGCATTGGAAAACGCTGGCCAACCTTCTCACCCAGGTTTCCCTAAAACGGAACAGGAATCGATCGATAAGGGTTTGAGTAAAAACCCAGGGTCTCTAGGTCTTACACCTAGCCCTACAGAAAAAGCCTCACAACAGGGTCATATGGTCTAACCACCTAGTCTAAAATATCCAAAACCTCTCAGAAGATGGTAAAGATCACAACGAACAAAGGAAATTTGAAACCGAAACACAACCTACAAGGTCCCTGATCCTCTCCGAGCATCCTTAGAAGAACGACTCCTTGGAGGTCACAAAAAAAATAGAATAGACAAGCTGAGCTCACACCCATTGGGTATTTGTATACAGAAATACCACAAGGAGGTCTAGTTCACAAGAAAATCCTTTGTATCTATCCACATCATTCTCAACGATCTGACTAGATAACCGCAGACCCGGGAAACAACACCCAATAAGGGGTTAAACAAAAAGACATCACGTTCCACATAGACCAATTAGGGTCACTGCACCACCTGTGAAAAAGGACTGAGTCATTAGCCCCATCAAAAATACCTTAACGTAGATCCATGTAACCTGCCATCAGAGTAAAAAGTATGTGTAAGAATACCCAAAGGTATCAGTTGTCAGTAAAAAAAAGACACTAGCAGGCCTATATGCCATGAATCCTATGTGCCTAGTATGATGCATGAGACACCTCTTTCCTTTTCTGGCCAAGAGTAAAAATCTATCCATGGAATATTACCAATGGACAAGAGCCAGAGATCCATAGTAAATCAAAACACCACACAACATGTGAGTCGCTCAAGGTGAAAATCATATACAACCATAACATCGCAAAATCAGAACAACAATCCCAAACCCTGGCAACCAGGACTTCTTACCGGAACAAGTGTTCGCGACGCACCAGCCTGATATCCATCATAGGTTCTGACACATTCCTAATACTCCTGTCTACCATATCCCAAATAGTAAAGACAAATAAGGAAAAACTCCTCTGATACCACTTTGTAATGTCCCAACCCAGAAGCCACTAAACCGGTGCTCCGAGCCGGTTCGCCACAAGTCCTCAAGCGCGCCTCCCCGTACGCTAGAGGCTGCCGAATAACAGCGAGGGCCTAGGGTGTGATAGTGGGGAGAATATTCCCTCATACCAGAGTAAGAAACCAATGGAAATAACTAAGTATAATACACAACGGAAAGTAAACATAGTGCAGAAGTAGTAAACAACTGAATAGAACAAGCTGTAATAGTAAAATGCTGTAAAAACCCGAACATCTATTCAATACAATACAACACTGGTCACCCACCAGGCCGACTATACAAATACAAGTACAAAAGAAATTGAAAGTAAAAGTACAGGGCTCTGCTACTAACTCCGATCCAATCCACGTACCCGATATCCAGACACTGTCGAACTGCAGCAGCCTGATCAGTAGAACCACTCGAGCAGCTCCGCTCGGTCATGAAACACTAGGCCTCAACACTATCCACCCCGCAACCTGTGCTCAACCAAAAAAGTAGACAGAAGGTCTACACGTACACCGAGGTTCACGTGCAGGGGTGAGAAATAATCTCAGTAGGGCACCCCGACAAGCAACCTACAACTGTGCTGCTAAAAGTGTATGCAACAACAAAGTGCTCAGGCTAGCTGGAGCACAAAAAAATGAAGTAAACCAAACGTGCAACCACAGTTGTACTCAGGGCATGTAATCTCTATCAACTAGGCAAGTGACACCATCTATGTCCATATCTATATACGTACACATGCATAGTCCCATACCTATACACATATACATAAATATGAATATTCATGATGAAGTGATTCAAATAACAAGAAACAACATCAACAAATGATCCTTAGAACCATAATCCCGATCTCTTGGAAATCCTATTTAAGGGCATTGAGATGGACGTAGTGCCACTCAAGCCGTATATAAAAAAATAGATCTCTTGGTCCGTAATCCCATCGACATGTACCTGTTTCGGCCAACGCCGAAGATATGCCTCTGAACAAGCTAAACAAAGACAATTTATCCTCTAGTTCAACCAACCTAACACAAGCAAGAAGATAACACAAAAGGTAACCCTCTAGGAAGTACTCACAACCAACCCCTCTGGTCCAATCCAAGAAGTACAAACAACCCTCTGGCCAGTGCACTCAGCCTAACCCCTCTGGTTTGGTCATACGAAATTATAAGACTCTCTGGGGAAGCACACTTGGTCAATTCCACTCATAGTCAAGGGTAGTCAGGGACTCTCTGAGGAAGATCACGTGGTATAACCCTCTTATCCCCAAGGTCTAGAGACTCACTGAGGAAGCTATCTCAGTCAATTCCTCCTATAGCCTCAGGTATACCACATACTCTCTGAGGAAGCTCACTCGGTCAATTCCTCCTCTAGATTGGGAAGGTTCTTAAAGAGATTCAAACAAGGTAAGACTCTATGAGGAAGCTCAAAGGAAAGACAACATAGTAATTCCATAACATGGTTCCTGTCAAGGAAGAACAAGAGAGAGATATCCTACAAGGGACTCCCTAGGTCAGCACACAAGCAAAGGCATCCCTCAAGGGATCCTTAGAAGTACATGGTCTCAATGCATCATAGGCTAGAAGGGAACGTCTTGCAAGGGAAACGTCCTATAAATCATGGGTTATAGAAGATAGATCAGAGCTCATATCCTATTAAAGGTCTCAACTAAGTTGGTACGAAAACCCAACCAATCATCCATCCTAAGTCTCACTCTCCGGTGACAACTGAACTCGATAAGTGGAGGAAGAACCCCTACATTTAGCTGAAAAACCCAAAAAATCCCTTTATATTGTCTCTAAATAAAAATTGGATTCCTCCATTGAGATCTACGCAGAAAAACGCTCAGAATTGACTACTCACACGCCCAATTCTTACTTCCAGAGCCCAAGATATCTCAAAATTACTAAACTGAAGCAGTACATGGCTAGAGTACATGGGCAGAGCACAATGGCCATGCATGTGTAATAGTACACAGCATGTACTTTACTGTACATGGCGTGTACTATTCACAAAAAGTTATGCCGTGTCCGTTTTCACTCTAACACATTCTCATGTACCACTACACGGCATGTACTTAAAGTACACGATGTGTAGTCCTTAAAAACCACTATTTCCGTGTTCTACTCCACACGGCCAGCCACACGGCCACCCACTACACGACGTGTACTCAAAGTACACGGTGTGTACTTAAGAAAACATCATCTTCCTCGAATGGGAAGAACACACGGCGTGTACCCCTGGAATACACGCCTTGTATTATGGGTTTTCTGACGGGAAAACCTTGAAAACACCCGAAACACCCGTTTTCACCCCCGAAACATTAGATCCAGACTTAAGAGGACACAAGCAAGAAATATAAGGCTTAAAAGACTTAAAAAAACATGTTTAACTGGTATCTATGGCGAAAACATAAACAGCCCTACCTTCGGGCGGAAACCGCCGAAGCTTCGGTTGATTTCGCGACTCCCGGTTGCCGCACGCTGACTCAGCACGTCGAGAGCTTCGAATCAGTACCCTTATTGGCTTACAAATCTCCCTATTCACCAAAATCACAATCTCCCATAGGTCATGGAAAAAGGGGGAGTGGAATAGGAGACGTGCGCAAGGAGGAGGAGGAATTAAGAGAGAAGAAAAGAAAAGGAAAGAAGAAAAGAAAAGGAAGAAAAAGGGGCCCAGGCCAGCCCCGGCGCCCGACATGAGTTTATGCCTTCCCTAGGCTAAAATCCCCATTCTGGACTCAACGTTGAAAACTAAAACTCAATATGACACTCCATATAAAAGTTATTTCCAAATGAACCTACGCGAATAATTTAATATTTAATTTAATAATATTAAATATTTAAATATTCCTCCCAAATTTGAACTACTTATATTTCCTCCAAACTTCTGTCCTAGAGTAAAATACCTATTTTTGGACCAACAGAGCTATCAGAAAAATTATCCGAGATCTGATGGTAGGGTAAAATGACCTTTTTACCCCTTACGAGCATCCAACAACAAAAATTCAAAATTCTTGCTCAAAACGACTGTCCGGAGAAACACAGGTTCTTACATTCACATCATGATATTATTCCACATTATTAATGTTTTCGATTTTTTTTTGTTTTGACCATGATACAAAAATTATTTCATTTTTATTTGTTCGCATCCCTCAACTGCAAGACCTATTAGATAACACGATTGATTTTACTGATCTCAACTCCTTATGGATTTTTTATTTCATTGATTGATCATCATTGCGGTAATGGTGCCTCTCTCTAGGGTGGATATCCAACTAATTATTTATTTTTATGGATCATAGTATCAACTTTGTGATATGATTATGGATCCTTTGATATGTGATGATAATATTATTGGGCCTTTCAAAAAAATTTATGCGATCTTCCTTCAAAGGATGACCATTGTGTTGGTTGTGGTGTGGTATGATCATTCATTCTGGTATGTTTGTATCTATCATATTCACCAATAATTCTTCATGGTGAATTGATTCTGAGATGTAAGGATTTATTCTTGGACATCATTATTTTTCTTTATATTCTTCTATGTCAGTAGGCCCCTTTGTGGCTGTGTGAGACCCGAGTTTGAGGTACGTGGTTCCTTTTATAAACTCTAATTGATGAGTTTTATTTATCTATTTTTATAAATTTTTTTAAAATTGAATTTTAATGGTTGAATTGTGTTTTTGGAAATTGGTTTTTGAGAAAATTCGTTTTCCCCTTATTTTGTTAAAACAAAAGGCATTTTTAAATCATTGTAAAATGGTTTTTATATCATTATTATGATGATATGGATTGGAAAAAAATGAACATGGGAAGCCATAAGTACATAGTTTGATGGTGTTTTAATTATTCAAATTAATTGATTATGTCATGGTTCACTCCTGGGGTGTTCCCTACTTCATATGCATGTTTTTTCTTGGGATTTTCTAGCCACTATTGAGAGGTTCACTTTCTATTGTGTTGCTATTCTATTTATGTTCAATTCATATGTCTAGAGGATTGATCTGTGTGATTTTATATGTCTTGGTATGATTGTTCTAGACATCCTGACCTATTTTGATCCTTTGTGTGATGTTACCTATGCTTTGGTTGGGAATAATTTGGAATTGACATGGTATGTGATATATGTCTTGATTTGACTTAATTGATTTATATGAAATCTGTTGAAATTTTTTAACCTAGAATATTTATAACTACTAAAAAATTGAACATGTTTTCAATAATTTTGAAATAAAAATATTAAACTGTTAATCATGCCTTTTTTATATAAATTTATCATGTTTAGATTATTGTACAGAGACATGATATAGACCTCTTGGGTAGAATCCTACTAAGCATATTTAGCTCACAACCTGGTCGCCACTTCCATGATGTATAGACCATTGTATGTATTTTGATACATGGAAAGGAAAGGAACCACTGTGAGTTTAAGAGGTTTCAGTCAGCCTTGTCTGGGAGGTGATATGTGATATGATGGGATTTTCACCATTCTGTCAAACAGAGTAGTTGTTTTAGTTTCGGTTTTGTTTTTTCTATTAGAATTGTTTCATTGAAATTGTTAACAATATTTTAGTTGTATCATTATTGTTATTTAATTTTGAGATGAAATGTATTTCATATTTTAATAGTATGTTTTTTCTTCTCATAGTGTATTTAAATAAATAAATAAATAAATATATATATATATATATATGTTTTTTTTTCTGATACAAGTTGGGAAAAATAATTCCCTTTACTTTTTGTTGAATCTTGTATACTAGTCGCTAACCCCAGGGGATCAGGAACACCCTTTATAAATGTGATTATTTGGTTTGGGTATTACATTGAGAGGGTTTCCATGTTTGGTTTGTCACATTTTTTCTATCATTGGTGCATGTTTTTCCTATTTTTGGGAAGTTGTTATACTGGAGATAGAATTTTCAATAATTGAGAGGTATGTTGTGGGGAGTGTCAGGCTTTCTCTTATCATGATGAGACTCATGTAACTATAGGATGGTAGGGTGTGTGTTTCTTATTTTGAGTTCGTGATCTTATTATTAGTTATTTTATATATGGGTTTCTTGTTTGGACTAAGATTATCTTGTTGTCTCATCATTTAGGTAGTTTCATTGTGTAGCGGTATGTCTCTAAGATGACTTCCATGTGTTCCTCAGGAGGGTGCAATGTATGATCCTCAAGGGAATCTGAATCTATATTAGAGTTTTATAGAAGCTATCATGTAGGTAGATCATGATATCGTACAAAATATATTACACATTCATAACAAAGTTGTTGATGTACAACCTAGAGTTGGAGGAGAAAGTGATCAATCATTGGAGTTTTATTAGATAAGCCACCATCCCTTAGAGGTAAGAATGAACCTTAAGATGTAGAGGAATGACTTGAAAATTTCAATCAGTTCTTTAATTTATAGTATACCCCTATGAATAAAAAGGTAAATTATGTAGGGTTTAGAGTTGAGGATCCCATCATGTGATGGTGATATTCCATGGTAAAGGAATATATACTTGTAGGTTTAAAATGGATGTGTTTCAACACCCTCTTCTTCTTGCATTTTTATGAAGTGTTTCTTATAGTTGAGATCTATTTTAAGTTTCACTCCTTATAGTAGGGAGATAATTTTGTGTTGGTGTACAATAATCGGTTTGTGAATCTATTTCATTTTTATTCATAGGTAGAAGAGAATGAAAAGATAAAGGATCATATGTATTTTCATGGCATGAGACCATATATTTTATCACATGTTTTATGAAGATTAATTTAACCTATACATATATGGAATACAGGAAAATAAGGAAGTTTATGGATATGTAAAACATGGTTGGATATTTTTTCCATCATCTTCCACCTAGTGGTGTCTTTAATAGAACACATGAGAAGAAGAGGAAGTGGAATGATCATCATTGGATTGGTGGAAGTGGTTCTTAGTATCCAGGATCTTATGTACATTTATTCAGAGCATATATAGTACACATAACCTACTATAAGTATAAAATGGTTGAGAAGATCTGATGTTCTTGTTCTGCACCTACGAATATGTATAATAGTTGTTGGTGCTATGGTCAACAAAAAATTTTCGGTGAAAACATGTCTATGCCTCATTATTTTCAAGGATTGTTAGATACAAAGTCTATTGTGGCTATTTATATTCATTAAGGACTATAATGATATAACCATAATCTTTAAGAGTGAATCACGTTCATAAAGTGGATGAGTTTATAGAGGATATAGATATGGGTCCCATGATAATGAGAGCTACCATCTTATGTGTCTTTAATAGATTTTTTTAATATTGGTGAATCCTACTAATTTATAACTTATTATTTTTTTGATATTTTTAAGCATAAAATGGCTCTAATGTCTTTTATTAGAGAGTAGTCAACACCTCTTGGAAATAGGAAAGAATAGGGGTTTTAATTTCCTTGTTCACAATTGATAGTTGATGTAGATTTTTTTGAAATTTCATTGTTCTTGATTTGGATATGTTTGAATTCATCATCATGATGGATTGGATTATCTCTCAAAATGATTTTATTGATCGTGTCATCAACTCATTTTGTTCATAATTACCGGTGGTAGCTCTCAAGTGTTCTTAGGATAGTGGGATCCAAGGTTTGGCCATGCTGGTCATTTCCACCCAGAGAATAAGACTTTTTTTCTACTCTAGAATTTATACTCAATGAAGTTTATTCAATTTTTTATCCTCGATTTTTTTTTCCAGAAATTCATTAAGTTTTCCAATATGATTTTTCTAATCATATGCTAGAGATAGAGTTAGATTTCATGGTTTGTTTTGTTCTAGTTATGCAATTGATTTTGATACCCTCTTATCATATGCCACCAATAAAGATGAAAGAGCTCAAGATTCAGTTAGAAGATATGATGGTGAATAATTTTTTTCACACTAATATTTCTCCTTTCTTATCCCCTATATTATTTTCCAAGTAGTAAGATGGTTCACTTAGACCATGTTTGGAATATCAAAAGTTAAACTAGGTAACAATTAAGAATATATATCCACTTCCATTTGTTGGTGATTTGTTTTAGTAATTGAAGGGGTCAATGTGGTCTTTAAAGGTCAATATTTAGTAATTTTATCATAATCTTATAGTTTGGGAGTCTTATACAATGAATACTACATTCAGGAGTAGGTATGGCCATTAAGAATATCTTGTGATGCTGTTTGGACAAACTAACAGCCCTAATGTTTTTATGGTTATGATGAAAAACATATTCCATAAATCTCTCAACACTTTTTTGGATGTTTTAATGGATGATATTTTGGATAATTTGATATCTAACCATGAGCATGAGAACTATTGGATTTTGGTTAGGGAAATTAGGAGGAGTCACCATTTTTATGGGAATATTTTTGAAATAAAATTTTTAGTTCCAAGATGTGATATTCTGGGGGCACATGACTTTTTAACATGGATTATCAACTTATCCTAAAAAGGTGAAGGCTATATTTTCATGGGATGATCCATGGAATATCTTTGAGATTGAGAGAATCCTTGGTCTTGTTGGATATTATTGATTGTTCATCAAGGATTTCTCTAAGTTTTTGTCACTATTGAATATTCTTACCTAGAAATGGGTAAAATTCATATGGAATGAAAAGTTTCAGTCTTATTTTAATTTCCTAATGTTAATTACAATATCACATTCTATTCTAATATTACCAAATCCATATAAGTTAAATTTTGATTAGTTTAATTCTTTTAGATGTGGTTTTGGTTACGTGCTTGTGAAAGATGATCCTATGATGGAATATGACTCTCGCCATCTTTAAAAACATGAGAATAATTACCCAACTTGTGATTTTATTAATGATAATTTTATTCTTCTGAATAAATGATAGAAGTAAAAACTTTTTTTGGAGTGGTTCATAGTTTGTTTTTTCCATAAGAGTCCGAGTTACACCATTTCTAAAAAGTACTTGAATATCAGATAGAGGTTGTGGTTGGAATTTATTATGAAATTTTATATCAACATCACCAACACCCTAGTGAATGGGAATTACATTATAGATACTTTTAATACAAAATTACCATCAATGTATGTTCTATAATACAAGAATGAGTTGACAAATATTATAATATTTACATAGTGGAACCTATATTCTTAGGATGGTGATTTTGGTATGATTTTGAATTGTGATCAGTTATCATCATCTCTCTATGGGTATATTTTATAGGTATAATAGTAATATGACGAGTTTAGGGAAATTTGGGAAAACCTATATGGTGGGGAGGCCGTTTCTGGTTGGTATATCTCTTTATATGAAATTCATCATTTCGGGGATTGGTTTATCATCCCAGTTTCTATGGGGAGATTAGTTTTGTTAGAATGTGAAAATTATTTTTGGTCCTTTCATCTGGGAATGGTAGAGATTTATTTTGATATTAGATAAGAATTATATTGGCAGATTATAAAGAATGAAATTGATGATTATGTATCCCATTGTTTTACCAGCCAATAGATAAAAGAAGAACATCTGAAACCTTCTGTGATTCTCAAGCCCCATAGAGTTCCGGTTTGGAAATGTGATGAGGTTTACATGGACTTCATTTTTTTTATTTTCATGAACTTATCAATTGAGGAATGCTATATTAGTGGTGATTTATTTGTTGAAAAAGTCATATCACATCAGTCTGATCAAGGAAACCACTAATTTTGATTTCCAAGGTATGATATATATACATGATATTTTTTTGTTACATTGAGTACCCTCTAAAATTATTTAATACATGGATCCTAGGTTTAACTAATGGATCTATAATAGTCTTATAAAATTGATGGGGACATAGGATAACATGTCTCTAGTATACCACCCACAGATAGAAGTCCAAAAGGAGCATTATATTATGATCCTCAATGATATTATCAGTGTATGAATATTTTATTTTGGGGGATAATGGAATATCTACTAGGAAAAGTTGATTTTTTTTATAATTTTTTAGTCATCAATCAGAATGGATCCTTTAGAGGCATTGAATGGTCATCCATATAGGTCACAAAATTTCTATGAAGAGGTGCTTGAGGCCCCTCTTATATGAATGAGCCTTATTAAAGATACACTAGCGAGGATTTTGGATATACATTGACATCTGATTGGATATCATATTCAAAATATAATGTATGTGGATCACTGGAATATTCCATTCTATTTTTCCATTGGGGACTATGATTTATTGAAAATTTCCCCTCCTTTGGGTCACCATCAGCTTAGAAAATAGGGAATGTTGGCTTTGAGACATGTTAGAAAATTTGAGGTCAACAAGCAGCTTGGTATGGTTTCTTTTAAGTTGTAATTTCTAGTAAATTAAATAAGAATTGACAAGGGAGTAGTGGACTCATCTTTTTATAGACTTCATTCTTCCACATGACATCTAAGTGAAGTAAAGCATTATAGTGGGGAGTTTGTAACATCATGTTACCCAATTTCTTGTATTTCTCATAAAACATTTATTTTCCCTCTTTATTTCAGTGGTTTTGGGGATTCTTAGGATGGAGAGACATTTTAAAGGGAATTTAACTAAAATTAATGGATATGTATTTTTTAAAATTAATGGAGTCCATGTATAAACAAGTAAATGGATAAATATGGTGTCCTTTAGAATATATAATTTTGTCTTTCCTATGCATGATTTCACATCATGAAATTTTTAAACATCCTAATAATTTTATTAGTCTTGGTTCAGGAATTGGTTCACTGTGTGAATGGTTTACACATAGTGAATCAGGTTCATGTGTTCAAATGGTCAAAATATTGATTTTTATTTTGAGGTGGAGTGTTTTTCAATAAAATTTCTCAATTTAAAAATTAAAATCATGAAACTATTTCACACCAAACATGTTTTGTAATTTTAGGTTTTGATTATGAGGCACAAATGATTTAATTTTAATTCAGTTGTATTCTTAACCCCTGAAACCTAAGAGATATCCCGATGGTTTTAAGGATCTCCACTCATCCATGATCATTTTTTAGTGATTTATATTCATTGTGGTTGTGGTATATTGATTCTTTTGTTCATTGAAGAACCGTTGTGCTATACTTATGTATCCTTTGAGCATGGATTATATGATTCCTGATCCTTTATTGATATATTTCATGATATTTATTTAGAGGTTGATCCCTTTATTGGTTGTGTTTCAACATGAGTGTTCTTTGAGGTATGTTATGATATATCCTATCCACTATACCTTTATTCTTATTGAATTATTCTTGGATTTGAGGATTTATTTTTGGTCCCTCATTGTTTTCATTTTTTTTCTTTCATGCTAGTTGATCTAATTGAGGGCTTGTGCAACCCGAGTTTGAGGTAGTGGTTTAATCTCTATCCTATGTTTGACGAATTACATTGCTCTAGATTTAATTTTTTTTACAAATACATTTTCATTATTGTTTTTTTTGCATGGAAATAGGTTGCAAAAAAAGTTTGTTTTCCCCTCTTTTGGTAAAGGAAATGTTATTTTCAAATAATTGTGAAAGGGATTTATGAAATCATTTTAAATGAATCATATTGCTGAAATTTATTTGAAAACATATATCATGGAAAGACTTGGGTACTTAGGTGGAATGTGTAGTAATGGGCCTCATCTATTCACACTATAAATGGGTTCACTCATTGGGTATTACTATACTCCCTAATAGAATTTATCTGGGTTATTGAAAGACATTGTTGGGAGTTTCATATTCTTAGTCGTTTTTCTCCTATATAGATTGGATGCATATGTATAGAGTCCTATTACGCTTGATTTTATATGTATGGGTCTGAGTGTCCTAGATAGACTGACTTTTTTGATCCATGAAGTGATGTTTCTTGTTCATTGGTATGTAAGAAATTGGATTTGATATAATATGTGATTTATTCTTTTATTGGAATGATTGATTTATTCTTTTATTGGAATGATTTGATGTATATGATATTTTTTGAAACTATTTTACCTGAACTATAAATAATTATGGAAAAAGGGGAAGTGATTTACAATAATTTTGATATAACATCTACTTAACCATTTATCATGACTTTTTTTATTTAAATTTTATCATGTTTGGATTTTTTTTATAGAGACTTGATTCAGAAAACTTGGGTGGGATCCTACTGATCCTATTTAGCTCACACCCTCCACACCCATTTGGTAGTACGTAGATCATTGTATGTATTTATATACTAGGAAAGGAAAGGCACCACCGTGAGGAGGTGAGGTTTATGTCAGTTGTTTCTAGGTACATAGTACTAAGATTGTGGGAGTTTTTCCATGATACCACATGGTGTAGCTACATCGGTTTTAGTTTTCCTTTATAGATGTACTTAAATATTAGAGATTGTTAGCTATATTTGAGTTTACAGTTTTATTTATTTTATTTAGATAAATAAAATGATTATTTGTTTCATATTATTACATTTATTGTTTTAAATTATATATATATATATATCATGTTTCCTATATTACTTTGGGAGAAATTATTCCCTCGGGTGGTTGCTGATGCTCAGGTTCTAGTCACCAGCCCATGGGGATTGGTAACACCCTTTATGTATGTGTTGGTTCGTGTTAGTTACCTAGTTTTAGAGAGTACCAGGTTAGTGTATTCAGATAAATTATCTTACCAGAATTGTACTTATGTCATAAATATCATATATATTCATTAAATTGATAATTATATACAACCATAAGAATTTCTGATGGTAAAATAATTATATCGGTTCACGAGTTGGTAGTCTGTTGTACACATGAACGATGGATTAATTTCAAATTGGATGTTAGAATGATATGTATACATGTTATTACATTAACATAAAAATATCTCATTATGTGTAATATAATTTTTTTAATTACTAAATGCACATATAATATTTTAAAGAGGTATAAGAAGAAATAAAACATAAAAATTCATTGAAAATCATTACCCCTTCTTCGGAAAACCACCTTATCCTTAGTCCTCAAGCTGTATAAGATTGGTTTTATGCAAAAAATAATATTTCCATGTCATGATTAAGAATTTTAATTATTTTTCTGATTAGTTCTTGGATTATATAGAGAGCTAAAATGGTTTTTTTGAATATAAGATAGCCACATCCCTTTTATAAGTGCAAGGAGGGTCATTATTAGAGTTTATAAAATAATTAAATTAATATAAATTAAATTTTATACTCAAGAGGATATAAATTCACATAATTAAATGATAATATGATTAAGGCTCTTAATATCATAATCTAATAAATTTTTTACATTTTTATATAATGTATTTACCTTTACCTTATTGTTTTAATCACATGTTTACCCTTTTGACAATTACTGTGATATAAATGTTATTTTACTATTTTTTGGTTCAATATATACTCAATAAAATGAAAAATGACTTATAAATTTAGAGTGTTTGGTATTTTAAAAAATATCAAATTCTCTTGGAATGAGGCATGTTTTTTATGAGTTTTAAAACATTTTTTTAAAAAAATTATTATAAAATATTAATAATATCAATTATGATCTATTCATTTAAATTGAAATTAAATTAATCAACGTAATAATGGAAATATAACATAAAATTTAAAAAAATCACTAAAATATCATATTTATATAAAAAATTATTAGGAAACAATAACACATCCAACAAATATTAATTTTAAATTTTTTAAAATATATAATCGACTTATTTACTTGTTGAACAAACAATAGTCGACATTACATAAGAATTTAAGGAAATAATTTCATCACATAAAATTAGAAATAAATTATATTCATAATAATAAAAAAATCATGTTCAAGATAAATTTTTATATCCAATAAATATATATATTTACTTACATCTTTGTTATGAAAACATTTTTAATATGTTATTTTGACATTTCTAGCCTTACACAAGAATTTCAAAAGAATTTGGATAAGTTATAATTGATATAACTTTAAAATTATAATATTTAAATAAAAATAATTAGTAATAATTAATATTTATCAAATAAATCTATAAAATACTTCTCCTTTATCAAATTTTATCATTTGGGTAGCATATTTGACATTTCCATTGAAGTTCAAGAACTGTGTTGGAACTGGATGTGATTTTCACATTTATACTGATTTTTTTATAAAATTTTACTTATATTTGTATGATATTTTTATTATATTATGATAAATTATATGTTCTATACGTTTAGAAAGTTTTTATATAATATTTTTTTCATGGAGATATTATAAAAGATACCGTATTTTTTAAAAACTATATGTTTTTCTATTCTCAAAAAAAATTACTTCTTCAGAAAAATATCAAAAAAACATAATAGGATACATTTGAAATGATGAATAGAAAAAATATGTTCATTTAATAAAATTAGTTTCATATAAGTGACATAAATTTATTTTATTATATTATCATAAAACCAAAAGAAAAATAGTTTTAGAAAAATATTTTTGTTAAAAGAAAAATAAACATAAACAAAAAAACAAGCATAAATCTAATTCATGTGTAATTAGTTACCTTATTTATTACTAAATGATTATTATCTTAATATAATATTTAATTAAAATAATAATGCAACTTATGAATGAATGAAATTATAGTTTAACAAAAAAAGTTATTTTTCAATAATTATTAAAAAGTCATTATTTTCAAAAACATCCAAAAAATTCAAACTAAGATAATTTGGATATGTTTATTTTAAAAATAATATCATTTTTATCTCGTATAATTTCATAATTTTTTATAAATAAATTATAATATTTTCTTAGAAAAGATAATTGAAATCATTTTTGATGATAACATATTTTTGAAGAATAAAATTACCATACTAAAAATTGAGAACATATTTACTAAGTATTAATCATTAAATTTGTATGGAGTATAATATATACATATATACATATATATATATATATATATCAAAAAATATTTTATCCTATTTTTACAAGAAAATTAAACATATAGGTTATGATTATATTATTTAAATAATAATATATCATGGGCAATTTAACCACGATGTTGCGTGTTGTATATATTTTTGAACATAGTGTTATTATAAAATAGTTGGATATTAAATTATCCCCTACTTTAATAAATTGTGTACTGAAGAATTAAACACCAGATTGGTAATCAAGGGTTTTATATTTTAAAATACCTTTTTTTTAAATCCCACACCATTAAGGGGATTAATAAAATTTCTTTTAGAAAAGTGGAAAAAGAAATAAAAAGGATTATTTGAACAAAACATACTAGGATTCAAAATTAGAAAACATTTGTGGGAAGTGAAAATATGGACATTTTCAAGAAACTAATATCCATATAATAATGATTAGGTATAGATAATATTGATCATAAGATATTTAATGATCGTATGAATGTTAATCATTATCATACCATAAATTAATTAGGTGTGGAAAAGAGAATCGACTCATTCAAAAATAAGGTAATATGGTAATAATTTTGTTTCAAGATCAATTTACACTAGTTATGGAATAATTTTACCAAAAAGAGTAATGGTATATGACAATATACTTACAAAACATGTCTAATCTCATCCATTAATCAATTTCCCCAAAATATCATCTTTTTCTTCAAAATATGGTTATAAAAGATGAAATTTTCATTCCCAGATCACCAAAATAAACATCATATTGAGCATGAGGTATGTAAAATGATGAAAATTATATTTATCCAATCTATAGAAATTATCAGAATTCAAATTATTTAAAAAAAAGTAATATTATATAAAAAATGAATAAATCATCATACAAATAAATATTACATCAATTTACAAAATTCAACTTTAATACCCAAATATAATTTTTTTTTAAATAACCATCCATCAAATTCATTAAAATACTCATAACTACTATAAAAAATGATTAGAATTATTTGATCACATATTATTCACAGATAAAAATAAAATTTACCTATAAATAATATCAATCAAAAATTTATATCCCATAATCATATAATCTATAATATATGATAATATTTTCAACAAATAACATGAATCCCCATAAAGATACATTTAAGTAATATATTATTTCAAAATATAATTCAACCTTTAATCCTAAAAAAATTCCATCATAACCACAAAGAAAAAATTAAATTTACTTTAATCAAATATGGTACCAAAATAATAAAAAATTTATGATATAAAATAAACCACTTAGTCAAAAAATCACTTTTTAATCCCATGGTAATATACGTGACATAACATATGTTCCCAAATTTTAATAACCACTAATTACCTCAAAATCAAAAATCATATAAACCATAATGTCTGTCAATTCCGTTAAACTTATGTCCATAAAATAAAAAACATTATTCCTAAAATAAACCTTTCACTAAAAATCATACTTATCCCTAGGGATATATTTCTATAAATCTCAACCAAAATACACCTAATCATATTAAAATACAAAAAAACCTCAAAATATTTGAATATTCATTTTACCATATGATCATGTTTAAACATATAAACTCTTGATGGTATACATAACTTTTAACATAACCTCACATGAAAATATCATAACCTCCAAAACTATCTTAACAGTGATCTATTACAAAAAAAATTAAATCTATAATTCCATTTTTAAATAAGAATTTAGTTTTCAAACATTCCCAAAGATCATTTTAGGTTTATATTTTTATAGAATAATTTCATAACTATTACATAATTCACCATTAAATATTATTTTATAAAAATTATCTTAGTATATATTTTTAAAACAATACAAAATCATTTAAATAATAAAAATAAAATTTCATTAATGAAAAATATTTATTCTTTTAAACATGAAATCATATTTATTTATAATAAAAAATAATCACTATCAAAAAATTGAAACTCTCAGATGAGAATAAAAATATGTGTATGGGAATTAGAAATAAATTTCAAATAAAACCTTTAGTCCATTTTAAATCCTTAGAGTCAAAAGTGAGAGTTTTACTTTAACAAAATAAACCTCAAGATAAATTAATCATATACATACACAATAAATCAGCAATGCTGTACAAATTATTTATTAAAATAGTATGTATGAATTCTTAATGTCTATATAATAATCATGAGGGTTTCATAGTAATCATTAGAACCCATGAAATACAATTTCTTAAAAACATAATTTTTTACATTGAAAGATCATAATATTTCCATTAAATAAATATCGTTAACATAACATTTGAAATTAATTATTTCCATGAAAAATAATTATAAATACAAGAAAATTATTATAGTTTCATAGGTACATAATATTCATATAACCCTTACAAAATCATATACAAGTGGAAAAAAACATAGTAAATATCTAATATAATTATCAATAGATAATAATCATTACCCAATTCAATACTGATCTCTTATGGGCTCACCCAATCCTAAAAAATTTCTAAAATAATTATCATGAACTATAAAATTTAATCTCACACCATTTCATAATAAATACCTTGAAAAATATTTTGATCCCTTATGTGAAATAATTTTAGATATTGAATTACCCATTTTTTTACAAACATTTTGAAAAATAAAATATATATAACAAAAGAAAGGAGGGATTTTAGTTGAATAAAACATGAATGATTATAAATGAATATAGATATCAAATAATGGTTTTGGTGGGAATAAATTTTATGGTTATGGTGGGAATAATTTTTTTTGATGATATATACATTAAAATTGAACTTTATTATTCCCTTTTATAAAGAAATTAAAAACACTCTATAATACAAAAACTAAAATGATTCCTTCTAAAAACCATTAAAATAAATAAAATTGACATATAAAACATCATATATAATTCATTTATGTTCATATACATATAATATATCATATTTATACAAATATGGACATGGAAGATAAATATTTCGAAATATAGATCTTTAAAAATATTTAAAACATTTTTTTATGAAAAAGTATCCCTTACCTCGAGTCCGACCTGCCAAATATATTATTTATCATGATAAATAATGAGTGTATATTAATTATTAATATTAATAATAAAATTTTTCAATTTTATTATTTCTTTTATTTTATTTGTTACAATTTTATATTTAGTAAATTATTCAATTTTGTTCAAGTCAGATGCTTTGAGAATATTTAGATAAAATGTCAAAAATGTTTTTTTTCAGGTTGAATATGGTCAAAGAGGAAATTCTTCCATAAAGTAGAGAATAATAATCATTACATAATAATAATTTTTCTACATAAATAATAATTTTAAAACCAACTATAAAAAATGGTTATGAAAATGATCTACATTACAATTATTGACACGATAAGCGGTACATACCCCTGAGTCACATTTCAATTTTTTAATGAAGATTATGGATGTAAGATAAGTATTATTTTATATTTTCATAATAATTATTTTAAAATAAATATAATATTTATTATTTATATAAAATCATTTATTACATACATTTTATATGGTCTTGAAAAATGAATCACATCACTTCATGGAGGTGGTAATCCAGATGTACACATGAACAACATTATCACATTTCAATGGATGGAATGGTAAGAAATTATATGATTTTTTCATTATATAATAGTAATTTATTAATTAATATCACATTTTAACAATAAATTCATCATTATATATAACTATAATTGGTTGTGAAGATAAAATATTTATATCGGTCCATGATATGATAGTTAGTCGTACACAAGAATGATTGATTAATTTCCCATTTAATAATAGAAAGGGATGGATATGGGTTATTCCATTAAAATAAATTCATATGAATATATGGATGATAGTATTTTTATTATTCCATAATGTTTTATAATATTTTAAGGATTTAAAAGAATAAATAAAACTAAAACATTCTGTTAAAAGGTATAACTCTTCTTTGGAAAGCCTCCTTTTTTACACCATAATCTATAAAGGATTGGTGGCAAAATAATACCTCTACATTGTGGGTAAGGATGTAGATAATGTATTTGGGTGTGTATTGGTTGGGATAGAGTGCTAAAATTGTGTTAGGAATAGAGGATATGAGCATCTCTTTTATAAGTGAGGAGATGGGTATTTTTGGAATATCATTAAGTATTAAATTAATAAAAATTATTTTTAATGATCTAAATGATTTATATAGATATTATTAGAATATAGGAAGATTATGGGTATAAAAAATTCAATCCAATATTTTTTTTAAACGTTTAAATTATGTTTTTACCCTCATTTATTAGTTTTAATCCCACATAAACCCATTACACAATTATTGTGATATCAATGATTTTTAAAGCTTAGTGGTCAAGAATGATACTATAAAAATCAAAATGACTCATAAATACACCATGAGGGATATTTATAACCATATATCATTTATTTTTCAAATTATATTATTTTTATGAATTTTAAATCATTTAATAATATATTACGTATTATTGAATATCATTAATGACCCTTTTTGAACTATTCAATTACGTTAAATTTATTGTAACAATGATAACAAATGAATTCAAATAAAATCCATAAAAAATTAATATGTTATATTTAACTATAATAATTATTATACACTATAAATAACACATAAATTAATATATTTACAACTTTTTAAAAATCAATTACTTCATTTTTCTACTACTTGAACAATAACTGAGTCAGCATTGCATAATAATTTAAGGCAATTATTTCATCACAAAAAATATAAAAAAATTTAACAAAAATATTAATCATAAAATAAACATTTAGTTTCAATAATTATTTATATTTAATCACATTTATGTCTTGAACAATTAATTAATATCATATTCTGACTTTTCTTTCCTTGTGCAAGAATAAGAAAAGTATTTGGATAAAAAACTTGTGATATAACTCCAAAATTATAATATATACACTAAAATTGTCAATAATAATTCATAATTATTAACCGTATAGATGAAGTACTTATACTTATCAAATTGTTTCTTTAAGGGAAAAGATTTGACCTTTTTAGTGTTGCACAAACACTACATTGATGATAAAAATGATTTTTATATTTTTCATGAAAAAATTATTATTTAGTTATTTTTGAGTTATTTTTTATGATATTTTTTTATTATCATACATGGTTCATTTCATATGTGTAAAAATATTTATGTTAGAATAATATACCAGTGATATATATATATATAAACAATATCTCATAAATATTGTATTTTACTATTCAGAAAAAATACATTGTTCAAAAAAATATAAAAATATCATTCAAGGATAAACATGACATGGTGAATCCAAAAAATTATGTACATTACATTGAATTAAATTCCAATAAGTGATATAAATTTATTTAATTATATATGGGAAAAATAAATGAAGAAACATTTTGATAAATATGCGTTATTCTGCCAACAAATGTACTTGTACAAAAAATACATTATAAACATAATTTATATATAATTTATATTATTATTTATAAATAGATAAATATTATCTTAATTTAATATCAAATTTAAATTATAAGGGGGCTATTTATTGAATGAAATGTTAGTTTTTTAATAAAATAACTATTTACAGGAAAATCAATCTTTTCACAAAAATCTCAAAATTTCACACTAAGATAATTTTGATATGATAATTTCAAAAATGATATGATTTTTTTAAAAAATAATTACTAAAATTTGAATATAATAATTATAATATTCTCTCATAAATATAAGTAAAACCATTTATGAATAAACCATATTTTTGAAAAAAAATTACTTTACTAAAAAGTTGAGTATTTATTACATATTAACTAATCAATAAATTTGTATGGAAGAGGAAATATATATATATATATATTAATATGATAATTCCAATTTTTACCTTCAAATATAATAAATGGGTTATAAATATAACATTTTAATAAAAATATATCATTGTTTGTTTATTCTTAGTGTTGTGTATTGTATATACTATCGAGCATAGTGTATTTTAAAATATCGACATCATATCATCACCCCCTATTTAATAAACCGTGACATTTATATTTCATCTTCAAAATCATAATTAATTGTTTAAAATTTGAATATACATTTTTTAAAACTCACATTATGAAAAGGGTAATAACATTCATTTCTAAAAATGGAAAACTATCATGACCTAGCACATAGGGGGCCGATTGGCCATTGGAAATATATGTTTTCCCATCCTAATCGAACCTACAATAAGATATGAGCTAAATGAAATTACTGATAAGGATTAAATGAAATGGGATAACTTATCCCAAGTACAATTATCCACTTATAAAACATTCTCCATGAAAAAGTGTGGTGGAACAGAAAAAGAGAGTAACATCTAGAGTAAAACCATGCTTGAAATAAACTCTAAAGAATATATCAAAGTAAGATAGTATAAAAAATAGAATAATTGGGTAAAATACATTCCCATGTTGAAATAAGGTCCCCAGGAAAAAGAAATACTAAATAAATACAAGCTTTTGACCTCCATGTTCAACAACCCAACTCGGCCTATGTACTCAGGTATCACTGTTCTCCACTGATGTCACTATTGAACACAACGTCTTCTGCAAAAGACAAGAAATATTCAGGAGAATCCCATGAAAGGGTGAGTATAAACCTTCCCATTTGGATGCACTATGAACCACAATGTCAGTAATATAATTATACAATCATAGTCATCTCATCCCATAGAAAGAGAGAAAACAAGAACCAATATGTAACATCCCTCTTATTATAATTATCTTCATAAGGTGGGAGGAAATTAGTTGAAAAAAAACATCCCCAAGATTAAAAAGGATGGAAATAAATGACAGGGGATTCATTTATAATTGGGGGATGATTTTCCCTTTGAATAGGAAAAAAACAACCAAAAAAGACATAAAAAATAAACTACTACATGATGCATGAAATATATGAAAGGAAACTCCATGAAAACCCATTTATATCAATCCCTACTACAAATAGTACCACATCAGAAGATAATAATCAAAGTACACAGTGGAAGACAACCAAAAAAACTTAATGACAACTACATAACTCCAAGCTGCAACATGGTATGTGCTCCAATCTCTAAAAAACAACCTACGTATCACTAAGAACTACTAGAGAAGTTTGATATATTACATTTTCTTGTATATCTATAAATGATATCTACAATAGAACCAAAGTTCTAAAGTATAGGTGAGTAATGAATCTCAGTAGGCTTTCCCCAAATGACTTATATAATAAAAAAACAATGATAAAATATGTTATCAAAATTATATAAATAGTATTATATAAAAACATTTCTAAGAAGTTTATATCAAAATATAAACTAGTACTATAACCAAGCATTTTTCAAAAAACAATGTCAAGTTCCAATGAAAACAAACAAACAATTCTCTAAAACCTTTTATTAAAATCCATTTTGGAATAATCCATTCCTTTCTATGAAACCACAAAACCAACCGTGCATGAAACATGGACCTACCTATACTCGTGAGTGGTGATTCATCCATCATATAATCTATCACATAATGGACCACTTTGATGGGGGTACTTCATACCCATAGTAGTACAAACCTTTTGATAGGGGTACTTTATGCCCTTATGCATCAAAATGCATATAAACACATGCCACCCAACAATTCCAACCCATGCCAAACCCAAGTGCACCCAATACATTTCAATAAAGAAACATTTTTATTTAAAACCATTCCATAAAACCTTTTTATAAATCCAAGCCTAAAACTAAATTTTAAATCATTATTATTAAATCAAACCAGAAATAATTTCACACCAAAATTTCATAATTGTCACAAAAAATAAAAACTATCACTATACATGGTTTCTAACATTATTTTCAAACCAATTTAGAAAAGAAATTCAATTATAAAAATCAAATTTTAAATTAAGCCTTTATATTCTAAATGAAGGAGTCGGGAGTGAAGACATCTACCTTTAGTTTTATGGTGAAAATGGACAACTACACAAAAAGGCCCATGGTAATGGGTTGAAACACCAAAACCCACATTATATATCTTCACTTAAAATAAAAAAATCAAAATATAGTCATATTTTATATATGCTACCTTAGATGTATCCACAACGTATGTACATATAAAAATGAAGAGATATGGAGAAGTAAATCTATGGATAAACAAGGGGGAATCTCCTCTAACCTAAGACTTCTTACACATAAAATGTAATGCTTGCCTCTGTTTTGGTGTTGGGGTCTATACCCTTCCCTTTGGTTTTAGGATGTGAATCTTATGGACTCTTTAGAATGATAAGGTGGTTCTCACCCATTAGAACAAGGTGCATGAATCCTACCCACGATAGTGTTACTACACAAAGTATGAAGCTCTCCTTAGAGCCAGATGGAAAAGAAACTAAGCTCTACTATTGGGAATCCCACACTAGCGAGCTCACCATGGGTTCTCATGATACTTACAATCATGGAAATTATATGAAACACCATGGCCAAAAAAAATTTCACTGAGCTTCTACCTAGACAATATCGCACAACAAATGGGCACATGTCTCATCAACAATGATAGGTGGGAAAACACCAAGCACCATGGTCTATCTACAGTTAGGGGGTCTAGCTGTACACCACCTCGCTAACCTGACACATATACTAACATGACCACATAGTTCACATCCACCCCTAGATAGACTGTTCTACATCCTTCTATAGCATGTTTCATACAAGGTTGACATCGATCATGTGTGGATACAAAAAAAAATAGAGGAGGGTAAACTCATCCAACCATGAGAATCTAGAAACGAAAATCACGTGGAATACCCTATGTGTATTTTCTACTTTGGGATTGATATTAGTCAGAACTAGAAAACACAACCACACTACTAGTTGCATCCATACTATGTATGGTTTGTAGGAAAACAATCTATACTATAGAAACATTGTATTGTATAACTATACATCTACAAGGTGATTATAAGAAATTTTCTCCACTTCTCATCCTCACCCTGAACACACAGGTTAGAGGGAATCATCCACCACACCTCAATACTATTTTCTTTGGGTGGCATTGACTAACCCACATAGTTTTATCCGCATTAAAAAAATGTTTCTTAGTGGGGGAAGGACATCTCATTCCTATGAATTCGAAGCTACATCAAGAAATACCAATACATGGTTTTACAAACACCCCGTATCACCCTAGTTTAAGCCTCCAGAAAAAATAATATATAAAAGAGGGTCCAAAACCACGCATAAAAAGTGTCAATGTAGAATGTAAGAAGGAAACAAGGTGTACCTCTATTCATCCTCAAAGCTTTTGGGTCAAAGGCCTCTATGACCTGCTACCATCCTTGATCGCATCATCCATCTCCCCAATCCTGGTGTGGACCAACTCTTGCTATTATCCAAGATCCTTCACCTTATCTGCCATCTCATATAACTACATGCTACAAGTGACGTATCTACCAGGGTGGCCCATCATCTTGCCCCATCTCAGTAGCAATGTAGGTTAGACAATCCCTAAAAAAATGTCCCATGACATCACAAGCATAACACCTCCTTTCATATAGTTTACACGATCCTTAAAATTTTTCCTATGCTACAGGACCACGTGCCTATGTTTGAGAATGGCTATACCTCCCATTCCATGATCCTATCACCTTTCATCTTCTAGATATTGTAGATTTCCCAGCCTCGTGACTACCACCTTAGGCCACATCCACCAGTTCCTCCAAAAAGAAGATCTCTACTACAAGATCTCCCTTAAGCTCTCCAACATAGGTGGGAGTGCAAAATGAGATCACACACACCCTAATATCCTAGTGTAAGACCTTCTCAAAGGTATTTTCTATAAAAAACTATCCCTGAATCATATCATGGGATTATCGCAATTGGTCTATGAACCTCTCTGAAAAATTATCCACTATCATGCTTCCCTATTGAAGCTATAAAAGCTCCTGGATATGCACTAATCTCAATGTGGCTTGATAAAAATATTCCCTAAAGAGAATCTCAAACTCCACCCAAGTGAGAATCCTCTTGTCATGATATTTTATCATCAAACTCAACCATCACTCACCTAAACCCTGTATAAGGCTCACCGCTAGGACCACAATCTGATCGAGAGTTGTCCTTAATAAGTGGAAAACTAACATGACTGCCTCAAGAAAGTAATATTATTCCTAATGGGATTGATCCCCTCAGAACCTTATAGGTTGCTGCCTCTAGAAATTATGAAATTCATCCAGCCTATTCATATATTCTACTTGAATTGTCATCACAACCAGCTGCTCAATGGGTGGTGGATTATTTGGTTGAACACCCAGAGGTAACACCTCCGAACCAGTTCCCTGCTCCGAAGCCTCAACATAGGGTGGATGGTCATCACAATCATGTTGTAGAAGCATATCTTGTTGTCATAGAGGTGTAATCCTAAAGTATAATCCAGGAGTACCATAGTTAAAGAGTATATTTGGGGTGCTGACTCAAGAAGGAAAAGGAAATAAAAGAAAAATATCAGTTATATATGATTCATGTACCTTTTATTTCCACTATGACCGGTGTTCTAATATACTTAGTTGAATAGTAGGTTATCTTATTTCTAGTTAATGGAAATGTCAGCTGGCACACAAACATTGGAATGTCTAGCCTAAGATCCAAACTTGAAATATCCCAACATTATTTCTATGCCAACCAACCAAATCCTCTTGAGTGGAAAAGTATGATTAACTTAAAAAATAATGAACTTCCTCTGATACAATTCTCTAAAGACCCGGACCATGACAGGAACTAGCAATAACTCTTCCCATGCCCAACTCCATTGGTCTGGGGTTGGAAAAAAGGCCCAATGGAATAAATAAACTCAGGGAGTCCACTGCATATAGTACATGTATGCACACACCAAAAAACACCTCAATGAAAAAGTGCAGACATATAAAAATATGAAACAAAAATTCACAAATATATATATATATATCTCAATATAGATTACAGAAGAATTATTGAAATTAAATGGGGAAAACAAGTTCCAACCAAAATAATACTACAAAAGTGTCCGACCTGCTTAAAAGGAGGGCATATCTATCAAAAGTAACTACCAAAAAGTCCCTTGGCCCAACTCTGGTAAACACCTCATTCTATTTAGATTTCCAAGCTCTACGAACCATGGGTCCTCCATATAATCTATTGAAAGTATTTTTATCTACATAAGTCACAAAACATGTGTGTTCAAAACTCGTGCAGGGGTGAGTAAAAAAATACTCAGTAGGCACAACAAACCCCCAAAAAGAAATGGGGGAACTGAATGGCGACAACACCCTTGACCTAGTTAGAGGGAAACCTCATTGGGAGATAAAAAACATATCTAATCATCCTCAGCTATACAATACAAGTTAGATAAGTCAAATAAGAATACCCAATAATAGAGAAATGAAAATACTCCATCCCACAGCTTGATCCCACAAGAGAGTGATGTAAACTCATCCAAACACAATAATCTTGACATAGTGAAAAGATGAACTTCTCATAAAGTCATCACAACCTATAGAAATATGGTGGACTCATCTATAAATGAGAATCTAAACCCATAAAAAACATGTCATACCCTACACGTATTCACCTCCCATGAAAGGAGAGTAACCAAAATTATGGTACAAGTATAAAAGTGGAAAGTATACTCAGTCCTCAAGAGGTGTCAAACCAGAATGTGACAACACAACACATGCTCTTAGAAATATCAACCAAAAAAATTGATATCAGATTCCATGTCTCATGCAGTTTCGACCTCATAGTCAATAACATGATTATACTCGAGGCTCTAAAGGAAAACACAAAACCAAGAGAACACACTCCATGAGATCTATCATCCTCGATGGAACCTGTATAATGAATATACTCCATCAGGAATAGATCTACCATTCCAAATTTTATGCCTAAGAGAACACGATCCATTAGGAATAACATATACCATCTAGTTCAAGTTCCCAACACAAAAGGTTTGTCCATAACTAACTTGCACCCTACGCAAGGATAAAGAAACCATGGTGTATTGGACCATTCTTCACCACTACCATGCATTTGAGGGATCACTACTCCAAAACTGACCCAAAAATCCTCTGTAGCTCCTTCATGGAGTGGATTGAACCTCAGTCTGTCAATAGAGCACACATTCCTAACTAGGCATCACACATATCATGTGAAGAAGACCGATCCTTAGATATATCCTTAATGTATGAGGGATTTTACGCTCCAATTGAAGAATATATCCCCACTGAAACATGGAGATGGGGGAGTTATACTCCCTAGACGAGTACCCATACCCTCGAATGATAGTAGAGTACTACTTAGAGAAAGGAGGAAGCACACCCTTTTGAGACAGGGGAGTACAACTTCATTGATTGAGGACTCACACCCTAACCCTGTAGGGGAGTACCACTATGTGGTTCAAGGACCCACACCCTGGTATGTTAGTGGAGTACCAAATCTACCAGCTAGTTTGTTAATGGGAACCCACACCCTTGTATAAAAGGCGTTTACCAACCCCAGGCTTGGGAACCTTCTCTTTAGCATGACAGGGGAGTATGAACAATGAAAACTCATTTATTATGGTGGACCCACACCCTGGTATGAGAAGAGAGTACTGACCACAGGCTAGAGGACCTACTCCCTTGAATGACATGGGATTACCGACTCTTCTGAAACATCACGTATGGAGGACCCAAAACCTAGAACGATATGGGAGTTTTGACATGAAGGATATATGACCCACACTAAATCCTAGTAGGGAAGTAACCAATTTATTTATATGTCACATATGGAGGACCCGCACCCTGGTACGTCAGGGGAGTACTGACTCAATGGAAAGAGGACATGCACCCTAGTCTAATAGGGGAGATCGCACTATATCTGGCCAATATGTATGGAGGGACCACACCCTGACATGGTAGGGGAGAACTATACAAATTTATTAATGCTATGGGGAACCCATTACCTAAACCATTGGGGGGAGTACCAACAGTTCCAAAAGTCTATCGATGATTCCTACTATCTCACGTGTCTTCCCTAAATACAAAAGCCTAAGGAACTCAATCACCACACCTTGATAATATCTGCTTTAGGAGGAACTAACTCACCGACACTATTTCATGTTGTGTCACAAGGACACATCTTAGTGGGGAAATTGTTCCTCTTCCTTGTGAGTCCAAGGATATACCAAACCACATTTCATCCCAAATAACAACCCAAGGGTGATAAACCCCCATTCCCACGATGTGGAGAGTCCTGTATCTACTAGAGAAAAGAGGTAAGGGAAAACCACACCCAGATGCCACATGGTAGTACCAATCCCACAGTCTCTCTTTAGGAACCACACAAATCTCTAGCATTTTTAAATCAGTAATAAGGATAGATTTAACCTTATCATACTTCCTATAGTGTCTTTGTCCTAGGTAGGGGACCTACACCCTGTTCCAACATGGGAGAACCACCGTATTGGTCTGAATAGTATAGGGGGACCACATCATAATGCTTAAGGGAAGGGTACCAACCCTAATTTCAACCCAATGATTCACCTTGATCACTACTAATGATTTGATCCTCTACTAAATCTTCTTGATTGAAATGTGCCTCCTCATATCTCGTACGCTGAAAAAGAGGCCACCATCACATTCTATAATGAAAACACTCAGGATAGGAAGATCACAAGACTACATCTGAGTCCCATATAGGGAGATATAGAAGGAAGAAGATCCTAATTATATCCCATTAGAGTACACAATATGAATTGGGGCACACATACCATGTTAGTCCCCCAAGAACCTAGTTATGAATATGGTCTACATGGTTTCCATCACATGTAGGGTTACACGATGTGTATATAAGGTACATGGTGTGTCCCTCTTCATCTAGACCCAAGCCTTGTAGTTTAACCAGTTTCCTTATATTAGACCCATATCTGTATACTTTGACCATGTGTTAGTACTTGTCCATGTTTTCGTACATGGATATCCTAATCGATGTCCCATGGTCACACGGTTTGGGGCACTACACAGAGTGTAACCCCGATACACCGTGTGTAGTACCAAAATTTCACCTTCCCCGAACAGAAATGGCTACACGGTGTGAATCACTTAACTAAATTTCATGTATATGGTACATCTTATCTTGAACCACAACCCAAAACATCCAATTCACCCATATTTGAAAAATAAAAACATAGATATTTACCAATCAGGGATCATAAAAAATTTCAATAGGGATCTAGAACATTAGAAGAACCCATGAATGGCACTGGGAGTAAAAATAAAAACCTCCTACCTCATGGGTGATATGTCAGAGCTTTAGTTGAAGAACGGTGCCCAGATAATTTTGTTTCTCGATCCGTTAATGATCTGAGTCAGAAATGGGGACCAGTGGCACTTAGTTTGGATGATTCAACGTTAGTTTTTTTCGTCACCAAATTGGAGAAGATGATGAGAGACTCCCATCATTGGTCATGCACCAAAACCTGAATGGGGAGGTGGGGATTTAGGTTTAGGATAATTAATTATTGCACAATAAAATGACCCCCCAAAAAACCTCCATCCCAAAATCATGGTGCAGACAATTTTATGTCCCTCATATGGTAAACACGATGTTCTAGACTCAATCATAGCCTATGAAATCTGATTCTGGACTTCGTACATGATTTATTTATATTTTAAGAAAAATTTTACATACATGAAAAAATATATTTAATATTTTTAAAATCACCAAGTCGAGGGTCTACAGGCCCTGGATTCTAATACCGGCTCAGTTTATGTCTTCACAATATTATTGAAAATATTCAAATGTTTTATTGGTCAAAATCACGGTCTCAACACCACTATAGAGTGTTTACCTCATATATAAACATTACATATTAGATATTTGTGCCTCTTTAACAATATCCACCAAATTAAGAAAAAATGAAACTAGATGGAAAGACATAACTTCACCTTTCACTTCACATTCAATGTGCATGTTCTATATGACCAACATTAACTATCACTCATCTGAATATTATTTTTCCAACTAAGCATATGGAATTCTTATTAATATATATTCCCCTGAATTTCAATTACTATGTGTATAAATCAAGTAAAATTCAAACATTTGGAGATAATCTATCCAACTTCCTTATTTAATATTGAAAACTTGTTGTGAAAAAATATGTTTTAGGATCATATAATTAGTAAACATAGTGAATTTATCACCAAAGAGGAAATGATGCTATGTCTTAAAATCATGGACTATGAAAGATATCTCTAACTCATTTGATGGGTAATTTTTCTCATGAAACCTTAACTTTATTGATTCATAATCAATAGTATGATCTCCCAACATTATAACACATCCCAACCATAATCTTAAAGAATCACCATACACTAGGTTCCCTTGTCCTGATTCTGGAAAAATCATGATTGGTGTTGATTGAAGGCAAAAATTAATCTCCTTAAAGGATTTTGTAATTCTTTATCCCATTGGAATAGAATATTATTATTTTTCAATGTTAGTTTAGGTGAACCTAGTCATGATAATTTATGAAAAAAGCATTAGTAATATCTAGCCAGACCAAATAAAATCCATATCCTAAAGAAATTATTTGGAAGTTTCCATGAGATAACAACTTCAATATTTTATTTATCCATAATCCCCCTCTTTTAGAAATCACATGACCATGAAAGAATACCTCTTGTTTTAAAAAATCACATTTTGATAATTTGGCATACAACTGAGGGTACCACAAGATTCCCAACACTATTTTTAAGCGTTGCTCATGACCAAACCTTGTCCATAAACACACCATGATGTCATCCACAAATAACACCAAAAAATAATAAAAAATATCTAAAATATGTGATTCATTGATTCCAAAAAAAATTCTTGTGTATTAATAAGACCGAGAGAAATTAAAAAATATTTTTAATGTCCATATCTACTCATAAAAGTTGTTTGTAGGATATCATCCTTCAGAAATCTTAATTGATGATATCTCGATTGTAAGACAATCTTAGAGAACCACTGAGTTCCCATAAATTGATTGAATAGATCATCAACACATGGAAGTTTATATCTATTATTTATCATAACTTGATTAAACTTAGGATAATCCAATCATAAGCTCATAGTTCCACCCACCTTCTTCAAAAATAGGATCAGTGTGATCCACAGAGACATGCTCATCTGAATGAAAACATTTCATTCTAGATCATCCAAATGAACATTAAATTACACTAATTATATTGGTTCTATGCTATTAGATGGAAGGGAAATAATACTATTCCTTAGGAGGAGATCAATTGTGAACTCCACTTCCCTTATAAGTGGTAACCCTGAAAGAATCTTGGAAAAAAACATGAGACTGATCAACCATCGCTATAAAATTTCCTTCCACAATCGCTTCCATCGATTCCAAGGTCAAAGATTCCATCTTTTAATATATTGTTACAACATCTAGTTCTAATAGTGTAGTTTCACCTTCCCTTACATTCTGGTATCCTTTAATTATATTCTCAACTCCATCTTCAGTTGTGATAGTTACCTTTATTTTTTAATAGTAGATGTGATCCTTAACTGTTTTTAACTATTCTATAACAATGATTATATCATAGATTTCCATTTCTAACATAGATAAATCCTATAACATATCAAATCCATCAATAGCTATAGAATATGATCTACCCATGAAGTCTCAAAATTCTCTTTGAGCTAAAGGAGTTTGATGTTTTAACATAGAAGGCATCATCAAAACTATAAAACATATCAAGTAAATAGAATGATATTCAATAAAACAATCAGATTCACCCATATAAAACAAACTTTTGTAAGGTTAGAATTAAAAATAATAGTACCTCATACTGTAGGTTGTCCAGTCTGATCATCCACCATAACCTTCTCAACTCTATATAATTGATTGCTTGCCTCACATTGTTCTCTATTTCCTAGTTGAGATTGCACTAACTAATGTTTCATGGGATCTCTAGAATCCCCATGTTCGGATCTATTCTTAATATGAAATTGATTTTTATTCCCTCACCCCATTGAAGAATAAAAATATTGCAACATCTAAGAAGTGTCTCGAAAACTCGACATTGGTGAACTACAACAATAATGATGATGATTCCCCATATAATTGTAGTTGTTGTCTGCTTTAGGTTGTTCCATATAATATCTATTCATGTGGTCAAGAATACGACTTTGGAAACATCTATCTTTGTTCTTGGGTAATTGTGGAAGGTTCATCAATCTAGATATATACTTATGAGCCGTACTGCCACCTTGGATTTTGGTGTCCCTCTTCTGCATTATCCCATCATTAGTATTACCACTATTTCTCATGGGTATAAAAATACTTATTATTCCCATAGAACCTGATATGTCTTGTTCATCCACATTATCTCTATTGACTATATATATATATATAATATGTGATAAAAAACACAACAGTCTTCGATTGAATCTCCTCCCTTATCCCCTATATAAATATTTGTTCCTTCAAGGATGCACTGAATGCAACCTCAGGAGAAAATTACAATAAATTAATGATTTTAGATACATACATTGTGCCAGAATGATTTTACTACTTTATTCTAAATAAGTATGTCCTTCTTTTAATTCTGAACATATGAGTATATAATTTTTTATTAAACAATTCCTAAAGATCCTCCCATTACATACCTTTGTCAAATTTATCCTAAATAGATAAATTCCATCACTGGAATGAAAGATCATCCAACATATATATTGACTTTCTGATTTTATGGTGTGCTGATGAGATCAAATATTTGATTCAACTTGTTCAACCAAACCTCTTCATTCTCTGGTTTCAAATCACCCAAAAATATGGGTGTATTCTACTTTTGGAATTGGATTGAATGATCTAAATTCATTGGATAATTCCTTACCATCCACTATATATAGTCTGAAATTCTTGGACAATAATCTAAAATAGCGGTTTGTGTACATGTCACTAAGGTGAAACTAGGTTCTCAACAACTTCTTCCAGTTGGCTTCAATGATGCCTACCGAGTTCTATTTTCTATACCAACAAAAAATTACATAAGTCTCAATCTCTATCAACTGAAGTCTTACCTTTAAAATTCTATCACATCATACTATTACAATAATTATTTCCAAAATCTAATTTTACCCTTTTCATAAATTTTTGAAAAATTATCTTCATTTTTAAAATCAATCCACTTTCAATAGGCAAAAAACATTCTATTTTTTAAATAATAAATATAGAAACAAATTTTACATTTTTCATAAATAAAAACATGTTCAAAAAATCATAATTCATTACTCAAAATGAAGTATTAACTCATAGTGGGAGGTTAGTTCTACAATGAATGTCATTATTGTATAATAGGATAGTCCCATGAAAATGATATTCCAATTAATTTTTGTGTCTCAAAATCATTTGTTTACCCAACATCTTGGTAACATGAAATTAATAATAAAAAGGGTTAGCTATATATTTTAAGGCTCTAGACTTCAAGTCCCAACAATCCAAATCCGTACAAAACTAACATAAGGAATGGTGTAGAATGTATATCAACTTCGCGATAGACAGAACTGATGACCACTTGTACACAAAGATATTTGGAAGTAACAATATAGATACCTATTGTAACATCCCTCTTCTTATCACTCTATTTAGAAGGTTAGAGGACATTAATTGTCCTTAAGAGACATCCCCAAGATGCTAGAATCTAGAAATAAATGAAAAGGGATTAATTTTCAATTAGGGGATGATTTTTACTTTGAAAAGAAAAAACCAACCAAAAATCCATAAAAAATAAACTACTACATGATTCATGATATAAATGAATTCAAACTCATAGAAAACCCATTTATATCAATACCAACAAGTAAGAGTACCATAACTAAAGACAAAAATAAAATTACAAAATGGAACAAAACCAAAAAAACTCAAGGAAAACTACATAAATCCAAGATCCATCATTCTCCATGCTCTAATCCCCACAAAACATCCCATTTATCTCTAAGAACCACTATTGAATTTTGATAATTTACCCTTGCCTATATCCTGATAAACAATATCTGCAAAAACACCAATGTTCCAGAGAAAGGGTGATTATTGAAACTCATTAGGATTTTTCCGAATGACTCCCCTACTCACACTATTATGATAGAAAATATTATTACATTTATAAAAATAGTTTATATAAAACAATTTCTAAAAAGTTTATTCAAAAATATTTAAAAATAACACAACCAAGATGTTTTCTAAAAACAATATCATGTTCCAAGGAAAGAAACCAAATAATTCTCTACTCCATTTCGTACAATCCTTTTTGTCATAATCAAATCCTTTACCTATAACCACACAAACAACCATGCATCAAACATAGACTGCCTTATACTTGATAGTGGTGAATCATCCTTCCACTAATCCTTCACTTAGTTGACCACTTTGATAGCTATATTTCAAGCCCATATCTATCCCAACCTTTTGATGGGGGTACTTACCACCCTTATCCATCCCAATGCATATGAACACAAGCCACACAACCATGAAAACCCAAGACAAACAAATTTGTGCCCAATATATTTCAATAGAAAACATTTTTATTGAATCCCATTCCATAAATTGTTTTTCATAAATATAATAAAAAAACAAATTTTAAAATCAAACCACAAATCATTTCAGAAAATAATTTCAAAATTTTCAAACAAACTAAAAATCTTAACTAAATAGGGTTTCTACCATTCTTTACACACCAATTTCACAAACTATTTTAGTCATAATAACCAATTTAAAATCAGGATTTCATATTCTAAATAGAGTAGTCAAGATTGAATCTACCAACCTAGGGTTTTATGGGGAAATTGGAAACGACATGAAAAACTCCATGGAAAGGGGTTGACACTCCAAAACCCACCATAGATCACTTCACCCATCATAAACATAGAAAAATATAATCAAAGTTCCATAAAATACCTTATATATATCCATATAGTATATAAATATAAGAAATTGGGGGAGGGGGATATGTATATCTAGGTATAATGAAGGATATCAATGAAGAGCGATGAATTACCACAAGAATCCATCTTCAAAGAACCAATGAAAGCCTTATGATCACCTATGGATTAATGAGAGAAGGCACTACTACCATTGATATAATAAAATATCCAATTAGGGTTGGTTTGGGTAAAAAAGGAGGGAGTTAGAGATGGAAACGAGTGACATCCAAAATTTTAGGATCTCACTTTTAACTCATGCATGGTTAGTCACATGGTTAGGAAAATTGTGCTCTAACTATGCGCCAACTTTTGTACCATGTAGGAAACTTACATAGTTTCCTCACATGGTTTCAAAACCATGTTCCAGCCATTATAAATCCCACTTTCTTGATTTTCATATTTTCTATGAGGTTGCTACACGGTTTGGACAAAACATGAACCACCCGTGCTCATTCTCCCTTTGCATATGTATCAATATGTACAGTTTCCTATAGATGTTTAATGGTTTCCACTAATCATGAACTAACCATTAACCTTTATAATAGCACCAAGAACCTTTCAAAAGGTCTCAAAATCCTCACAAACATCACCCATACACATTATATACATTAAAATCATAAAACAAGGGTTACATACATGAAACTGGGGGTGCTGCACAATATATATGTATATATAAATTCTTATAATGAATAACAGATGAGAGAGAAGGGTATTTATATCTCCATGTCCCATAAAAGGATGATGTGTTGCCTGTAAATAAAATGGTTTATCTCTAATTACCATAATATCATGTGTATTTATAATAATCTATGTGGGGAACCCAATCACCGCCATTGTACTGCATAGTTGAGGTGGTATAATTTATACTATAGGACCCATTCCATAGTTAAATAAGGGGACCACTCATTAGATTGAAGAACCATATCCTAGTGCAATAGGTGGTGAAACTAAATAGAATGAGGACCCAAAAACTAGTACGATAGGGGTTTCACTCAGTACATAGAGTACCTTCATCCATATACAAAAGGGGATTCCACTCGGTGGGTAAAGGACTTGTGCCCGGGTGTGATATGGGGTGAAAATAAAACAATGTAGAGAGTTTGGGGGACCCACAACCTATTGCGACAGAGAGTTTTTGACCTCGAAATCTCTATAATGATCATGTCTGATAACTATAATCATTACGCATCACCTGAAGACTCTTCATGCTCTAAAAACCTCACATAATATCTCCAAAGACACTATGTAGGACACTATTTCTTTATACATGGATAAACACTCCCAATTGGCTAATCAATAGAAAAAATATGAGTTCTTAAAAAGGACATATGGATTAAGGATGTTTCTGGGAGAGGTACACTATGTGTACAAGGGGACACACAACATGCGACTTTGACTCACCTCCAGGTCATGTTCTCCCCTAGACATGGAATGAGAAGCCATGTCACAGTACACTATGTGTCTTAGCCATTCAGGGCCTGCCCGTACTCTTTCGGTCTATGCACATGTACATAATTCCATGATGTGTACATGGTCTTGTCCAGATATATTTTCTGTGTCTGAGTACCTAGATGTGCATGTGCTATACCATAGTGCATATTGATGTGCCTATAATGTGTCACTTGGCATGTGGTTATCCCATACAACATGTTATCCTTATCTCTTCTTGAAACTCTAGCATCGTAGCTAGGAACGATACATATTATGTTCTTCAAAGTACATATTGCATAGTCAGTTTTTTCACAAAAACCTAGGAAATCTCTATGTGTGTCACCTGTGACACAAAAAATAAAATTTCCATAGTGATTCACATAGGGAGCCTAAAATATGGGGCAATTCATTCAAAAACTATCACTGATGGATAGATTCTGGCCACCCAAAACCCACATGGATCATCACATCACTCCACACCACTACCATGAATAAATGATGAAGAATCCATCCACCAATCCATATCTCCATCACCCCTAACCTACAAACCATAATGTTATATCTCAAAATAAGTATATCATTCATATCTCTCTCTACCACCATAAATCCAGGGGATCATCAAACTCAAACCACACCCAATAATGTCAAACTATGACCCCATGGGTCAATGATGAAGAAAATGAAAAACAATGGAGAAAAATGCACATAAATAGAGTAATTTCATTGTTTTTGAATAATTATTATTCAAAAGTCACATAAAGATGATAATAAAGGGCGATATCTTGTAAAAATGAACTTATCATATAAATAATAACACAATAATTATTGTATGACTGATGAAAAAATCAATAAATGAAGGATCAAAAAGAATATTGTTAAAACAATTCTTGAAATATAAAATAGGGTAAAAATACATAAAAACATTCAATATCATTATTTAGGAACAATTTTTGGAAGTTAATACATTTTATAGTGATGAATAAGACCCATGGTGTTCACTTCCTCTTGATCAAAATTAATCTGATCACATTTCATTCTCTAATCACAATCTGCCCTTGAGGAATGACTTTCCTCCTCTCAAATTATCATAGTTTATGTGGATATACTTGGGGATTTCTGATAATAATCTATTTATATAGTGTTATATTTTTTTAATTTAATAATAATATGTAAATTATTTATTTATTTCATTAAATTCGCCATCAATGGATACCTTACATGAAATTTCTATCGATGAAAAATTACAGGTTGTGCTTAAGGTAAACCCCACTTTTTAGAGTCATCCTCACTCAAAATTTTTCCATCCAAGGTCAAAATATGGGAAACCTATTTATACTGAAATTATTTGTTCAACTACATTGAAAAAATATATTTTTAATGTATTAATTATTGGTTTCTAAGACATTGATACTCCTTTTCAAGTATGAGGATAAATCGTGATATATATATATATAAATATTCAAAGGAGAAATCTAAAAAAGAATATCCTTTATATTCTCCCATGTTTCAAGGATTTACACCCCTAAAATAATTATATACATATGAATTTTGGGGTAATGAGTATGGATCTTACTGTCTCACTCCCTAGAGGTCACGTACATTCTCTGATGATACAAAAGAACACAAAACAATGGGTTTTTTCATCCATGTAGAATCGTCTCAAACTGATCCTCGGTCGCCACCAGTTACTCCATGAAGGTGTCTCCATACATGATGTTTATATCAACCTAGTCAATTACATATGTTTATAATTTCACATATATCTTTAGGTGAGATAGATGGATTATGGAATGCACTTGATCAAACTAAGGGGGATTGTATAAGCAGTAAGAAAAATAAAAAACCATTTGTAAGATCTCGAATGACCCAATGAACCTCATTAATAGAAAGCTTCCATAGTAGAAACTATTAAATCATAATAATATAGAGACTACAATGAAAACTTGATCTCCATGATTGAACACCAAAGGAATACCATGCCGATCTATTTAATATTTCTTATCTATGAATTTTTTTTTTGTATGATCATGGATAACATTTACCTTATCTATCATCACCTGCACCATCTCTGGACCAACACAGGATGTATCACTAATCTCTGTATAATATATGAGTGACTTGTAAGGCCCCCTAAATAGGGTCTACAAATGATACATTTTGATATTAGAGAGCCAATTTTATTGTAAGAGGACATTAAAAATGGAAAATTATCCTCATATCACCGTCTAAAGCCTAACACACTGGCTCTCAACATATCCTCCAACACATGGATAGTTTAACCAATCTTCCTATATGTCTAGGGTTGAATCTCCATACACATCCTCAAATGTGTTCATAATGACTCTTATAATCCTCACTACAACTATGAAGTGAACCAATCAACAATGTTTGAGATAATCTTCGAGGATACTCAATGATGTTGTATGATCTTATGCTTATAAAACATCCATCATTCTCTCAAATAAACACTTATCTCAGATGATAAAAATGTGTTTTGACTTGGATAGTAAGTCAAAAATCAACTAGATAGCATTATGGAATCTCATTGTTCATTAAAACCCCTCAAAAAAAAGTACATGGGTTTGCTATACCATTTCAACATAGTAATCCCAATAGGTCTTGTTAAACCTTCCTAAACCAGGTTCTCAACCTTTACATGTTGAAATTTTATACACAATAGATAAACTCTTTGATGCTTCTACTCATTCCAAACCAAAAAAACAACTATGGAAGGTCTTTGAGTATCATTCCACACTAGGATGTATATCCAAGGGGGAAGTATGAAACTCCATCATCACCTCCTCTCGTAACATTACTTGAACTACTTTATGTCCCTAAAAAAAGTTGACATGCTCCCCTCCTTCATAAAATAGATCTAGTGAATTGTTTGATGATATATCATCATATAAGACCTCATATTAGATGTATCCCAATAAATAATCTCTCACACACTGATAAAGAAAATGATTCACAACCATTAGATGAAAAAAACTACATGCCTCTTCTCCACCATATTTAGCTGCATTGAAGAAAACTAATCAGATGCCTCCTTTACAAGGTGACTAAGGGACTTCATACTCAAGTCATCTACCACTATGTTTACCTTACCTCGACTATAGACTCATTCTACTTTAAAGTCATTTAGTAACTCTAACCATCCACTATGTATAGGGTTAAGATCTCCCTATGTGAAGATATTCTTATTAAACTAGTGGTTTATGTTAAAAAACACTCACCTAGAAGATATTTCCTCAACATATTCGTAGAAAATAATAATACTACTATCTATTGGTTATAAGCTGTGTAGTTCTTCTCAGGAACTCTCAACTACCTCGACTGATATCCAATCACTAAATTCCTCTCCAAACTCATACAAAACTGGATTTATCTAGTGTCTAGGAATTAATAGATCTAGGTAAAAGAACCATTAATGACCCCCTTTTTTAGTGAAAGTAAAAGCACAGTTAATGTGGGACCTTTATCATTTATGTTTTAAAAGTGCTGACAAATTCCTCCAGTTTTTTATTGCTAGAAAAAAATAGATGAAAGGGTGGGCCTTTATCAGTGATTCTTTTTTATAGAACTAATAAAGGGTATATTTCAACAAAGATAATATATTAACATATAAAAATATTTATATTGATATATATAATCTATATTTTATAAACATGATTTATATAAGGCAAAATAGGAATTTATCCTTAGTATATACGAGATTTAGTGAAAATGGTTAATAAAATACATAATGATTGTATTAATTAATAATTTTATATTTATTATGGATTAATAGTCATTTAAGAAAATTTGGATGACAAAAAAAATAAATGAATTAATGAACGGTCTATGAAAAGTTAAAAACAAGAATTGAACTTCAAATGAACATAACTTTTGATGTGTGTGTTATTTTGGGCTATAACAGATATCAAATCAAAACCTGTAATGAGCTATATGAAATGGTGACATGGGGTAACCCTTGATCATATTTTTTAGGCCAAAACATTCCCACAATACCTCAATAACTGAGTTTCTGTTAGGATACCACAATGTTTAAGTATTCAATGTAATTTAAGCTATGTTTATGGGGTTTTATTGCTCATTTTTAGTGGGGAATAAATTTACTCCTTGGGATTACATTCATATTGATAATATATTTTTGAATTTTTATCAATTTTCATAATATAGTTTTATTTATAATTCAATATATGCATATGAAATTATATAATTTTAATAAATCACTTGTATAAATACATATTTAAACATAATGACATAAAAATATATTTTTAAATATATAATATAAATATTTTAAATTAATTTTGTTTATAGTAAATAATTATGTATTTTATATATCTTATAAATATGCATTAATATTTATATATATACCAACAAAATTTATGTTTATATTTAGTCATTTGTGTGTCAATAATTAATAAATGTATCTGTATATGTATATTCTAATATACAGAAATATATTCATATTTTGAAAATGTATTTAAAACAATATCTACCAATTTTTTACATTATCCAAATATATATATAATGTTTATATGTACATATATGTCTATATCAATAAACATAATTATATTTATATAATACTCTAGTATATGTAAATGTAAATGAAAATAATATATAATATAGTAAAATAAATATAAGTACATGTATAAGACAAAAAACATATTTCATAAAAATATTTTAAAATAATAATTTAAATATATGAAGAATATATATATATATATAAGAATATAATTAATGACATAAAAAACTATATGGTGTAGTGGTAAAGTAATTCCAACTTCAAAGGATAGATGTATAGTTCAAATTTTGCTATGCGTAGGAGGCTGAAAATTCACAAATCCTTGTTAAAGGTGTGGTGGGGTGAAAAGATTAGATACAGTGGGGGTGGAGTGCTGTTAAACGGGATATAAAAGTTATTATAAAGGCGTCAGACTCATAGAGTTCCAAAAAATATAATTTTTCCACATTAACAGTAATAAAAACAATTAAAACATTCTTTTTAACAATACTTGTGTAGAAAACGATTAATATGAGATGTTAGAGGCCCTTTACTAGGGTTATTAAAAAATATTTATGTAGTGGTTTCATAAACCCACAAATGAGAACAACTACCAAGGAATTTCAAAACACTATGGTCTCCACACCCTCCTCCAGTAGTATCAAAAAAGGGAGAACTGTTCAACCTCAACCCTATCTCATCAAGGGATCCATAAAAATATGTATCTAGATAATACACTACAATTTTTTTTACCAAGGTATTCAAAAATGATTTAATCCTGGAGAAATATAATAGAATCCTCATGTAGTACCACACTAATCAGAGGAAAGGATTTGACTATGAAACTTAATTAGATGGATTCCAAAAAAGCACCGAATCAGTCTTCAACAGGGTAAATTACTAACCACTTCATAGATTTGACTTCCACTAGATAATGGTTCTCAACAATCCAAAACCGACACTTCAATATCATACATTAATTTTGTTTCTCTCAAACTGTGTCTTTGACCGTCCTAAAATACACAATATTCTCCCTCACTTATGTAGTGAAATTGATCATTTAGTTATTAAAGGAAACCAAAAATCATTCCATGTATGGCTACGAGATCTAGTTTATAAGATCAATAAACATAAAGGGGAAATTCGACACACCGAAAGGAATCACAAAAAAATCATAGGGTCTATATTGACATTGGAATTCCATCTTCAAAATATTAGCCTTGGAAACCCTCAACTAGTGGAAGCTAGAACTAATATTAATCTTCAAGAACCAAATAAAATCTCAAAACTAGATAAAGAAGTCGTGAATCCATAGTAAGTGGTACTAGTTCTTTATCATTTTCATGATCAAGTGTTGAAAATCAAAAAAAAAACATGAAGTTGACATCTACCTAATTCATGACCAAAACTAGAGTTTCCCAAGGGGACATAATAGGTCTAATTAAACCATAATATCGATGGTCCTACAACTACACCCCCAACTCCAAGAGCTTGATTGGGTCCATCTGATATGCCGAAGAATATTTTGGTGTGGTCTCAGGATGCAAATCAATACTGAAATCCATGAATTTTTTCTAGTGGTAGTTGAATAATGTCTTTGGGTATGTTGTATGTATATTCCTCCACTACTAAAGAAACCCATATACCAAATGAGACTACTGCACTAAAGGGTATTCTCTCTAATGGATCGGTAATGGGTTATATCTTCAGCTAGCAAGACCGACATGACCATTAATAACATATATATCACCCATATAGAAAACTATCGTACCATATATCATAAGGAATATAACTCATCAATGACTAGAGTTAACATGGGACCAAAAAATATACAACCAGTCCAGAACATTGATAATGAAAACAAAGTTCATCCTGATGACCAAAATTCCCCAGGATAAACTCTCTCCACTAAGCACCATCTCTCACTACTGACAGATAAGAAATATCTAGTAATATTATCTAGTAGAAACCTATAAAAAAATTATTTGGATATGTTATAAATAGAGATATCTCTCTCTCACATGAGGGATATAGAGATGACAGAAATTATCGCACCCATATCTAAAAGCAATGAATCATAATTAAAAAGTGTACAAATCATACCTAGGATCATATCATGATCTTCTTGGTCATATCCATCCAAAACCTACTAATACCCACGACCTAGACTGATAGATTTATGATTCTAGAATGGGCTACATATTATTGGTGATGGAAGTAGCTCATAGACTATCCCTCCAATTACAACTTCTCCATCTAGACCGATACTTGATTCTTTACAAGCACCACCTCCCTGGGGTTGTCCTAATATTGGCAAGGAGATCCCTAATCATGGTGTGGACTCTACTGTGGGGGTCCGCCCACTACAATATTTCCCTTCTCAGCACATTTGGTCTATAAATCACATTCCATATTACCTCTCCTATCAATAAAATATCATCACCCCTATCCAAGATCAACAAATCCTTCACGCGAACCCTGAGTTTTAGATTCAACAACATGAGTCAGTCCTAGGGATGTTATCTATAAGGAACAGACCTTAAACCTTATATAATATTGAATTAAATGAATAATTCACATTGAGGATCTTTTCAGGTTTAGAGTTTTAGATAATTAGTACATAACTATTACATTTCAAAAGATTTCAAAGTAGACACTTCTATACAATTCCCATTTTTTTTACAAAACATGAACTCTTGAAAAAAAGAGTCATGTCTAGTTCCATGTTTAAGACAACATGAATTTTCTTTGATCCCATCCTTGACCCTATTCCAAATTATGTCTTGTGAAAAACATTTCAAAAAATTGGGATGAGCATAAAAAGCTCAGTAAGGGATACACAAAGAAGGAAAACAGTTAGTTTTTCAAAACAAAAAGTAAACCATGAATACTTTAACATAAGTAATACTTTTCACCTTTATGAAGTTGTAAATACTCTTCACTAAATAAAAGATCATTACTTACCATTTTTTAACCAAAGGATTACCAAAAACCCATATAAAGAACACATAACAAATAAAGGTAACTTGGGACATAAACATACTTAAATGGAATAACCATACGATCGACTTACACACATATCACTAAATGTAAAATCCATACAGCTGACTTCCACACCCAATGCATTGGAGGTTATAACGTAACCATCCGTCCTGGTATTCACGTCACCACCTGTCATTTGGTTTATCACGTAACCACCCGTCAAATGTCTAAGTACCATTATAAAATCATAACAAATAAAAAATTATAAAGGAAAGAAAACATTTCCACATTTCAATCACAATATATCACTTAAATATTTTAACATAAAAAATCCATTATCAAAACCATTTTCAATACCAAAATACATAAAAGAGTATATGGTATTTATTTTCTTTTAAAAACATTATGACTTGTTGAGGAAGCCAAAGATCAAATAATACTTGTGACGGTGGAAAGGTCGTTGTCACCGCTTACGTTAAAAGAAACATTCCTTTTTTTCTTTTAGTAAAATGCTTCGTATAAAAATATTCCCTTTGAAAATTCAAGGGTGTTTATACAGCCTATAAAATAAAGTCGTGAATTAAAAAAAATATGCCTCAATTAAAGGAGATTGAGACGAAGTCCCTTACCTCATGTCTGACTTGACTCGATCATTCTTTAATCTCCTAAATAATAAAATAAAGTTAATTTATACTTTCTTAAGAACCTTTTTCAAGTTTATTATTCCTTTTATATCACTTATTACGATGTTATAAACATTATTCAATCATTTAAGTTAATAACGTTTGTTTTGTCGATATTTGGTACTTGAGTCAAAAATGGACTTCTTATAATTACATGTTGTTCATGTGGTCAAAGGTTAATTATATATAGAATGATATTCATGATTAGGATATCATATATATCATATATATCCAATATATACATGTTTTTATAATAGTATATAACATTTAGAAGAAATGAAATGCACCGTTCATGGAGACGGTAATCCGTACATACGCATGAACGCTACTTCCATTTCTATTTCATATTTAATGGAATTAAAACATAATAATACATATTAGTATTATATTTCCAGTAGGGTATCATATATAATATCATTAAATGTATCCTTTATATGTACCACATATGGTATGAACAAGTCATATCACTTGGAGGGCGCAGTAGTCCACACTTCCTCTAATGAGATTATCACGTTTACCCATAATGGAAACCATAAAGACATGCTATAAATGGAAAATACAGAAGAATAAAGAAAACATAAACATAAAATATATCATATATAAATATAGTTCCATCATAATGGCCACCATGAGAGGCGGTTGGAGATATTTGAACAATCATCGTTTCGTGAGGCGTTAGTTTGCCATCCACAGAAACATTATGTTCTTCATCCATTAGATGGAGGTGTGTGTAAGTGTAGTTCGAATCGTTCTCATAAAAACATCCTAGTATATTGAGTATACTGGTGTTGTTACAAAAGAAATTAATAAAAAGAGTTTAGGGGTTGGAGAAGTAAAATAAAAGAAAACAATTTAAGGGAAAATGTTACCTTTAATTTGGGTAACTACCTTTGGTTTGAACCAAAGGACTTCTTGAAGTGCCTTGTGCCTAAGGTAAGGATTATAGGAAAAGAAGATGGATGTAGGGAACTTAATTGGGAAGAGTTTTGATGATCCAAATGGCTTGAGAGGTGTGAGTAATTGGATAGAAATGGTCTCCTTTTATAAGGGAGAGGAGGGGCTCTTTAGAAAAGTGTGAAAATATTATTTTAATATATAATTATATTCGGTTTCTAAAGGTCCAAAAATCATTATAGTCGAAGATAAAATGAATCATATTCTAAATAAAATCATCCAATCATAATTGGACATGTTTTAGATAATATTTTAATCATTATAATCTTATTTATTTAAATCATTTATTAATGAGGTAAATACCGCATCATCATTGTGTCATAAACAATTTAATTTATTTGATGTCTAAAAATTATAAAACAAATACCATGATGTGGGAAATCGTTTTAGATTTCTAATGAATATTTATAGTTGTAAATATAATTTATATAACCCCTTTTAAAAATTAATTTACTAAACGATATTTTCTTTGGTCAATTTTGTCTTTAAGTTAATTAATCTAAATTGTCATTATCTTTCATAGGTGGATCCATGGGGTCCCAAAATTGACCCAAATATTCCCATGGATGGACACTACTCATATAATAAGGTTAGGTCAAGTGTTAAGGTAATTTTGAATTATTATAATATTCTTTTAACCTTGAATTACCCTATTTACCTTTAACCGCGGTAAATAAAAGTCAAAAGTTACTATTCACAAAAAAATTATTTTCATCTTATTGAATGAAATTTTACTTCTTGATAACAACCATTTATGTTGGGTTTTTGAAATTCAATTCATAGAAATGGTAAAATTCCATTTAAATGAAAAAGTCAGTTTTTAACTACTGTTAAGTGGTTTCACTATTCATCAAAAATTGATGTTTTTCAGAAAAATACCAAAAATTCAGCCTAATCTATATTTGATATTCTGAATTGAAAAATAATATCTATTTTTAAAAATTCAAAACATAGAAGTGTAATTAATTAATATTAAAATTAATTCCCATTATCAAAATTAATAGCTCGTTTTTAAGAAACAATAACTATCAAAAGATTGATACTTGTTTATGTCCAATTTCAAAGTGAAATTAATTCCAATGACCAAAATTGGATTAAAAGGTAAAAATATATTTTAATTTCAATTTAAAATCAATTAAAAAGATAATCTAACCATAAAAATAAATTCTATTAAAAGCCACTTTTGAATTAAAATACAATATTTTTCATTATTCATTAAAAATGATCTTTATCAGAAAAATACCAAAAAATTACCCAAAGAGAAATTTGATGTCCCCATTATAAATAAGGATTTTATTTGGTCAATTAAAATGTATTAAAGTGACCAAATCTATATTTAAATAAGGTTCACCATTAAAAGGTGGTAAATCGACCTTTTAATGTAAATTGTGCTTAAAATTAGATTCATTCACATTTTAAGCCTCAAAATTTTTATTAGATAAATGTAAATACATTTAACAATAATGTATAATAATATTTTAGTTAGTTTTGTTCATTCCATCCAATACAATGTCTAGGAGTTAACTACCAATTAAAATAATAATATTATATTATTAGTGTGCAACGTAAGATTTCAAAGAAACCCATTGTTGCGTATCAGGTACGCTACCGAACATAGCAACCCTTTTAAAGTAAAATTAATATTTAATTCACAAATATTAATAAATATGAAATATGTCTTATTCTTCATTTACCTGGAATGTTACATCCTTCCCCCCTTTTGGGAATTGCATCCTCGCAATTTTTATTCACTTATCAAAATAAGTGGGGGTATTTGTCCCTCATAGCATTTTCAGATTCCCACATTGCCTCTTCAACCATATGGTTTTTCCATAAAACCTTTACCTGGTGAATTACCTTATTTCGCAACACTTGCTCTCTACGGTCAAGAATCTGGACTGGTTGTTCCTCATAGGAGAGATTCTCTTCCAACTGAACTCCCTCTGGACTTAAGACATGAGATGGATCTAGCATATACTTTTTCAACATCAAGACATGAAAAACATTGTGTACCTGAGATAAGCATGGAGGTAAAGCCACTCTGTACGCAACTAATCCAACTTTCTCCAAAATTTTATAAGGTCCAATGAACCTCGGACTCAACTTTCCCTTCTTACCAAAACGCATCACACTTTTCCATGAAGAAACTTTGAGAAAGACATGATCACCTACCTCAAAAGAAAGATCCTTCCTCTGGTTATCTGCATAACTTTTTTGTCTGCTCTGATCTGTTCTCATGTGCTTCTGAATCAACTGAACATTCTCTTCCATCTCTTCTATCAATTCTAGTCCCATCAGCTTCCTTTCACCTACTTCATCCAAAAAATATGGAGTTCGACAATGTTTTCCATATAATTCCTCAAATGGAGCCATCAGTATACTAAAATGAAAACTGTTATTATAAGAAAATTCAACCAAAGAAAGATGTTGGTCCCAACTTCCCTGATAATCCATCGAGAAAGCACGTAACATATCCTCCAATGTATAAATTGTTTCTTTATGATTGCCCATCTGATTGAGGATGAAAATCAGTACTAAAATTTAATTAGTACCCAATGACTTCTGAAGGCCTTTCCAAAAGTTAGAAGTAAACCTAGGATCACGACCAGATACAATGGAGAGGGGAACTCCATGAAACCTGAATATCTCTTTAACATACAATCGAGAAATTTGATCTAGAGATAATGTATCCCAAATAGGAGGGAAATGAGTAGATTTAGTCAATCGATCAACAATAACCCAGATTGAATTATTACGTCGAGATGTCTTCGGTAATACCACAAAAAGTCCATTGATATATTTTCCCATTTCCACTCTGGAACTGGTAGAGGCTGAAGCATTCCTTTTGGTAACTGCCACTCTGCTTTAACCTACTGACAAGTCAAACACTTCACAGTAAAATCAGCAATATCACTTTTCATTCCATCCCACCAATAATACTCCCAAATATCTCTGTACATCTTAGTACTACCAGGATGAACTGAAAACGGAGAACTATGAGCTTCACATAACAAATCATTCTTCAACTTTGAATCATAAGGAACACATAATCTCTTCCCAAACCTCAAAACCCAATCCTTATCAACGTTAAAATCAGGCAACTTAACCTTATGAACCAACTCCACCTTTTTCAGCAACTCACTGTCTTCTTTATGCACTTGATTTATTCTGTATGATAGAGATGATTTCCCTAACACGTAAAAAAAACAGAAGAATTTCCTGCACCAACAACTTCTATTCTAAGGTTTATCAAATCAAAAATTAACGAATCTCTTTCCAAACGTAACATGGTTAATGAAGTATTACTTTTTTGAATCAAAGCATCATCCACTTTATTTTCTTTTCCCGAATGATAAAGGATCATGCAATAATAATACTTGATTAATTCCAACCATCTCGTCTGTATCATGTTCAATTCTTTCTGAGTGAATACATACTTCAAACTTTTGTGATCAGTATATATTTCACACTTCACTCCATACAAATTATTCCTCTAAAATTTTAAAGCAAAAACAACAGCAGCTAATTCCAAATCATGTGTAGGGTAATTTAACTCATGTGGTTTCAACTGACGTGAAGCATAAGCAATTACCTGATCATTTTTCATTAGGAAACAAACCAATCCTTTCAATGAAGCATCACTATAGATAACAAACTCACCATTTCTGGAAGGCAGTGCCAAAAATGAAGCATTCTCCAATATTATTTTCAATTCCTGAAAACAATCATCACATTATTTTGTCCAGATGAACTTAACACCTTTTCGAGTTAACTTAGTAATTGGACTAGATAACCGTGAAAAATTTTCAACAAAACTCGGGTAATAACCTTCTAAACCAAGAAAACTACAAATCTCGGTTATATTTGTGGGTATTGGCCATTCTTCAACAACTTTTGTTTTAGCGAGATCAACAGTTATGCCATTTTTTCAAATAATGTGACCAAGGAAAGAAATTTTTTGTAACCAAAACTCACACTTGCTGAATTTCCCAAATAGTTTCTTTTCTTTTATGGTTTGAAATAGAACCCTTAAATGACTTTCATGCTCCTATTTACTTTTTGAATAAACCAAAATATCACCAATAAACACAACCACCATTTTTCACCTAATTCAACTGAGCCATCACTGAAGTAAACTGCTCAATTCTGATTCTGACCATCTTAGGATGCAGATTGGATGGTTATTCTCCTCTGTAAGCCTTCCCAGAAAAGTTGAACTGTTTCCTCTATGAAAAACCATTCTTAACACAGAAATACCTTAGGCGATGCAACATGGTAATATGTAAATGCTATATCATTTCAATATGACCATAAATTAATTTATGGACATTTATTTAACAATACCCTAACTCCAAAAGTTATCTAAACCGACCTATGATACCAACTATAAGGACCCGACCTTAAACCTTACATAATATTTAATTAAACGAATAATTCACATTGACGATCTTTTCAGGTTTAGAGTTTTAGAGAATTAGGACATAACTATTATATCTCAAAAGATTTCAAAGTAGAAACTTCTATACAATTTCCATTTTTTTACAAAACATGAACTCTTGAAAAAAAGAGTCATGTCTAGTTCCATGTTTAAGAGAGCATGACTTTTCCTTGATCCCATCTTTGACCATATTCCACATTATGTCCTGTGAAAAACATTTCAAAAACATAGGATGAGCATAAAAATCTCAGTAAGGGATACACAAAGAAGGAAAACAATTATTTTTTCAAAACAACAAGTAAACCATGAATACTTTAACATAAGTAATACTTTTCAGCTTTATGATGTAGTAAATACTCTTCACTGAATAAAATATCATTACATACCATTTTGTAACCAAAGGATTACCAAAAAACCCATATAAATAACACATAACATATAAAGGTAACTTGGGACATAAACATACTTAAATGAAATAACCATACGGTCGAATCACACATATATCACTAAATGGAATAGCCATATGGCCGACTTCCATACCCAATGCATTGGAGGTTATAACATAACCACCCATCCTAGTATTCACGGAACCACATGTCATTTGGTTTATCACATAACCACCCGTCAAATGTCCAAGTAGCATTATAAAATCATAACACATAAAACAATAAAAAAACCATAACAAAACCAATTTCAATACCAAAATACATAAATTAGTATATGGTATTTATTTTCTTTTAAAAACATTACGTCTTGTTGAGGAAGCCAAAGATCAAATAATACTCACGGAGGTGGAAAGGTCGTTGTCACCGCTTACGTTAAAAGAAACATTCATTTTTGTTGTTTAGTAAAATGCTTCATAGAAAAATATTCCCTTTGAAAAGTCAAGGGTGTTTATAAAGCGTATAAAATAAAGTAGTGTATTAAAACAAAATATGCCTCAATGAAAGTATATTGAGACGAAGTCCCTTACCTCGTGTCTGACTTGACTCGATCGTTCTTTAATCTTATGAATAATAAACTAAAGTTAATTTCTACTTTCTTAAGAACCTTTTTCAAGTTTATTATTTCTTTTATATCACTTATTACCATGTTATAAACATTATGCAATCATTTAAGTTAATAACGTTTGTTTTGTCGATATTTTGTACTTGAGTCAAAAATGGACTTCTTATAATTACATGTTGTTCATGTGGCCAAAAGTTTATTATATCCAGAATGATATTCTTGAATTGGATACCATATATATCATATATATCCAGCGTATAAATGTTTTTATAATAGTACATATCATTTAGAGGTAAGAAATGAAATGCACTATTCATGGAGACGGTAAGCCGTACGTACGCATGGACGCTACTTCCATTTCTATTTCATATTTAATGTAATTAAAACATAATGATACATAGTAGTATTATAATTCCAGTATGGTATCATATATAATATCATTAAATATATCCTTTATACGTACCACATATGGTATGAACGAGTCATATCACTTTGAGGGGGCGGTATTCCGCACTTCCTCTAATGAGATTATTGCGTTTACCCATAACGGAAACACTAAAGGCATGATATAAATGGAAAATACAGAAGCATAAAGAAAACATAAACATAACATATATCATATATAAATACAGTTCCATCATAATGGCCACCATGATAGGCGGTTGGAGATATTTGAACAATCATCATTTCGTGAGGCGTTAGTTTTCCATCACTACGGGAAAAATGGGTATTTGCGACGGGTTATTTGCGACGAGATTTATTCCCGTCGCAAATAAGTAGTCTTTTGCGACGGGTTAGCTTTCCCCGTCGCAAAAGAACTGGCGCACAACGTATTTGAGACGGGCGGTTATTGCCCGTCGCAAATACCGGCGGCGGTAAAAGGTATTTGCGACGAGAATATTCTCCCGTCGCAAATAGTATGTCGGCAGGTTGTTATTTGCGACGGGACCCGTCGCAAATAACTATTTAACCGTTGACCGTAATAAATGATGGCTAAGGTATTTGCGACGGGTACCGTCGCAAATAATATTATTTGCGACGGGATACCCGTCGCAAATGGACCCGTCGCAACTAATGTAACCTATAAATACCCCCATCCGTTTTTTTCAATTCATTCTCAAACTCCATCTTCTCCTTCTCTCAAAATTCTATTTCTAGAGTTCAGTGTTTCTTAAGTTTAATTTTTTTCTCCGGAGTTGATATTGGAGTTTTCAAGAACGATCAGAGATCAAGCTCAGATCAATTTAAAAGGTATTTATTTTCATTTTAATTTAATATTTATTTTAAATTTTGTATTAGTTTCAATTATTCTTAATTAGTTGTAATTTAATTATGTTTACACTGTTTTGTTAATTAATAAATTTAAATTGTTAGTATTGTTCATAGTTAATGGTAATTAGGAATAATTAGTAATAATTTTTAATAATTAAGAATAAATGCTAATAATTAGTAATAAATACCAATAATTAGGAATAATTACATTATTACATTATTAGTATATTTTATTATTAATATTAAAATAATATAATTTTTTATATTATATACAATTCTCCTTTCATTTGTGTGTTTGCTGTCTCCACATGTAATATTTGTATGTGGAGACAGAAAACACACAGATGAAAGAAGAATTGTATATAATATAGAAAATTATATTATTTTAATATTAATAATAAAATATACTAATAATGCTATTATTCCAAATTATTAGTAATTATTCCTAATTATTGGTAATTATATGAATAATTACCAATAATTAGCAATAATTAGCAATAATTAGTAATAATTAGTAATAATTACCAATAATTAGTAATAATTACCAATAATTAGTAATAATTATCAATAATTAGTAACAATTAGTAATAATTATCAATAATTATCAATAATTAGTAATAATTAGTAATAATTAGTAATAATTAGTAATAATTACTAATAATTACCACTAATTAGTAATAATTAGTAATAATTAAGAATAATTACCAATAATTAGTAATAATTAGTAATAATTAGTAATAATTAGGAATAATTAGTAATAATTACCAATAATTAGTAATAATCACCAATAATTAGTAATAATTACCAATAATTAATAATAATTACCAATAATTTTCAATAATTACCGATAATTACCAATAATTAGGAATAATTACCAATAATTAGGAATAATTACCAATAATTAGGAATAATTACCAATAATTAGTAATAATTAGTAATAATTAGGAATAATTACCAATAATTAGTAATAATTAGTAATAATTACCAATAATTAGTAATAATTAGTAATAATTACCAATAATTCGTAATAATTACCAATAATTCGAAATAAATAATAATAATTCAAAATAATTACCAATAATTAGTAATAATTAGTAATAATTCGTAATAATTACCAATAATTAGTAATAATTACCAATAATTAGTAATAATTACCAATAATTAGTAATAATTACCAATAATTAGGAATAATTACCAATAATTAGTAATAATTACCAATAATTAGGAATAATTACCAATAATTAGTAATAATTACCAATAATTAGTAATAATTAGTAATAATTAGGAATAATTACCAATAATTAGTAATAATTAGTAATAATTACCAATAATTAGTAATAATTAGTAATAATTACCAATAATTACCCATAATTACCGATAATTACCAATAATTAGGAATAATTACCAATAATTAGTAATAATTAGTAATAATTACCAATAATGACCAATAATTACCAATAATTACCAATAATTACCAATAAATACCGATAATTAGTAATAATTAGGAATAATTACCAATAATTAGTAATAATTAGTAATAATTAGCAATAATTACTAATAATTTGTAATAATTAGTAATAATTACCAATAATTACCAATAATTACCGATAATTACCGATAATTACCGATAATTACTAATAATTACCAATAATTACCAATAATTAGGAATAATTACCAATAATTAGGAATAATTACCAATAATTACCAATAATTAGTAATAATTACCAATAATTACCAATAATTACCGATAATTAGTAATACTTACCGATAATTAGGAATAATTACCAATAATTAGTAATAATTAGTAACAATTACCAATAATTAGTAATAATTACCAATAATTACCAATAATTATCGATAATTACCAATAATTAGGAATAATTACCAATAATTAGGAATAATTACCAATAATTAGGAATAATTACCAATAATTAGGAATAATTACCAAGAATTAGTAATAATTAGTAATAATTAGGAATAATTACCAATAATTAGTAATAATTAGTAATAATTACCAATAATTAGTAATAATTATTAATAATTAGTAATAATTACCAATAATTCGTAATAATTAGTAATAATTAGTAATAATTAGTAATAATTACCAATAATTAGTAATAATTACCAATAATTAGTAATAATTAGTAATAATTAGTAATAATTACCAATAATTAGTAATAATTACCAATAATTAGTAATAATTACCAATAATTAGGACTAATTACCAATAATTAGGAATAATTACCAATAATTAGTAATAATTAGTAATAATTAGGAATAATTACCAATAATTAGTAATAATTAGTAATAATTACCAATAATTAGTAATAATTACCAATAATTAGTGATAATTAGTAATAATTAGTAATAATTACCAATAATTACCAATAATTACCGATAATTACCAATAATTAGGAATAATTACCAATAATTAGTAATAATTACCAATAATTAGTAATAATTACAAATAATTACCAATAATTACCAATAATTACCAATAATTACCGATAATTAGTAATAATTAGTAATAATTAGGAATAATTATCAATAATTAGTAATAATTAGTAATAATTACCAATAATTAGTAATAATTAGTAATAATTACCAATAATTACCATTAATTACCAATAATTACCGATAATTACCAATAATTAGGAATAATTACCAATAATTAGGAATAATTACCAATAATTACCAATAATTAGTAATAATTACCAATAATAATAATAATTACCAATAATTACCAATAATTACCGATAATTAGTAATAATTACCGATAATTAGGAATAATTACCAATAATTAGTAATAATTAGTAATAATTACCAATAATTAGTAAACTCTATAATTATCCTTGCTTGAGTGTTTTTTCTAACAAATTATTCAAAACCAGTAATGGTTTTATATTTTATAGAAAAATATGGAACAACGAGGTCGTCAAAAATCATTATTAGGTGACCACATATGGATAAATCAACGTAGAAATCCAAACGGTTCTGGTTTAAATCCAGTATATGTAGAGGGTGTGGAGGCTTTTTTATCATTTGCGGCATCAAATCTAGAATTTGTTTTAGAAGGCAAAATAAAACACCCTTGTAGAAAATGTGCATTGAGAACATTTGACACGTTTGACAAAGTGGGGGGACATCTCTTGCGTTTTGGTTTTCAACCAGATTATGTTTTTTGGTATCAACACGGTTAACGCAGTTCCAGAGCAGGTGATACCAACTTGATCCCAGATCCATCTCGGTTTCAAGATTTAGTACATGATGTTGTAGGTTCATCTGTTCAACAAACAGAAATTCCGTCTGATATAGCTTCAAATCCTGAGTTGGCACCGTCTGAATTTTATGAGTTGTTGAGGTCTGCTGAGGATGCATTATATCCGGGCTGCAAGATGAGCAAATTAGAAGCAGTTGCAAAATTTATGGCTATCAAATCAGATAACGGAATGTCAAACACCTGTTTTGACCAGATATTTTCTTTTCTTAAAACACTGTTACCCGAAGGAAATATTTTTCCTTCAAATTACTATGAGAGTAAGAGGCTGGTTCGAAATTTGGGACTTACTTGTCAGAAGATTCATGCATGTTCAAATGACTGCATTTTGTATTCTGGGGAAAATGAGTCGTTGGATTGTTGTCCCACATGTGGGCAACTGAGATATAAAAAAGGACAACATGGGAAGTATGGTTTTATTCCTGTAAAACAGTTGATATATTTTCCACTTACATCCAAACTTCAGCGTTGATTCATGTCTAAGAATACAGCGACAATGATGTCATGGCATAAAGAGAATATTTCAACCAATAAAAGCTTGAATCATCCATCCAATGGTGATTCATGGAAACATTTTGATAGAGTGCATCCGTCCTTTTCTTTAGAATCTAGAAATGTTCGACTGGGCCTTTCCACTGATGGTTTCTGTCCGTTCGGATCTTATGGTAGTCAATATTCATGTTGGCCTATTTTTTTAACTCCGTACAATTTACCTCCATGGATGTTGATGAAGGAGCCATATATCTTTTTGACTTTACTAATTCCAGGACATTCGAAGAAAAATATTGATGTTTATTTGAAACCATTGATTGATGAATTAAGTTTATTGTGGAGTACTGGTGTCAGTACATATGATGTTGCAACAAAACAGAATTTCATATTGAGAGCAGCATTGATGTGGACAATTAGTGACTTCCCAACTAATGGGATGTTATCTGGCTGGAGTACACATGGTCAGAAATCATGTCCTTACTATATGGGAGAGAACAAAGCATTTATGCTCATTCATGGAAAGAAACATTGTTATTTTGAATGTCATCGCAGATTTCTTCCAGTTGATCATCCTTTTCGCAGAAACAGATCTCATTTCAGAAAAGGAATAGTTGAAAGGGATGGACCTCCAAAATTGCTATCAGGTTCGGAGTTAAAATCAGTTGTATTTTCATTACTTCCCATCACTTTTGGTCCCACAATAAACCCAAAGAAAATTTCTGGTTTTGGGAAAGAACACAATTGGATTAAACGTAGCATATTTTGGGATTTGCCATATTGGTCTGATTTGTTGGTCCGACACATGTTAGATGTCATGCACATTGAGAAGAAATGTTTTTATAATTTGTTTCATAGAGTTTTGGATATGCCAGGAAAGAGAAAAGACAATGTAAATGCACGTTTAGATCTTGCCCAAATTTTCAGGCGTCCAGAACTGGAACTATTTGAGAATATCAGAACAGAAAGGTTACTGAAACCAAAAGCAGCTTATACACTGTCTAAAGAAAACCGTTTATTATTTTGTCAGTGGATTGCAGATTTGAGACTTCCATATGGCTGTTCTTCCAATTTGGGTAGATGTGTAAAGAATGGTCATATTACTGGATTAAAAAGTCATGATTGTCATGTTATAATGGAAAGAATTCTATCCATTGGATTAAGAGGTCTGTTGAATTCTGTGATTTGGGATTCCATAACAGACATGTATCATTTTTTTCGGAAAATTTGTGAAGCTGCAGCAGATTATGATGCTCTATGTAAACTTGAAGAAGATGTTGTTGTAATTATATGTAAACTGGAAAAAGTATTTCCACCGTCTTTCTTCGACCCAATGGAACATTTGATGTTACATTTTCCATATGAAGCCAAATGTGGTGGTCCAGTACAGTTTCGATGGATGTACCCATTTGAAAGATGCATGCAAAAATTGAAAAGAAAAGTATGTAACAAAGCATCTGTTGAAGGATCTATTGCAGAAGATTATTTGCAAGAGGAAATATCTTTTTTCTACTCCCATTATTTTGAATCTGAGTATCCTTCAAAACACAACCGAATGGGACGGAACGAGAAGAATATTGATGAAATCGACAATCAATTATCTGTTTTCAACCAGCTAGAACTTGGTTTTGGTGGATTTTATGAACGCTGGATTTCAGATGATGAACATCACAGAGCTCATATGTATGTTCTGCTCAACTGTGAAAAGATGACATCAGTTGTACTGTAAGTGTTTATATCACTTATTCTATCATTTATGTTATAGTAAATAACTTTGGTTTTTGTAGGTTGTATGATAATCATATCAAGAAACAAATTTCACAAATTACAGCAGCTGCTCTCGAAGAACGCCGACTGAAAAATTTCTCTCAGTGGTTTAAAAAACTGGTAACATAAATTCTTTATCTTTTAGCAACTCATTCAATGTATAGTTTACTATATTGATAATTATTTCACAACTTTTCAGGTCTCTCGACATGCTGATAAAATTGACAAACGGCTGTGTATATTGAGTAACTCACCTTCCAAATTTGTTAAAACTTATAATGCATATGTGGTGAATGGATTTCGATTTCACACACATGCATATGGGGAATCGAAAAAAACAATGAACAGTGGAGTTAGCTTGAGAGGATCTCATCATCGAGAAAATGAAGTTGACTTTTATGGCATACTTGATGAAATCATTGAACTATGTTATCTTGGACAACATTACATAACCATGTTCAAATGTCGGTGGTTGGATACAGAGAGAGCCGTGCGTGTTCATCCGACTCATGGAATCATCGATATTAAATGTAAAAGTGTTCTCGCAGTAAATGAACCATTCTTATTAGCTCAACAGGCACATCAAGTTTATTATGCAAAGTACTGTGCTACATCAAGAGACTTGACTGATTGGTGGAGTGTAATAAAAATCAAAATTCGAGACAATCAGTTTAGTCAAAGTGAATGTGCTTTCACTGATGTGCAAAGAATTGAATTTTTTCAAGAGAGTCATCAAAATCAATATTTTTTACAAAGAGACATGAGTATCGATGACGACACCCCACATTTAAGAGTCGGTGATGACGATGATGTTAATGATGTCACATATGAATTTGAAATGGAAAGAGATGAAGGAACTGGAACTCGAATGGATATCGATGATGTTGAGGAGGAATATGAAGATGACATTGACATATATGAAGATGATGATGAAGATGAACACTGATATAATTCCATGGTAGTTATATACAATCATAATATATATATATATAATAGTAATTATCAATTATTTTCTAACAACATTAACATTTTCTGTTTCAGATGGACGATGAGACATTTCGTGAGTTGGCAGATGCTGACCTGCATTTCAATGCGGATGAGTTGCTGGCAGTTGACCCTCATCCTGCAGGCGCTCCAGGGAGTACGTGGAGGGGGCGTGGTCTTGCACGATTGATGATTCCTTACCCCGTCTCCGAGCGACGTCCACGTCTTGGGTTTGATCCACGCACACGGAGGTGTGATAACCTATGTGATAATCTGTGGATTTGACTAAGATTTCATTAATCTATTCACATAATAAATGTTTATTATTTTTACAGTTTTCCGCATATAGCGGTCGGACAGGGCAGCGCTATTTTGCGCAACTATTTCTCTCAGCCGTGGACCACATGGGAGGAGATTCCCATTGATGTGCAGCAGGCCATGTTCGGCCATTGGTTGGTACGTACGTAAAAACATAATTTTTATTTTGAAAATTATTTCATTTCTAACTTGATATTTTGATTTATTTGTAGGGTTTATGGTATCCGATCGAGGATACCATGTGTGACGCGATCCACAAGGCATGGGAGGTGGCCATGCGTGATCGCTTGTGTCAATTTTTGCACAATTTAAGAAAAGCTTCCATAAAGAAAGCAGGAGTGTCAGATTTTGACGAGTCATGTAGAGCACACTGACCAGAGTACATTTCATCCCATGTATGGGATGGATTATGTGCACACTGGTTGAGTGGTGCCTTTCAGAGGAGATCATCGGTGGGGAGGCAGAATCGGGGGAGACAGGAGGTGACTCATCGAGCTGGGAGTTGTTCTTTCAGTACTCATAGACAACATCTGGTACGTACATTATTTATAAATATTTTATATAACTATAAATATTAACAGTTTATTTTTTATTCTTATAGGCTGTCGAGCACCCCGACATTATGGAGTACGACGTATATCAGAGGATGTATAGTGATCCTGCTACTGGGGAGCTCAGAGGTGATCGTCAGCATCACATCGTGGTCAGTATTATTTGTTTTCAAGTTTAAAAATTAACTGCATATAATATATTCACAATTTTAATTTTAAATTGCAACTACAGGAGTTATATGAGGCCGCAGCGTCACAGTCCCGGCCTGAGAGTCAGGCCGAGTCATCAGATCAGACCACTGTCCATCAGTTTGATGAGGCGGCATGGATGCAGGCCACCCAGTATGCCTTCGAGAAGGGCCGGGTAGTTGGTATTAGCTCCCGACTGACTCCCAGAGATTATTATGGCAGTGCTGCGATGCCGGCGTCCAACTCGAGAGGAGCTCGTGCATCTTCTTCTACTACACAGTATGAGGATCAGTTGCGATCTCAGACTGCATTGATAGAGAGTCTCCGACAGGAGCATGAGCAGATGCGTCAGCAGCAGCAGCAACATGAGGAGGAGCATCGACGCCCACAACAGTTGTACGAGGAGCAGATGAGTCGGTGGCAGCAGCAGCACCAGGAGCAGATGGAGTACATGCGCCGACTCCCTCATGCTTTAGGGATGGAGTTTCCTCCACCCGCATCTGCAGATCCCCCCTCCCCCCTCCCCCCTCCCCCCCTCCTTCAGATTAGAGCTTGTTTTTATGTTATAAAGTTTGTTAAATCAAAATATGAATTTTTTTCTATTCGTAGTTTCTGTCTCATTATAAAATATTAATAATATTATATTTTGAAATAACAATATTAATATGAATAATAATATTATTTATATTTTATAATATTAAATTTTATATATATATTAAAATTTTATAATATTATAATTTAATTATATTTTTTTTGTAATATTTGAATTATTTTAATATTTGAATGTAAAATAATTCTATTATTTTTATATTAATTAAAATAACTTATTAATATTTTTTTATTTATGAATTATAATTCTAATATTATTATATTAATTAAATCATTTATTAATATTCTATTATTTTTTATTTTTGAATTATAATTCTATTATTATTATATAAATTAAAATAATTTATTAATAATTTATTATTTTTATTTGTGAATTATAATTCTATTATTATATTAATTAAAATCATTTATTAATATTTTATTATTTTTTATTTTTGAATTATAATTGGATTATTATTATATTAAATAAAATAATTTATTAATAATTTTTTTTATTTTTTTATAGTATTTGCGATGAGATACTATGCCCGTCGCAAATAGTATTATTATTATATCCATTAAAATAATTTAATAATAGTTTTTATTTTTTTCTTTTAAAAAAAGAAATTGCGACGGGGCCCGTCCCAATTTCTATTTGCGACGGGCCCGTCGCAAATAACTGTTGCGACGGGGCCCATCGTAATTAATTTTTTTAAAAGCTTTTACAAATATACGGAGTATTATTTGCGACGGGAAGGATCCCCGTCGCAAATAATAGCTTCAGCGACGGGCCCGTCGCAAATAATTGTTGTTGCGACGGCGTTTTCCGCAACAGGCGATTTGCGACGGGATCCCGTCGCAAATGACCCGTTGCAAATACCCATTTTTCCCGTAGTGCATCCATAGAAACATTATGTTATTCATCCATTAGATGAAGGTGTGTGTAAGTGTAGTTAGAATCTTTCTCATAACAACATCCTAGTATATTGAGGATACTATTGTTGTTACAAAATAAAGTAATAAAAAGAGTTTAGGGGTTGGAGAAGTAAAATAAAAGAAAACAATTTAAGAGAAACTGTTACCTTTAATTTGGGTAACTCCCTTTGGTTTGAACCAAAAGACTTCTTGAAGTGCCTTTTGCCTAAGGTAAGGCTTATAGGAGGAGGAGAGATATGTAGGGAGCTTAATTGGGAAGAGTTTAGATGATCCAATGGCTTGAGATGTGTGAGGAATTGTATAGAAATGGTCCTCTTTAATAAGGGAGAGGAGGGGCTCTTTAGGAAAGTGTGAAAATATTATTTTATTATATAATGATATTTGGTTTCTAAAGGTCCAAAAATCATTATAGTCAAAGATAAGATGACTCATATTCGAAATAAAATCATCCAATCAGAATTGGACATGTTTTAGATAATATTTTATTCAATATAATCTTATTTATTTAAATCATTTATTAATGAGGTAAATACTGTATCATCATTGTGTCATAAATAATTTAATTTATTTGATGTATAAAAATTATAAAAAAATACCATGATGTAGGAAATCTTTTTATATTTCTAATTAATTTTTATAGTAGAAAAGATAATTTATATAACCCCTTATAAAAATTAATTTACTAAAAGATATTTGCTTTTGTCATTTTTGTCCTTACTTTAAGTTAATTATTCTAAATTGTCTTTATCTTTCATAAGTGGCTCCATGGGGTCCCACAATCGACCAAAAGATGACCATGGTAAGACAATACTCATAAAATAAGGTTAGGACAAGTGTTAAGGTAATTTGAAATTATTATAATATTCTTTTAACCTTGAATTACCCCATTTACCTTTAACCGCGGTAAATAAAAGTCAAAAGTTACTATTCAACAAAAATTATTTTCATCTTATTGAACCACATTTTACTTATTGATAACAACCATGTATGTCGGATTTTCTAAATTCAACTCACAAAAGTGGTAAAATTTCATTTAAATGAAAAATTCAGTTCTTTTAACTACCACTAAGTGGTTTCACTATTCATCAAAATTGAAGTTTTTCAGAAAAATACCAAAAATTAAGACTAATATATATTTGATATTCTAAATTCAAAAATGATTTCTATTTTTCCAAATTCAAAACATAGAAGTGGAATTAATTAATTTTAAAATTAATTCCCGTTATCAAAACAAATAGGTTGTTTTTAAGAAACAATAACTATCAAAAGATTGATACTTGTTTATGTCCAATTTCAAAGTGAAATTAATTCCAATGACCAACATTGGATTAAAAGGTAAAAATATATTTTAATTTCACTTTAAAATCAATTAAAAAGATAATCTAGCCATATAAATAAATTATATTAAAAATCACTTTTGAATTAAAATACAATATTTTTCATTATTCATTAAAAATGAACTTTATCAAAAAAATACCAAAAAATTACCCAAAGTAAAGTTTAATGTCCCCATTCTAAAGAAGGATTTTATTTGGTCAATTAGAATGTATTAAAGTGACCAAAACTATATTTAAAGAGGGTTAGCCATTAAAAGGTGGCAAATCGACCTTTTAATGTAAATTGTGCTTAAAATTAGATTCATTCACATTTTAAGCCTCAAACTCATTATTGGATAAATTTAAATACATTTAACAATCATGTATAATCATATTATAGTTATTTTTGTTCATTCCCTCTAATACAATGTCTAGGAGTTAACTACCATTTAAAATAATAATATTATATTATTAGTGTGCAACGTAAGATTTCAAAGAAACCCGTTGTTGTGTATCGGGTACGCTATCGAACATAGAAACCCTTTTAAAGTAAAATTAATATTTAATTAACACATATTAATAAATATGAAATATGTCTTATTATTCATTTACCTGGGATGTTACATTATCCTGCATGAATACCATAGTGATAGGCTCATGGTATCTTTTATATAAGACTCACCCCACAATGAACACTACCAACTCCATCTGCTTGACATCGGTCTATAATATATCTCTTTGTAACTAGATCTTTCTTTAGCACTCCAGTAAAAGTCAGTATATACAAGGAGACAATGCTCACACATATGTATCTATGGATACCCTACTCAATCATATACCCTTGAAGAATCTATCCCATACCATGTCTAGTGATTAATGTGTGAGATCTATGAACCTCACTTTATACTCATAAACCAACATATCACCCTCTTATAACACAAGGATCTTCAATATCATCATAGAGTAGAAACATCATGGTAATAATAATCACAAAAAAAATTATGGAAGATTGAACATGAGAGAAAGATCTCATCATGGGTCTAAATCATCAGACCCCGCTTGTTCCATGATTCTATTTGGAAAAGGTTGGCTTGCAGTACATCTATATGATTGATCACTATCTAAAAAATCATGATGAATTAGATCTCTATCTTAATATATTCCTTAAGAACCTAGGTATCTATCTCATCATGGAACCTCAATAGTTTCTCATACTTAAAGTCATGTATAATTCTAGTCCTATGAACATCCTCATCTTAACATGACGATAATTTGTATTAATCGATTGGAATGGGAGATAATCTGTACCTTCCTTGAGGAAAAATCTTAAGAGATAAACCCCAAACTGAGGCCTCATCGCTAAATTGATCAACTTCATGATTCTATATCAGTAACCTAGATGAATATCATCATAGATTAAACCAATAATTAATCATGTTGTACATATATTAGAATAGAAGATATATACATGTGGGGATGACTTAGGAAAGCAATTCAAAGGACCCAATCCTATATTATTCATGTACCGGCGGTTCCCTAAAACTGATGTCTTGGTATTATGAGTTGACAATAAGGTATTTAGAGTCCTAGTGAATGGATAAATCATCCACCACACCAATAATAGTATTCTTAGGCTGAATGTTTTACTTAAGACACTTTGAAAAAAATTCACTACTTTCCCAAACCAATTATTCATATTAGTCTCTCTCTTCTCCGAACCAAGTATGAACAAACATTGATATTACTCTGTCATAAACTGACCCACTGAGGTCCACCTAGCTAGTGTAAAACTAGGTGTGAACACCCAAGCTCTCCTCCAATAGGATTGGATCTAATGAAAATCATGACAAAGAAATAAATAAAATGGGAAGAAACAGGATAACAAACTATATGCAGATTCATAACCATCTCCATAAAAAAGTGTATAGGAATAATAGTAGATATTAATATCCTATGTAAAACCATGTATGTAATAAACCTTCGGTAATACATTAGAGTATGATAGTATAAAAAATCATTAATCAAAAAAATAAACACCCAACCAATAATGACATCCCATACTGAACTCAACTACATAAAAAAATACCGAAGATGGCCTAACTCGTGATCTTTATGTCTGACCACTAAATGTGACTAGTGAACTCATGTATCACTATGCTACACCAAGGTCACCAATAAAAATTCAATAAAATTTATATCACACAAAACATGTGGGAAAATCCAATATAAGGCTGAGTGTTTACATACCAAGTTTTATGCCCTGAAAACCACAAAGGAGGAAATAAAAGGATACAATAGTACTTAGCTAAAACCATATCAAGAGGTAAAAAATAATATAGTTATATATGCATATATATTTTAATTATTAAACCCAAATGAGAGATAATGTAGATCTCTATCTCTACATCCCTGATAAGTACGATGAGTCTTCTTACAATTCCAATGGTCTATCTCCAAGTTCTAGAATATTATGTTTCTATATAATAAATTGCGTTGAGAATGTGCACATCACCATTAGGATGAATATTAATGGGGGAAAATCATCAATATAGGACCAACAACCTTGTGTAATATAGGGAACAAATATATAGATAGAGGAACCATTCTCTGGTATGATAAGGGTTCCACATAGTAGATAGGGGAGTCATACCCTTGTATGATAAGGGGTGTTACTAAGTGGGTAGAGGAATCACATCCTAGTACTATAGATGGGTGACATTTGATAGGTAGAAGATGCATGCATTGGTGTGATAAAGGTTTCCATTCATAATAGGGAGACATTATGGGGACCCAAACCCTAGTGCAATAGGAGGGGTGAGGGGGTGGGGGGTGGGTCCATGAATGGAATCTCTTAGATGATGTTTTCTAATCATTATCATCATCTTTCATTGTTCAAAGAAGTTTCATTATTAAAAAACCAAACATGGTATCTCCAAATATTCTATAAATCCATAATCATATTCTAATCAAAAAACCAATCAGGATATACTATTCATAAGTGAAAATATAAATTATAAATAAGGTCATACAGAAGATGAAATTTTAATGGAGATGTATATGACATTAAAAGGGGTCCCACAATGTTTTACCACTCCTCACTACCTGGTCATATTCTCTCCTGGACATGGCTTAAGAATCAATGTTTCTCTACATAGCATGTACGAGTAGTACATGGAACATACTAACCACTCGGTCTCTACCCATTCCATTCCTTCTCATTCCATTTCACATGGTTGTGTCCTAATATCTTGCATATATATTGGTATGTGTGGTGTAGTCTATGTGCATGGTGTGTGATCTTTATCTCTTCCTAAAACCTCAGTGCCACAACTAGGTGACTACATAGTGTGGGTTATTCATAGTACATTTTGTGTAGTCTAGTTTATTATAGAAACCTATGATATATATATATATATGTCTTTTATCTACACATCCACTTCAACAATTTTAGTAGTGATTCATGCTTGGTATCTTAGATATTATTTCATTTTTCCATGATCTATCATCGGTGGACATATTCAAGCCCCCAAACCCCTCAAGGCCAGTCCCATCGACCAACAATACTACCATAGATGAACGATGAATAATCCAGCCTCCTTTACATATTTATATCTCCAAATATTCACAAAATATCCCAAACCATATTAAAATCACCTTCCCCTTCTTTTTTAGAACAACCACTATGAATCAGGGGGTTCGATCATTCTCAAACCCACCCCAACAATGTTGAACAATGACTTGGTGGGATAATGATAATGAACATGAAGAAGAGTGGGTATAAATGAAAAATAATATGTTAAATACATCATTGGACTAGAGTTATAATCCAAAAATAACATAATACCAGATAATAAATTGGTGATAAAATGTAAAATAAGGATTTATCAGTTCAAAAATATCAAAATAAATATGGCAGGGCCCCTATGAGAAGAACAATAAATCATAGATCAAAATTTGATAATAAAATCAATCCTTAAACAATGAAATATGGTAGAATTACCTAAACAGTGTTCCCTACATAGATTTATAATAGCTCATTGGTGAATAAATCATTAAATAAAAATAAAGAACATCCATTATGTTTGTTGCCTTTTGATCCAAGACAATATGGTCTCCGAAATTTTTCTGATCCTAAACCACGAATGAAGAATGACCACCATCCTCGGAAATCCTCTCAGGTTTATCTTGGGAATCCTTTAGAATTTCTATAATAAAATATTTATAGAGTACTCAATTTAATTCATTATATAAAAATAAATAATAAAATTATTGATTTTCCTAAACAAACCACCGATGACATCCTTCCATGAAACTTTGGTCATCTTCCAACCATATTTCCTTCCTAGGGTAAAATGTTTTTTCCAATGTTTATAAAATTATTGTATTTCCCATCAATATTCATAATAATTGGAAAAATATTTAAATGAAAATGATGAATGTGTGTGTATTAAAATACATTATTATATTTTATATATTTATTTCGGGTTCAAGAGATAACCAATTACCACAATAATTCCAATGAAAAATGAAGATATATAAATAGAAACATTAAAAGGAATAATATAAACACACCAAATTTTTTACCAAAAGGAAATAAAAATTCTAACTAGAATAACACATAGTGGGTTTCTAAATGGTGATTGACAATGAATATTGATCAAAATAATGTAAATGATCAATGAAATGTTAATGAAAACAAATATGTCAATTAACGTGTTGTTAAAAATACCATAGATTGATTAAAAATATGGTAATAAGATAATTTTTATTTTAGAACCCTTTTCATATAGTTAAAAAATTTCATTTCCATGTATAATAAGAATAATTGGAAATTCTATTACTTCAAGTACAATTCCATCCTTTAATAAAATTCCACCAAAATATCGTATTTTTCTCCAAAAGATGAGTAATCTAGAAGGATTTTCCACGCCTGATGAACTAAAATATGATTGATAATCTAGTATACAGAATCATGGAAATATATTCATTTATTTTTTCACAATAACAAAAAATAGTTTTGATAAGTTATGTTAATAACTAAAATGAGTAATCCTTTATATTAATAAATAATTCATTAATAACTAAAATTAAATAGTAATACTGAATGATCAATCTCAGACATTCCACAAATAGATCCCTTAAAATTTCATTATAATATTCATAGCAATGATGGAAAACAAAAAATTAGAATGATTTGATAACAAAATTTTACAAGATAAATATAACATATATCTAAAAAAACATCAATCAATCTTATAGTATCATATAAAAAATGAAAATTCCTTAATCATATACCCTCTAATATATGTTAATCATTTCTATAAATAACCTAAATATCAATAAATCCATAATAAAATCATATATTTTTTCAAAATAACATTCCATAATTATTCTCTAAATAAAATACCATCTTATCCAAAATAACATAAATTTTTGTTTAATTATATAAGTTTCCCAAAATAGAAAACTTTTTAGATAATATGATTAATCAGTTATTCAAAAACATAATTTTCAATCACATAATAATATATTTGATAAGACATATTTTTCCCAAATTATAATTACACATAATTACCTCCATATACAAAATCATATAAAACCAAAAGGTTATCAATATTTGTAAACGTATTTCCACAATATAAAATGAATTATACCCCAAATATACATTTCACTAATAGTAATACTAAATCGAATGTTTTTGTTACCATAAATTCCAACCAAAATACTCATAATCATCTAAAAATCGCATTACTAAATCTTAAAAAGGGAATATAGTCATTTTAAAATACTATCTATCTCAATCATATAAACCTATAATTTTATTCACAATAATTAAGTTAAACTCGTATGAAAATTTTCTAATCAATAAAGATATGTAAACCATGATCTATTTAACAATTAAATGTCTTGATTCTTTTTCAATCAATAGTTTAATATTTAAACATGCATTCATTTTTCTACACTCTTAATTTTTTTTCAGTATTATATTTTAAGAGAATTGGTTTATAAAACTTATTTAATAAACACATATATAATAATATTTAAAAATTAAGTTTTATTCATGAATAATGTTACCATTTTCAACATGATTTCTTCTTTGTTCTAAATCATCCTAAAAAATTGGAAAAAAAAATTCAAACTGTGCAATGAGCACAAAAATATAAGTATGGGACATAAAAAAATTATTAAGGATACTAGTTAATCAATTTTTAAACCTAGATATTATAGTGGGTTTTTTATTTATCATAATAAACATTGATCTCAAATAATTTCTTACCTATACATGAAATCATCTTTACTGGCCATTTTTTTAATAAACAGAATTTTATTAATAACTAAATCCTTGATCAAAATCATTAATTTTTTTTAAAATAGGAGAACCCATGAAAAATGATTTCTTAAAAACCTATGTATTTTTTCAAAAATAAAATAATATATTCTTTGAAACAAATAATCAGTAAAATTACCTTTTATGTTCTATGATTTCCAGTAAATGTCATTATAATTACTAGAAAATTCATGTAGTTTCCTTGAGATATCATCTTCATGAAACTATTAAAAGAACCCTTATAAGAGTAATATCCAAAACTGTGAACATAAAACATAATTATAAATTGAACATAATCATTATCCAATGAATTGGAGATGAAAATGACCTCACCAAGTTATAAAACATTTCTAAGGACAATATCATGAATAAGTGATCTTATAATTGTGCATTTTCATCATAAATATCTTCAAACATATATCTAATCCATATGTAAATCAAATTAAAAATTCCAAATAATAATTTCATTTAAAAAAAATTAAAATTAAAATACCAAGAGATAAGGGAAAGAGAATGTTTCTTTTAATAAAATATTAAGGAATAAAAATGAATTTAAATATAAAAAATTTGTTGAGACTACATGGAAATCCATTATCAGTGTATAGGTTAGAATAAAAAATTCCATTATCACTGGTTTAAGGAATGTAAAAACTTATGTAATAGAAAACATAAAAAGATTCCTTTGGGATTTTTTTTTGAATAAAGTAAAAAAATTGACATAAAATGTCATTTATAATTCATTATTATATATATAAATAATTTAATAAGAGAATTTTATGTTTACAAATATGGTTGAAAAAATATTGAAATATATATTTAAAAAAATTAAAATTAGTATTTTAGGTAATGTGTCTCTTACCTCGAGTTTGACTCCATAATCATGTTTTTTATCTTCTTGAATAAAAAAAATATGTAATTTATTTAAATTATTTAGAATCATTTTTTGGTTTATTATTACTTTTATTTTATTTATTACTAATCTATATTTAATAACATTATTAATTATGTACACAATGGGTGTTTTTATGATATTTGGCTCATATATCCAAAATTACTTCGGTAAGGTGAATATTATAGAATAGTAATTTATTAGATGATGTCTGAAAAATAATCATGACTTATTTATCATATGTTTCTATGATAGAGAGAGTAGGTTGTATATACACATGAGAAATGTTGTGATTTTATAAAAATACATGACAAAAATAAGTTGAGTGTTATTTAAACTTTCCAGAATTATTATTATATCATAAATGTCACATTATTTCATTAAATAATCCTATATATTGAGTACATGTGATATTATAATGAGAAAATTAATTCCCTTTTTGGAAGTGGTAATCCATACATACACACAAACTATGTTATCACTTTGAAATTGATGGAAATGTTAGAAAATATATGATATAATATCATTGAATAATTGTAATAAGTTTATGAATAGCCTATATAAATTCAATCTATCATTATATATATCTATAATAGGTAGTGATGGAAACCAATTACATCGATTCACAAGATATAATTTCTCCATACACATGAATGATGGATTAATTTCCCATTTGAATGGAGAACATGATGTATAATGATTACTAAATAAAGATAACAATATTTCATTATATGTAATATACAGGTATTTTTATACAATCATGTTTTAAAAATATTTGATAAAGGTAGAAGAATAAATGAAACTAAAACATTTGGTTAAAAGTAATACCTCTTCTTATGAAACCCTCCTTATATTTATATATTATGCCATATAAAGTTGGTATTATTCCCAAAATAATATTTCTAGAATATAAGGAGGGATGTTTTTAAAGGATCAAAGTAGGCATTTGATGATATAGAGTGATTAAATGGTTCGATGAAGGGAGGAGAGAAGTTGCCATTTTATAAGTTATGAGAGAGAAATTCGTGGATATTCTTAAATTATTAAAAAAAATATAAATTTCTTTTCTTATTCAACTTGCTATAAATTGATATAATTCAATGCTAATATGATTATGGGTGTTTATATTCTCATCTAATTAATTTTTTTACATGTTTATATTATAATTTTACCCTTATCACATTGTATTAACCCCATATTAACCATTTTTTACAATTTCTATGATATCATTTTTTTACTCATTAGAGGTCAAAAAAGTTATAATAAAGGAAAAATCACTCATAAATTGAAAATGGTTTATATTTTGAGCTGTATCACATTACATTATAAAAATATAGGATATTTATGATTTTTATATCATTTAATAGAATGTTAGTTATTATAAAATTTGATTAATATTGATTTTTTAAGTATTCATTTACTTTATCATTATTGTAATCAATTAAAAAATGGAATTAAAATATCAATATTTAAAACATTCATAAAATTTTATATTTATCTTAAAAATTATTGGTCCACTATAACATATCTAAAAAATATTTATTTTATATTTTTAAAATCATTTACTGGATTTTTCTAATTCTTGAAGACACGTTAAGTCGACATTACGTCATTATTTAAGGAAAATATTTCATCACTAAAAATAAAAAATAAAATCACCTTAAAAATAAATAAACACAGTTCAATATAAAAATTTATATTAAATCAATATTTATAATAAGTCACATTTATGTCATTAAAACTTATTTAATATGTAAATTTAAATTTTCAATAACTGAACACACAATGCACAAGAATTTGAATAACTGAAAAGTGATATAGCTCCAAAATTATAATATATCTATAAATATAATTAATAATTCATAATTTATGTTAGATTTTTTGATTAAATACTTCTACCTTCTCAAATACTATCATTAGGGAACCATATTTTAAATTTCAATTGTTATGCAAGTACCGTGACAATAATAAAAATGATTTTAAGATTTATAATGAAATAAAATTTTATTTTTATATTTTGAATTATATTTTTAGGATATTTTTATTATATAAAAAAATTTATATTTTACAAAAAAAATTATATGTTTTTATGTCAAATTTATTTCTTAGTGATATAACAAAAGTGATTGTATTCCATAAAAGTTTTGTTTTTTTACTATTCACCAAAACATTATCTTCTTCCGAAAAATAGAAAAACCATACTATGATTAATAAGAAATGATGAATCCAAAAAATTGGATTATTTAATCAAAATAAATTCCAATAATTGAGAAACCTTTCTGTTAATATATATATGTAAATAGAAAATAAAAATAATTTTTAGAAAAATGTTTTTTTAAGACAAAAAATATACTTATACAAAAACATGTAAAGCTAATTCATATGTAATTAGTAATATAAATTGTAAAAAATGAGTATTATATTAATATAATATCATATTCAAAGAATAATTTTAATATTTTATGAATGAAATGATAGTTTAAAAAAATGTAATTTTTTAATGTAGTGAAAAATCAATATTTTCTGAAAATTCCAAACAATTCACTATAACATAATTTTAATTTTTTATTTAAAAATTAAAAATACTTATTAAAAATAAAATATAAAATTTTTTTATAAATTAATTATAATATTTTTTCAAAAACAGAAATGAAAACAATTTTTTTTAAAAAAAATTTATTTTTGAAGAATAAATTTTCATTACTAAAAATTTAGAGAATATTTCCTACAAATGAATCAAAAAATTTGTATAGATTAATATATATATATATATATATAATAATAATAATTTAGTTAATAATATTGATACCTTATAATTAAACATCTTGGTTATAACTATAATATTTAAATAATAATATATCAGGGTTCATTTAACCTCTATGTTTCGTGTTATATACACTATCCAATTTAGCATTATTTTAAAACCTCATGATAATAAATTCTCCAATCCTTTAAAAAATTGGGTACTCACAAATTGAAATTGGGATATTAATCAATAATTTGATATTTTAAAATACCATTGTTGAGATCCCACATCATTAAAAGGGTTAATAAAATATCTCTTTGAAAAGAATGAAAATTAAATAAAAAATTTCTTCTTGAATTAAACATACCATGTGTCCAAATATGCAAGGATTAGTGGGAAGTGAAAATATGGAGATGGATGAGAAATTAATATCCAAATAATAATGCAGATTCTTAATTAATATTGATCACATGAAAGTTAATGATCATGAAAATATTAATTACCAAAATATAGTAAACCAATGAGTTTTAAAAAAGAATATTGATTTCTAAAAAAAGAGGGTAAAGTGATAATATTTTTCACTCATGATACCTTTTTAATGAGTAAAGGGATTGCATTTCCATAAATATTATGTAAAAAAAATATACTAACTTGAAAATTATAATTTTATCAATTAATCAATTTCATCCATAATGTCATCTATTTCTAGAAATTATGATTAGTAACGGTAATTTTTTCCTTTATGAAGTACTAAATTAAATATATAATTAACTATGAGGTAAATAAATGGATAAAAAATCTATTCATCATATCTTTAGATATAATCCAAAAACCAAATTCATATCATCATGTTTGATAATATCAAAAATGATAATACTTTATATGAGGAAAAAATAAATTATTTTCAAAAATTTAATTATAATACCAAAAGATAAAAATAAATCATTCCATAAATGACAATCATTAAAATTATTCAAAATATTCATGACTAATATTGAGACCCAAATATTATAATTAAACTATCACATATTATTACTTGATAAACCTAACATTTAAATGAAAATAAAATCAACCACTCATAAATTATCATATCAAAAATAGATTTCCCTTTATACTATAATATGTAAGATATGATAATCATTTCAAAAAAAAAATGAATCACCAAAAGGCCACATTTAAATCATATATGCTTCAAAAAGATAATTAAAAATTTATTTTTAAAAATTAAATCCCATCCTCTCATAAAATATTTATATTTAACATAATCATTAATAGTTAAAAAAATCATGAACTTCAACCAAAATAAAATTAATCACTTAATCAAAAAATCACTTTTCAACCCCATGGATATCTATATGATAAGAAATACATTCTCAAATTTTTACAACCCATAAAAACATCAATATCCAAAGATAATATAAACCATAATACTTATCAATTACTTTTTACTTATGTCCATAAAATAAACTTCATTTTTCCTCAAATAAAACATTTACTAAAAAATTATTATCACAATGGTTATTGTACAATAAATGACTACAAAAATACACTTATTCATTTTAAAATTACATTACATAAAACATTTAAATGGTTATTTATGGCTATCACTATAGGATCAACCGTAAACATATAATACCATGGAGGTATCCTTAACTCTAAATTTAAATCACAAGAAAATATCATAATCTATAAATCTACCTAAACCCTAACGTTCTTCCAAATAATTCAATCCATAATTTTATTTTTAAACCATAATGCATTTTTCTACATTCCAAAATATATTTTTAGGATTGTATGATTATATAATTTTGACATTAATATTATATAATAAACACAAATATAATAAGTTGTAAAATTTATATTATAATCTATTTTACCCAAATTACAAAATACATTTAAGAAATAAAAAATTTCCTTCATTAAAAATCATTTTGATTTTCAACAAGACATCTTATTTTTTTTCTAGTCATCCATAAAACTTGTGAAAAAAGTTAAAAATTATTGATGTGAACTAAAATATCAATAAGGAACATATAAAAAAAAGAAATAAACCTATTAGTCCATTTTAAAATCATAATGATTTAAAAAATAATTTTCCTTTTACATAATCAAATTTATGAGAACATAATTATTTCCTTACATTTGAAATCGTCTTTACATACAAAATTTTTTCATAAAAGGAATTATAAGAAAATTAAATGACTAAATCATAGTCATGAGAATTTATTATAAATCATGATAATACATTAAATATAATTTCTAAAAAACATAACATTTTTACAACAAAAGTGAATAATATCTCGTTAAAAATATAATTACCATAACTTTAGAAAGTAAAAATACTATTTTCATAAAAACTCATTATTAATCCTTGAATTATAATGTAGGTTCCAAGGGATATCATCTTGAATGAAGCTTTATAAGAATAATTATATATGGAATAAACAATACTATCAATATCCAAAATAATTATCCATAGAAAATAATCATTACCCTAGAAATTTGGTAGTTAAATTGGGATCACCCAATCATAGAAAATGTATATGAATAGTATCATGAATAAAAACTTTTAGGATTTCTCCATTTCATAAAAATGTACTTGATTTTTTTGAACCCTATGTAAATAACTTTCAAATATCAATGTAAATTTTTCATTTAAAAACACATTTCACACTATATTACACAAAACAAAAGGACGGAATGTTTTCATAGATGAAAATGTGGATTCTTGTTACGAAATACAAAAATAAAATAATGGATCAATTAAAGGATTTTTTTTGGAAGTTATACACATTAAAATAGAACATTATGATTTTATTTTGTAAAGAAAATACAAACATTCCATATAAAATGCATAAAAAGATTCTTTTTGATAATCATTAAAATAAAGTAAAATGTGATATAAAATGTTATTTATAATTAATTTATTCTTATATAAATATTTCCATGATTTTTTAATGAATATAGACATGTAAGAAAATTATTTTGAATAATATATTTTTCCAACCATTTACTATAAGTTTTTAAGATATTTTAACCATCACCTCAGGTCCTACATGTAAAATACATTCTTTATATTCATAAATAATAAATTTATGTTTATTATTTAGTTTCATAATATCCATTTTTGGTTTTATTTTTAATTCTATATTATTTATTACCATGTTATATTTAATTACTTATTAAATTTAGTTCACATCAGATGTTTTGATAAAATTCTACTCATATATGAAAAATAATTCTAATAGGTTGACTATGGTCATAGAGAAAATAATTCCATAATTTCCATAATAATAACCATGAAATAAATACAATTTTTATTCATAAATTAATCTTTTAAAACAAATCCGAAATGATGGGTATGAAAAATAAACTACATTACAATCATAGAGATGGTAAGAAATACGTATAAATGAGTAATGTTTCATTTTTTTAACAAACATGATCAAAATAAGGTATAAATTATTTTATCTTTTAATAATGTTGATTAAATCATAAATATAATATTTTATTCTTTATGTACACTTATATATTACATCCATGTGATATTATTATGAAAATTAATCACATCTATTCATGGGGATGGTAATCCACACGTACATATGAACAACAATATCATTTTCAATGGATTAAATGGTATGAAAATAGATATTCATATTCATTATATAATTTTAATTATTTATTTATTGTCATATATGTACATAAAATCCATCATTATATATAACCATATGATGTTTTTATAAAAATCATTTTCCTAGGTTTGTGAGCTACTATCTTTCGTAAACACAAATTATTTATTCATTTCCCATTTGATGGGAGAATGACATTGATACAGGATATTAAATTAACATAAAGTCATGTTACTATATGGATGATACTACTGTTGTTATTTCATAATGTTTTATGATGATTGTTTTTAGGTATAAGAAAAATAAAACAAAAAAGATTGGTTAAATATTGTAACTCTTATTAAAAAACCCTCATTTTTTACACCATAATCCCTAAATGGTTTTTATTCAACCCAAAATAAGACCCCTTTAATTAGGTTAAGGGTGTTTCTTAACTATTTTGGTATGGATTTTAATATATAGAGTGTTCAAATTGATCGAGGAATGTAACTACAGAAGTAGACCTTTTATAAGAGAGTGGAGTGGTATTTTTTTAGTATCCAAAATTGTTAAATTATGATAACTTAATTATCATGTTCAAGGTGATGTATTTTGATAAATTTTCATATAAGATGACTATGAGTAGAAATAATCTCATCCACCAAATTTTTTACAGGTTCAAATTTTCTTTTTACCCTTATTTGTTTGTTTTAAACCCCCACTAAACCCTTTACACAATTACTGTGATATCAATGATTTTTTTACATGTTAGGGGTCAAGAATGTTACTATGAAAATAAAAATGATTCATAAATGAACCAATAATTATATTTTAATAAATTATCATTAATTTTTCTTATAATTGGATTTTTATGAATTTTTAATCATTTAATAAACTATTTTCTATTACATAATATCATTAAAGACCTTTTTGAAACAATTCATTTACATTGAATTTAATCTCATAAAGATAATAAATGAATGAAATATGACGGTTTAAATCATCTCTAATAAGTGATACTTGACTATAAAATTCATTATAATCTATAAAAAACATGAAAATATTACATTTATAGCCTTTTAATTTAATTTAGATTTTCTTCTACACCTTGAATAAGAACAAAGTCAACATTGCATAAGAATTTATAGTAACTTTTTTCAAAACTAAAAACTATATATAAATTAAAATAATAAAAATAATTTTCTTAGGATTATTTTAATCATTTACCTTCGATCAATATGGGTATTTAATAACATTTAAGTTGTGAAACTTATTTAATATGTTATTTTGACTTTTTAGGCTTGTGGATGAATTATACATGCATTTAGATAAGAAACAATTGATATAACTTCAAAATAATAATATATCCATCATATTCATCAATAATAATTAATATGTATTATCCAAGAAGAAAAATTACTTATCCCTTCCCAAATATTATCTTTAGGGAATGAAATTTGACTTTTCCCATGTTGCATAAGCACTACATCAACACTAAAAATGATTTTCATATTTATCATTAAATAAATTATAATTTATTTATTTTATATTATTTTTAAGATATTTTTTGTTTTTTATCATACATGGTTAAATCTATATATTTATTTAGTTTTTCAACCATATTTTTATAGTAGTGATATATATAAAAGAAATTGTATTTCATAGAAACAATATTTTTACTATTTCCCAATATTCACTTTCATCAAAAAAATATCAAAAGTCAATTCTAGGATAAACAGGACACGATGAATAAAAAATTTATCTATATAAAAAAATTAAATCCCAATAGGTGAATTAAATTCCCTTTATAATTTTTATCTGAAAAAGTAATGAAAATCATCATTTAGAAATACAATTCATTCGTCCAAAAAATGTACTTATAGAAAGAAATCTAGAATAAATATAATTAATTTGTAATTAATTTTCTTATTTATAACTAAATGAGACTTAATATAATTAATTATCAAATTTAAAAGTATAAGGGGACAATTTAATGAATGAAATGATGGTTTTACAAAAGAATCCGTATTTAATTAAAAATAAATATTTGATGGAAAATGTGAAAATTTGACCCTAAGATAATTTTGTTATGATTACTTACAAGGAAATATATTTTTTATAAAATATATTTACTAAAATTTATATACAAAAATTATAATATTCATTCCTAAAATGAATTAAAAACAATTTTTTTTTAAAAAAAAATTTGAAAAATAAAATGATTTTTCTAAAAATGGAAATATTATTTTCTAAGAATTAATCAATAAATTTGATCAGTGTTTGACCTATATATATATATATCATATTTTTGTTAATCCTATTCATACTCTCCAATTCAATATGTGGGTTATAACTATAACATTTAATTAATAATATATCTTTTTTTGTTTAAGCTTGGTGTTGTGTGTTGTATAGACATTAGAACAAAGTATTTATTTTAAAATATCAAGATATTATATTCCCCCTTTAATAAATTGTGAAATTTAAATTTAATCTCATGATCTATTATAAATTTTTTAAAATTTGAAAATAAAATTTTCAAAACTCACACACAGGAACAAGACACAATGTTTCTCTATTATGGAAATGAAAAGAAGCACATGCCACACATATATTCCATCAAAACATAATGTTAAAATGACAAGACCTAATGAAAGGCCTAATTAGAAATATCCAAATCTAGAAAAAATAAATAGAGCGGTAAAAAATAAAACTAAATACATTTTTGAGGCATGTAGATATGGAATTATAATAGTAGAATAAAAAATTCAAAAATTTTAATAAAAAAACAAACATGAGAACCTAATTTCACATGTATACATAATAAAAGGAATAATGTTTACAAGAAAATCATGCTATAATGGTTTTTTCAAAGTGGATGTTTAAAAATTAAGATCCATTGAGATCTTCTTAAGTAATCAAGGAAAGAATGTAAGGGTCTCCATTGATCTCACCTTTATTTATTCATGTAGTTCATTTTCTTTAGTCTCATGGGTCTCAGGGTTCTACTTGGACCATGATTTATCTCATACATCATTATTATTATAGGTATTTTTTCTCATTGTTTTGATAACCTCTTTCACCTTATAAATCCATCTTTGAACACAACCCTTTGTGACTGAGTCTATCCATGGTCAGACATGATGACATGAGTGGTGGCATGAGTTTTTTATAATAGGACTGTTCAATGGTTCTTTCCATGTTTCTATGGTTTTATCAATTGTTTATCTCTATTTTTATTTTTTGAATTTTGAGTTTTTTTATGGTTTTTATTACTATTCCTCTAATATTAACATTTCAACCCATCACATTTTACCCCATTTTGGCCTGATGTGAATGTTTTTTAGATGATTTAGGATTTTTATGTAGGAGAGTTGGGTGGGTAGGATATTGGTTATTCTATTCAGGGTATTCATATTTATTATGGTGGTTTATGGATTTTTTCCAACTTCAAATGTAATTTTAGGATTATTATTACTATTTTCATATCCATGGTTGTTCTGATATATGATTTTCTACTAGGAGGTCCCTTGTGTGAATTATTCAATTCAGTTTTGTGGATTGTTGGTTTTCTCATCAGTGACTTGTAGAATGATTTTGGTAGTTCCTCTAGAGAGTTATGAAGGTACTAAAAATAATTTTGTTACTCAGTGATTTTGTATTTTGTATTCATAGTGTTCTTCGATGTGATGATTAAGTAGCCTATGACATTAAATGTGTCTTCATCCCTAACTTTGTGTTCCCATAAGGATCAATAATTTTTTAGTTTATGTTTTATAAATGTTTTAAACATTATTCTTAGTATGGTTTAGTTTTTTTATGCATAGTTAATGATTATTTTATTAGTCATATTCATGTATCTTAGTGTTTTGTGGTAATTTGTTTTGTACTTTTTTCTGGGCGATGATGGATTTTGATGGGTGGTTATCGCTGGTGTTCTGGTGGGGATGTGGTTGTTATTTTTTTAGGTTTTCAAATATACAGTTTTTCATAAACATGGTCAGTAATGAGGATATCAGTTTTAATTTTAATAATTTAATTTTTTAATTATAGGGTTTTATGACTAAAAATGCTACTATTTTTTTATAGTTTATTGTATCCATGTTTTTGTTTTTTTAATGTCCCTACTAAACAATATAATTTACATCAAATAATATAATATGGCATAAGAGAGAGAATATTAGTCCTTTAACCATGATAATTATGCATACTCATAGAAAATATTTTTGATAATTTTGAAAGATGTGACTTGGATGACTATAAATAATGAAAACTCATTTGAGGAGATTTTGAGTAGTATGGAGTTTGATTCACATAGGGGGAGTTCATCTAGAGTTATTCTACAGTTTAGAAAATTTTTATTCTATATTTTATATTTATTTCATTATTTATTCTCACTTTTCATATTTAATAAAAGTGTTTCCTTTTTTATCTCATTTAATCTATCTTATTCTCTCCACCATGATTCAATTGCTATACTCACAGAGAATGAACATAAATGTTGATATGAGAGGGAATAAACTAGTATAATTTTCTAGAGTTTTGAATATCATTATTTTAGTTTATAATGTCTTTTTATAAGTTATAATAAAGTGTGGTTAATGTGGTTATATTTGATGATTGTTCTCTGTAAACTTCTCCCTATTTTTCTTCTCACCTATCATGTTATTTTAATTATTCGATTCACTATATTTTACATTATATGATTGAGTTGGGAAGAATAGTTTAGAGTGTTATCATGATCATTGTCCATATGTAGTGGAGCTATTCACTTGGTTAGGACTGACTATGAGAAGTTGATAAGAAACAAAACTCTCAATAGATGTTTGGTAACCACAACTGGACTTAAGAGGAAATGGTGAATTTAAATTTGAGATCTTGGTTTCTTGGATATCTTAATATATGCACAAGTGAGGTTGACTGGTTATTGATCTCAAGTCACTAAATTGAGTGAGTAGGATTAAGTAATATATTTAATAAGAACTATAACATGAAATTTGATGTGAATCCCCTAAGGATCTACCATTTTAATTAATAACTTCATTTTATACTCATTTTTACTTTCATTTTTCTATTTAGTATTACATTCTAATTCTCAACCTATAATTCAACTCCTTTTATTTTCATAAATATTAAAAATTAAAAATATAATAATTGAATTAGGAAGGTAAGTGATTGACTATAAAATATTCCAAAGAGAGATGACCATGGTTAACCAATTTGATTTATTAAGAAAAACTAAAAACATCATGTACCAACCAATGATAGGTGTTTTAGTTTGATAAAACAGAAATATATGTTTATTTATGGGAATGATTATAGTTGTTAATAGGATCAAATGTAGGTATATCTTAAACATTTGAGTATTGATCATTCGATGATAGTTGGGAAACCATTCAAGTAAACAGACGGTCATCTAGATTCATTTGTATGAAACACTATGGATTTTTTTTAATTATGAATTAATAAATATATTATAATATATTATTATTTTTAATGTTTTCAAAAATTATCTTTAGTGAACCTAACCATTCACAAATATTATTACATGATTGTAATTATACTTAATCATTAAATACAGATAGAGGATTGTAAAGTCTAGTGTCTTTGGAAGATTAGGTTTATAAAATTTAAAATAGGGAACTAGAATAAAATATCACTTTATTAATATTCCAAAACATCTCTTAACATCATTTGACATGCTATATGTTCATAGGATAACCCGGGGAATATATAGACAAATGTGATGAGCTAAAAAGTTGAGTAAGGTAATAAACATGGGAATGAATCATAATACATAAGTTAGAAAGGCATACCATGATAATATAAAAGGAATAAATCATGAGTAAAAATATGGAATCCTAACATATAGAACATGGAATCATACTACCATTTAAAAATTAAAATGTGGAAACAAAACATCACATGACTCTAACATGAGTCAAGGCTAATAGTTAAGATGACATCACATGGGGGAAAAAGTCCCATAATTTATTAGGATTACTTCGTAATCCCATACATAACGTCTCATGAGACAAAACATTACCCATTTAATTAGAGAACTATCAAGTTTCAACCATTATAAAAGTTACTTACATATGTGTGCCATATAAGGAATCAAACATTAAAAATACAGAAAAGGGTAACCCATAGAAATAAATGGGTATCATAATCATGTCATAAGGGATAACCAAAGGGAATATTACAATGGTATCCATAAAATAAGGTATTTAAATAATTATTGGACATTAATAAAGGAAAAATAATTATATATCTTGAATAATTAAGTCCAAATAAATTATAAAAAAAGAGAGTGGTTATGTAACATTAGAAATGTCCCACTTAAGTGCGGTTTTAGGGATTGAATAATGAGTATTTGGAGAAGACAAAGGAACAATTATTTACATAAAACCATAAATGAAATATGATAGTTTTGATGAAAAAATTATTTAATTTAGAAAAATATTGGTGGATTAAAGTTGTTTATGGCATGTACTCTAAAATGGGAAAGAAATGGAGAAGTTCCCTTTAATCAGGATTTTGTATCTCATGGAATGATAATAGATCCTTTAAAAACATGTAATTACCCATAAAATAAAGATTAACTAGTATGAATACATTTTTTGTACATAAAAACATAATATAAGAGTATTATATAATAATAATGCTGAAATAAATTTGGGAAGAGAGAGAGAAAGCGTAACCTAAAGTTAATTTGGAAGTTCAGAGAGATCACATACCGTATGTCCGAATGTGTTCTACAATTAGACTTAATGTTCTGTATACTAAAGTAATATTTATTAATTACATAATTTAAAACCTATTATACATGTATTTGACTTATTATAATTTTATTAAGTTCATTTATGATAATTAAAATGATTTATAAAATCAATTTTATCGTTCTGAGAGAGTTAGTTTCATAGTTTCATGGTCGTTTTGATTTTGCAATATTGTGTAAGTTCATTATAAACGAGAATAATTATCCACAAGTGAAATTATGTGGTATTAATTCCCATACATAATCTAATATTTCCCAATATATCATTTTTGTTGTTGTGAGTGTGATTCATTTGAAAAAATGTTAATGGTAATTGTTTTTTTTTATTTTTGGCGGTTTACTAAACATCTGAAGCTAGTTTCTTTTTATTGAATATTACTTTTATATATTAGTTAATGAACATGGAAATCTCATAATATACTTATTAAAACCCATTTGACCCTAATAATGGTTTTATAACCATCCTTGAAGGTGGTAATAGAAAATGAAAACTTATCATCCATAAAGGTAGTGAACTGACATATCTCGAAAGAAGTTTGCATTTTTAGAATAAAAAAACAATATAAGAGATTTAATGATGTATATTAAATTAAAATAATAAAAATTAAAGTATATATATGTTACTAGAAATATCACTACTATTTGGATAGGATATTTGAGGAGAGGATAACAAAAGAAAAAAAATTAAAACAGAAGGATTGGGGATTTTACATCTTGATTATCAACTCCTTGAGAACCTCTATAAGGTACATGGGTTTGGACTTTTTTTTGATAAAAAAGTCCATGAACATGAGGAAGAGTCCTATTAAGGTAATTGGGTAGAATAATGACAAGGTACATGGAATATAATGTGTTAGGATAAGAGGTGGTGAGGGGTGGTATTTATGGTAAGAGGAGAGGGGCATTTTTAATTATTCTATTGAGTTGTTTATTATTTTGGATCAACACTGTAAATAGAGATGATTACTATGAATAAATACAGTAAATAGTGAAGTAAGTTTCAATATAATGGGATATTACATAACCATACATCATCCACAACTCAAAAATTAATGTATTCAACTTATAAGGATAAATACAAAAAATATGATATTTCACTATTCATCAGAAAATATACTATTTTAGAAGAATCCAAAAAAAAATCACTGTAATTTTTTTTCAAAAAATAGATTTAAAAAATAAAATCCATTTTATGAAAATAAAATTATAAATATGAAAAATATAATTTCTAAATAAAATCATCAATTATACAAAAAATTCATATTTTAATATTATTATCGATTTTATGAACTTTTGAAAAATTAATTGAGATCTCATAAAATTAAATTATAATTATAATAAAACATAAGACTAATTTATGAATCAATTTTATGAAAATTAATTTTCTTTTAAATAAATCAATTAATTCTAAAATTGTAAATAAAATTTTATATTTTACAAAAATACCAACACTAAATTTATCACTTTTAAAACATTTATTTACTTATACTATGATATAAATATGTAATATTTTCATTTATAAGATGTATAAATTATATTAATAATTTTATAGGTTAGGTTACTATTATAATGACCATATTACTTTTCCTAATGGTCTAATTACTATTCTAGCATTCTAGTTACTATTTAAATGATATATATTCTTTAAAATAAATAAATACTACATATTCCATTCATCATTCATTCACTTATATTTTTTTATTAAGTTTATATATATAAATTCAAATTTAAAATTAATATTTTATTATTAACATTATATTATATTTCTATAGCTTTGTTCATGAGTGCAATTATTCTATTGGTTTGAGCATCTCCAAATACTCACATTCTTATTATCGAATTTTTTATGTATTATCCCACTATAATATATGGAGTCCTTATTGGTTTAATTTATAAATAATATATCATTATTCATTTAGGATAATAATGTTTTTATTAGTTTCTCTAAGTGATGTATGCATTTTATGATATAAAGAGGGAAATTACATTAATTAAATTCTAGGTCATTACATTTCCCCCATATGAAATCTCATCCTCAAAATTTCATTTTATTTACTAAGTTGAAAATAGGTGTGGGTATTTATCCTTTATTTGTTCCTCTAGTTACCTTGGTTCCTATTTATACTTATGGTTCCTCCAAAGTACATTGATCCAGTGAGTAGTCTTGTTGCGTATAAATTTATCTCTATAGTCCAAGATCTTAAATGGATGCTCCTAAGAAGAGAGATCTTTTTATAGCTATACCACATTTGAGTTCAGTACATGCGAGGGATCTAGTTTTACTTCCTTAAGAGGGATATGTGGAATACATTATATACTTGATACATATTTGGTGGAAGTTCTAGTCGATAGGAAACATCACCAACGTGATCAAGAACCATGAAGGGGTCGATGTACCTAGGGCATAGTTTTCCATTATTTCTAAATCTCATGACTCTCTTCCATGGAGATATGTGAAGGAATTCCTTGTCGCCAACCTCAAAATTTATTTCCCAATTTCTATTATCATAATAACTCTTCTAGTGACTTTGTGTAGCTCAGATATGATGTCATATGGCCTTCACATTTTCTTCCATTTCCTCAACCATTTTATGTCCCAACAATTTACGTTCACTAAATTCATCCCAACTTGCAGGTGTTCTATATATTTTCCTGTAAAGAGATTCATATAGATATTTATGGATGGTTTAGTGAAAAATATTGTTTTAATATAACTAGACTAGCAGAGGATGTTGACCCCATCCTCTTTTGAAGACCATTGATCTTTCTCTAAATATTTCTTCTAGTGTCTAAATAGTCCACTCAGACTCACAATCAGTTTGGGGATGATTATCCGTACTAAAGTTCAACTCATTATTTATAGAATTTTGAAGATTTTTCTAGAACATTAAGGTAAATCTCATATCATTATTAGATATAATCTATAATGTTACTCAATTTAGTGTCATGACTTCTCTAATGTATACATGTGCATGTTGGTAGAGTGATAAGTCCCATCGAATCACAATAAAGTGAGTGGTCTTTGTTAGACAATCCATATGGACCCAAATAGAATTATTTCCTATAGATTTTTTTGGATGTCCTATAACAAAGTCCATAGTGATGTATTCCAATTTCCATATTGTTATGGGTAATGATTTCATTATCCATTTAGTCCTTTTTTATTTTATCCTTTAATTTATGACATACCTGGAACTCTGATTCATATTCAATGTTCACATTCTTCATATTGTCCGACCAATAGTGATCTTAGAGATCTAAAAACATATTTGTACTCTATGGGTGAAAATTTATTTTTGATCTATGTTCATAATTCAAAATATATTTCTTTATATCAATATTGGATGGTAAACATAGTCATGACCCTTATTTGAGACCTCCATCATCAAAATTTTTTAAATCTGAGGATTTCCCCTTTCATATAGCTTCTACCATCTTCTAAATATCTACATCATTTCATTGATAACCATTTATCATATCCATAAAGGATAGATGAGATATATTTTTTGAAAGGAATGATTATTTACATTTCACTATGATTCCCATATCCATCCTTTTCAAGTACAATAAGACTATATCCTTCTCAACCCTCATCACTAATAAAGTTACACGATCATTTCTACTTAGAGAAACTGATACTTTGTTAAATTTACTAGGATTATAGTGGATTGAGCAGTCATAATCCTTGATGATTTCTAACTATATTCACAGATGCATATTATTCTACTTAAGTGATAACATAAATTTGATACTGTTATTATCCATACATATCATTCACTTCTCCCCATATAGATAATGCCACAAAATTTTCAACACAAAGTTCACATCTTCCAAATTTAGATTATACATGGGATTATTTTTCTCATGACCATTTGGTTTCCCTAAGTCATAGGATATCACCTTATCATTGTTCATACATACATATACTAGTTAATTATTTGAAGAATCACTATATACCACAAAGAGTTCCCCACTTGATGGTCATATAAGTACTACTTCAGTTATAAGCCTCTTTTTATACTATTTGAAGTAGACCACACTTTCACTGGTCCAAATAAAATTTACTCCCATCCAATTCATCTTGGTTAGTGGGTTTTAAAATCATGATAATTTCATAAAAAGTCATTGTTAATACCCAAATATATCGAGGAAACTACAGATCTCTATTATAGATGATGGTCTGGGTCACTCCTTAATTGAATTTGTTTTAGAATTATCCATAGATATCCATTTGCTGGTGATTACATGATGCATGGAAGGTACCTTTTTCATCTAGAACTCACATTTATTTTAAATTTCATATACATTCTCTATTCACCAAGTCATTATCATAGTATTCAAAAGCTCTCCATCTTACTCCTTTTTATTGGAGTACATAATAATATCATCTATAATTAATACCACAAATTTTTTGAGGTAATATCTAAGGACTGTAATAATTAAGTCCATGAAATATTTTGGAGCATTAGTGAGTCCAAAATGTATCACTAGAAACTCAGAATGTCCATAATTAAAATGAATTAGAGTCTTGGGAATGTCTTCCTTATTCACCTTTAATTAGTGATATCCCAAAGGAAGGTCCACAATAAAGAAATACTTCTACCCATGTAGGTGATTGAAAAAGTCATATATTAATGGTAAGAGATATATTTTTATTGTGATTTTATTGAGATCACGATAAGCAAGGCATCAGTACATTGATCCATCATTCATCTTGATAAAGAGGACTTGCACACCACCTGGTGAAGAACTCAGGTGGGCAAAAACCTTGTCCAGATTCTCTTGAAACTACTTATTTAGTTCCTCCAAACCAATGGTGGCCTTTATAAAACGAGCCTTTGATATGGGAAGAGATCCCAAGATAGGATCAATTGACAATTCAAACTCTCTATTAGGTTGAATGCTAAGAAATTATTTAGGGAACACATCAGTGTAATCCCTCATAATGGGATTGTCATCGAGCATGATCCTCACCTTTATATGAATTATTTGATCTAGATATGATTTCTCATAAGAAAATAATATTATAAAATTAGATAATTATTCTCAATGAGTTTCATCATCATCCTTACACATGTAATGAATTTTTGGATTCCTTGGGATGTGAAGAGTGATCTTACTTTCACGATATTTAATGTTTCCATTGTATAAATATATCCAATCCATTCCCAATATATCATCAAAATCCATCAAAGGATGTAGGAAAATTATTTCTTGCAGGTTCAGTCCAAAAATATTATCTTGGGAGGAGATAAATACTTTAGATTCAATAATCTCTAAATTTTCTATTCTCACAGATAACCCATCCTTCATATTTTGAGGTGGTGTTTTAATAGTTCTACTAAACATTAAAGAAATAAAATAATGTGTATAACCCAAATAAAATAGTATGCTATCTATTATTAAATAAATAACAGGCATACATATCTCCAAATTATTTTTGGTCTCTAGCTCATTAGTAGAGATAGAATATTCCCTTATTTTCTACCTTATAGGTTGTTATTATTGATTTACATCAACAACCACTGTCTTGGGGAATTATCTCACATAATGACAAAGATTCTTGTAGTATAAACACTACATTACAGGTTGAGTGTTGATATTAACCTTCCATTATTCTTCTTAATTAGTGAGATTCTTCAAATCCCTTTGAAAAAATTAACTTTGTGACACATTCTTCTACATTGGAAGAATCTCCTACTTCTCCTTAGACTATTTCTAGGATGCTACTTCAAACACTTTTGACATGTGGGATTTTGTTCTTTCATTAATTAATGATATTTATTTATTTATCCTATAATTTTATACTTTTTCCCTCTTTTTATATACATTCCCATGAGCAATTGAAATTCACCAATCCCCATATCAACCTTTAAGAAAAATTAGTCAATATCCTCATGACTATTAATGTATCAAATCAGAAATAAATTTCATAGAACTTATATTAATCTACTAAATAATTAATTCACCTTTTTTGTTGTTCGTGAAAAATCCTAAGGTATATCAGTAAATCCTTGTAATGTTTTTTCTCATATACCCCAGTAGATTCATCTTTAATTTTATTCAGTGTGCGGAACTCCCTCTCCCTCGTAAGATGGAGAGTTGAAGGAAAATATTAATTGAAAATTATTTTCAAGAATCATTCCCATTATATAGAATCAATTTACTCTTTATAAATTGTTTTTTTGATCGGTGTCCTCCAATGATCAACTTACCCATGAAAATGATAGACTATCAGTACAAATTTCTCTTATTCTGAGCATTAAAGGATATATAATATCTTCTCAATGGAGATAATCTATTGATATTTGATGAGGGGATCATAATATCTACTAATGATAAGAGGCATTTACAAATAAAATATTTGACTTCATCTTGCTCATTCATAGGAGAAGGATGACATTTCACACGATACGAGTTATTATTAATAACTTGATATAGTTGGGCTAGTACTATCATAATGTTCTGGGATCCAATCCCCATCATGTTTGGAATATCATTAGGGAATTCAACACATTTACTATCACATTTGTTTATATAATGGGTTCTCTTATTTCCCTATAGTAACCAAACAAAGGGAAAAAGAAAAAAATTAGGGTTCTTTAATACTTATCTAATGAGAACATAAAAAGGGAACCATAAAATTGGATGAAAAAACTTCTAAATGAAAATTATATCCTAACAATTTATTCCCTAAGTTTTATAACAGGTTATTCATGGTGATAGAGTTATAACTACAACTATTACAAAATTTTTCTTATCCTAATACCCAAATATAACTATACCATGATTTGATACCATCTATAGAAGTTTGGAATTATTTCAAGTGAATTATAATTAATACCTATCAGGTCACTCCATGGGTGGATATATCTCCTATGTAAGACACATCACCATCCCAAGTGGTTTTCCATTCCTCATGAAACCCTTGGGAGGAGAACAATTCTTTGTTTAATGATCACACATGAGAGTTCCTAAGGATAAGATTAATACCATTACTCTGATACCAACTATAGAGACCCTAACCTTGTAGATATATTACTGCATAATTTTAATCATAATGATCCATCAAATAAAAACCAAGGTTCATTAATTCTATTGTATTTGGAATATTAGGTGAATAAAATTTAAAACATGGAATTAAAATAAAAAATCTTTTTATTAATCTTATATAATGAGCTCTTAACTTCATTTTATATCCTAAATCTATATTGGATAACCTAGGGAATACATAAAAAACGGGATGAGATAAGAATAACAGTAAGGGAATAAACATGTGAATAAATCACAGAACATGATTTAGAAACGCATAATGTGATAACATAAAGGGAATGGATCATGTGTAAAAAATTATAAGAATAACATATATAAAATTGAATCATATTATCATGATAATATTTTAATGTGGCTACAACACATAACATGACATAAACGTGAGTCCAGCCTAACATTATGGCATCACAAGTTGGAAATAGTCTAATAATGGATTAGGGTTACTCCCAAATCCCATATATAACATCTCACAAGACAAAAAATTACCCAATGAATTGGATCACTACCTGGGTGCACCTATCATGACATGTTCATTCATATATTTTACACATAATTAATCAAACATAAAGTGTACAACTAAGGGTTATCCATGGAATGAAATGGGTATCATAATCATGTTATAATGCATAATAAAAGGGAATATAACAAAGTTATCAATGAAATAAGTGATTTAAATAAATATTGGAAATTCATAAATATAAAATAATAATAGACCATGAATAATGATCTCTAAAAAAATTAGATAAAATAAAAATCATTTAGGTAACATTATATATGTCCATCTTAAGTGTAGTTTTAGGGAATGCATAAGGTGTCTTTAAAGAGGGTAATTTCATAATTTCTTCCATAAAACTAGAAATGAACTAAAATAGTATATAATTATAAAATAAGTGATTTTATAAAAATATTTTTAGCTTTAACCAATTTATCGAGTTGACTTGAAAATAGGTATGAAATGGGAAGTTTCCTTTAACTGGGATTGCTTATCGGGAGGAATTGAGAAGGGAACCATTGAAACATGTAATTCCCCATAAAATAAAGATTAATTGAGATACATAAATATTTTTAGTACATAAAAATATAATATAAGTGTGTTATATAATAATAATGAAGAAATACATTTGGGAAGAGATAGAGAGATAAAGTGTAGTCAAAAGTTAATTTAGAGGTTTAATGAGATACCATACGTTATATTTGAATGTGTTTAGAATTTTCACTTAATGTCTTGGATAATAAAATTATATTAATTAATTAATTAATTTAGAACATATTCTAAATATATTTTATTTATTATATTTTTTTTATGTTCTGTTAAAACCATTTCAATGAGTTATAGAGTTCCATTTTTTCATTCCAGGAGCATTCGTTTCATGGCATCATGGTCCTTTCCCTTGTGTAAAATTATGGACGCTACTAAAAAATGGGAATAATTATATTGAAGTGAAATTATATGGTATTAATGAACTTAAATGATTTTAAAATTTCCAAATATATCATTTTTTTCATGTATTACAATGATTTATTTGATAAAACATTAATGAGTATTTTTTAGTTTATATTTGGACGTTTTCTGACCATAACAAACTAGTTCCTTTTTATTGAATGTTATGTTTATATATTACATATATAACATGAAAAGTGTTACCATATTAATATTAAAATAAATTTTAACCATAATAATGGTTTTATGTCCAGCCTTGAAGGTGGTAATATAAAATGAAAACTCATTAACCACAAAGGCGCCGAACTGAAATATCATAGATGATGTTTCCATTTTAAGAATAAAAGGAGAAGATAAAATATTTAATGATGGATATTACATTACAAAAATAAAATTCTAGTATTTATGTGATACAAGAGTCATAATTCATCTTTTTATAGGATATGTGAGGATAGGATTAAAAAATAAATGAAATTAAAAGATAAGGATTAAAGATATTATCTCTTGAATGTCGTCTCCTTAAGAACCTCTTTAAAGAACTTCAGTTTGGACTTTTATTAAGACAAGTAGGTCCTGGTCATGGGGAGGAGGATTTAGAATGTAATTGGAAATAATATTTAAATGATAAATGTCTTATAACGTGTGAGGAGAAGAGGTGGTGAGGGTGGTATTAATAGGGGGAGGAGGGAGTGTTTTTGATTATTTTATTCATTTGTTTACAATTTTGGATCAAGGCTATTAATAATATTGATTTATAGGAATAAATACATTAAAATATGATGTATGATTCAATATAATCAGTTATTACATCATCCATGACACAAACATCATGTATTTAGTTTATATTGTTAAATACCAAAAATTATACTATTTCACTATTAACAAAAAAATCAACAATTTTAGAAAAATCCAACAAATTCAAACAAATAATTTTTTAACATTTATATTTAAATAATAATAACCCTTTTATTTAAATAACTTTCTAAATATGATAAATTTAATTTCCATGTTAAATCATAATTTATTCAAAAAATACCGATTTTAAATTATAATTCATTGTATGATCCTTTGAAAAGATAATTAAGGTCGCATAAAATTATATTTTATTTATAATAAAAAAATAATTTATTAATATATTTTATGAAAATAGATTTTGTTTTAAATCTTTATGTTAATTATGAAATTGTATATTAATATTTACATTTTACAAAAAAATACCAACACCGATTTTATTAATTTGAAGACATTTATTTATGTGTACCATGATATAAATATATAATACTTTTATTTATAAGATGGATAAATTTTATTTATAATTCAATAGGTGAGGTTACTATTATTATGTCCATATTTCTATTCCAAATTGTTAGATTACTATTCCAATGTCCATGTCACTATTCCAATAATATAAGTTCCTTTATTTCTATAAATACAACTTATTTCAAGCATTTTAATTAACTTATTTAATTTTTTAAGGTTATATATAAACTTTTATCTTCAAAATAAATATTTTAATTTTAATATTATGTTTTATTCCTATAGATTTATTCGTGAGTGGAGTTATTATAGTGGTTTGAACAGATATAGATTTTCCAATTGTTATTATTGTTTTCTATATTTATTGTCCGATTGTAATTTTTGGAATTATTAATAGTTTATTTTTTGAATAATGTATCATTATTCATTTATGAGAATATTTTTTTTAGGTTCTCTGGGTGATGTATGTGTTTTACTATAATATATTTGGAAGACACTTCATGTAACTCACTATAGTTCAGAAAATCTTAAAAGAAAAAAACATGGAATTATATATATGGATTATAAAGTTCTTTTAATGGTATAAGAATATTCCAAGTAAAAAATGTTTCATAGATTCCAAATTATCATAGTGAAATGATTTATCTAGGAGAATGTCTTGATAATACAACATTGGTTGAAAGGGTGTTATGATTAGTAACTAAAAATAGATTTATTATGAAGGTGGAAATAAATGATAAGAGGAACATTAATGAGTGTACATTGGATAAATAGAGAACTTCATTACTTCCGTATGAAATTGATTTAAATAATATCACTAATAAGGAAACATTTAATAAGAATGTAATCTCAGAAAAATAAAATATAATTGTTTCTCTAAACTCTTCTCAATTTGAATCTTAGAGAAGCGAGAAAGGTGAATTACAACACTTCACAAACAAAATTTACAACATTAAAAAATTACAAGGGTTTCTAGAAGGATTAAAAAAAAAGAATTGAATGGAAATAAATAAAGTTAACACTAGTAAGATTAAAGATATTATATATATAACATGTAATTAGTGTATGTAAAAGCTTAACATTAAGTCTAATTATCCTAATATAAATACAATAATAAAGGAAATTTACTATATAAAAAATGAGAATTGAGATATTTATGGTTTATGTAGCTAAAATAATTATTCTAACTCAAGTGATTGTTATAGAAGTGAAAATGACATTTGTAACCTTATATTGATGGATAAATGTTATATGGTACATATTTCTCCTTTTAAAAATTTATTAAAACCTTTCTGTTTTACTACTAATATTAAAAATGTAACTAATTAATATTATTGTATTGAATATAATATTATTTATAAAATTAAAATATTTAATATATATAAAATGAAAATAAAAAATATATGGTAAGATGTTTTAAAATATTGTAAGTTATAAAAATGATTAAAAGGGATAAAAAAGAGAAACATGATAAAGAGGCTAATAAATTTAAAAAGAAAAAAAAAACTAAATGTTTCTACTTCAAATTATGAAGAAGATAAAAATGAATTCAAATATGAATTATCAAAACATAGATTACATATTGAGTTTCTTAAAGATAATAATCCTATAAATAAATACTTTATTTCTAAGAATAATGAATCTGATGAAATGAAATTCAATAAACCACTGTATTATATAAATCAAGCAGAAAAGTATTGTACTAAGCTCAAGATTTTAAAAATAAAAATAAAAAATAATTTTTAATTTTCAAATGATCAATTATGTAATTATTTATAATATTCTCAAAAAGATAATAATATTTAAAAAACTAAAATTTAATTTTTAAAATAAAATTTATGTACTTTTTTTTCTAGGTAAATAAAATTGTGACATGTTGATTTAAATGATTAAACCAAGTAAAATTAGACTTATTTTAGGCTATAATTTTTAACTATATAGTATTAATAAAACATTTTATGTTAAATGTTAAAATGGAAGTGTTTAAAGTGACACATGTTTTAAGTGTAGAATGTATGGGATTATTTGAATAAATTCTCACTAAGATTAAATTAATCATTTGACCACGCTGAAAAATTTATTTCAAAAACATTACCTTCTATTATACAATGAAATTAATGTTTAAACTTTATTTTAGTGATTACGTATTCTCCTAATAATCCAAATAGACCCTGGATAGAATGGGTATAAAAACCATTTTCTATTTAATATATTTTTATGAAATAATCCTTATATGTTTCAAGGATTCACATTACAAGGACAAAAAATGTTATAAACACATTACTATTAATATTTATGAGTTTTTATATTTTAATTCATGTGGTGGATGCTTTGTTACTTTTAGAGATAAGTTTAATAGAAAAAACAATGGTTATAGAAAAGTATATTTTTCTTAAACGATTATCACTTATAATGTTTTTAATGTTAATGGTTTAAAAAATATCTTAATTATTATATACCAACTTTGTGATGATGTGATGAATGTTACATTTGAAAATAATAAATTTTTAGTTTTTAAAATTTGATCAATCTTATTTTATGTGAAAAAAGTAAATATTTACACTATTGTTTTTTTGAAAAGACCAAACTAAAATGTTAAGTTTTTTAATCATATAGAAATAGATGATATTTAATTTCATGGTAAGATTATTCATGATAACTATTTATTATTTCATAAATTTTAAAATCTTGTATAGGATCCTTCCCCATCAATCTCATTATTTTTTTTCAAGGAATAAAAATTTAAATGTTCAGTTTGAACCTACACAAAAAAAAAAAAAATAAATGACCATTATGTGACTAAAAATAAATGACCATGAAGTGGATAAAAAGAAATTAGACTACATTGTAATATTCCACACAAATTAATTGAAACCTTAAATCAGTAAATCCATGGTCCCTTTTGATATCCCAATCTAAATGAAACAAATGCCATCCTGGATCTTGAGGAATGAGATACTTGAAGAGGGTATCCATCTTGTCCTAGATTTTAAGATATCCCCTCAAATTGGTTTTACCATTCATTAAGACCCATAAGAAGAATTTGATTTTGAGTGTCGGCCAAATCCAAATATTGATCATTTGTGTCAACCAACATATATCTTGAAAAAATCATGTCAAGTTATTCATCTAGGTATTGAAAATTTAATTCATCTTCTAATATCTCTTTATAATGTAAAATCAAGTCCAAAAGAATTTTTTGGAAAACTATTTCTCTTCATTAATTATTAGAATTACCCTCATTCCTTGTGGGTTTATATTCTTAAATTAATCTGGTTTAAGAGCATTTAGATCTATTAAAATCCATATGAATTCGTTTTTCTATTCTCCTCCCAACCTGGTTAACCTTTAAGCATAGGATGATGATCCTAAAGTAGACCTTCCCTTTAACCTGGTGAGCGTTCATGGGATTTGACTCCGATTTAATTCCCTAATTATTTATTGAGAATTATATTGGGAAAATAAAATTATTCCTTTCAAGTATTAACCTTCTTCATTGGAATAATTATAAAATCTATCAGGGTTATGATTCTTTATTACCTTTACCCATGTCTGATCGAAAGAAACCATAAACTATATTATCTCCATCATACCCAGAATGGGCCAAGATACTATCCCCTTACTCGTTAGGATAAAAGGTACCCCTATATCTTTTCCAACAAAATGTCCATGCCTATTTCTTATATCAAGGAATATGGGGACTCCAGAAATACTAAATTTTTTTCCCTCATATCCATAGCTTCTCCCATGATCCCTTTGTTTGTATACCTTAGAGTTTTACAACATCCTCCTTCTATTGAGTTGTTGGAATTATTACATAGGTAGTCAAACTAATTCTCTATATTAATATCCAACCTTACTTCTAGAGGGGTTTATTTTTGGAAAATTTAGTCGGATTTATAATTTTTAAAGAGGGGGATATTTTTAGAGATTTTTTTGATGGGGAGATATTATGTATTTTTTGATTATTTTTTTGGATCATAGAAATACGTCACTTTGTTTAAAGATACCCCAAAATAATGATTTTCTAATATTATGAATATATAATTATAATTTATCATTTTTATGTCCCATTTTTCATATAAATTAAGAAGTTTAATGGTTATATTACTTTTATAATGAATCTATATTTTTTGGATTTTAAGGGTTTTTATGGAGTTTAGTTTTTTGGAATAATATAAAATAACTACAATTACATACACATAGAATGATACATACAAAAATCTAAATTAATGTTTATGTATTCTACAATAATTCTTACATAGACATAGATTCATTCTTAATAATACATAGAATCATGTTTATGTATAAGGGAAATCATTTTTACATAGATTTAAAAAAATATTCTTATGGAAAATCAAATCTTTGAAAAATTAAAAATGATGGTTATAAAAAATTGAAATTACGTTTATATAAAACATAATTTATCATTAAAATATCATTTAAGAACAATTTTGTGATTTTTTTTGATATTTTCATTTACTACATTTTGTTCTTAATAATTATAACTATTTTATTAATTTCTGGAAATTTATGTAAGATCTAATGATTCCGGGTAAAGTGATTTTGAATTATTTAATGAGTGATTAAGAGTGAGATATTTCCATATAGTTATACGATATAATTTCATCTAATTATTATCTATGAACATATATTCCTTTGAGTGGGTCTCATGAAATTCCCACATGAAGATGATTATGGATCCTATGAGGTTAACTATTGGTATGTGATGATCCTGAACTTGTTAAAATCATGATGCAGATCATTCGATAAGGAAATAAGAAATCAAAATTAGAATTATGAATTACTATGAATGCTTATTCTACCACTAATATTCCACTATCAAATCATGAATAAACACCAATTTTGAAACATTTCTACTAAAGTGATCAAAGAAAAATAAATTTTCATCATCTTCAATATTTTGATCTTCCTATTATTTCTGATTCTCATTATTGTAATGTCTCACAGACCTATACCACTGATTGATACCCGAACCAGTAGTTTCCACTGTACCTCTGGTACATCTCCCTATACAAAAAAATTTGACAACTTGTATCATGAGTTTTTTGTGGTATGGTGGGGACAATTTACCAGTATAGTAGAGTTAAAAAATAGTGGAAATATTGAGAATCATATACTTCTAGATAAATAATAAGTAAATTAAAAAACATCCAAGAAAGTGATAATAAAAAACAACACAACAAATGCTATATAAAAATTAACATCACAATATATGTTATAAAGTAATATGTTAGCAACAAATCATATACAAAATAGTCCAAAAGAAAAAAAACAAGAAAAAATTATCCAAAAGTGGCCTGAGTTCTTACTCAGTGTCAAATGCCAATGATAATTCCTTGTAACTGAAGCATACATCATATTGAGGGTTATTATACTCATCTTATCTTGAAAACATGAAGTTCTAGTTAAGAAATAAATGGAAACCTGAGGAGTTTTTTTGTGTATTTTTATTTTTTTAAATGTGTCTTAGTTCAATTTTTTTAAAACTATGCATTAAAGGAAATTGGCCAACTGCCCCCTTTTGGTTATGTTAAAAGGAGAAAGGGGCCTACCACCTTTCATAAAAAATAAAAAAAGTTATTTAATTATATTATATTTTATTTATAAATATATAAATCTGTATATTATGATATATATATATATATTGTGTTTTTTTGTTGTTTATAATTATGTCATTATCATTTTAAAATGAAAATGTTATGTTTTTAAGAAATACCTTTTGTGGCACTCAAATTTGTATAGAAATACAGAAACTAAGTATATTCTGAACGATAACATGGGGAGAAGAGGATTTAAATGTTTCTAATGGAAGGAGGTTGGTTGTTATAGCCATTGGAGCATACCAATAGATATTTATAACATGACTTATATTGGCTTGAAAGAACTATTATTATATTCTAAATTTTACAAATAACATCATATCTGTTTCTTTCCATAACATGGAATGATTTATTATGATGTTTTAAAATAAATTATTCTACTTTTATAATAAAATTTATCATGGTATATCACATCTCAATAATTATGTTTATATATTAAATTATCAAAACCAAGTGTTAACAATTGTTTAACAAATTAAGTATGCACAACTCATTTCAGACACCGTTGCGGCCTCACCATATTGGTTATAAAAACAATAATCTTTTGAAAATGTTTTATGAAGAGAATTAGTTACAACTTTTTGATCTAAAACTAAATGAAAAATGTCACACTTTTTTATGAGGAAAAATAAAAAAACCGCTATTATTTGTACATGGTTATAGGGATATAGTGCCTCTATAAATGGAAAAAATTGATGTCGATGATGTTTTGTGAATGTATTTCATTATAATTTTATAGATATTCATTAAAAATTCCAACATACACACAAAAACTTGTGATGACCAAAGATCCAAATGATAACTCATATAATTTATATATAGATTGGGAAGGAAGCTGTTTTTATAAACATGAATACATGGGGATTTGAGATAATTTTTAAGGACATAACATGAAAAAAAATTAGTCCCCAAAATAATAAAGTTTATCTTTATAGGATATTGTAAAAAACTAAAAGATATTAGGTATACAACATTTATATAGAATAAGTTTGGTCACCAAAGATGGCAAATTTTTCTTGGTTGAAAATAATGACTCTCTTTACTATAAGGTGGAAATATAGAGCTCAGAAGCTATATGATAGAAAGGGTCCATGAATAGAAATATGGATTTCATGTATCAGATCTATGTATGGGTTCTGGTTGATCTTTACGTTGATATAAATTTCATTGAGTGAAAACTGAAACACTGGAGAAACATATAAAAATGGGTGATAATAATAACAATATCTTCATTTCAATAAACATAAAACATATAAATGAATATGTATAATCAATGTCTATGGGGAGGAGATTCCATCCCACGTTGTGTTCTAAGAAGGGTACGCCCATATAGAGATCACTGAGATCCTTACTAGGGTGGAGTCTGATGACCTAGAGAGGGATGATCATCGGGCAGTAGAATGTCGACCATCACAAGATTCACCTATGTGTCAGTGGGAGGAGGTGTCCACTGTATGTCGTACTAAACTCCCAATATTTCTCCCATTAGGGTAGTAGATGGACCTATCACTATCATATAAGGGAACCATGGATGTGATGGATCTAGACCCCAAATTGGAGAGAACTACAGATATCCTATAAAGAAAGATAGATCCCATGCCGCTTGATGAAAATCCATAATATGCTTAGGCTAGAATACTAGAGGGATGACCTCTTTCAATAGAATAAGCAAGGGATCACATGTAAAATGGTGTTTTATATGTCATCATCATCATGGATCCTCAGCATCAGTAGCAGCTGGAGGGTTCTCCTGAGTAGGAACCTCCATTCCCAGGGTTGGAACGTCCACTATTTTGGCTGTACACTAAATAATGCTATCATGAATCACATTATAATATAACCTTATCTCAAGTGTTGTATCATGGACCACCTATTGGCTAAGAAACCCCTACTCATCTAGATCACTCATGTGAATAATTTTCTCTGAGTGAGAATTTTATAAAGTGATTAAAAATGAATTGAAAATAGTTAAATAAACAAAATAATGAAAATTTATTGACTTACCATATTTCAAAGCTCTTTACCTTGTCTGATAAGATATAGTATAGAATTCAGTCTATACCATGGATTATACTCAACCTGCATTGAAGGATAGAATCACATTGTTGGTACACCCTGAATATGAATCTTTTCATGTCTTCCCTAGAGGTTGAGATAGTCGTCATGTACGTCATGCCAATCCTCATCTTTCCTCCCTATCAACTTTACGCGATTAATCTCTCATGTTTTTCTCCACTATAATTGAATCAGATGAACATATCCAAACTTTCACATGACTCTATCATGATTTTTACACTCAATAATATAAAAGTGAATGAGAGGAACTACATCCATAACATCATGATGTCCAAAAATGCAGTATGATGGAAACTGGTCCATTATAGCCTAGTATGGAAGCTATTTAACCTGAAACGACATGTGACCTTTTTCAAAAAATCTCCATATTAAAAAACAAATTTGATGATATTATTAAACTATTTAGATAGTGGTAGATTTTATATACTTACCCTATAAGGTAGTAGACTATCCAAATTGAAGCGGTATACACCCAAATGGTGTGTCAGAACCATGGAGAATCTGTGTCTCTAACACCACCTATCAAATACAACATTGAAAGTTATAAATAATTAGAAATGAAATTTGATAACCCCTACTATAATCACAAACCAATAGGGACGTTTGATCAAAACAAAATCCATGCAGAGCATCATCCAGAACCTCTACCGGTAGTGGAAGACATGAAAACACAATGTAGAAAGAAGGGCTGCACTCCCATACCCATATCTAATGAAGGATGACCCATCCTCTAAGATATATGCAGTATCTATAGCATACCATGCATAATTCTCTATATGATTATTCCAAGTAAGTCGATCCCCACTTGTATATCTCAGGACAAACCAATCCCTCTAGTAGGCCTAGATACATCATGTGAACATGAATCCCCGATTGATCATCACACAAGGTCCCTCCAATGAGATGTAATATGCATGCATGAGCATAACACATGATAGTCTGGTCATCAGTGTCATCAGGTATATGTCGATACTGTCAAAACTATTGCTCCAACCAGATCATAGATATCGAACCACCATCTATATCCCTACGGTCGACCAAAATGTTAATGCCTAACAATCACTAATCAAGGTCAGCCCAAGATGCATGGGTGGGTCTAATAACGGCTTCCCCGAGATAGGAAGATCGAGAAACACTACCACGTCCTCAAGGGTGATGGTATTCCCTCCCTTAGGCATGTGGAATATTTGTGTCTCTAGTCTCCAACTCTCCATGAGGTAAAGAAGAAGGTGATGGTCATCAACTTTGAAATTTGATACTATAATTTCATAGACTCCATCACGGTGTTGGTATGGTATAATGGCAGGTGGAGGAAACATATGATGAAAACAATGCACTCTACGCACCCTTATCTCTCAAACATCACCACCATCTTGCATGGCCTGGTAAATATGCCAAGACTACTCAGTGAGTATTTTGGTATCGTTCATCTACATATAAAAAAAATGAAATGAGTCGTAAGTGTAAAATGTAATTACAATGTTATGGTCTGAAGAATGTTATATCTTATAGAATTTAAGATATTACATGTTTATTCTCATCATTTTATGATATTGTTTCTTACCAAAAGAAAAGTGAATGTCTTCATGTTTCTAAAATCATATTACTAAAGTGTTTTTAGATATTTTTTACATATAAAATGGTGTTTATTAAGATATGGTATTATATATTTATGTATAAAAACATTTTGTATTTATTATCTAAATGTTTACTATAAAATGGTTTTATTTGTAATTTATGTATGATTTCCCACATGATGGTATATTTCATGATTATTTTCTCACAAGTATTATTTATTATACTAAAATTTTAAAACCTCTTTTTATACCCTAAAATATGATACTAATGTTTCATTATATAAATGTTTTTATAATATTAGTCAAAAAATGTTTTGGAATGTGTGGTAAAAAGACAAGAACACCAAATCATTTTAATTATCATTGGTAAAATCAAAATTATGATCATATAAACTTAAATGGTTAAGAACAAACACATTAAATAACACATTAATGATTTAAAAAATACAAGAAATACCTTCACTTTTTCAATAGAACATGGTTTGGATGAGATGAGCCTCACATCAAACGTGAGGTAAAATCCTTCTCAAAAGGTATGTACTTAACATTGTAATCTTGAAAATATTTCTTCCCAAAAATAACATATCATAGATTTTATCTTAGATGTTATCATAAGGCTAAAATATTTTCCAAATTCCAAAGTTATGTTCATATATTATGGAGATGTTATTAAGCTCTCAACTAAACATAATATGGGGTTTTCTTCACATCCGAAGTGAGGATCATCTCATCCAAACCATGTTCTATTGAAAAATATTAATATATTTCTTGTATTTTGTAAATAAATCATGGGTTATTTAATGTATTTTTTCTTATCAATTTCACTATATATTAACATATGTCCATTTTATCAATGATAATTAAATTGATTTAGTGTTATATTCATTTTTACATCACTTTTGAAAACATTCTATGAGTAATATTGACAATGGGGGTTGATGATATAATCTCTATGATTCAAATTTTTTAGAACATCATCTTATATCCTAATCTATGATAGTATTTTTTCTTAGTACAATTTTTAATCATTATAAAGGTGTTTCAATAATTTTTAAGGAAAACATGAATCATTTAAAGAATATCCCCAAAGAGTGCCAAACTATGAGACAATAAGTCCCATTTTCGTGTACCATGTTACCATGAGTCAATCCTGGAACACCTTGTCAGAGTTATTACTCCAAGGTACATCTGTTCCATAGCCACATCCACTTGTTTGTATTCATATAAAGATTTTATTTCATAGATAACTACATAATATATATGCTACCAAAAATTTAGAAATTTTGTTATATCCTAAAAGATAATACTAATCATTACATAACCATTAGTTAATCATTAGTTAACAATTAGTACATCATTAGTTAACCATTATTTAATCATTATTAATCATTTCTTAACCATTAGTTAAACATGGGTTAATAATTCCTTAATTATTCTTTAATCATCCATTAATCAACCTTTAATCACCCCTTAATCATTCTTTAATCATCCCTTAATAATTTTTTAATCAATACATAATAGATAGTTAATCATTACTTATTTATTCATTCATTAGTAAATCATTAATCACAACATAATCATAATTTAATCAATACTTTATCAACCTTTCATCATTTCACAATCACAACTTAATCATAATTTAATCTATACATAATCATTACTAATAATAACTATTACTTAATAAATATATATCACTAACTAAACTACTTAAAAAATAAAATATTCTAAACTAATTAAAAATAATTCAATTAAAAAAATAAATAACTTTAAATTAAATAATAAAAATACCTCTAATTGATGCTTTGCAAAAAATGAAGAATTATTTTAGGCCACCAGATCCATCACACGCAAAGACAGATTTTTCTTAAGAGAGAGAGCTTATAATATTGGGAGAAGAAATAATTTTTAAATGAGAGGGATATGGGGGAAGATTTTTAAGTGAGGAGGATTACAGGCTTCTCTTTTATAGGGTATTAAGTGAAATGCATCTAGGGGCACCTTTTTCTGTACCCCAGGTGAAAGGTGTGTTCCCACTAACCGCCTTTTTCTTTTTCTTTAGGATAAAGTCTCCCCCCTGACCTCCTTTTCCACATCACTGATTCAGGGAACGGAGGCTGATAGGGGAAATTTTTTCCCTTCATCCATATTTCAAGCACAATTTTTTTAAAAAATTAACCTGCATACATTTAAAAAATACAAAAACACATTAAAAACTCACCACCAGAGAAATGAGTGAGTACAAATCAGTAGGCCACAACCAATTAAAACTATAAAAATATACAGTCTGGTAAATAATGTGCATATTGATTTGAATTATAAATAAATGTACAACATAAATAAATCCACTTGTGTCGATCCTTGGGTTTTAAAGTAACACTAGGTATTGACCATACCTAGTTCAACCAAAGATAGATATCTATGTCCAAAATATGTCAATAGGAATAAATTCCAAACCTTGTAACTAATCTCTAGTGGTGAAAATAATCCAGAAAAATTTTATGAAACTAAGGGGATCCCCCATAGAATTATAATAAATTAAGAATCATCACCAAACCCATGAGGTATTAACCATTTCATTCAAAATAACGATGAATCAACACCGAACCAATGGATTATAACCCATGGGGTTCCATAGTATCGAGTATCGTCATCAAACCCATGGGGTATCCCCCTTTGAATTCAAAAGTAGTACGATTCATCACCAAACCCAAGGGGTATAATCCTTGTAATTTTAAAATCTTAGGAGTTATCACCAAACCCAAAGGACATCACCATTTGAATACTATGGTATCATAAACCAAGCATTCTGAAAAATCATTAATAAAATAATTTAATTTAATACACATCGGGCCTAAATCCCTAATCACCCCAAGGGTCACCCATTTCTTTTTTCCATTTTACTTTTCCAAGTCATGCCTTGAGAGAAAAAACAACTATACATCTATTATTTCAATTATAACATGGATTGAAAAAATAAACATACACATTGTATCCTTGATCAAATGATAGGAATCCTTGGTCACTCACGCACACTCATATCCATAGTCCATTTAACCCTATGGGTCACCACTTTACTTACTAGGATATTATTTCCTCAATCAAGTGGGCCTCAAGCAATGGATAAAGTCCTTTTCACACAAATAAGGTCAAATTTTAAGATTAATATATATCTAGGATCATCGTTTCAATTTGACCAAATTTTTTTCAAAGATGAGAACACCCCATGGCTATCTAAAATCAAGGTATACTCCCCAAAAAGATATTTGTGGAATGTTAAAATGAACTATTTTACAGTTTATGGCTAACTATAATTAATTTTTAATTTTAGATCAAACTATTGGTAATATTTGAATGACCACACGAATCAAAAATCAGTAAATGATGAAAAAACATTTAGTATTTCTTATAAACCACTAAAATCATACTCATAGGAATCCACTAATCCAATAATTGAATTTGATTTGAGCTAAACTGGTAGAAATCCGAAAAATAAGAAAATACTGGATAAAGTGTGTAATTATGTGAGCTATCTAGAAAACAAAAAAAAAAAGAATAGTAGAGGGGAAAATACCCATAGATTTACCTTAATATATCAACATAATTTAAGACAGATTCAAATAGAAAATACATGAAAGATAAAACTCAAGAGGATGGGTAGGGAAGGAGGGACTGGGTACTTGGGAGGTGTAATGACCTAGTGGGGAATAAACAGAGGAGTTTTGGATTATAAAATCATATAGACTAAGTGGTAATTTCAAACTTTTTTAAGGGTCTCATGATTTGGAAACAAAAGTTTTAAAACCATAAATCTACCTTTTAATCGAAACCATATCAAAACATCCCTTATCATAAGGTTGATCCACATAGTTTACCAAATTGTGCTCCAACCATGAAAATTAGATCTGAAACCATATGAAACATTTCACATGGTTTTTCTGTAATGTGAAAAAACCACGTGACAAGTCCATTGTCCAAAACACACCTTAATGTTAACTCTAACATATACACAGTTCCCCTAAACCATGAGATTCCAACAATGAATAACTTCACACTATACAAACTAAAGTGAAAAGTAACACAAGCTTAGTGTGCTGCACGGTTTCACCAAAATTAGACTCTCCAAATCAGACACCATGGAAAGTATCTTCTAAAAAAACCAAAATTCATCTTGAATATCTTAATAATCATTCTATCTATTGAGGAACCTCTCAATACTTGTAGAATATTGTAATAAATCCCATCTATAGACACTAAAAATCTTTGAATATCGATTGAAAACATTATTTGCAAAACATAGTGTGCACCAAACTCAAAATTTCAAAATCCCATAGTAATCCACAACTAAAAAAATTATAGGATTTTGTAACCTTCACAAAGTAAAGTAATATATCTCTATTCCACTCTCTTGGACAATATTAAGCCCTGGAAGAAACTAACCCTGAACATTATATGCAGACACACTGTGTTAATACAAGATAATTCCTCAACAAAATATTACATTAATAACATTTAAATTCTTTTGTGTGGTTTCGTGTATTTGAATATTAGTTCATAATATATTAAGTTAAAAATGGAAAAAATAATCATTATTTAATCCTCTTGATAGTCCCTTATATATTACCATAATAGTTCACCTCACTGCAAGTGGTTTGTCAGAGATATACATCAATATAAAATGGTGTGAATAAATCCCAGTAAATGATAAACAAAGGAAATAGAATATGAGATTATCATGAGTAAAACTTGGGTTATAACATGAGAGAATAATACTATATATATAATATATAACCTGAAAATGTGGTCAATACATAATAATTAGGCATTCATAATTAATTCCCCTTGGTTCAATAATGAGGTTCCATAAAACATATTGCCAAGGTTATTCACCAAGGTATAATAAAACATGTAATCCTAAGAGATAAATTACGTACACAATGAATTAGAGAAAAATTAGGGAGCATCCATTATATTACTTAATTCATATGTTCCATATAGATCATACTAAATCATTTAATTAACAACCCATAAGGAATAATGAATGGGTTTCATATAAAATCAATGAGCACATAAATTTTTAAAGACAAGATGTTATCATCAATATTAACTAACAAAAAGGAAATATGGGTGTAATAAATTTAAATCCTAAAAAAATGATTTATAAATACATATATATTAATACCCTTGAATAAAAATATTTTTTTGGTATTAAAACCATAAAAAAGAGGCATGGAAAATTGAAGGATGATTTTGACAACATAAAAACTATACAAAGTAGTTTACAAAATTTGATTAATGAGAGAGAATGAAAGTATCTCATTAATAAAACAATAATAGGATGCTAATTGAATTATCAAAAGTTCATGAGAGAATAATAATATTGAACATAAGGGTAATAACAAATGATGTACTTATGAAAAGGTAGAGGAATAGAATCCCTCACATTGTGAGATAACTTCTTAAAGATTTAGGACAGTTCCTTATAACAATAGAAACTCCTTGAGAAGGATATAAAGTGGAATAAATGGGGGAAGATTCAGGATTAATTGAGTGAGAGTGAATGAATTGGGGTATAGAGGTTAGTATTTATGAGAAATGTTGGAGGATTGTTTATTAATTTTTAAACACAATCCCAAGAATTCTAGGTTGTGTTAAATGGACAACCATTGGATTAACCGAGGCTTTGGAACATGGATTACAATATAAGATAGACAATTTTTGAAATATTTGGGTTTCAAAAACTAAATTCAATATTTTATATTACTTTTAGCCTAGGAGAATATATTTCTAACTAAATAATGTTATTAAAACCATAATTTCCATATTAGATATTAGAATGTTATTTATAGGTTTTAAATTTCATTTTAATTAATTAAAATAAAATATATTAATAAAATAACAAAATTTTAGTCATGGATTCAGTTTTATTAATTATCAAATCATTACTACAAATTTATGAAGTCAAAAAACGTTTTAAACACATATTTTTTTCACCATTCATTGAAAAATATAGTATTTTATAAAATATAAATATTTGAACTGTACTTAATTTTGATATGTTGATTTCCAATACAATGTTGATATTATCAAAATGGATTTATATATATGGTAATTTTAACTTTGAAATAATATTTTAAAAAAATAACAGTTTTTATGACATAATCAAGTTTCTATCCCATATAAAAATTTCCATGGAAATTATAAATTATCATTTATATATAAATAATTAGTCTTTTGTAATACAATTTCATGAAAATTACTTCCATTTAGAATTCATAATTTATCCTAAAATTGTATATATTTTATGAAATATCAATTATGTTTTATTTTAATCCAAAATTATATTTATAAGATTCATTTTGTATTCATGTGTATAAAATATTAATAAAAATTATAATTGAAGAAACCATTATTCATTCATAAAAATAAAATTACAAATTTTAATACGAAGGTTCAGGTACATAAAACCTTATTAATCTTGTATACTTCCGAAGGATATAGTGTGTGATGGTGGTAGTTTCATGTGGTGAATCAACTAACATTGACCTACTGAAAAAATCCAATAACTTTAACTTCTTTAATAATTGATTCCCTATGAGCCATAATTGTAGTATATCTGATTGGGATTGTTCAAAGGTGAATCCTAGTGATGATACCTCCCTCCCATGTTTTACTAAATGGGCTTAAAATGGAATTATACTATTCATTGATTCTATCAATACTCACTTCTATAATAATTATCCCTTTTCATTAAACATTATATACAATTATTATAATGGAAATATTATTACCAATGGTCATAATTCCCAAAATTCATAATTCTAATTTCTCATATTGACCAATAGTAAGGTTACTATTCCTTATTCTTAGGTTACTATTCCAATAGTCATATCATTATTCCAGAATTTATATTACCTCCTACAATTACCGAAAAATTAATTAATTCATAATTCAACATAAATCCCTTGAAGAATCCAATTTTCTAGAATTTTGATTGGATTATCGATGATTTGCTTAATATTTGTAGTTTCTATGGATATGATTACTCTACGGGACCAAGATAACACTAATTTTCCTATACACTTAAATTTAATTTGTATTATTTATTTATCCACTATAATAATTTCAATTATCATGAATATTTTTATTCAAGTAATGAAATGTTCATATGAAATTTATTAGTCTTTTAGTGGGATTATATTAAAAAATAAAATAACATAGTCATTGATAAACATGAGTTATTTTTATAAGGAATGTTTGGGGTCGTTACATTCTCACCCTTCAGAAATTTCATCCTCGAAATTTATGTCCAACCATAAAACTAATGGATGAATTTATCCTTCATCTATCCCTTAGGATCCCATGACACTTATTCAAACTTATAATTTTTCAATAATACTTTCAGATGTTTGATTATCCTGTTTATCAATAATATTCCCCTTCCATTAAGAATCTGAATTAAATCTTCTCCATATGATATTTTTGGTTCCCATTATATATCATTTGTGTCTAGTTTATATTTTGGGTCAGACTTACAATTTCTTAACATGGACACATAGAAGATTTCATGGACATTGGAATAATTTATAGGTTTTTATACTCAATAGGAAAATTCCCTAACATTCTCCAAACTCTAAAATGGTTTAATGTACCTTAGAGTCATTCTCCCATTATTTTTGAACCTCATGACCCCTTTCCGTGGTGTTATTCTGAGGAATACATAATCTCCAACATGAAAATATATGTCCTCCCATCGATTGTCAACATAACTCTATTGTAAAATATGATAATACTTTACATGTTTTTTCATTGGTTTTGTTTTTTCCATAGTTTATTTCAAAAAATTATGGTACCAACTTCTTTACATATCCAACTTTATCCCCGTATATTAGATATGTACAACTCTACCCATATATTGATTCCAACAATTCCATTTGTAATTACTAAGTGAACTGTATTGTTATAGTAGAATTCATCAAGCAAATTATGTTTATACAAACTACCTTGAAAATCATGTGAGATGGATCATAAGATATCCATTAATGTTTGAATATTCCTCTAAATCATCTCATCAGTATGAAGATGAAAGGATATTCTAAGGTTGAGATCAATATTTCTAGCCTTTTGAAGGATCCTCTAGAATATATAAGCAAATCATGGATTTTGGTATGAAAAAATTGATTGTAGAACTGCATAAAGTCATGCAACTTACTGAATATACAGAAGAACAAGGAGCGCAAGGAACAAATATTTTTATATTATGATAAAATTTAATTTCTCTAATTTATCAATATTTACCCAAATGAAATTGTTTTCCATGGATGTATTTGGAAGGAAAATAACAAATTATATAGTGATGCTATCACACATTAAGGTAGATATGGGCGATAATTGTAACACTACGTTAGGTAATTATCAGTCATCTTTCACTATTAACATACCAAACATCTTATAGTATAATCGGTAATATTCCTTTTTCTGTTATCCCACCAGTAATGTTCTCACTGATCTCTATATATTTTGGTTCTTCCATGATGTATAGAGATTAAAGAGCTACAAGCTTCATCCATATACTTTTTATTTAACCATTTTTAAATGGGATGCATAGATTTATACTATAAATCATTACTCCATCTTGATTAATAATTTACTTAGAACAATTTTAAATTTTCAATTCTTTTATATTATTTTGAATCTTAAGATAATCTCATTGTGGTTTATTGATCTTTTCTACTGATTATTGATGGTAAATTATTTAGTATAGCATTGATAAAGTCCCTTATCTTATGTATTTCATGTCCATATTTTCCATGTCATTGATCAATGGATCTCCTTAGATCGTTATCATTACAAGAAATCTATGCTATTTCTTACTCAATGCATCAATGACTTTTCATACTTATCCAGGGTGATAATTCATAGAATAATAATATCCCTTAAGAGGTTATAACTATACCCTTTGAATCAAGTTGAGTTACTTTTGTATAAATATATTCTTTATAATCTGGTGGTCGGTATATATATCACACTTCTCCTCATAAGAATAATGTCTTTATATCTTTAAAGAAAAGATAACTACAACTAATTTCAAATCATTGTTGTATAATTATATTTATAAGTATATAACAGTTACAATTACTAGAAAATGAAGTTAACAATTCTCATATGAACATATCCAACTCCTTTTAAGGGTGAATCAATATAAATGAAAATTCCTTCCACATTAGACGGTATAGTTAGGGAAGGTTCACTAACCAACCTCTTATTCAGTTATTGGAAATTTTCTTAGTACTCATATGTCTAGATAAACATAACTCCATTATGTGTTTACTTGGTTTGTGTGTTATAAATCATTTATTTTTTTCCCAAACCATTTATATTATCAAGAAAGACTAAGGAAACTACAAATATCAATTACTATTTTAGAATATATCCACTCCTCTATGACCCTTCTCATTGACGGATCCCCTAATATTATTTCACTAGTCATGACGTGTCCACAGAGCATGATTTTTTGAATTGTAACTTATATTTTATAAATTCAACAAAAATATTATCTTTCATTATAGTTTTTAATATGACTCATTTATGGTACTCATCCTCCTCAAGAATTTTGGAACATTTCATAATATGATTAATAAATACCACCAAAAATTTATCATGATAGTCTCAAAGGAATATATTTATCAAGTACATAAATATAGTAATATAATTAGATAATACTAATGGAATAAATAATACTCATTATTCCCATATCTTGTTTAAAAGGAATTCATTGGGACATTTTATTCATTCAGCCTCAGTTGATTATACAACAATCAGAAGTCAATATTAGTGAAGAACTGAGCCCCATGAAGATTTTTGAATAAATTATCAAACCTTGGAATATGGTATTTTTTATTTACTGTGATCCCATTAATTTACTTATAATCAATCCATAACAACATTTATTCATCCTTATTATTTAAAAAGATAACATGCTATCCCTAAATATACATACTTGATCAATGAAAACCCTTCTACTTAAGATCTTGGAGTTTATTCATTAATTCCTTTAATTCCATATACACCATTCTATATGGGGTCTTCGATAATTTGTTGGATCTAGGTATAAGGTCCATAATAAATCAATATCTATTTTTGTGGGATTAATAGGAAAATCTATAGGAAATGCATTAAATTATTCTTGAAAAATGGGTACATATCATATATTTACGATTTCATTTTTTTTTTCTTCTTCACCAATCATTTTGAAAAATAATTTAATTGGAGGTGGTTCTTGGAAAGAACGAATCTGGGGTATATATCCTTTAAATATAATTACAGGTTTTCCTTTAATAAAATTTAAATATTCTTACTTCAATTAGTGATATTAGCATCATACTTTGACAACCAATCCTTCCCATGTATTATATCAAATTCCTCTATTGGAATAACCACCAGGTTTGTGGGGAGATTGTACTCACCAAAATTATTAGGGTAATCCATATACATATATTTGATTATTAAATATTTCCTGTAGTATTTTTATCCAATTACTCTACCACTAGTAGTTTATGGTTTAACTTCATGATCTTCTCAAATGTTAATTAAATAAATCAATTTCTAGAACTAGAATCTAACATTGTACTTGATAGTTTTGAATGAATTATTTTTCTATCTTCTAGAAAAATATTTGGATCCTCAACTTCATCAATAAATATTTTTAAAGAATGACCATTCATCCTTAGACTATGTTGGGGATGATGGTGATTTCCATCTATTATCTTATGATTTGGACATTTATTAGTGAAATTTCTATATTCCACACACTTGAAACATTGTATTACAGGTTTTATCTTCACCATATTCCCTTCATTATTGCTATTAGGATGTTGAGGCTTTAAATAACCATAATTGTTTTAGTCTGTATGGATATCTCTTCCATACTTTTCCATATTCCACTTTCTAACAAAAAAATTCACTGGATGGTTCATCCCATAATAAATGAAAATTAGTAGTTGTGTTTTTATTCCATCTCTCACATGATATAAATTATTTCCATATTTTGGATCTATCGTCATCATTTTGTAATTATATCCATGAGATCATTATATATCTCAAAACTATATTTCAACTTTGAGATCACATCATACCATCTCTTCATATCTCCCAATGTCTCATATTTCCAATTCTTTCCATCGATGCTATCTCATTTATCTAATGAATCGATCTATATTCCCATTAGAATCAATGACAATGCATGAAGAATATAATAAAAGTGTTGTAATATTAATTTCATAATATCCCACTAACTCATTTTTCATTTTATTCAACTCATGGGATCCCTACACCATCTTGGACTTGAGAGTGGGATGGAATAATTATTTAAAAAGAAAAATTTTAATATCATCCCATTCCATGGATTCTAATTCAACCCTTGGATTTATGTTATCGATTAGAGTAAATTGGAGATCAACTTATCCTTATAAGAGATGTAATTACAATTTATATTTTTCTTAATCATAATAATGGAGAATATAAAATATTTTCATAGTATTTTCTACTGTTGTGTGACCAGCGGTTAAAAGGTTCTACTAAAAACTAGTGTTCATTGATGATAAAAGGAATCAAATTCTATTTATTCCTTACCTAGTAATTTTTGATGACCCACAAGGTTTATATTGTTATTCATTACATAATTTAACTAATTTATAATCATCATGACATTTTAAACTCAAACTTCTTTCATATTAAGAGTACTTTCATTTCACTATACATCATATCCCTTATTCATAACAGTCCATCTATATTAAAGAATTTTTCTAGAAGAATAAAACCTAAGTGTGAAATTTGTTTCAATTTTAATTATTACAATAACAATTATTATAGAAATATTATTTCTAAAATTTTCTAATAACATGATTCTATGATGATGTACTTCAATATTTTCAAAAAATTCTATATTATATATGTATCCTTCATAATGGTTAGTAAATATCATGTTATTTAACAAAGCATATCCCCTAGGAGTGCCAAACCAGGTGTGCAATAAGGATTATTTTTCATTCCTTAGGTGATGATAATTTCAATATCTAATCCATTTTTTTGGGATTACTATGTTAGGTATAACTATACAAGAGCTACATCCACTTATAGTATTCAGGAATGGATCTTATTATTTGGAAACTATTCACATTATATTTCTTTAAAATTTTATGATGTTTTGATATATTTAAATTTATATCTATGGTTTTTACTATTTGTTTCTATTTATAATTTCCATAAATAACTAAACCTTTCCTTTGATACCAACTATGGCTACCCACCTTTCTATGAGATGACAATTCCTTAAAAAGATTAAATTAATAATACCAAAGGTGATTTTTAGGTTTAGAGACTTAGAGAATAGATACATAATTAATGTATTAAATATGGAAAACATAAAATTTATTTAAACACTTTAAAATGATCCTTTATTTTTCTATCATAGTTCACCTAAATAATGTGGTTTCTTGGGGACATTCATCACTAGAAAAGGGTACGAATAAATACTAGTAAAGGATAAACAATGTAAATAGAACCTAAGTGATCATAATGAGTAAAATATAAAGAATAAAATGAGAGAATAATTATATGTATATGATAAATAACATGAAAATGTGGTTATAAAATAAAAAACATACATTCATAAGTATATCACCATGGTTCAATACTGTAGTGTCACAAAACATATTACCAGGGTATCGAGAGACATGTATTCTATAAGGACTTATTATTTATCCAATTAATTGTATCAAAATAAAGTAACACCCTTAAAATTAATTAATTCATCTGTGTCTCATATATCTTATTAAATCATATCATTAATAACTTATAGAGAATAATTATTGGGTTTCATATCATATCATTGAGTACATAATTGTTTAATTTCTTGATAGTTTCATCATTTTTAACCCACATAAAGGAAATGCGGGTTTCATATATGTAATTACCTAATACATTATGTATAATTACATATATAATAATACCATTGAATGAAAATAGGGGTCGATATTCATATTATAAAAAGAGAGGTAGGAAAAATCAAAGGATGACTTCAGTAGCACAATGGGTAGACAATGTGGTTTATGAAATTACCTTAATAAGAGAGAATGTAGGTACCTAATTGATATAAAATAATTACAAAAATTATGTAATGATCACAAGTTTATAAGAAAATAATACATTTGAAATTAGAAGATTAACTATAAAAGAAACGCTTAAAAATGGGAGAGGAAGAGAGAATCTATTACCTTGTGAGATAGCTACATAATACTTGAGGAGAGTTCCATGGAACATTACAAGGCCATTGAGAAGGATATTGAGGGAGATAATGAGGGTAAAATCATACTTAATGGCTTGGGAGTTAATGATATGGTGTGGATAAATGTGTATTTATTTAAAAAATGGGAGGATTGTTTATAAATTTTAAAATATATTCATTGGAGATATAGAATGTGGAAAATGGAAAACCATTATCTTACCCCTTATTTTGGATATAGTTTTATGAAAGAAAAGGTTGTTTTCTGACATATTTTATTTTCAAAAGTGAACTTCAATATTTTATATATATTTTGGCATGGGAGAATATATTTTCCAGTAAATAATATTTTCAAAACCTTAATTTTGATGTTAGATGTTAGAAAGTTATTTATAGATTTTTAAATTCATTTTAGTTCATTAAAATAAAATTTATTAATAAAATAACTTATTTATGGTATAGGATTCATGTTTACTAATTATAAAATCATTATTAAATATTTATGATGTCTTATAACATGACAAAAAAAACCATATTTTCACTTTTTTTAGATAAATAGAGACATGAATTGGTCACCCAATTCATGAAACTAAGAAATTTATTAAAAAAATAGTGTTACAATACATGCTGGAGGTGTAATGTGTTTACATAAACACAAAATGAGATAAATACATGAAGATATAACAATAAGACTCAAACAACGACCCACAATGAAACAATCAAACAAAAATAACATGCCTTGAAATAAGAAATCACCTCATACCAAAGTAAAACAACTCCAAGAAAGCTCCAAGGTCTTAAGGTGCAGTCATGGTGCATCATCGAATTACCTTCAATGAGAAACATCATCCAACTTGGCCTATGATTGAAAACCATGTAGTACAATATCAATATTCTTGGATGGCCTACACTGGAAAGCATCTTCCGAAGTGGATTCACTAACAACAACCACAACCACCCATAACCGACTGAACTGGTGGCCTCAACAAGCATAAACAGTACATGGAAACATAAAAACATAAAAAGATAGAAGAGTGCAGAGGGAACCAGATGTTTAGGCACCAGCACACCTGAGTATTAGCCATCAATAAAAAAATAAAATTTCTTTAATATTGAATCATTTCCTAGTAATATTCCATAGAAATAATCTTCCATATTGAGAGAATCAATGAATAATAACAGCGGACAACAAATCCAGATACCATGAAGAATATCCTAAAGAAGATAAAACCCATGGTATGTATCTAAAGTTGAAGTTATGATTCTTCTTATATTCATCAACCATCCTTGTGTACATTCATTATCTGATTTCAAGGTATGTGTCTGCTGAAATCTGTTAATAACTATATTTATGATGTGTTATTTCATCTTGCTCCTCTATCCATGCAAAAACCTCATCAATCACATCATCATCCTCTCTAATCTAATATGCATTTCTATACACAGGATCTTTGTTGTACTCCTCTTTATCAGAGCTTGTAACATGTTTAATCGAATGTTTAGGGGGCTCAACATCTTTATTATAAGATTAAAGGGATCATGTAACTATTTTCTTTCTAAATCAGAATTCTCTATAAGTTTCCTAGTCATCTTTGTATTTGGGGTAATGAATCCATCCTCATCCACCATCAGTTTTTCCCTTTTCGAGCGCTTTATTTGAGGAAATATTCCTCAATTATATCTGGTGGATCTTCTTCTCCCTGAAGAGAGTCATTAGAGGGATCTCCTTTCACCTTGTCTCTTGAGTCAAGAGAATTAAGAATATTCCTCTGATCCTCCTCCATGGAAACTATGAAACTATTGATACTAGTGATATAAAGACCATCATCCATAGACCCTGAAAATTCCTTAAATTTAGGGGGTGCTCATCTTTATTCACATCATTCGTTGGCTCTTCACCAGATCTAGATGAACTAGCAGTAACATTTGTTCCATCAAGTCTAGGATTTTGGTTTCCCTTCACAATCCCGGTGGCTTTCTTGACCTTAGGACCGACATGTTTATGGCCACATACATTTGAGGCATGCCTAAGCTTAGATAAAAGGTTACAATAGTCCAGAATAAATTCATACACAACCTCCTGAGAGAATCCATAATCTCCATTTTGGATCCAAATGTGAGAGGGAAGATCCTTAGATACATCAATTTCAACACAAATTCTGGAAACAGATGGACGTGAGAGAGATTTCGTCACCGAATCCAATTTTAAAGTATTACCAATGAGCTGAGAAATCAGAAACCAAGCCCGATGTTTAAACAGATGCAACAATAGCCTAGGAAAACTAACCCATATTGGAACTATATGAGATTCAGTGACAGGATCGAAGTCTGGGGTTCATTTCAGAACTTTCATGTAAGAACCCCCAAAAAATTATCAACATTTTGACCCTTATAAAAATTTTATAAGACATTATAAAATTATATTATAATTTATATTTAAATAATTAGTTTTTATATGAATATTTAATTAAAATAAATTTTATTTAGATTGCATAAATTTATCATTAATGTGTATATATTTTTAGTGATGGACCGTAGAACACCCTTAGAGGGGAGGGGTGAACCAATGTATTAAATATTTAATTCACTAAGATAGATCATGTCCCTACATTGGTAGGAACTAATTAAACCATTTTATGGTATCATGAAATAATAAAACACCAAGATGATGGAATAGAAACAAAACACATTAATTTTACATGGTTCACCACTAAAGACTAGTCTATGGATCATATTCCAACAGTGTTCCAGTTATACCTGAATCCACTGATATTAACTTGTTATTGTGTATTTAAATATATCATACACAGTCACTTCATGCCAGGAACACTAGAATTTAAATAATTTTATGGATAACACACTCCCTACCTTGGATCACTTCCATTGATTCCCATTTCTCACTGCATTGGGTGCAGTTTTACTTAGTTTTTCTACTTGAAGGTATCCTTAGTAGATTGGGTCGATAATTCTTTGTCCCTAATTAGTACAAGAATCTATTTCACAATAATCTTAAGTTGATAAACTCAAATAAACTATTCAATCAAACTAAAAGTTCAAAACTATTTTTCTTTAAGATAATAACATTTCTGAAACCCAATTTTTTGTTTTAAATATATTTCAGTCAATATGAAGACACAAACATTCATAAATATCCCAAAAATCTCAAATCTCCTAGCCTGTCCAAAACACATATCCTTTATGAAGCTACCATTATCCACTAAATTCCAAAAAATCGTGAATATATCTGTCTTCACAAACCTCTACTTACTGAAATTGATTATTTTAATTAGTTATTAACCATTATTTGCATAATGATTCAGCTCTTAAAGAGTTCCTAATTCACTAATAATTAAATATTCATGAAACTAGATAAATTTATCCTTTTCCCAATCATCTCTCTTAGATCAAATAATGTGCAACTACCTATTTATATACAAATCCTATTCACAAATATTTCCCTCTGAAAACTGATTTTCATGAACCTCTTTATTAATATTTTAAATGATCCTTCTATAAATGAAAAGTAAATGAAAATATTCTATCCATGAAGCAGCTCACAATAACATATATTGTTGTATTTCTATCACACATAATCCATTCTTCATGAAACATATTTCACGAACCATCAAAACATAATGCCACCAGATTCCTTTATGAAGCTCCACATATTCATGAAAATCCAACCTTCATAAACTGCATTCCATTACAATATTATGAAGAGTCATTCCTAAAAAAATCATTCAAGAAACATTCTCCTTCCTCCTGATTTTGAGATCCATAAATTTTAAAAACACTAGGAAATGATGTCACGATCAAAACTAAAGCCACATGCACTGTAGGATCATTTATCTTTAGAACTCAATGATCAACCTATATTGGATTGAATATAAACACAATAAAACTCCATACATATATAAAAAACAATGGTTTAAAAATTCTAAAAATATAATTATATATTTTTTGTATCAAAAAATATATTTGTCTTATTCATCTTATAACCATGTTTATAAAACAACAATCCAAATTTATTTTAAGTGATAATTATTTAATTTCTAAAAAGAAAATTACACCTTTATAATCCTATAATATTGGAATATAACACCTTACCACACCAACATACACCCTAAGGGTAAGGTGTGCGATGATGGTAATTTCATGGGGTGTCTTAACTAACATTAACCCAATACTGATCTCCACTATCTTGAACTTCTCCTATAGTCGATACTGATCGAACCTTACTTATTGAAAATATTATTGTTGTTGGTTAGTGGTGAACCTATGCGACACTACAATCCTCCCATGTTTCGATAAATGGGACTTAAAAGGCATTATAATACTGGATGAGACCATTTTTTCTCATAAACACATTATCTAACTTTTTTCATTACACTTTAAATACACTAATTCCAATGGTAACATTATTAACAATGGTTATAATTACCAAAGTTTAAAATTATTAACAGAATGGATACTAATCATAATCGTCAGGTTAATATTCCAATGGTTATATCACTATTAAAATGGTAATATTACCTCATAAAAATACCTATTTCACAGGAAAATAAATTTATATTAATTTAATTTTTTATGAAATTCCAAAAATGCCCCTCCCCTAAATTATAAAAATTCATATGCTCTCCAATTTTTTTCAAAATTAAAAATCCTTTTAATTTTGTAAATACATCCCTGAATACATTCCATAATTATATTCTCACATTCTAGGGGACTTGGTTTGAATATTAAAAACCTTTTAGTAAGGATTTTTTTATAAACCATAAGAGGTTGTTTGAAGAAGAGGTGTCACTCTTAACTGAGTGTTTTGGTTTTATATATTATTCTAACTCCTTAAAATATTATTCATACATTAAGATATAATAACAATATTATATAAAATATACATATATTTTACTATGCTAATTGAATAAGAAACATTCACATCCACTTCCATCAAATGGAAAATAAATCTTTATTCCTGTGAACAACAAACTACCGCCTCGTGAACCAATGTAATTCTTTTTCGATCGCTGATACACATGGATATTTTTAATTAATGATTTATTATATATATATATATATGATATTAATTAGAAATTTATCATCTAACATAAGTAATATATCTTATATATTCTTTCCTTTCTATTTATTGAAAAATGATAACATCATTCATGTATACGTGTGGATTACCACATTCAAAAAGCAATGTGATTAATTTTTCATATCCACATGACATGGATGATATGTATAAGTTTATATAAGTAAATAATATTATATTTATTATATAATAGTCATTATGGAAAGATAAAATACTAGTTATCTTTTTTCCATCATGATCATTTAATAATATAAATTTTACTCATGGGCACGAATGACATACCATCTCTATGATTGTGATGAGGTTCATTAAAAAAATAGTATGTTTATTTTTAAATTTATAATTTATGTATAAAAATTATAATTATTTCATGATTATTATTATTGTGATGATTTAATACTTACCTATTTGACCATATTCAAACTACCAAATCCATTTTGGATATATGAGCCAGATGTCGTCAAACCATCAATGTGAACTTAATTGACTAAGTAAATTTATATAACATGGTAATAATTGAAATTAAAGGAAGAATAATCTTTAAATTTTTTATTAAGTTAGTAATTAATTAACATAATTTTATTATTTCATAAAATAATAAATTCATGTGATGATTCAAACTAGAGGTAAGGGACTCTCTTTAAAAAAACCCTATTTTTATATTTCCCTTTTAACACTATTTCTTCCATGTCCATATTATTATAAATGTATCACGGAATTTTTTATTTATACTTAAATGGATTCTAAATTTAATTTTGAATAGATTTTAATTTCTTTATATTTTTTTTAAATATCCTTTTTAATATTTTACGTAATCTATACTTTACATTAAAGCCCTCATTGTAAATGTATTAAAGAATTATTTTATAAATCCTTCTCTTCAAAGTCTATATTGATAAAATTATTATATTAATTTTTATATATGAAAATAAATGAATTATAACAGAAATTATATATATATATATTTTCTTTATTTTAATTTATTTTCATGACGAATCGATTTAAATATTTTATATAGAATGTTTTGAATTTCTTATAAAACACAAAATGAATGTTTAATTTTAATTTATAATGTTTTGATGGATTTTTATAACACCACAGCCATTATTTAATATTTTTAATTATTCATAATTATAATGACCCATACTTTACATTAATTGTTATTACTTCAGAATTGAAGCATAATTATTACAACATATAACAAAACCATGGTAGCACCGTATAGGTATAGTGTCTTTAGAAAATGGGAAACATAAATAACTGGTTCATAAAGCATCTACATTGTCTCCCGTTTATTTCATCATATCTTGAGTCCTTTTTTGCATATTCTACTTAATAACATTCTTCCTGACCTGGGGAAAGAAAACATACAAAAGGGTGAGCTCAAATGCTCAGTAAGGTTAAACAAAGGAAATATCATATTCATAAGAACATAGCATTTCGAAAATCTTAACCTGCAAAAGAGATCATAATATCATAACATGGGATAATTAATAGTAGTGAAATGTAATCCCAATAATCATAAAATAAAACATGAAACTTTGTGTCATACACACATAATCATATAGAATCATTTCTTAGTAGTCAAGACTCATTGCCAAGACTAACTTAGCGGACAAATTCCATTTCTGAACCGAGTTCACTCCTTGTTTCAGACCTGTTTCACTGAACTGGATTAACCTGCCGTTCCGGCCATGTCTATCTCATGAGATATAAATATTTACCCAATGAATTGGAGGGACATATAGGTACCACCCATCTCATAATGATACCATTCTTATGTGTTCCACAAGATCATAAATCATACATTATAGCATAACCCATGTAATAAAAATGGGATTCTTAAACATCATTCCATCATAACACAATCCATATAAGATAAAAGGACATCATAAAAAAAATCCATCATAAAATAATCAAATCAATTTAAAAATAGGGATAGAAATATAACCCTATATTATCTTAGATGTAAAATAATATTGATAAAACACTTGAACTCCATTCTTGAGGAAAATATCCTTTCTACTTCAAAAACATTTTTCCTTTCTTAAAATGTCATACAATTTTAAACTAAAAGAAGTTGATTAAAAATAAACTTGAAAACTTTTAAAGGAAGATTCATGGAAATAATGTGATAAAATTCCATTCAGGCCGTATAAGTTAAAAAACATTCTTTTCGTACTTTGGCTGGAAAATTCAAAAAGTACCTCATACTAAAAACGACAAAAGATTCCTTTCATATATTTTACTAAAAACTCACCAATCGGTAAAATTGAATTTAAACAATTGTATATGGATGGAAATAATATTACATATTGAGTAAACATGGATGTGGATGATAAATATGCCCCAGTAAATTCTGAAGTATAAATAATCTTGGATAAAAATGAGATTGTGAGATTTTCCCTTACCTTAGGTCCGATTTGCTTCGTGCGTGTCTAAAAATCTTGTATAATGATTTAAATAATGTCATTGAATTATTATAGAATCATAATCATTTTTATGATATCATATATGGTCATATTTGTTTCTTCTTATTAGTAATATTTCATTGCTACTTGTTATTCGGATGTTTATTGCCTTTTGTTTTTATGCGTGTTTTGTCGAATAAATTCTTATTCTTATTTTTAAGTTATAGATAATTCATTTAAATAATGTTATTAGTGTAATATATATCATATTTATTCATTCAATTCATTTATATAATCATTATGCAATGAAGATCATGTAGAACGAGTCACATCACATCGTGGAGACGGTAGGCCGTACGTACGTATGAGCGATGATATCATTCCCATGATCGTGGAATTATATTGGAGTGTAAGTATACTATTTTAGAATCAATATAACTTTAAAATAATCATATACAGTTATTATTTACACCATTATACCCATCAAAGTAAGGTGGTGGTGGAAAACAGATTACACCACGGCGTGGAGACGGTATTCCGTATGTACGCACGCGCGGTTATTTCATTTTCTGTAAGATGGATAGAAGGTGAAATAGGGTTGTTTATTATTTATAATAACATATAATTATATGAGTGATACTGATGTTATTAATTCATAATGAAACAACTAAAGAAGAGTAAGTAGAAGAATAAATACATTTTAAAGAATCGGTAACAGATATTACCTCTTCTTCGATACGACTCTTTGAAACCTCCTCTTAGGGTACTAAAATTGGTATTTGAAGATAACCAGGACCTCTATAATATTACTAGGGAAGTGGAGAAGATAAATTGGAAGGGGTTTTCCAAGATTTAAGGCTCAAAGTGGTGTGAGGAGGAGAGGGAGGAGGTTCACTTTTATAAGGGAGGAGAGGGGTACCTTAGGAAAAACTTAAAATATTATTTTATTATAAAGTCATATTCTGTTTTTAATAGCTCCAAATTGATTTATTTAGAAGATAAGGTGGGGATGGGTCGAAATCCTCTCAACCAATAGATTTTATACAAGTTTAGGTTACTATTTTAACCTTATCATTTAGATTTAACTCTAAGTTAAATAATTTAACTTTTACCGTGTATTCTTGTTTTCTTACATTATGTGGTTAGTAAACTTACTATAACAAGACAAAATAACCCCAAGTTGTTAATTATTAATATATATAACTTTATATAAGTCATTTGGCCGAAAATTATATTTTTAGGAATAAAATAACAATTAATAATATAATATTTGTTTTAAAAACTATTTTATGTCAATTTTGACATATTTGGTAATTAATTTTTGTGAAAATCATAAAAGCATGATTAGTTCAAAAAAAGTTAATTAAATCACTAATAATATGTAATATTAACCTATATTTTTTTAATTCATAAAATTTCTCAAATTACATTTATTTGGGTATTTATAACATCAATTATGTTAATATTTCATTAATAAGGTAATTATTGCATCATCATTGTGTCAAAAATAAATTAAATTATTTAATGTATAAAAATTATAAATAAAATACCATTAGTTAGGAAATATTTTTATATTTCTAATTAATATTTATAGTCGAATTTATCTTATGTATAACCCTACATTAAAAATGTTTTTAGTTATTAAACTTTGATTTTAACTATTTTAACACTTCTTTAAATAAAATAATAATAAGTGTCCTAATATAATCCAAGTGAACCTAAATGGTAATATTTTATTCCTAAGGTTCTTTTTGGTCGAATTATACTTATCCAATAGAATTAGTACATGTTTTATGGTAATAATAATATCACTTTTACCCTTAATTACCCTATTTACTTTTAACTATGGTAAAAAAGTAAAAAGTTACTATTCACAAAAAATTATTTTTATCTTATTGAACAACATTTTACTCCTTAATATTAACTGTGTGTCTCAGATTTTCGAAATTCCACTCACAGAAGTGGTAAAATTAATTTTTATGTAAATTTTCAAATTCTCTTAGGAGGTGGGTAAAAGACGGTGAAAAGTTCAATAAAATTTATATATATATAAAATTATTATAAAATGAATCCAATTAATTACATTGAAATTATAAAGGTATTATGTATCAATTTTGACCTAAAATAAATTTAAATAAAATAAATAATTATTTAAATAAAAGTCGGTTTTTAAATAGTAACCCAGTGTTTTCACTATTCATCAAAAATTAAAATTTTTCAGAAAAATACCAAAAATTCACCCTAGGCTAATTTCGATATTCCAAATCCAAAAATGAAGTCCATTTTGAAAGATAAAATTTATAAAATTTCAAAAATTGGGTATTACTATTAATAACGGCTAGTTTATATAATATTTTAATAACATATCGTTATTTAGTGAAACTCGGTAATGCGTACAACGCAAGCTATCAAGGAAGGTTTCCCGTGCGTTTAACTCAAGCCAAGAAAATGTTGGGTGTAGTGAAAGATTCCTTTATATAAAATTATACATAAAAACAAAATATTTCTCATTAAATCTTGGGTGTTACATTCTACCCCCCTTAAAATGAATTTCACCCTCGAAATTCGTCACTTTGTAACAAAAAGATGGGGATACCTCTCCCTCATCATATCCTCAAGTTCCCATGTAGATTCTTCTAATTGGTGGTTCCTCCATATATCTTTCAACAAGAGAGTGGTCTTGTTCTATAGGACTTTTTTACTACGATCCAGAATCTCTATCAGCTGTTCTCCATAAGAAAGATCTTGCTCCAGCGGTACAAATTCTGAGCTGAGTACATGTGAAGGATCGGGTATGTACTTTCTCAGGAGAGATACATGGAAAAAATCATGAAAGTGAGAGAGATTCGGTGGAATCTCCACTTGGTAATCTACCTTCGCAACATGATCCAGTATTTCAAAAAGACCAATATACCTAGGGCTCATCTTGCCCTTGTTTCCAAATCTCATTACTCTCTTCCAAGGAGATATTTGTAAGAACACTTTATCACCCACTTCAAACTCTAGGTCTTTTCTTTGGTTGTCGGCATAAATTTTTTGTCGAATCTGAGCTGCTCTTATGTGTTGTTGAATAGATCTGACCTTTTCTATCATCTCATCGACAAGATCAGGTCCTAATAGCTTTCTTTCTCCAACTTCATCTCAGCAAGTTGGAGTCCTGTATTTCTTTCCATAGAGAGCTTCATAAGGATCCATCTAAATACTGGATTGAAATCTATTATTATAATAAAATTCCACTAAATGTAGGTGTTGATCCCAACCACCTTTGAAATCCATAGAGCAAGCTCTTAACATATATTCTAGAGTTTGAATTGTTCTCTCAGACTGACCATCTGTCTGAGGATGATAAGCAGTGCTGAAACTCAACTCTGTATCTAAAGTATGCTGAAGACTTCTCTAGAACTTCGAGGTAAACCTCGGATCCCGATCAGATATAATGGAAAGTGGTACTCCATGAAATCTTACCACTTCTTTCACATTTATCCTGGCAAGCCGATCCAGAGAGAAATATACTCTAATAGCAATGAAGTGTGCCGAATTTATAAGACGATCAACTATAACCCAAATATAATTATTGTCTTTGGATGTTTTAGGAAGTCCAGTGAAAAATTCCATAGTGATGTTTTCCCATTTCCATTATGGTATGGGTAATGGTTGTAACATCCCCTTAGACTTTTTGTCTCTCAACATTAACTTGCTAAAAAACCAAGCATCGAGAGACATATTCAGCATCATCTCTTTTCATTCCATCCCACCAGAAGTACTATTTCAGGTCTCTATACATCTTCGTGCTTCCAGGATGAATAGAGAATGAAGAACAATGAGCCTCATCCAGTATCTCCTTGTTTAATTCTGGGATGGGAGGAACACAAACCCGATTCCTGAACCTTATTATTTCATCACAATCAATGTGAAATTCAGGAATGTTTCTCACATTCTTTTGTAACTCTATATCTCCTTTCTGTGCCTATTTAATCTTTTCATGTATAGATGGTTGAAAATTCATTTGAGAAAGATAAGATCTTTCCCCTTCCATTATAATTCCAAGATCTATCCTTTGTAAATCCATAAATATTGGATCTTTTGTGATCCTCATCATGGATAAGCTAGAATGGTATTGTCGACTTAATGCGTCTGCCACCTTGTTTTCTTTCCCAGGGTGATAATGAATTGAGCAGTCGTAATCCTTAATCAGCTCCAACCATCTTCTCGGGCACATATTCAGCTCCTTTTGTGTGAAAATATACTTTAAACTTTTATGATCAGTATAAATATCACACCTTTCACCATTAAGATAATACCTCTAAATCTTTAATGAAAAGATTACCACAGCTAAATCCAAATCATGAGTTGGATAATTTTGCTCATGAATTTTCAACTGTCGTGAGGCATAAACTATCACCATATCATTTTGCATAAGAACACACACCAATCCATTCTTGGATGCATCACTATAGATCACAAACCTTTCTCCACTACAAGGCAGTGTGAGCACAAGTGCACTGGACAATCTTCTTTTTAACTCCTTGAAATTCTCTTTACACTCCTCCGTCCAAATGAACTTAACTCCTTTTCGAGTCAACCTAGTGAGTGGATTAGATAATCATGAAAAATATTTCACAAAATGTCGATAATATCCATCCAAACCAAGAAAAAATCAGATCTCAGTTACTGTTGTTGGTCTCGACAATCTTTCGATAACCTCTGTCTTTGCTGGATCCACAGATATCCCCTCTTTTGAGATTATGTGACCCAAAAATGAAACTTTTTTAAGCCAAAATTCAAACTTGGTAAATTTGGAATAAAGATTCTCCTTTCTCAGGGTCTTCAATACAATTCTCAAGTGATCTTCATGTTATTACTTTCCATTTGAATAGACAAGAATATCGTCTATAAAGACTACCACAAACTGATCAAGATAGTCTCTAAAGACTCTATTCATCAGATCCATGAAGATAGCAAGGGAATTATTAATACCAAATGGCATCACTATAAATTCATAGTGTCCATACCTTGTACAGAAAGCCATATTTGGTATATCCTCCCTTTGACCCTTAATTGATTATACCCTGAACGGAGATGAATATTGGAAAAGTATTGAGCTCTGGGTAGTTGGTCATATAATTCATCAATGTGCGGGAGAGGATATTTGTTCTTGATAGTGATCTTGTTAAGTTCTTGATAATCAATGCAGAGTCTCATTGATCCATCTTTCTTCTTAACAAACAGAATAGGTGCTCCCCAAGGTGACGCACTAGGGAATATTAATCCTTTATCAATATTCTCTTGGAGTTTCTTCTTTAATTCCTGCAACTCAATTGGGGACATTCTATAAGGTGTTTTTGAAATGGGAATAGCACCCGGTATGAGTTCTACTGAAAACTCAACTTCATTATTTGGTTGAAGACCTAGAAATTCCTCCGGAAAGACATCATCAAACTCCCGTACAATGGGTTTATTCTTAATCGTGAGTTTCTCTCCAACCATTTGAGATAAATAACCTTCATTTAGTTGAATCAAGACCCATAAGATGGAAGAAATTTCCACTGGAAGGTTATGTTCATCCTTGCATCAATAGACGATCATAGATTGATCTGGAATATGAAATGTGACTTCCATTATTTTAAAATTGATATGAGCTCCATATAAAGAAAGCCAATCCATGCCAAGAATCACATGAAATTCCACTATAGGAAGGATCACAAGATTTGCAGGAAGAACTTTCCCACAAACTTCAATCGGGGAAGAATTATAAACTTTTGATGCGACTGTTGTGTCATTAAGGGTTGTCACAGCTAACTCAACATCTAATTATTGAGGTAATACAACGATAACCTTAGAAAATTATTCAGAAATAAACGAGTGGGTGGATCCATAATCAAATAAAACATTTTCTACTTTAGATTGGATGGTAAGTGTACCTTTCACCACTTTGTTATCGTATTCCACATCGCTAATAGAAATTGAATGTGACTTTCCTTTGTCTTTAGACTTAAGAGTTTGTTGACATCGATCATCATCAACAACCCTTGGATTAGGGCATTGATTAGCATAGTTCACCATTTACTTGCACTTGTAACATTGATGTGTATGAGGTGCACTATGTGTAGCCTTTTCTTTGTTTGCATCACTAGACATCTTCTTCCCATCATTGTGGAATTCAAATGTCCGATGACCTTATTTTACACATTTGAAACATTTACTTGCCCCTTTAAAACAACTCCCTCCATGTTTCTTTCCACACTTTGAGCATAAGGGAAAACTCATCTTATTTTTAGTGTGCTCTTTAGATTTTCCTTTGAATTACATTTTCCTCTTCTTATCAAACCCATATGACTGATGGGTTACTCCAATCTTTATCTCAACCTTGAGAGCACATCAAACGATTTCCTCATAGCTATTGAAGTCCCTTATTGCTAACGCCCTTCGAAGACTGGGTTTTAAGCCACTAAAGAATCGATCGATCTTACTCTCAGGTTGGATAATAATCCCAGAAGAACACCCTACAAGTCTTGTAAAATTTTCTTCATAAGTACCAAAAGATTCATCATCCTTTTTCTTTAGTTCAAGAAACTCCTTCTCCATCTTTGTTCGAAGAATACAAGGGAAGTACTTATTGAAAAATAAGTTCTTGAACTCATCCCATTCCATGGACTCAATCTCATCTCTTGGACTCATATTCTTGATAAGATTCCACCATTGATCATCTTCACCTTCCAAACAATATACTGCTAAGATGAATTTATCATGTTCAGAACATTGAAGAACTGAAAATATCTTTTCAGTAGTACAGATCCATTGTTCAGCAACTAATGGATCAGTAGACCCGCTGAATGATGGTGGATGCTACCTCATAAAGGATTCAACAGAATGTTGCTCCTTCATTTTCTCATTTGGAAGTTTTTCATGATTCATAGCTTGAGAAAGTTGTCTGAGCATGGCTACACGATTTTCCATTCCAGCTCCCATAACGTTTGGTTGCTTAGGGGTATAATCAATGCATTGCTCGTCGCATTCAGAATTAACATAGTTCCTTCGGGTTCCAACCATTGACTAAAACCAATAAGCATAGTGTGAGAAACATTAATCATAATAGTAAAACCACATAATCAAGAATAAAATTTCACGCTTTAGGTCTTATCATAGGTTTTTCATGGCCATTTCTAAAACACTATGATTTTGTCCTATGCTTAGACATATCCTTAGGGTTCTTACTAAGGCTTTCACATCCAAGTTTCCAAAGGTTGACTATACCTTTCCTCTGATACCAACTATAACGACCCATACTTTACATACATTGTTATTACTTTAGAATTGAAGCATACATATTACAACATATAACAAAACTATGGTAGGACCATATAGGTATAGTGTCTTTAGAAACTGGAAAACATAAACAACTGGTTCATAAAGAATCTACATTGTCTCTCATTTATTTCATCATATCTAGAGTCCGTTTTGGCATATTCTACTTAAAACCCATCTTCCTGACCTGGGGAAAGAAAACATACCAAAGGGCGAGCTCAAATGCTCAGTAAGGGCAAACAAATAAAATATCATATTCATAAGAATATAGCATTTCAAAAATCTTAACCTGTAAAAGAGATCATAACATCATAACATGGGATAAATCATAGTAGTGAAGTGTAATCCCAATAATCATAACACAAAACATGAAACTTTGTGGCATACACACATAATCATAGAGAATCATTTCTTATTAGTCAAGACTCATTTCCAAGACTATCTTAGTGGACAAAGTCCATTTATGAACCGAGTTCACTCCTCATTTCAGACCTGTTTCACTGAACCGGATTAACCTTCCATTTCAACCATGACTATATCCTGAGATATAAATCATTACCCAATGCATTGGAGGGAGATATAGGTCCCACCCATCTCATAATGATACCATTCTTATGTGTACCACAAGATCATAAATCATACATCAAAGCATAACCCATGTAATAAAAAATGGGATTCTTAAACATCATGTCATCATAACATAATACATATAAGATAAAAGGACTTCATAAAAATAATTCCATCATAACATAATCAAAAAAATGTAAAAATAGGGATAGAAACAAAACCCTATATTATCTTAGATGGAAAATAATATTGATAAAATGCTAGAACTCCATTCTTGAGGAAAATATCCTTTCTACTTCAAAAACATTTTTCCTTTCATAAAAGGTCATAAAATTTTAAACTAAAAGAAGTTGATTAAAAATAAACTTGAAAACTTTCAAATGAGGATTTATGGAAATAATTTTCTAAAAGTCCTTTCAGGCCGTATAAGTTAAAAAAAAATTCTTCTCGTACTTTGGCCGGAAAAGTCAAAAAATAACTCGTACTAAAAACGACAAAATATTCCTTTCATATATTTTACTAAAAACTCATCAATGGGTAAAATTGGATTTAAAAAATTGTAGGTGGATGGAAATAATATTACATATTTAGGAAACATGGATCTGGATGATAAATATTCCCCAGTAAATTCTGAAGTATAAACAATCTCAGATAAAAATGAGATTGTGAGATTTTCCCTTACCTTAGGTCCGATTTGCTTCGTACGTGTCCAAACCTCCTGTATAATGATTTAAATCATGTCATTGACTTATTAAAGAATCATTATCATTGTTATGATATCATATATGGTCATATTGTTTGCTTCTTATTAGTAATATTTCATTGCTACTTGTTATTCGGGTGTTTATTGCTTTTTGTTCTTATGCGTGTTTTGTCGAATAAATTCTTATTCTTATTTTTAGGTTATAGATACTTCATTTACATAATTTTATTAGTGTAATATATATCATATTTAATCATTAAATTCATTTATATAATCATTATTCAATGAAGATCATGTAGAACGAGTCGCATCATATCGTGGAGACGGTAGACCGTACATACGCACGAGCGATGATATCATTCCCATGATCGTGGAATTGTATTGGAGTGTAAGTATACTATTTCAGAATCAATATCACTTTAAAATAATAATATATATCTATTCTTTACCCCATTATACCCATCCAAGTAAGGTGGTGGTAGAAAAAATATTACACCATAGCGTGGAGACGGTATTCCGTACGTACGCACGCGTGGTGATTTCATTTTCCGTAGGATGGATAGAAGGTGAAATATGTTTGTTTCTTATTTATAATAACATATCATTATATGACTGATATTGATGTTATTACTTCATAATGAAAAAGCTAAATAAGAGGAAATATAGGAAGAAATAAATTTGAAAGAATCATTAACGGATATTACATCTTCTTCGACACACCGCTTTGAAACCTCATCTTAGGGCACTAAAATTGGTATTTGAAGAAGACCATGACCTCTAAAATATTACTAGGGAAGTGGAGAAGAGAAATTGGCCGGTTTTGGCCGAACATGAAGGCTCAAAGTGGTGTGAGGTGGAGAGGGAGGAGGTTCCCTTTTATAAGGGAGGAGAGGGGCACCTTAGAAAAAACATAAAATATTATTTTATTATAAATTCATATTCTGTTTTTAATAGCTCCAAATTAATTTATTTTGAAGCTAAGGTGGGGATGGGTCGAAATATGCTCAACTAATAAATTTTAGACAAGTTTAGGTTACTATTTTAACATTATCATTTAGATTTAACTCTAAGTTAAATAATATAACTTTTACCATGTATTCTTGTTTTCTTACATTATGTGGTTAGTGAACTTACTATAACAAGACAAATGAACCCCAAGTTGTTAATTATTAATATATATAACCTTATATAAGTCATTTGATATAGCCTTAGATTTTTAGGAATAAAATAAAAATTAATAATATAATATTTGTTTTAAAAATTATTTTATGTCAATTTTGACACTATTTGGTAATTGATTTTTGTGAAAAGCATAACATCATTATTAGTTCTAAAAAAGTTAATTAAATCAATAATAATATGTCATATTAACCTATAATTTTTTTAATTCATAAAAAGTCTCAAATTACATTTATTTGGGTATTTATAACATCAATTATGTTAATATTTCATTAATAAGGTAATTACTGCATCATCATTGTGTCAAAAATAAATTAAATTATTTAATGTCTAAAAATTATAAATAAAATACCATTAGGTAGGGAATTTTTTTATATTTCTAATGAATATTTATAGTCGAATTTATCTTATGTATAACACTATATTAAAAATGTTTTTAGTTATTAAACTTTGATTTTAACTATTTTAACACTTCTTTAAATAAAATAATAATAAGTGTCCTTATCTAATCCAAGTAGACCTAAAGGGTAATATTTTATTACTAAGGTTGTTTTTGGTCGAATTATACTTATCCAATATATTTAGGACATGTGTTAGGGTAATAATAATATCATTTTTACCCTTAATTACCCTATTTACTTTCAACCGTGGTAAAAAAGGTAAAAAGTTACTATTCACCAAAAAATTATTTTTATCTTATTGAACCACATTTTACTCCTTGATATTAACCGTGTCTCTCGGATTTTCGAAATTCCACTCACAGAAGCAGGTAAAATTAAGTTTTATGTAAATTTTCAAATTCTCCTAGGAGGTGGGTAAAAGACGGTGAACAGTTCAATAAAATTTTTATATATCTAAAATTATTATAAAATGACATCAATGAATTACATTGAAATTATAAAAGTATTATGTATCAATTTTTACCTAAAATAAATTTTAATAAAATAAATAATTATTTAAATAAAAGTTGGTTTTTAAATAGTAACCTAGTGTTTTCACTATTCATAAAAAATTGAAAGTTTTCAAAAAAATACCAAAAATTCACCCTAGGATAATTTCGATATTCCGAATCCAAAAATGAAGTCCATTTTGAAAGATATAATTTATAAAATTTCAAAAATTGGGTATTACTATTCATAACAACTAGTTTATATAATATAATAATAATATATCATTGTTTAGTGAAACTTGGTATTGCGTACAATGAAACCTATCGAGGAAGGAATCTCTTGCATGTAACGCAAGCCAAGACAGTTTTGTGTATAGTGAAAGATTCCTTTATATAACATTATACATAAAAACAAAATATTTCTCATAAAATCTCGGATGTTACAATAATATTCCATATTTTATTTGAATAAAAACTATATTTCTCAATTTTTGATTATTTTCAAAATGTGTTTTAAATGGAATGGATATTTTGATATCTATAAAGGTTATTGCTTATGGGTGTAAGATATTTCTCTAAACCACCATATTCTTAGTGTTTTAACCATTCCAACTCACACTTAATCTATATCTATACTAATGTTATAGAATTATTATAATATATATATATATATATATGTCCCCATAATTTTTATCTATCTTATTCACCCTTACATTTATGAGAGAAAATCATACCTTATGATCATGTCCCAAATTGCTCCATTAATAAATCTCTTTTGATATTGTTATGGTGAGAGATTATGAAACCCTTATCTTTCTTTGATTAATTTTTATGTTTATTATTTATGATGTATTTGATTTTGTAGGTAACATAATCATGAACATTATATGGTGGGTGTGACCAGTTATCACTCCAGTTCATTAGGTAATGTTTTTGTCTCATAATATGTTATATATGGGATTAGGGAGTAAACATAATCGAATATGGGACTCTATTGACCATGTATTTTTGTCTTAAAAGTTATAATTGACTTATTATTATGTCATGTTTTGTGTTTCTATCATATTTCCTATGACTCCATGATCTTATGATACCATGTCCTTAATGTTATGATTTCATGTGATTACTCATGCACTTATATTTAAAGGAAATTATATGATACTTCATAAAGGTGTAATGTATAATTTCTTTTTATGAAAATGTTTTCATAAGTTTTAAATTATTAGAAAGGAACCTTTATGATTTTTATTTTTCCATTATGATTTCTTATGAAATGTTTTGTGAAATGTTTTGGAAAAAATTTATATTTATTTGGAAATGCAATGTTTATTTTCATCCCAATGTTTAATTTTTCAAAAATAAAATATTTTATAGGTATTCATGAACTAAAATGTTTCTTTATTTCCCTTTATATGTCCCTTATTATGATTTTTTATCCCTTGTTTCTAATTTTTTAATAGGATTTTAATGATGAATAAGGGAAAATTTGAGGTCACGATTGAAATTGTGAAGATAAGTCTTGAAAATAAAACTTATTATATCATAAAAGTTTTGTTTTATGAGAAAAATGGATAATAAGTATAAGTGTCCAATTTTTGATGTAATATTTATTTATTCTTGGGTAATGGCCTAATTATCTAAAACTATAAACATTAATGATCCTAAAATGTAATAAAATTTATTATTAACTTAAATATTAGGATTATGAAATGTATAGGGATTAGTATTTATATATTTCATACTCAATGCATCAGTGACACTATTTTCTGTCATAGGTTTATAATGGGTAGATAGTTAATAGTTCCTAAGATGTTTTATCCATCTTAATCATCTCATGTTAAGTTCCTTTGGAATGAATATATAATTTGGACTCTGGTGTTTGGTGTATATGTCAAAATTCTCCTCATAAATATCATATATCTATATCTTTATTGCAATGTTAACTATATATAATTCTAGATCAAATGTAGGATTAATTTTTTATGAGTTTTTAACTATCAGAGTTCATAAACAATCAACTTTTAAATTTAGATGACTAAACATCCAATTCCATTCAAGGATGCATCACTATAAATGAAAAATACATCCCCATTATAGGGTAAAGATTGAATTGGTGAACCAACCAACCTCTATTTCAGTTATTGGAATAATTTTCACACTCGTTTTTCTTGATGAAATTAAAAACCATTCATGTTAAATTGGTTAGTCAATTATAATGGAATGGATTTTTTTTTCAGAAATATTCTATAGTATCCTTACTAACCAAGGAAACGATGAATCACATTTATTTTTATAAAATGTGGCCACTCTGCTATGGCCTTTGTCTTTGATGGATCGACGGAGATTCCTTCACTTGTCATGATATGTCCTAAGAAAGTGACTTCTTATTACGAAGCCTAAAATTTGTTTAATTTACCAAAAATATTATATTTCATTAGAGTTTTTAATTCAACAACTAAATAATCATCATGCTCCTCACAACTTCTAGAATGTATCAGAATATCATCAATAAATTCCACCATAAATTGATAAAGGAATTCATTAATTACTCTATTCATCAAATCCATAAATATTTATAGAGAAATATTCTATAAAAAGGGTATTAAAATAATATAATAATTCCCACATCATGTTAATAAGGTTGTTTTATGGAAATATTATTTTTTCACTTCAGATGATGATATCCTTATTGAAGTTCAATAATGGAGAAGAATTGATCCCCACAAATCTAGTCAAATAATTAATCAATCCCTAGATGATGATATTTTTTCTTCATTTTTATCCCATCCAATTAATTTATAAGCACATTTATCCTTCCTTATTCTATACAAATAGAATAGGTATTCCCAATGGAGACACACCTGGTCAAATAAAACTATTCTCCAAATGATTTTGAATTTTCATATTTATTTTCTCAAACTATAAATATTAAATTATATATGGGGTCTTATATATTGTTTTAGATATAGGTATGAGTTCAATTTTGAAATATTCCTATCATTATAGGTGTGGTAGAAACAACTCTTCAAGAAATACATCAATGTATTCATGAAAAATGTGTAAGTCTTTTATCTTTAGAATTTCATTTTATTTTTTTTCATCACTAATCATTTACAAGAATCTAGATGGGATATTTCTACTTTAAAGATAATTATGTGGTATAACCTCCAAAAAACATAAATATCATTTATTATATAGTTTATATTAGAATTATACTTTTATAAACTATCCACCCCAAGTATTATGTAAAATTATACTATTATAATTACCATTTGGTTTGAAAAGTTATTTTACTCACCAGAGTTATTAGGGGAATCCCTATTTATATTTGTTTCTTGAATAGTTACTCAAGTATTTTTAACCAATAACTATAAAACTAGATGTTCAAGGTTTAAGTTGATGTTATTTTCAATGATTAATGAAATAAAATTATTTTTAGAACCAGAATCAAACAATGTACTTTCTAGTATTGAGTGTATGGTCAATGTACCTACCACAACATCATTTAGAGTGTTTAATTAATCCCTATGATTGAAAATTCATGAAATTTATAAATTTAAATAAATTGGGTTGATGGTGAATTTAATATAATAACTTTTCATTTTTACATTTATTAGTGAAATATACATAGTCTCTATAGTTTAAGAATTATACTGGAGATTATACCTAAACCATCTTACATTTTTCATTAGAAATTACATAATGAGTCTTTACCTCTCCATGATAGTGTCAAGCTATATGGAAATCACTTTCATACTTTTAGAACTTTTCACTTCCTTGTAGAAAATTTCCGAAATGATTCTACCCATAATTATTGAAAATTACTTGTTGTTTTCTTTAATCAATATGATGGTCAAAATTATTTTTGAAACATGGATCAATCCTTCTCTTATTTTCACTTTTTCTATGAGACCACTATGCATATCCAAAATCCATTTGAACATTGAGAGTATATATTTTTATATATTAATATCTCCCAAAGTCTCATATTTCAAATGATTCCCATATATGGGGTCTTAGTCCTTTGATGAATCCATTGATATTCCCATAAAAATTGATGATTAAGCTTGATGTTTATCATTAAATCCTTGTAAATATATTATTATAATTCCCCATAATCTTATTTTACATTTTTTAAACTCATGGAATTCCATCTCCATATTGGTTCAGAGGGTATGAGAAAAATACTTGTTGAAAATAATTTTTTAATTTATTCCCATTCCTTTGTTTTTGTAACACCCCAAGCTTCCACGGTATGCTTCTCTTTGAATAATACACTAGCATGTGTTGTACGCAACTTCGAGTTCTAGCACACACACCACAACCAATCAAACTAGCCGTTATGAATAGTAATACCTACTTTTTTGAAATTTTATAAATTTTATCTTTCAAAATGTACTTCATTTTTGGATTTGGAATATCGAATTTAGCCTAGGGTGAAATTTTGGAACTTTTCAGATAACTTTTATATTTTGATGAATAGTGAAAATTACAAAATTTTAATTAAAAACAAATTTTTTAATAAAAATAATTAATATTAATAAATTATACTATTGAGTGGTTTTAATATATAATTATAATATAATTTTACCGTTTTATCCAATGGTGGTCATTAGAATTAATTTCACTTTGAAATTGGACATAAACAATTGTCAATCTTTTGATTGATATTGTTTCTTAAAAACACGCTATTTGTTTTGACAGCAGGAATTAATAATAAAATTAATTAATGAAACTTATATGTTTGGAATTTTTTAAAATAGACATCATTTTTGAATTCAGAATATCAATTATAGCTTAGGGTGAATTTTTGGTATTGTTCTAAAAAACTTCGATTTTTGATGAATAGTGAAACCACTAAGTGGTAGTTAAAAAAATAATTTTTCGTTTAAATGAAATTTTACCACCTCTGTGATTTGAATTTCAAAAATCCGACATACATCATTGTCATTAGGAAGTAAAATGGGGTTCAATGGGATTAAAATAATTTTTGGTGAATAGTAACTTTTAAGTTCTATTAATCACGATTAAAGGTAATTAATGCAATTTAAGGTAAATATAATGTTATAATAATATGAAATTACCTTTACACTTGTCCTACCCTTATTGGACGAGTCATGTCTGACCAATACAATCCATGGGTCAACTTGGGTACCCCATGGAGCCACTTGGGTAAGAAAATGACATTAATAACTTTTTATTTAAAGTAAAAATAAAATTGTCACAAACATGTGTTGTTCTACTAAAAAAATTATTACATGGGGTTATATAAGTTAAAATTTCGACTATAAATATTCATTGGAATTATAGAAAGATTTAATACATCATGGTAATTTTTTTATAATTTTTAGGCCTTAAATAAATAAATTTATTTATGACACCATGATGATGCAACGATTACCTCATTAATGAACAATTTAAATAAAATGAAAATATAAGGTAAAATATAAGACTTAAACTTGTATAAAACCTATTTGATTGGTATATTTCGAACCCCTATCACCTTATCCTAGAAATATATCATTTTGGGACCTTTAAAATCCGAAAATAATTTCATAATAAAGTAACATTTCATGACTTTCCAAGAGTGCCCCTCCTCTCCTCTTATAAAAGGCCCCCACCTCCACCACCTTATTAACACCTTCAAAGCCATTTGTCTCAGCCAAAATCTGCCCAAATACTCTCTAAACTTACCTCTATTACTCCTAGAAGACTCACTTTGGGCAGAAATCTTCCCAAGGAAAGCCTTTGGCTCAAATCAAAAAGAGTTTCTCGATTTTAAGGTAATGTCTTCTCTTATGTTCTTTTGTTTTATTTTGCTTCTCCAACCCCTTAAACTCTTTTTATTCATTTATTTTGTAACAAAAGAAGTATCTTAAATATACTAGGATGTTTTTATGATAAGTATTTTATTTACAGTTACACACACCTTCGTCTAATGGTTAAATAACATAATTTTCTCTGGGTGGCGAATTACTACCTCACGAAATGATGATTATTCAATCTTCTTTTAACACCTCTCATGGTGGACGTTAAGATGTCACTATATTTATATATGATATATATTATTTTTATTTTTTCCTTATGATTCTGTATTTTTAATTTATGGCATACCTTTATGATTTCCATTATGGGTAAACGCGATAATTTCATTTTAGGAAGTGCGGACTACCGCCCCCTCAAAGTGATCTGAATCGTTAATGCCATATGTGGGAGGTATAAAGGATGGAGTAAATGATATTATATATGATATTATACTGGAATTATAATATAACTTTATATCATTATTATTTCATTCCATTAAATACGAAATAGAAATGAAAGTAGCATTCATGCATACGTACGACTTACCGTCTCCATGAACAGTGCATTTCATTTATTACCTCTAAATGTTATGTAAAATCATAAATGAATGTATATACTGGATATGTATTATTTATATGATATCTAAATCATGAATATAATTCTGGATATAATGGATATTTTACCACATGAACAACTTGTAATTATAAGAAGTTTATTTTTGACTCAAATACCAAAGATCGACAAAACGAACGTTATTAACTTAAATAATTACATAATGTTCATAACATGGTAATAAGTGATATAAAAGGAATAATGCACTTGAAAAGGTTCTTAAGAAAGTAGATATTAACTCTAGTTTATTATTTAGGAGATTAAAGAATAATCGAGTCAATTCGGACACGAGGTAAGGGACTTCGTCTTAATCTCCTTTCATTGAGGCATATTTTGTTTTATACACAAATTTCTTTTATACGGTGTATAAACACCTTCGACTTTTATGTTTATTCAAAATTAATCTTTTTATATGAAGCGTTTTACTAAACGACAAAATTGAATGTTTTTTTGTCATACGTATGTGGCGAAAATGAATTCTCCTCCACCGTGACCATTATTTGAGTTTCAGCTTCCTCTACAAGACATAACTTTTTTTAAAATGAAAAATAAATACCATGTTATACTTTTATTTTATTCTAGTATTGAAAATGGTTTTGATAATGTTTTTATTATATGAATGTGTTGTATTGATATATTTTGATTGAAATGTGGAAATGTTATGTTTCCTTTATGCATGTTTTATGTGATACGATAATGTTATGGTTTATGATATGTTTAAACCTTTTCATATAAGGAATGCATTGGACTTAGTATGTGACGGGTAGAGCCTGCTATAGCTCCTTGACGCATCGGTAGGTATCATGAGAAAAACTAGTGTCTTGGCACGAGGCCTTGACAAAATCTTATTTGTAGTCTTGGCACAAGGCCTTGGATACATGGTTATGATAGTCCGACATTATGCATTCTATCATTATGAAAGTGGTTATTGATATTGCATGTGATTATTCCACTAGTAGAATATACATGTGAATAAGGGAATGGAATTATTTCATTTTACTTTTTCCATATTATGATGAAGTTAAAGTTTAAAAGGCTTTTGTTTAAGTTATACATTGTCTTAAATGTTTATGTTTATTTATGAAGGTTTCTGCTATATTTTCATCCATAGTGAGCATCTGAGCTCACCCCTTTCAATGTTTTAATTTTTCTAGGATGTGAAGAAGTATTTTATGAATGACCTGTAGGGATAATATGAGGGGATATGAAGACAAGATGTTGCTGTATTTTTCTTTCACTTAAAGTTTTAATATAACATTTATGAATGTATCAAGTGTTTCCAAGGCTACTAAACTAATCGGTCTTTCGAGACTTGATCTTTTGTGATCATGCCAATGTTACGTAATAATGAACCGACTCTGGGTAACTGGGGTCAGGGCATTAATTTTGTTATTAGAGGCAGTTTAGTACTAACCTTGGAAGCTAGATTTAGATAAACTCTGATTAGATCACATAGCCCTAAGATAGACTTTGAGGATTAATATATAAGAACTTCCTAGAATTTTGGTATTATAGAGATTTTGTGAGTTTTATGAGAAATAAATCCCTGTCTGGATACGTTCAGGCATAGGAAGCTCTGGAATAGATGTACCTAGGGGTAAAACCCGAAAACACCACTTTGAGATAGACTTGAACGGGAACTGGTGCACGACAACGGGCCTTGCTGCACTCTTGGTTACGTCACTCTTGGGGGATATGCTTAGGATAATTCTCATTTTATTTACAAACCATCATGAAGAGTTTATGTGTATATTCTTCCTCAAAGAAAACATTTTTATGATTATAGATTATATCCATAAATAGTTCAATTTATGTTAAGTGTTTTTCAAGTTTGTTATTATGTATTTCGATTCACAAACTAATCTAGTTTATGACATTGTTTAGAAATTGTGCCTTGTGGAAGGAATGGAAACCGTATCAATGCACAAAATCCATGTAGGGATCACCCTCATGATCAAGATAATTATAATGGAGCTGGTGATACAACTTGTGCTGATCAGCTTATCACTATACTGGAACAACTCACTCAGGTTATGAATAATAACCTTACTCGTATGGAGCACCCTGATCCGTAGCGTGTAGGATCAATGTTAGATCACTTCATGAGGTAGAAACCACCAACATTAAATGGGAGTAAAAATCTATTAGTATCTGAGAAATGGATAAGTTCCCTTGAGAAAATATTCCATGCCTTAGGGAGTAATGAAAGGGAAAAAGTTATCATGGCATTTTACCACCTCACTAGAGATGCTGATTAATGGTGGTCATTGATTAAAAACACGAAAGAAGATGAAGAAGTATCTAATATGGAATGGAGGGAGTTCAAAGAGCTTTTCTTAGAAAAATACTTTCCTCGTGAGCATCGAGCAGATATGGAAAGGCAATTTCTGAGTCTGAGACAGAAGGAGGATGAGAATGTTGCAAAGTATAAGGCCAACTTTACAAGGTTAGTGAGGTATGCTGCAGATTATATATGTAACCCAAGAAGTAAGATTGATCGTTTCTTTGATGGGTTAAAACCATTTATCCGTCGAGCATTGGTATCACAATCCTTCTCGTTATACGAATACATTGTCTCATCTACTATTAAGACAGAAAAGGAATTCTCTAAGTCTTATGACAACAATGTAAAGTAAGAGAAAAAGAGAACGGTGGAACAAGAGACAGATAAAGGGAAAAAGGGAATGAAGGATTTTCCATTATGTTATAATTGTGGGAAGAATCACCCCGGTACTTGCCTAAAGGGAATGAGAGTTTTTTACAAATGTGGAGAAAAAGGTCACCAGGCTTGTATTTGCAAAGGAAAGAATGAGGCTGTCAATGTTGAATGCTATAATTGTAGAGAAATGAGGCATTATTCAAATTAATGTCCTAAGCATCAGGGAAAATTACCTCAGAAAAGGCCCAGGGATCAAGTCCAATCTTATGCTGTTACTACAGTTGAAGTGGAATAATTAATGTATTAGTGCTTTTGGACTCAAGGATTATATTCTGGTTGTAAGAATAATGTGATATATATAAGGATTGTACTGTTGTACTTGTTTTTTCATTAATGTTTTAATATGATGAAGGTAATCATATTTTTAGTATGTGAAAAGAAAAGAAACTTTACTTTGATTGGGGAATCTGATGTTACAATTGATTTTGGAATTTAGAGACCTTTTAGAGAAAGTATGGACATAGGTATTTTGGATAACTATAAAGGTTGGAATGGATTAAGTTTAACTTTGGATAGTATTGTTTAAGGTTAAAACATTTCTGAAGATTATTTTTGGAATATTATAATACTATAGTTTTAGGAAAAGGACAACCTGGAGGTCGGGGGATAACCCGTCACGTCGAACAAAGCTGTAGGAATCGAACCCACAACCATAGTGCGACATGCCTTTATTACCTACCACTAACCTACAGGAAGTCCCTGGTTATTACAAAATATTTTTTCTAATCTAAATGGTATGAGTTAATATTTTTAACCTTGTACGATTAGGATAAATATAATATTTTTGAGTTCTATTATCTTTTTGAGTGAAAGATGAGTTTGTGGTAGAAATTAGTTGAAGGTTGAAACTCTACTAGTCAAGAATATATATAACTATATCTTATTCTATGAATAAATTAATTCTTAAACTTTAGGAAAGGGATATTAAAACAAAAAATGTGTTATCCTAATACCTTATGTTTTGTTGAACTGATGATATTTTAAATCAACATAGATTGAAAGCTTTGAGACCCTCAATATTACACTTGATTGTGATTGATGACCTCAATCACTCCCTACAAATATTTACATTTTTCCTACAATTACATGTCTCTAATTTCCACCAATTTTCTCCCAATTGAGATCTTAATTTGGTGGTGACTTTTTCATTTCCCTTTCCCTCTTATTAAGGATAAATTTTATTAACCTTATTTCTGATGTGGGTTTTCCACAAAGGTATTTTCTATTTTCAACCTTTTATTTTCAAAGAAAATTTTCAATTTGCGAGGACACAATTTATTGAATGAGGGGAGAATGTAACACCCCAAGCTTCCACGGTACGCTTCTCTTTGAATAATACAGTAGCGTGTGTTGTACGCAACTTTGAGTTCTAACACACACACCACAACCAATCAAACTAGTCGTTATGAATAGTAATACCTACTTTTTGTAATTTTATAAAATTTATCTTTCAAAATGGACTTGATTTTTGGATTCGGAATATCGAATTTAGCCTAGGGTGAAATTTTAGAACTTTTCGGATAACTTTTATATTTTGATGAATAGTGAAAATTACTAAATTTTAATTAAAAACAACCTTTTTAATAAAAATAATTAATAGTGATAAATTATAATATTGAGTTGTTTTAATGTATAATTATAATATAATTTTACCATTTCTTCCAATGGTGGTCATTAGAATTAATTTCACTTTGAAATTGGACATAAACAATTTTCAATCTTTTGATTGATATTGTTTCTTAAAAACACGCTCTTTGTTTTGACAACATGAATTAATTATAAAATTAATTAATGAAAATTATATGTTTGGAATTTTTTAAAATATAAATCATTTTTGAATTCAGAATATCAATTATAGCTTAGGGTGAATTTTTGGTATTGTTATGAAAAGCTTTGTTTTTTGATGAATTGTGAAACCACTAAGTGGTAGTTAAAAAACTGATTTTTCGTTTACATGAAATTTTTACACCTCTCTGATTTGAATTTCAAAAATCCAACATACATCATTGTCATTATGAAGTAAAATTTGGTTCAATGGGATTAAAATAATTTTTGGTGAATAATAACTTTTAAGTTCTATTAATCACTATTAAAGGTAATTAGTGTAATTTAAGGTAAATATAATGTTATAATAATATGAAATTACCTTTACACTTGTCCTAACCATATTGGATGAGTCATGGCCGACCAAGACAATACATGGGTCAACTTGTGGACCCAATGGAGCCACATGGGTGAGAAAATGAAATTAATAACTTTTTATTTGAAGTAAAAATAAAATTTTCACAAACTTGTGTTGTTTTACTAAAACAATTATTACATGGGGTTATGTAAGTTAGCTTTTAGACTATAAATATTAATTTGAAAGATAAAAATATTTCCTACATCATTGTAAATTTTTTATAATTTTTAGGCATTAAATAAAAAAATTTATTTACGACACCATGATGATGCAGCGATTACCTCATTAATGAACAATTTAAATAAAATGAAAATATAAGGTAAACTCTAAGACTTAAACTTGTCTAAAACCTATTGGATGGGTATATTTTGAAACCTTATCACCTTATCCTCGACATATATCATTGTGGGACCTTTAAAATCTGAAAATCATTTCATAATAAAGTAACATTTCATGACTTTCCAAGAGTTCCCCTCCTCTCCTCTTATAAAATGCCCCAAACTCTACCACCTTATTCACACCTTCAAATCCATTTGGATCGGCCATCCTCTGCCCAAATACTCTCTCAACTTCCATCTCTTACTCCTATAAGCCTCACTTTTTGCAGAAATATTCCCATGGAATCCTTTGGCTCAAATCAAAAAGAGTTACCCGATTTTAAGGCAATGTCTTCTCTTATGTTCTTTTGTTTTATTTTGCTTCTCCAACCCCTTAAAATATTTTTATTCCTTTCTTTGGTAATGAAAAAAGTATATTAAATATAATAGTATTTTTTATGAGATGTATTTGATTTACACTTACACACACCTTCGTCTAATGGTTAAAGAACATACTGTTTCTGTGGGTGGTGAATTACTGCCTCACGAAATGATGATTGTTCAATCTTCTTTTAACACCTCTCATGGTGGACATTAATATGTCACTATATTTATATATGATATATATTATGTTTATTTTTTCCTTATTCTTCTGTATTTTTCATTTATGGCATACAATTATGATTTCCATTATGGGTAAATGCGATAATTTCATTTTAGGAAGTGCGGACTACCACCCCCTCAAAGTGATTTGAATCGTTAATGCCATATGTGAGATGTATAAAGGATGGAGTAAATGATATTATATATGATATTATACTGGAATTATAATATAACTTTATATCATTATGATTTCATTCCATCAAATACGAAATAGAAATGAAAGTAGTGTTCATTCGTACGTACGACTTACCGTCTCCATGCACGGTGAATTTCATTTCTTACCTCTAAATGTTATGTAAAATTATAAATGAATGTATATACTGGATATGTATGATATATATGATATCTAAATCATGAATATAATTCTGGATATAATGGATATTTTACCACATGAACAACTTGTAATTATAAGAAGTTTATTTTTGACTCAAGTACCAAAGATCGACAAAATGACCATTATTAACTTAAATAATTACAAAATGTTCATAACCTGGTAATAAGTGATATAAAAGGAATAATGAACTTGAAAAAGGTTCTTAAGCAAGTAGAGATTAAATCTAGTTTATTATTCAGGAGATTAAAGTACGATAGAGTCAAGTCGGACATGAGGTAAGGGACTTCATCTCAATATCCTTTCATTGAGGCATATTTTGTTTTATACAAAACTTTCTTTTATATGGTGTATAAACCCCTATTGATTTTAAGTTTATTAAAAAGGAATATTTTTATATGAATCTTTTTACTAAATGACAAAATGGAATGCTTTTTGTCTTATGTATGCGGCGACAACAACTTCTCCGCTGCCGTGACCATTATTTGAGTTTTGGCTTCCTCTACAAGCCATACCTTTTTGTAAAATGAAAAATAAATACCATGTTTTACTTTTCTTTTATTTTGGTATTGAAAATGGTTTTGATAATTTTTTTATTATATCAATGTGTTGTATTGATATCTTGTGATTAAAATGTGGAAATTTTATGTTTTTCTTTAGGTATGTTTTATGAGATACGATTATGTTATGGTTTATGATTTGTTTAAAACTTTTCATATAAGGAATGAATTAGACTTAGTATGTGACGGGTGGAGCCCACTATAGCTTCTCGATGCATCGATAGGTCTCATGAGACAAAATAGTGCCTTGGCACGAGGCCTTAACAAAATCTTATTTGTAGTCTTGGCATGAGGCCTTGGCTACGTGGTTATGATAGTCCAGAATTATGCATTCCATCATTATGAAAGTGGTTATTGATATTGCATGTGATTATTCGACTAGTAGAATATCAATGTGAATAAGTAAATGGTATTATTTCATTTTACTTTTTCCATATTATACTAAAGTTTAAGTTTAAAAGGCTTTTGTTTAAGTTATACATTGCCTTAAATGTTTATGTTTATTTATGAAAGTTTCCACTATATTGTCATCCTTACTGAGCATCTGAGCTTACCCCTTTCAGTGTTTTAATTTTTCCAGGATGTGAAAATGTATTTTATGAATGACCTGTAGGGATAGTATGAGGGGATATGAATACAAGATGTTGTAGTAGTTTTGTTTCACTTCATGATTTAATGTAACATTTATGAATGTATCTAGTGTTTCCAAGACTATTAAACTAATCGGTCTTTCGAGACTTGATCTTTTGTGATCATGCCAATGTTATGTAATAATGCACCGACTCTAGGTAACTGGGGTCGGGGCATTACAGTTTCCTCTTCTTCCCATGTCTTCATGTTCAATATCAATTTACACCACTGATTATCTTCTCTAAATATGTGATATAGTCCTAAAGTAAAATTATCTTTCAATGAACAATGTAGAACAAATTTTTTTTATATTATAAATCCACATATCTATGATCATTGTATCATAGGTTCAACTAAAAAGATGTGGTTGTTGATTCATAAAGGATTCAAAAACTTTTTGTTACTTCCTTGGTGAATTAAGTTACTCAACATGGTTTAGATTATAATTCACGGACATAGTTAAATGATTCACCATCATCATAATGTTTTCAACTCCAACATCAATCATATTAGGAATTCTGTGATTCTATAATCAAATACATCAAATATTTACATGAGTCCATCTATTTTACTCTATTATTATAGTTTAAGAAAACCTATGTGAATAATTTTTAAGGATTTTAAATATTATAATATAAAATTCTAACTTAATGTTTAATACTAAAATTGTCTAAAATTATTATTCTAGGATAATGTACTTCAATCTTTTAAAAATTATACATTATCTATATATCCAACAGAATTGTTTTTAAAAAGCATGTGATTTACCAAATCATATCCCTCAGAAGTTTCAAACTAGGTCTTTAGTATACTTTGTTCAAGAACTAGGTTACAATAAAGTTAATACCAATTCTAACATTTTTAGGGTAATTACCAATGGTACCACTGTTCCAAATCCACATCAACATATTGTATATAAATAGGGATCTCGTTGCTTAGAAACAACCCAACTTATAAATTAAAAAAATATCAAGATGTTTTACTATATCTAAACATATCAATATGATTTTTACTAATGTTTGATAATCCTAATTTCTCTAAATAACTGATCATTTCATTTGTACCAACTAAGGAAACCCACTTTTTTAAAACATGATAATTACTTAAGAAAATTGTACTTTAATAACATCAAATAACCTTTTGAGAATTATTTTATAAAAAACTAGGTTCATAATTCACGGTGAATAAATGTAAAATATAAAAATTATTTAATTCTCTAAAAAGTATCATTTATTATTCCATCCAATTTCACCTCACTACAACTGGTTCCCTAGGGACATACATTAATAGGAAAGAGTGATCATAAAGCCCAGAAAGGGATAAGCAAAGGAAATGGAACATGGGTGATCGTCATGGAAAAAGCATGAGTAATAACATGAGATTATATTCATAAGTATAGGATACAGAACATGAAAATTTGGCTATAATATAAAAATGATATATTCATATGAATATTACTAAGGTTCAATACAGAGGTCGCATAAAACATATTACCATGTTTATTCACAAAGTTATTGTAAAACATTTCATCTTTAGAGATTAATTATTTAACAAATTAATTAGATCGCTATTAGGGTACACCCTTCATATATAATAATTAATATGTTCCACATAGATCATAATAAATAATTTCATCAATAACCCATTGAGAATAAAGAATGTGTTTCATATAAGATCTTTGAGTATATAAGTGTTTAAAGATATGATATTTTCATCATTTTTAACCCTAAAAGGGGAATACATGTTTCATAAATTTTAATAAACATTCAATTAAGTATAATCACATATATATTAATACCCTTGATTAATAATAACATTTTGTTTTCATACTATAAAAATAGAGGCACACAAAATCAAAGGATGATTTCGAAAGTATAACATGTATACATAGTGGGTTATGGAATGTGATTAATCAGAGAGAAAGGAAGTATCTCATTTATAAAATAAATACAACAATAATTTAATAAAAAAAAGTTCATGAGAACATAATAACATATAAATTTGAATACTTATGACAAAGGAAGTACTTAAAAAAGGGATAGGAAGAGAACCCATTACCATTTTATATTACTTCTTAAATATTGAGAAGAGTTCCTTGAACCCTTAGAAACTCCATGTGAAGGCTAAAAAGATGGAAAATGAGGAGAAATTATTTATTATTGGATTTGGTGTGAATTAGATGTTGTTATGAAGTGGATATTTATAGAAACTTTTGGAGGATGGTTAATTAATTTTAAAATATATGCTATAGAAATCTTGTTTGTGTAAAATGGAGGACCATTTCCTTACCAAAGATTATGGATCCTGATTTTTGACATAACGAAGGTTGTTTTTGAAGTATTTTAGTTTTTGAATAGAAAATAAATATTTTATATTACATTTGATAGGAGAGAAATTTTTTTCCACACATTAATGTTTCTAAAACATTACTCTCTATATTAGACATTAGAATGTTATTATAGGTTTTTCATTTAATTGTTTTTATTTAAAATACAATATATTAATTAAATAACTTATTTTAGTTTGTGGACACAGTTTTATTTACTATTACATCATTATTACATATGTATGAGATCATAAAACTTGTTGAAAACACAAAATTGTATTTTTACTATTCAATGACAAAAAAGTATTTTAGAAAATATGAAAATTTCACCCTAACAGAAATTCAATGTGACAATTTCAAATATTTTTTTTTATTTTATAAAATTAATTTCCAAAATATGATAATTTTTTCTTTTAAATAAAAATCATTATTTATTGAAAATAATATTTTTTACCTAGGACCCTTAAAAAAATTTCCTACCACATTATAAAATTAAATTTTCATTTTCATTTAAAATATTTGTGTTTTATAAGACTATTTACAAAAATAAATTTTATTTATATTAGTTGAATTTTTCCTAAATGGGTATATATTTTATAAAAATACAATTATTATAATTCATATCAAAAAATATATTTTTCATATTAATCATATATTCATGTGTATAAAATTATAATGAAAATTAAATTAGAGAAACCAATATTTCCTTTTTAAAAATATAATTTATCCTCTATAATACTAAAGGTTTGATACATAACCCCTTATTACACTGATATATTTCCTAATGGTAATGTGGACGATGATGGTACCTTTATGTGGTGGATCAAATAACATTTACCTAGGGGTGAACTGTACTAACTTAAACTTCTCTGATAGTGATTTTTGGTTGATCCTTATTAAATATCTTATTGGGTATGGTTAAGGGAAAGCCTCAGTTACACTACCTACCTCCCAAGTTATGATAAATGGGATTTACAGGGCATGATCCTATAGGTTGAGGTCATCATTTATCCCTTCTACATAAAATATCTTATTTTATTACACATTGTATTCACTAATTCAATTGATAATAATATTAAAAATTATAATAATTCCCAACATTCATATTGATGAATAATCATATTGACCAATGCGCATATTGAATGATGGTTAGGGTGTTATTCCTAATGGTCAAGTTACTATTCCAATGGTAATATCACTATTTAAATAGTCATATTACCTAATAAAATACTCCTTAATTCATTCATTTATTAATAAAATAAATCACCGTCAAGTTCTATATTTATAAAATTTCAGTTAGATTACTAATGTTTTGTGTTCATTTTATAGTTTTTTATGCCTCTGATTATTCTAGGAGACCAATATTATACTAATTTTCATATTCCTATAATATTATTTTTCTTCTATTTATTTATCCATTATAATACTTTCAAATTTCACAGATAAATTTATTCTCAAAATATAATATTATTATGAAATGTGTTAGTATTTTTATGGAATTATATTATAAAATATATTGAAATAGTGATTATCAGACGTGAGTTCTTTTATTAAGGAAAAAATTGGATCCTTACACACTGATCCTGCAATAAAGACTCAAGCTCTCTTGAATCATCCTAGATATGTATTTATTTCTACTAAAAACCCATTAGATGAGATATATCACAAAAGAGATCCTATTTCAACATGATCAACTTATATGAACAAGATTATCCTCAAATGATACATCTCCCTTGAGGTAAAATTTTTGTTAATGACACTACACATAAGTTTCAAATCACACTCATAATATACAACACAACATTCATCTTATTCCTGAATACTAATTCCCTAAAATGAATGTATACAATGTTTCATCACATAATTCACCCCTTGAATCATGTGACACAATAGATTTAACCCCTTTAATAAAGAAACAAAAAAGGTTTCACACCCTAAATCAAGAAGTGATATGGGTACAAAACCTGAATCAAGTGATGAAACATCCACTTAAACTACCAATTTATTTTTGGTTATGCAGAACATTCCCTAAATGTGATGTATTTTGCACAAGACTTGACCCAATCATTGCTAAGACACCATTTCCTAACAACACAGAAGTGAAATCCAATAAATCCAAGTGGTTCTCCTAATAACTACCAAAGTCAAGGATTCATGCTCTCAAAATGTCCTCTAAGATGTAAAAAATCCATTCAAACTACCTATTAGTCAACACGACCAATGCATGCACCCAACTATATGACTCTAACTGTTTATGTTTGTTCCAACACTACACATAAAATTAATCTATTTCACACAACCTCACCATCCATGACATCACATCACCAATTATTTCCACAAAATACACTATGATACCTCACTCGGTGGAATTCATGAGTTCCTATAACTCTAAATCACACCTCAATGCCCCTTACATGAATATTCTTATAACAATGAACATTTTCAATACTAGGACTACATATAACAGAAGGAATCCCCTCATAATTCATTTAAAAAGGTTTCCACTAAGTACAAAAATATTATAGATATGGTATCCTTAACAATAAATTTATTGATAACAAAACCTGATCATACCACTAAACTGTAAACCCATCTTTAGTGGTTGTTAAAAATTGATGATATTGGAATAAAAAATATTTTATCATCAGAAAAATGTACATGGGTAACAAGCATTTATGTACACAACTCGAAAAATTTCTTCCAAGAGACACTATAAAACCAAAAACCACATCCAGGTTGTGTTTATCTAAACACCACTTTCGATTTATACTGAAAACTACTCAAAATGAGAACCATCAACTCAAAATATTTTTGGTGTGCACCGCACTATATGAGTTCCTTATTAAAGATCAACAATCCAGATATTTATTGATATAAAACATCTCCAAAAAATTGGTATCCTAGTGAAAAAATAATCTAACTTGAATAAATCCTAAACTTGAGACATGCTTGAGACATTATAACACAATAGTTCCCCACTCACATGCTTCTAACTTTATCCTCAAACAGCTACTGTACCCCCAATCCTAACAGATTAATCTCATAGCCCACAACTATCCTCAACATTACAAGACTCTCCCATTCATCCCTCTACAATAAATAAAAGGACCAACTAGTAACTGAAAAACATTCCAGCTCCATAGACACTGTATTAGAGGATGTCTTCATTTCACCATCTCATCAATCCACTTGGCATTTCATATAACCCAACAGTGAATATAATACATCCATAACATTAAAATAATAATAATAACACATATCTCCCTGAGATGATCGTCCCCATATCCAAAAAATATCTCATGACCCCAAGGCTAGTTCATCATCACATACTGATACATCATCTCACACACCAGTCACACCCTGATGCATTATATACTATAAAACACCACACCGGGTCAAGCCCTATGGAAAATATTTCTCTAAAAATAATATATAAAATCATTATGTTTTCACACCATTTTCATGTTCTAATTAAAATAAGGAGTATAATATCTTTAAACCATCATTTCATAATTGATAATCTATAGATCCCATCAATAACCCAAAAAATCATGTCACGTAGTCCAGGAAAACTAAGGAGTCCTAGAACCCACCAGAACATATTAGCACCTCATAAGGTTCATACTCCAAATGGACTCTAAGGACCAAATATATATATATATATATATCTCAAAATAGTCCTTCCACCCTCTATAAATTCTCAAATAAACTAAAGTGTATTTTCATCCAACTTCATGGGATCATTAAAGGTGTCATGTATGTTTCCCAAATCACACTCTACATCACATACATTCCACTAAAAATTCACAACGGTATGTATCACATGCCATCCAAAATAACTACATAAATTTAGAAACCAAATCTTACCTCTTAATTACTATGATTAGGAATCACTGATCCAGTCACCAAATATGTTAAACAAAAACTATTCAATTTTCCAAGTTAATATAGTATCTCATTTATCCTTTTTCAATGAATCTCAATATCTCATTTAACTGACCAGGAAAAACAATAAACCATATATCCAAAAATTACTCAACTACATGATCTACCGCTAACATATATAAATATATCCCAATGAACTAATGATCATTATCAAAAACCAGAAACCATGCTCATTGAACATCAATATTATCGATATGAAAAAATCTTACTCAATGTTTCTATTCCAACAATCCTAAGGTATCTCACTCATGCTAAGGGCAACTACACGGTCGCCAAACACGTTAGAAATCAACAAAAAACCAAATTAATTTTCTCATACTCTACTAATTTTAATTCCAACCATATATAATCACCCAACCAATAGGTATATTCATCTTACTGATCCAAGCCTTTAAAAAACATACATCACCCAAAAAAATAATGATGATCATATGTACCCATTTCATAAAAAGAAAATACCACTCATACTAAGTAATTTTTAGCAATTATAGTGCATAAATAAGAAAATAAATCATCTACCATGTCTCTCATCTCTAGTTAATCCCCTTGATTAGGATAAACCCTCTCTTGGGTTACCCTTATATATCACATACATTCATGGAATCAATAGGAAAATGCTCTGCTACCCAATCACAGTGCTCCACTAACCAGTATTCCAAGCTGCTTCCTGAAATCATAAGAAAACTGAAACCACAATATATGCACTATATGGTACTTATAAGAACATATGAAATATCCTATATTAAATTAAACAACCCACTATAGGGTTATCCTCAACTCATATTTCTACATATCATAGGAAATAAAGTGATAAAAAAACATGTCACATCACTCCACTCATGCCATAGAACATAAGCGTATGACACACATGTTCATATATATCCCATGATAACCACTCATAGTCTTTTCATAAACCAAAAAGGGTTACATATGGTTAAGAAATACTTAATTCTCATAGTCACAACTCAAACCCAAGTCACAAAATGCATAACATCCCACAACCTCATACAACCTATGCCATAATGGTCTCAAAACACATGCCATCTCTATATACCATTTAATCATTCTTAGGATAAGGTCATGGACAAAATTAACCACATAAGAACATATTACCATTTAAATTATCAACATCACAACTCAATGAAAGAGGTAAAATTCACATAACGTACAATTAACTACATCTTGTAACACATGGATCATATAACTCGGGCACTATCAACAGCCCTAAACACTTATAAAAAGGGTTGGGATTATATATATATATATGTTATATATCATATATATATACTTCAAAATCACCCTTTCAATTTTTACATTACAAATAATTTTAATGAACATGTAAAAATTAAGTCCCAATTAAATGAAATGTCCATCAAAAATTATAAAGGAAAATTATTTATGAGTTTCAAATAGAATTTTATTTAACTAAAACCTCATAACAATCAAGATAATTAATCACATAACATATATCAATCCATTTAGAAGATAAGTTATGTAAGATGCTACTGTACACCTATATTGGAAAAATGTATAAATGGAAGTGGACGCAATAGAAAACCAACTCATGTCATTGCCAGAGTAAAAAATAACATGCATTTACATAAAAGGAACGTGAATCGTACATGACTGGTTTGATGCATGTACACATTCCCTCTTATTGTACCAACAAATAAATAAAATCACATAAATCAATAACCACCTTATAATCTGTATCACCCAAGGTGAAATATCTTTACCGTAAAAGTAAAGGTCATGAATAATAATCGCATACCTAGAAACATGTACATCCCTCACACATACATTGTTAACTCCTAGAAACAAGTTCCACACCATGATTTAACAATAGCCAATATCATGTCCAACTTACCCAAATTGTTAAAGAAATAAAGTATTTGATACCACTTTATAATTATTCACCCAATAGGTCGATTTATTGGTTCCTAGACAAAATACAAACCCTATAAATCATGTACATATCCCCATATGAAAGAGGTTATTTTATATTTTTATGGGTTTATAGTAGTATAGAGGGGATATTATACCCTCATATAAAAGTAATAGTAGAAATAATGACATTAAAATACATCCAGATAAATAACAAAGTAAATAAATAGACATCCACAAGTGTTCCAATAAATAATTAAACATAACCCATCTTATATGGAAACAAACTATACAATACATGTCAGATAGTCATACATCAGTAGTAGATCTCATACACTAAAACTCATATGAAGAAATATTGAATCGACACAAAAACTTCCAAAAGTGGTCCTCGGTTCTAGCCTGGTTCCAAAATCCCATAATCCATCCAAAAATCCCAAACACACATCAATCATATGGAGATTTACATTTTTTTAAACATGATGTTCTACTCGAGGAACCAAATAGATTCCCTAGTAGGGAATGAGCACAACTATATAGGTCACCACTAATTCAATATTTAAATATATCAATTCTATGTAATAAACTGAATGGTGATGTATATAAAAAATAAATACATAATACAAATAAATAAACTACCATTTATCCTTGGGTTTTAAAGTGACACATGAGATCAACCATACCTACTTCGACCTAATTCATTTTTCCCAGTACATAATATGTCTATAGGTGGAAATGATAAAAACTATAAATAATAACTATAGGTCAAAGTAATTATGAAATACTAACCAAAACAAGGGGGTTACCAAAGCTGTTGTAAGTAATCAGGTTTCACCACCAAACCCATGAGGTATCACTCATGGAATTCCAAAGTATCAAGCATCATCGATGAACCCAAGGGGTATCACCCTGGACATTACAATATATCATAAATCATCACCAAACTAAAGGGGTATCACCCTTGGTATTCAAAAGCAATAATCTTCTTTATTGAACCTTAAGGGTGTCACCATTGTACTTCTAAAGCATCATGAATTATCACAAAGAAAAGGGGTATCACCATAGAAATTCTAAGGTCTACTAAACCAAGAATAGTAGAAACTCATAAATAAATTCATTTAATTCAATACACATTCGGTATCGATCCATATCACCCCAATGTTCATCCCTTTAATTTCACATTTAACTTTTCCAAGACATGCCCTTAGGGACATACAATCATATTTTCACTTTTTCAATTATAATAAGCCACACAAAAATAAACATAGAAACTATATCCTTGATCACATTCTAGGCATCTATGGTACCTCACCGATAATCACACACCATGTTTTGGGAACCCCTAGGGTCACCTATTTAATGACTAAAACATTAATTAATAATTAAATTGAAACTCATGTGGTGTCTAAAGCCTCAATCAAACACATAAGGTTGCTATTTTTTTAAGGTACCTTTAGGATCACCTTTTTAGTATTCCCAATTTTTTCCCAGGCCATACACAACCCACAAGTGGTTAATACCCTAATATACTCACTAATAAGCTATTCATAACCCTTTGAGAGGTTTTATTTTATGATTTAGGAACAACCATATTTACTTTATCATTTTAGGTCAACACACACATTAATTTCTATACTTCCATCCAACAAATGCTTCAATACATATTGATAAACTTGTGGTATAGTTCATAAACCACATAACTCATACTCATAGACATCCACACATCTAAAATTGACAATTTATTTGAGAAAAATTTTTATAAATAAAAAAAAGTAGAATATAACTATGAAAATAGGGATAACAATGTGAGATCTATTGACAGTGAAAAAATATAGATTGGAAGGAAATTATCTTGTATATTTACCATAATCTATAAAAAATAACAAACAATGTTCAAAATAGAGTGAAAAAGAAGTGATAAATCAATAAGAAGGGAAGGGAAGGATGGATCACATTCCATAGTGGAGTCTTGGATGAATGTGGAAGATAAATTTAGGTTTTGGGTCATAAAATCAAAATGAAAAAGTGATAAGATTTTAATTTTAAGGTTTTCATAGTTTTCTATACTTCTTCGAAACAATGTAGCCAACACCATCTCAAAACACCCCCTTCTCACATGATTGGTTTTAACGGTTTATAAAAAGGTGAACCAACCATGTGAATCAACTCTATAACCATCTACAATATTTCACATGGTTTTTCTGAAACCATGTTCAAAATGTGTGAGAATTTATTATCCAAACCACCCCACACAGTTTACACCGAGATCTACCCAGTTTCTATTAAACTTTGTAGTAATCATTTCTGAAAAAATTTTATTATACAAAAAAAGTTTGAAGTAGCCCACAATTTTTGTGAAACATTATTTATTTATAATCATCCATATAAAACCATAAAACTTTAGTGGAATCCTATAAAAACATATATAACTCAACATAATGCTCATGTAGATCATATGAAGTTCCAAGTAACCTCTAGAGACTCAAAATGTATAAAAAAACCATAATTCATGATTTTAAACTCTTGAATTATTGATATAAATATCACTATAGACAATAACCCATACAATTTTTTTTTCAAAATCCCCTAGAAATCAACATATATTAAGGGTATGAGGTTTAAACACTGTTGAAACATTATTTTCTTTTTTATACTTAATTTATGGTTTATTATTTTCCAAATCAATAACATGTATGGTTTTGGTTATACTTTTTAAAAGAAGGTATGTATGTTGAGTTGTGACTCTCAATAATAATTAGGTTATTAGTTGTGACTTAGAACAAAGATAAAAAGGTTTTTCATTATGGGTTGTTACTCCGGGGGATTAAAATGAGTATTTCATTAAAATGAGGCCACTAAATTTATTAATTTAGGTTTCTCATGAGTACCATTCTTCTCTCTATTATAGAATATTGAATAGTATATGTACAAACTTTTCATCTGAAACACTATTTTAATTCGGTGATCATATTATTTTAATTTTACACTATATATTTTTTTTGAATAATGAATTACAATTTTCATTATATGAATACTTATTTTTTCAACTTCATGCAATAATATAGATTGATTTAATAAAAAGTTTTAAATTGAAAAATTTCTACTCCCCCACCCCCTCAAGAATATATTTTTTAACTCGGTTAACACTATCTTCTTGAAAACATCCTCTTCCAAAAAATACTTTAATTACTTATTAGAAAATGTCCCAATATCTATATTTCTTTTATCTATCTGGAATTATAATCCCAGATGACTTACCATAAAAATTCCATTCAACAATTCTCTACGTGGTATTACAACATTTCCTTCTATGTATGACATGAAATCCTTTTCCCATTAGGAAATGTTATTACTATTAAATAATGGTGATTTATAAATTGGACCCAACTATACAATAATCCATATATAAATATAGAGTGTGAACAATGATTAAAAATATCTTTTCTTTGATAGCACATGTTAGAACCTGAGAAACCTTGAGAGGGTGGGAGGTGGATTTGGGTGTATTCCAATTAACAAATTTTCCATTTTACCTATTAGATCTTTGTTTACTATATTATTCCCAAGTTAGCATGAACTGTAATAAATAGTTAAATATGATTAATCTCTCATATAATATCACTGAAAGATAGAAAAATATGAATGTATGTAATGCACACAAACACATATATTTTATTGTGTTCCTCAGTAAGGGATAATTCGAGGATCAAACATTGAAAATGTTTTGATCATAATAAAATCTACTACATCACTAGTTTGGTGGGTATACATTCTTTCATGGTCACTCTATTCCAAGGCACACTCCATGATTTTTTTTAGTTTTAGCCACTCCTCACACAAGGCATACAAAATTCTCTAATATTTTATACACTCCTCTAAGAATAACTCCAATATATTATAGAAATGTAGGTATCTCTATTATTGTGGGTGTATAAAAATCTTTGGGATCCCAAAAATTTAGATAGATGAATTATTGAACATCATGAATACTATATTCCTATTTCACCAAACCAGAAAATACCAACACCTCAAGATTATGGTAATATATATGTTTTCCTTATAGAAGAAAAACCAACAATACTATCTCTAAAAGAGGAAAAGTACAGAACAAATTTTCTCGTTCATATTATTTTACTACCAATTTTAAAACTAGTACACTTACTTCTCTCAAGAATATTTCCTCTGATAACACATAATATGATTGATGAATTGTTTATGTGTCATGACATCTTCATATTATAACATACTCGATTTTTAAAAAATTCCATCCTCCCCTCCCCTTTATTTGACATAAAAATATTATGATAATTGATTAATTTTAATCATTATTCTCTTAAAATACATTTATTTATCTAAAAAAAATATCCCTGGGACATATTTATTAATAATTTGAATATGGAAATCCTCCATCAATCTCAATCTATAGATATCTCAAAAATTAAGTTTGTATAATCCTTTATTCCCCAAGTTTAATATTTTTCATGAAATATTTTTCATATTTGATATATTGAAACCCCATAAAACCCCAATGTATTGTCTTATAAATGGAAGAGATATAATTATATGATGAAAGATTCTATATTATGAATATGAAAACCTCATGATTCTCATAGAAGAATCCCCTTTAAAATTTGAATCAAAGATGAGTCATTTAATTATCCATTGTTCTCGCAATCTTCTCAAACAATCATGTCTTCATTTCTCTAAAACATTGTACAGATTCTAAATTCAATTTTTCTATAATATATAATATAAAAAATATTTGATAATATTAAATAATATTTCCAATAAATACTATAATTGGTCAACATGTATGTAGATACCTATGATGCAACCTCCTATCTTGGGGTATAATTTCATATTCCCAAAATCCATATAGATATTCCATTTAAATCATAAAAATTTAATAGTACTAACATCCTTTAAATATCATCATAGCCTTCTCATGAAGTTCAGTGTATATGATCCTATATAAATGAAAAAGGGAACAAAACATACAAACCATTCCATCTCATTGCCCTCTAATTTCAAGATTTTAGGAAGGAAATACACTTTGTAAAGTCACTACCTCACCTTAAAAATATTATTTATGATCCTTATTAATGTTATCCACATTAAAAATTCTACTCATCATCTTATGATAATGAGTGACTCTCCTTAGAAATATAAGACTTAAATTTAATAAGTTACGATTTCACAATATATTTCAATGAAATCATCTTACAATGTCATCTCATCACCCTAAAAGGTACATTATCCCCTTAAAAATATTATATAAACTTTATAAATCAGTACATTCACCTTAAAAAATAATTCATACACTTTAAATTCACAAAGAATAAATTTACGGGGAATGGTCCTCCTCTTTACACTCATATACTAACTTTTCAATGCCTTTTCCAAAATATGAACCATTTTTGTACAAGGTGACTTATTCCATGTATTTTTTATTTCTTTTATTACTTATAAATTCACCTTACCAACATAAGGTCAATATCATGAATTTATTGAGTTTGACTAGTTTAATCACACAAGTTTCTCCTCAAATATCTCCAAGATAATTCTGAACCCCATGTAATCTAGAATCGATAGAGTGTAATACCTCTGTTGTGCTTACTTATGAATCAAAATTTCAGTTACATGTCATTAAAATATATAGATATATCATGGAATTTCCTTGTATTTACTTACTATTAATTTAATACCACTTATTTAAAGATTCATTAAGAATCCTGATAAACTATTTTTCATTCATCTATTTTATTTTAAACAACTCAAACAATAATTTTCCAAAAATCCAATCTTGTTATAATAATGAACACACAACCAACTTGTCTCTACCATTATTTGAGTTATTATAATAAATTCCACCATGTCAACATATATTTTCATCTAATCGAACACACAAAATCCAGGTTGGAACAATATTTCAAGTTCAAGATTCCATTTCCACTGGATCATTTGTGTATTATTTTTCATGCATATTTTTCCATGACACAACAACACTACTGGACTTAAATTCATTATTTTTAGTCGTATTATTTAAACCATATAAGAATTTACATTTTTTTTATTATCCATGGATTTGATAAAAGTTAAATTTTATTTTATTCTTCTTTAAAAACATTTCATTGAACCTTTTCCCATCTTTTATTTGATTGTAATAGTCTCAATATTTTACAGTGATATTGATTTTCTTCACAATATCTTTGTTATATATGATGAATCTTATAATTATTATTTTCTCTTCAATATTTTTTTTCCTTTAAATGATGGATTATGTGAATAAGAAATTGTTAAAACCTACAACATCATAATTTTAATTTTAACTTCATGATCCACTAACACTGTAAATTTATTTTTATGTGAATAAAATTTTTTTACATTCAATTTAAAGCTCATTATTTTAATAGGAGTATATGATATCATCTTGGTTCCTTAAATTCTTCTATTTTTATAGTAACATTCTATATGAATACGGTTAGGAAAAATATGACATATCCCGATAAAATAATAACATGTAAAGAAAAATCTTCACTATGATGTAATTTCACTTGATCTTCCCTCTCTACTAATTCTTCTATATTCCTTAAACAAACTTATAATTTTTATAACATTTCAATAAAAAGAGAAGTATAATTCCACCATATTTTGGGAACCATTTTAGTATGGCTAATTATGATTTTTATAGCTTCTTAAAAACACCTGATACCCCCTTTGTGAATTAAATTTATTGGTTATTCTATAATGGGGATATCGATCCCATTTTTTCATTTTAATAATTATATCATTGATTTATGATCTTTGATCCATACATAATTATAATTTTTTTATAAATCAATGTAATACATTTCTAATCCAATTTCTTTATATAGAACTTAGTTTTACAATATCGTGCCTTTTATGAATTCGTAATCAACTCTATGATTTATTTCTAATAGATACATCTTATTTTGAAAATCCTAGTTCAATTTTTGATCACTGATCACAAAATCATTAGAATAAAAACAAGACGTAGTAGTCATATTATCACCAGATCAAATACCTCTATCCCTTTTTCAGGGAATTTTTTTATTTTTTAATGTGCATTTGTCCGTCACCATAATGTCAGCCTTAGATACCATAATACCAACTTGAATATGCACCTTCGGAGATGAATCTATTGATGTTGTGTATACCTTCACCGGTTCATTTTTAGTTTCATACCTATCATCAATATAGACATAACTATTTTTTTAACATCCGTAACAACCTAGATATTGATAAAATAAATCATTTTTATATATTTTAGTATTCATAAAATATATAGTTATGTTTATTATAAAATAAATAATTAATATATAAAAAAATTGTTATAGTAACCTCATTCCTTATAAGGTTTTTCAAACATTTAATTTTTAAATCACTGAATTTTAATTTGAAAAAACTAATTTAATTCTTTGAAATAATCTTTTCAAAATTTTCCTAAAAAGATTTTTTTATAATTTTTTGAGAGGTTAAATTATTATATGAATACAAAATGTACTGATAACTATTGAATTTATTTTGAAAATTGATTTTAATTAGTCCGTTTTGAATTATTATAACCCAACTATGGTTTTTTAGATGGAATTTTCAATTGAATTTAATATAAAACATTTTGTACATAAAATAAGCATTTTTATTGAAAACAATTTATCATTTAATTTTTCCATTTTAATTTTTAATTAAATTCTACCACTTTAATTTTTCAAATCATGAAAAATGGAATTCATATTTTGAAATAGGAGGATCAAATTTAGTGAATTGTTTATGTTTATTTTTGGACATTTTGAATAGTTAGATTAGTGTTTTGGTTTCCATGATTAAAGGTAAATATGGAAATTAAGAGTTAAAAATAATATGATATGAACAATTTAATGAGCCTAAAACTTGAATTATATTCATTGAATGATTCAATTCCTTCCATAATAATTTAATAAGTGGATATATGGCCTTCTCTTTTCGTTTTCAATGTGATTATGAAATTTACAGAATTTTATGTAATGAAAAGTAAAAAATTCCATCCTATTATTTTTAACATTTATAATATTTTTTATATGGGGATAACTAAAGGTTATTTTAATTTATAAAATTTATTTTGAGATTTTAATAATTTATCTTTTTCATGTTGATTTATTTTTAATTTTTCGGGAATAAAAAATAACTTTAAATTATTACACAATTTTGAGGCAATAATTATTCAATTAATAGAAAAATAAAATAAATTATATTAATATGATTAAAATTAGTATAATTTTAAGTATTTAAAATATTTTATTTAAATTATTTATTTATTTATTTATTAAAATGTAATATAAATGAATATTTCTAGAATTGACATTATTTATAATGTTTTCAAAATAATATTATATCAAGTGATATAAAATTATTAAAAATCCTGACTTTAACTATTGATGTTTATATGGTTTAATATTTTATCCATGGTCCATTTTATTGTATATATTTTCATTTATAATAACTATTATTCCCTTTAATGTTTAAGAAAGCAATGTTCTCTTGGCACGATTAAAAAGGGTTTAGGAAGGGATAGAAATGATAATGGTTAAAATGTGATCCAAACATGTAAAAGTTTTAGTTTATTTTATTATTTTAAATCATAATAATATATCCTTTTAATATCATAAATATTCTCCATATGGACTTCCAAATTAATTTATATTAAATTAATATTTTATGAAATTCTATCAGCGCCCTCTCCTCTCTTATAAAAGGGGACCTCTTCTCCTCATTCCTTAAAAATTTAAAATCCTTTTATTTGAGAAAATTATTATAATTTGTTTAATTAAATGAATAATCTAATAATATAGTTATTTTTATTTATAATACAAGCATTACATGTCTTAAGGTGTTAGGGAAACAAAATATTCCAAAGAAGAGGTATGTTTTTTACCACTTGTTTTTATTTTATTTTTCTTCCACCTCAATGAATTATTTTTTAACCATATTGATATAATAAAATTAGTATGTACTATATATAAAAATGTTATTATATTAATTTAATAACTAACATCCGTATTCAAAATCCATCAAATAGGAAAGGAATCCAACGTTTGTGTGGATGATGGACCACCACCCCGTGATCAGATGTAATTCATTTTCCATCACCATCTATCACTCTTAGTTTTAATGATGTATTTAATGATTATATATGATATTAATGACTAACTTATCATTATTAAAATTTAATATATACTTTAATTTCTTACCTTTCCACTCACTAAAAAATGATAATTTCGTTCATGCGTACTTGTAGACTACCACATCCATGAAGTATTGTGATTCATTATTCATCAGCACATCACATGGATAATATATATTTTTAAATAAATATTATGTTATTAATAATATTTTTATAATTATAGAAAGATATGATAATACTTACCTTATTTTCATAATGATCTTTTAAAAATGGAAACGTTGCTCATGCATACGTATGGTCTGCAATCTCCATGATTTTAATGTAGTTCATTTTTTATAACCAAATTTGATAATTGATAATAAAAGTGTAATTGATTTATAAATATTATATTTATTTCCTGATTATTATTAATTATATGATGGAATAATGACCTATAAGACCACAATCAACCAACTGAATTTATATTGGACATATGAGCCTAATATCCTCAAAACATTTGAAAAGAACTTAAATGATTAACTAATTGTATATAATATGATAATATGTAAAATAATGGAAACAATAAACTTGAAAAAGTTTCTCATGAAATTAAATAATTAACATTTGTTTATTACCTTAGATGATACAAAATGAATGTTATAATTCAAAAAAAGGTAAGGTAGATTCTTTCAAAAATCCTTTTTTAGGTTTCTCTTAAAACTCTCATTTTATTTCTTTCCCATTTTTTTTAAAAATAATTTTATTGATGTATTTATATGAACATAAAATAATTTATAGAGGAAAAGTTTTATTTATTTTGACCATATTACAATGGTTTCCAAAAAATAAAATTTTTAGGTATCGTTTGACTTTATATATAAAATATCATAGGAATGTTATATTTTAATGTATATAATGAGAAAATATTTTTTCTGCCATTATAACCATTATTTAATGTTTGGATCCATTTACATGGTTTCATGTTTTATTCAAAAAAAATAAACTTTTTCTTTTCTGGGTATTCTGGTATTGAATATGGTTTTTAAATAGAAAATGGTATTTTTATATCTTAAAGTGTTTTCAAATGGGATTAATTTTTTTCAAGGGTTTAATTCCTAGTATTGTCCTTATACATTATTTATTATGGGTTTATACCTATTATAGCTCATGAGTGAGATCAACATAGCTTATATGATGGGTTCATATGGATAAGACTATAATGAATTAGGAAATTATTATCTTCTCTGGGTATATATATTGGAAGTCGGACATATGGTTATTCCAATTTAATGATTATATAAGGGCACTAGGAAAATGATGTCACAATGTACCTTCTTGAATTTTCTATGTTGTGTTATGAATTTTCATAGAAATTTATTAATTTTAAAACATAATATTATAATTTTTAAGGAAGTACTATTATTTTTAGGGTAAAAGGTATTTTTTTAAGAAAATGTTTTCAAGGGTTCTAGTTTTTTCACAAGACTAAGGGATATCCTCTTTTTATGTACATTAATGAGTCTTTTTTTTCTTACCCTATATTTTAAAATGTTTTTCAAAGGGTTTTATGGATGATTATAGACAAATATGAGTAATGATTAAAATTATAATGATGGTTCAAGAATAAAAATCATGTTTCTTGTAAAATGTTTTTTTTGTAAAAAATTGGATAATGAATATAAGTGTCCACATTATAATACATGGGTTTTTTAGGTTAGAGTTATATCCTAAATATATAAATCTATAATATTAGATGATCATTCAGAATATAATGAATTTATTTCTATTTTAAATTTAGTAGAATATGTAATTTTTGATGTTGAATCTATAAAGTTGGTATTATAGAAAAGGTTTAGATAACTTTAGGTGTTTATATAAAGATAATATGATTAATTTTAAAAAACATACATAATGGATATGTTAAATTGATATAGTATTTTAATAATAAAATGTTTTTCATTTAAAATATACATTTTTAGATTGGTTTTCTGAAGAGAAAATATTGAATCTATAGTGGGATGGAACCAAGAGGGAAATGACTTTCCAAATTAGCAACATAGAATAGTTATAAATAGAACTGATCTGTTTGTTTTGTGATGGTTTAGTTGAGTTATGATATAAATGGATGTGGTATTCATTCTATATAGAATCCATATATACCATAGATTATCATGGTGATAATAGAAACTTTTATGAGAAAACATCCTCTAGAATTTATTGGATCTTCATACACATTGGTAACTGGAGGATGGGTCAATGCTCCATAAAATATATTTGAAGTCATGGGGTGTTTTGTTTGGAAAAAAGTAACACTTTTCATATATCATTTTAATGGTGATGCAGGTTTATGGTGATTGTTGGTTTAGAATACAAAATAGAGAGATGATATTGATTACATGAAGTAGGAAATATTAAAGAATATTTTTCAGCATAAATATTTCTGCAAGTTCATTTGAATCAGAATGGAGAATAAAATTCCTGGTAGTGAGAAAAAATATGAATGTTCAATAGCATAATATTAATCCAACATTATACTAATTTAAATATAAGTTTCATATTTTCTTTAGGAAATTGATAGAAAAATTAATATATTTTATTTATGATTTAAACCAATATTATGATGGGATTTTGAATCAAGAAACAAAAAATTCTATGAGGAAGTTGTTATATTTTTCGAGAATGTTAAGAAGGATTTTTATAAAACTTATGTTCCTTAATATGATAGGAGTAAGAAAAATTCTATATGGTATAAAATAGGGAAGATTCCTTCAAATAAATATATATATAAGTAATTGAAGTTCCTATCATGTGATAAGAATGGTAAAAATTATCCTAGATAATTCCTTATAAATTCTTGGAAGGGTTACTAATGAGGTAAGGTTATCTCTAAGGCTTGTGACTAAAAGGAAAAGAATCCTAAACAATCAATGAATGGTGTAATAGATATCCATACAGTGGTGATATGTTTTAGTTATAACGTGATGGGTCATTATTATAACATGTTTTCTAGGTTAGTTTCATAGGAAAAAATCATTATCATGAATAATAAAAAGGTGTGGGAAAATAATTTTCTACGACTATAGTTTATGTTGAGCAACTGGATTATGTGGTGATAGGTATGAAACTAGTTAATTAAAATTATCAAAATTTCTTGTTTGACTCTGGATCATCACATTCCTTTATTTTTGAAAAATTTTAAAATAAATTGGGAATATCAACTCATCAAACTAAGATATAACTTTTTGTGAAAAATATGTGTGGAAATCTTAAATGAACCATGATTTATAGGAATCGTAAAATTGTTACTCATTAGGTGGTATTTCATTAAAATCCCTTTGAACTACCAATGTTAGAGTTTTATAATATTTTGGTTATGGATTGGTTTTTATTTTTTAATGCTAAGATATATTGAAGAGAAAATAATTTTTTGTTTAATCATTTCATACCTTTGATAACTTACCATGAGGCTAAGGAATTTAGTTGGGTGGTAGTTAACATTACCTTAATCATATTTTTAAAGTGAAATAAACAGCAAAAATTAGTGATGTTTCATTAGTGAATGATTATATGGATATTTTCCTTGATTTATTACAAAGTTTTATATCAAATCAAGAAGTTTAATTCCCAATTTACTTAGTTCTTGATGCTATGTGAATTTCCAAACCTCTTATATAAGGGAACATGTAGAACTTTTGAAATTAAAAAATAAATTGAAATAGTTTCTTTATAATGGTTTCATTCATCCTAGTACATAACCATGGGGTGATCCTATCTTCTACATGAGGAATCAGGATGATTCAATGAGGCTTTTCTTTGATCATAGAGCGTTGAATAACATCACTATTAAAAAAAGCATCCTTTTCGTCCTATCATTTTTTTTATGATCATCTATAAAGATAAAAATAATTTTCCAAGATTTATATAAGGTTAGGGAATAATCAGTTAAATTGGAAGGAGGAAGATATACAGAAGACTATGTTTTATTTTGGATATGGGAATTTTGAATTTTTAGCTATTCCATAAGGTTTGTTTACTTGACATTAAATATTTTTGGATCTTATGAATATACTTCTTCATAAACATTTTGATAAGTTTACGGTTGTGTTTATTGATGATATATTGGTATATTCTAAAATACATGAGGATTATGAATGATACTAGAGAATTGTTTTTAAAACATTAAACAAATAGAAACTATATGAAAAAATTTAGTAAGTCTTAATTTTGGTTACAACATATTTCATTCCATGGTAATATTCTTTCAAAATATGGTTTAACTATCAAATATACTAAAAAATTATTTATGAGTGGAAAAGTCTAAAAAATGGAATAGAGATTTATAGTTTTTATAGATTAATGGATTTATTCCAGTGATTTTTGAACACTTTGTTTGGTTTTATTGTCCAATTACTAGGTAAAATTTAATAGAATTAAAATTAATCTTGATTAATGAATGCCATATTTGTTTTCGGGAACTAAAGAAGATATTGGTGAATGCTCTAATTTTGGCCTTTTTTGCTAGAGATGGTGAATTTATCATCTTCAAAGATTCATCATTAATATGACTAATTTGTGTTTTTTATTTAATGATCACGTAGTTACTTATTCTTCTTGTGAAATGAAACATCATGAGTTAAATTGTCATACACATGATCTAAGATTACCTAGAGTGGGGTTTTCTCTAAAAATTTGGAGGCATCATTTATATAGTGTAAAATGTGAATTATATTTTAATCTCAAAAATATTAGCAATACATTTACTAATAATGAGTTTAACATTAGGTAGATAATATGTCTAGAAATGATTATGGATTATGATTTCATGATTCATTATCATCCAGGAAAAGTAAATAGAGTAGGTAATTCCATGAGTGGGAAAAATAATTCTAAATTAACCATGTTACATTTGGAACATGACACTTTGGTTAATTATTTGATGAATTTAGGCCTATATTTTTTGGATATAGAAATATCCACAGTTTTGTTTTAGGTGTTGGAACAATAAACCCTATCTAAAATAATTAAACAATATTAGTGGGAATAATATATTTTATAGGAAAAGGTTGAATAAGTTAAGAAGGGTAACTTACCCAAATTTAATATTCCAAAGTATTCATTTAGATATTTAGAAATAGTTTATTTGTGCCTTTTTATTCTCATTTTATGATTTAATTATTGAGTGAAGCTTATAGTTTAATGTTTTCAATTCAACATAGTAGTATAATGATGTACATAAACCATTGATATTATTACTGGTGGAATGGTATGAAAATAGATATTTTTGACATCACTATGAAATTTTTTACTTTTAAAATGGTTAAAGAAGAATGAAAATTACAGAAAGGGATGCTTCATCCTTCTGCATTACCATCGTCAGAATTGAAAGCATATCCCCATATTTCAATGTTATATTTCCAATCACTTCTCAGGGTAATAATTCAATTTGGGTTTTTTTATTGATTAAATAAATATTTTCATCTACTTCCCATTCTAGATACAATGTATTTGGATCATACTTCTTAAATACACATAAATTAAATATCTAGGTTACATGGAGTTACTCTCTCCATCATATTTGACCGTGATCATAGGTTCACTTAAAATTTTTGGAAAGGGGTTCAGAAATTTTTTTAGTACTAATTAAATTTCATTACAACTATAGATATTTAATCTGATGGATAGTCTAAGAGAACAATTTAGTATATGGAAGAAATAATTCATGATTTTTCAATGATTATCTAGGGATTTTGGCATCATCATATTTTTGGTTTGAGTTTTCAAATAGCTATAGTTTCCTTTCAAGTATAAAAATGGCATCATTTGAATATTTATATAGAAATAAGTGTCAGGATACATCATATTGGGATGAAGAAGGGGAAATGAAGTTTATAGAAATATATTTGGTTGAAGAAATTGTTGAGAAGGTGAATATGATTCTTTAGTATATGAGAATGATTAAATTTAGGTAATAATGTTGTGTATATAATTAGAGAAAAGATATTTATTTCGAGGCAAGTGATCATATTTTTATTAAAGTATCTCCATGTCAAAATGTGATGAATTTTATAAAAAAGGGGAATCTATGTCCTTGGTTATATGGACCAATATAAAATCATGGATAATATTTGATAAGTTTCTTACTAAGTATCCTTTCCTCCATGTTTATCCCAGGTACAAAAAATATTTCATGTTTTGATTTTAAGATAATATATGTTGGAATCATCTCATGTTTATGAGCCTTGAGATACATTAGTAAGAGGTTAATTATTATTACGAGGGATAATGAATTAATATTAATGTCTACAATGATCATGTTTTAAAAAAAAGGTAATTCATGAAGTTACTGTTTAAAAAAAACCCATATGTTTGAAGAATTAACATGGAAATCTTAATATGTTTTGAGTAAAAGATATCCCCAATTGATTGATAAGTGAATAAAATTATGAGGACATAATTTTATAAAAGGGGGGAAAATGTAACATGAATGGTAATAATATAATAAGTCATTTTATATTTATTATTATTCATGATTTTTTTTCAATTTCTTTATTAAATCATTATGTAATTTGTAAATCTAAAATGAAATAGTTGAATTAAAATAGTTTCTCATATGGGTTTCTTTAAAAGATTAATAAAAAAATTATAGAATTGTAATACAAAAAAATAAATTTCATTTTTGAAATCATCTTGTAATAATTATCCTAATATGAATTTTTGGGATTTCTCAGAAAGGATTTATTTTTTAATGAATTTGATAAATATAGATTTTTAATCAAATTAAATTTTCATTTCAATTAGTTACAAATTAAAAATAAAATTTGGGTTATTTTTAAAATTGAAATATCTCCTTTTGACTTATAATAATAAAAATAATAGTTTTTGAAATAAACTTTATACTCTTATTTTGTATAAAAACATTTTACACAATAATTTAGTATAAAAACATTTTTTATATAAAGTAGTCATTTTTGTGAAAAACATTTTTTATCAAGTTTTTCATGTTAAATTTTAAATTAAATTATTAAAATTATGTGTTTTCAGTCAATAGAAATTGAATCCATATTTTTATTCAGGATTTTATAATTTAGTAAACATTTCACTTTAATTTATATATAATATAAATAGTAAGAATAATAATGTTTGTTACCACGATAAAGGGAAAATCAGTTGATTAACTGATAAAAATAATTTTATAACACTATAAAATGACTATAATACTTGAATTAACATTATTTTATTGGTCCATTTCACCGATACATATTCCATATTTAGTTATATGGATATTTTTCAATTTGGATGTGATTATGACCTTTATAATATATTATTTAATGAAATGTGAAAAATGTCACAAACATGTTTTGGAAAAATATAATATTTTTAACATGGGGATAACTAGATGATATGTTCAATTATAAATATTATTTTATAAATATATGATTTATCTTCATCATGGTAATTTATTTTTAATTTTTAGTGAAGAAAATGTTTTGTTAAATACTTTCACAACACTGGCGCAATAATTATTCAATTAATAAAAAAATAAAATAAATAATATTAAAAATATTAAATTTAGTATACTTTGAAAGTATTAATGTTACCAAATAATTTTATATACAAAAATAACATCATACATATGTATTAGAATATTTAATAAAATTTATTTAGTTATATTGATTTTATAAAAGTGAAACTAAATGAATAGTTTTAAATTGACCTTATTGATAATTTATGAAAATAATAATTTATTAAATGTCATAAAATCAATAATAATATTATATTTGTAAGTATTATTAGTATATGGTTGAAAATACCAACCATGGTCCCTTTATGGGTCTTTTTTCTATTAATATTAAATATTTTGACCCTCAAAGAGTAAAAAAACATTGTTATTGTGGTAAGTGTAAAAATGGTTATTGATGGGTTAAGACTAAACGATAAGGGTAAAAAATTTATCTAGAATTAAAAAATTTTAATGGATCAGATTATTTCAATTAATAACCATATTATATTCAAATATTATCAATTTGGATCCATTTGGACAAAAAAATAATTTATATTAAATCAATATTTTATGAAATTCGAAGAGTGTCCTTATCATATCTTATAAAAGGGCCCATATTATCCTCATTCATTAACACCTAAAAATTAATTTTAATAAGCCATTAACATAATAATTATTTTAATTACACACCTTCTCTCATCCTATATGTATTTTTGTGTCATAATACCATCCTTATAGGGTATGTGGTGTTTTAGAAAATAGATTTTACAAAGAAGAGGTATAGTTTTTAATTATATGTTTTTGATTTATTTATTCATTAACCTCACTGAAATATTCTTCAACCATGATGATGTAATAAAATAAGTATCTATTACATATTGATATTTTATTATGTTACTATAATAACTTATATAAATCTCCAAACTCCATCAAATGGGAATGTAATCCATCGTTCATTTGTGTGGAGGACTACTACTTTGTGAACCGTTGTCATTCATTTTCCATCACCATCTCTTATAAGATAGTTATAATTATGTAATTAATGATTATATATGATATTCAATAAAACATTATCATTATTAAAATATAATATATCATCTCTTGTCTTCCCTTCCCCCTCACCAAAAAATGATACCATCATTCGTGCATACCTGTAGACTACCACCTCCATGAAGTTGTATGATTTGTTCATCATCACCACAAAACTTGTATTATATATATATATAATTTTTTATTCATAATATTATGATAATTTTTTAATGTTAAAATAATACTTATATTCTTTACATAATGATTGTTGAAAAATGGAAACGTTAATTATGTAAACGTATGACCTACTTTCTAAATGACTGTAACATTTCTCATTTTACATAATCATAATTCACGATTGATTTTAAAATAATAATTGATAAAAAAATTATAATTATTCCACAATTATTATTCTAGTGATGATATAAAAATGGAATCTCTTACCGTAGTCAACCTATAAATTTCATTTTGGACATTCAATTCAAATATCATCCAAACATCTAACGTGAATGTAAATGATTAATTAAATTCATACAACATGGTAATAAGTGAAATAGATTAAATAATAAACATGAAAAGAGTTCAAAATAAATTAAAAAATTAACATAAGTTTATTATTCAATAAGACACTGAATGACCATCGAAAGTTGGGCACAAGGTAAGGGACATTATTTTAAAAATCCGCTTTTAATTTTTTTATTAAGACAATATTTCTATTAAATATACATGTTGTTTTTTAAATATATGTTTTTTGATGTTTTTATATGATCATAAAAGAATTTATAAATAAAATTGTATATATCTTATTTATTTTCATCCAATGGTTTTTAAAAAGGAATCTTTTTACAGAATGTTTGTCTTTCTTTTCAAATGATAAATAAATGTTCTGTCTTAACATATACAAAAGAAATGTCTTTTCCAAAATCCATAAGTGTTATTTGAATTTTGTAATCCTTTAAAATATTTGATGTTTTTTCAAATAAAAACCATTATTCCCATTTTCTAGGTATTTTTTCATTAAAAATGGGGAATGAAATGAAAATGGTGTTTTGATATTGATGAATGTTATGTACGTATGTTTAAAATAGTTATTTAAGGTTTTTATCCTTTATATGGTCATTTGATATTTTTTATTAATGGTCGAGCCCCATTATATCACATTAGTGATCTTGATATTGGTTATATAATTGGTGTACCCCATTTGAACTCTAATGCAGTGGTTAATGCTTTTTTTCTCCCGAGAAATAAATTGGATGTCAGTCGTTAGTTTATTCCAATTTTAAGGGTCTCATAAGGGTTCTATGATTATGTTGTCCCAAGGAGCCTGAATTAGTTTCCAATATTCTGTTATGAACGTTCAAGGAATATTTTTATATTATTAGGTATGATATTGATTTTTAAAGGATATATTATGCATTTCAGGGTAAAAAGGTATGTTTTTTAAGAAAATAATTTCTTGAATTTTTATGATTTTCACTAGAATAATAGATTTATTATTTTTGTGGAACTTGATTGGAATTTTTTACTCATCCATCATTTTAAAAAAAATTCACAGAGTTTAATGTATGATAAAGGAAAATTATGAGGTCAAGATGAAAATTTAAAAGATTTTTCAAGAAAAGAAAACTTAATTTTTTAAAGGTTTTGTTCTTAAAAAAGGATACTGAATAGAGGTGTATACATTATAATTTATGGGTTTGTTTTGTAATTATTATGAACTAATTATCTAAAAATATAAACCACAAAGGTCAATTATAATTAAAGAAATTTAATTCTAGTTTAAATTCACTAGAAAATGAAATTTTAAGGCTGGGTCTTTATACCATTCATTAAATATTTCACTTAACTTTTCAAAGATTGATTATTTTTTAATTTTTTATACCAACTGTATATTAGTTTACAAAGTGATGTAGTTACCTCATATTCTAACCATATATGTGATATTTAACATTTATCATCACATATAAAATGAAAATATATTGGAGATTTAGTAATAGATATAAATTGGGAACCAATTTTTTCACTTCATTTGGAATGCTGAACTTCTGGGTTTCCTTCCTCCTATTTTTATTCTTCTTGCTTCTAGACGTATGGAAATATTGTTTAAGTTACTTTATATATATATTTTTTTTATAATTTAATACTTAATAGTAGTAGAAAAAATCATAATTTGATATTTTAATATTTATTATTGATTATATATCTCAGCCAACATCTTCCACAATCTATAGAAAAATTTCTATGAGTTATCCATTTGTATAGATATTCTCCCAAAGAATACTTTAAGGAATATTTATCATAATAATTATTCTCTAAATTTAATAGATTTATCTATAACACTATTCAATGCTGAATTTTCAATATAATCCCATCTAACAATTCATGATAAGGGATTCCAATATATATTTCAAAATATAACATAATCTATTTCATTCATTTTGATAAATAAAAAGATGATCGCATATCTATGTAATGAGGTAATAGAAGACATTAAATTAGTTCTAGGTTAGGGTTGTTTTGGTGTAACTCGGTCAAATGTGTTAGTATTTTATTCCCATTTTCCTTTGGGTTATGAATTTCAGGCCTCTAGGTCAGGTAAAGGTTTTATGTCAACAAAGTTAATAAAGGGATTGAACAAAAAGTAAAATATATTTAAATAATAAGAAAGCTTATAACATATATTGTAGGTTAAATTAACATAAGAACATATTGGAAATGATAATAATTTTTATCACCCAATACACCATAAGTGTGTGTGTGGGGGGGGGGGGGGGGGGTGAATATCAGTGTAGAATAATTTAAACACGTTTATTTTCCTGATTGGATTTATCTTTTAGGATCAAATTCCCATGTTCTCTATTATCATGTTCAACCTTTCAATTAATACATTCCACATAGTTCATTATTTAATTATTGATTAATGTTAATAAAATTAAATCATGAAAGGGATATAAATCTTTCAACAGGTTCACTACTACATAGAAGAGGTTTTGATATATTATAAATTTATACTATTCCTTTTATATATTAATTTTTTAGGATGGCTACATTTGATGATCCTCAGGACACACCCTTATTCCATAACCTCACTACCTCTATGAAGGTATTTAATAGTTTATAGGCTTGTGGATATATATATGTTAATAAAAAAGTGCACAAAATTTTGGCATCTACATCTCTAGGTAGATGTGTGAATGATTCTCCATGGTTTATTGTTACTTCTTCTTTAAGGTGAATGAGAGAAACTCTTCATGGGTGATGGTTGAGTCTATTTTTCATTGAATCACATTAATAATTCCTCTATAGATGATGAAAATTACTAAAATGGAATTATCTTTATGTAATCTATTTCTTCTACAACCAGATATAAATGGTGATATCAATGCCTCATCTTTCCATTAGCCTTCTCTAGACCTTGAAAAAAAAGTTTAAATGAAATCCTATGAGTTTCTCTACCTCTATTCATCATATAGTATAAAATTTTTCATTATAGTATTATTAATCACCTCTATCTTTCTTATTTTTAAAATTATATATCAATTAATTGTATTGATTCTTCTCTAGTACTACTATAGGATATTTTTTAAGCATGTATAACCCCATGCCTTCGATAAATGGTGTACATCGATCCTTTTTTACCTAAACTCTATGATCTTACCCAAGTGTACCATATGTTTTTATAGGGTCAAAAAATTATTATATAACTCAAATAAATTATTTAGGTATTTATCCATGATCCCCTCTTTAATATTGAGAAAAAATACTTGAATTTTATCCATATTACTCATTTACTATATGTATGAAGGTTTAACTGTGAAAAAAATAAAAGATTGATATTCAATATGAATAATTTACATCTCCTTTTAAATCTCTAAAAAGTACCAATATTATATTTTAAAAACTTCTCATTATTTATATGTGTCGTGGTGAGAAACATGGTTGCTTACAATATTTTTAAAGGTTGTAGACCATATAAAATTTCAAAAATGAAACTTATAACCATTTTAACTCATCCTAATGTAGTCATTTTTTTGAAATTATTTCTTATGAAGTTGAAATAATCTCATAAAGAGTAATAACTCCAGTGATTTCTCACTATAAACATTAGTATTATTTCTACTAAACCATAAATGGTTGAGTGATCAACCTTATAAAGTATTCCAAAAATCTATATAAAGCTCAACTAACCTTATGAAGTTACTTAAACAACCTTATGATGTTTAAACATGTAAATTTAAACCTTATAATAATCACCTAATAACCTTACAATAACTATAGATCAAATTTATGAGATTTAGTTCAATGCTACAAAAACCTATGATATAAAATAATGTATTGAAATTTTTCAACCTCCTATTTTGTCTTGTCAAACCTATCTTCTATGTAGAAAAAATCATTGAAATTATAGAAACAGGGACATTACCCCCTAACTCCTTTCCCTAATGGATATGAATTATACTATGTATCCTCATCCTCCACTAAACTATGACATGTACTATTCTTCTTAAAAACATGTCATGCATTATTGATAGTGTTGTTGGCTTATATAAAGGGAATTATTTATCTTTACAGTGCCATACTGTGCTCATCTCATACCTCGTATAGTGTTCCATAGATTGTGCAAGCCTTGGCCTGAAAACTAAAGGCTTGAGATGAAATCCCCCTGAAAACCCGAGTGAACGAGGTGGGAGATTGTGGAAATGAAACCATTTTAATTAAATTCTACATTATTCATGAAACAATGAGAAGTAACCATGTAGATCGAGCCCCACATTAGTTTTTTTATTTAAAAACTTCTCCTTCATTACATAATACATGGGATACCCCTTCTATTTCAGTCTTATGGTACCACCGCACACCACCACCGCTAGCTCCACCTCATCTTCTCGCAGCCTCGATATTCATATACCAGTCAAGCCAGTGCCTCCACATACCATTTAGTTTCTCCTCCTCCTCTACCTAGTATAGATACAGTTGAGATTAACCATTGTCTCATGGTATCCGAGCCTATATATTGCATTTTTATAGGAATAAAACCATTTTTTTAAAAAAAATTACTTAAACAAAATGATTTTACAGTCTTTTAAATATATCAAATTTTTTTCGCAAAATCAAATTCAATGGAATCTATTCAAAAAGTAATGGAATTATTATTTTTAGAAAAACCCTATTTTAGGTTGAATGGGAACCTAAATAGTCAGAAAAAGTCGAAACCATTACCATGTAATTTTAAAATCAAAATATAACCCTAATTAAATATTCAAAATCCCAAATTTAAAACGGGATCCTAGTTATCAATCGAAGAACCCAAGGTTGAAATGTCAGGATTAGTGTCATGATCAACTGTTAAGGGCACATCACATAAATTTCTATTATTATTATCATAGCATACCACCATGTTTGTTATCATCAAACCCATCACCACTTTCATTAGTACCCCAAATCATTGGAATAACCACTTAGTCTAAACAAAACCAAAGCATGACAATCCTCACACAAACTCCAATAGAAAACCAAATATTATAATAGTCCTATGAAGAATCATTTCTAATTGAGGTAGATGAGTTCACAAGAGTTGTACGAGAACAACCATAGAGAACCACAACTAAAATTACCAATTCACCCAAAGAACAATAGAAAAAATTAAGCACACCATGAATCCCTTTATAATCCATCACACATAATCACTCATCCGAATATTTCTATGAAATAAAAATGAATCTTATGTGAATAAGTCACCCATGGTTAAACCTAAATTATAAATACAATAATAGTATATCATAACTCTAAAATCATTCAATTTCATGGGGATGACGAAAAAGGGAACATGATAACCTATAAAAAACAATCTAATACATGAGACTATTCAAGGAACAAAGGGTAATAAATCCAATGATGATTCAATCACTAGTTACTCTATCCCTCAGAGTCACTACTAAACACCTATAAAGCTCACAACATGTGGAAACACAAAACTATTAAATGACCAGGATGCAAAAAATATTATAAGGGAAGATCAAAACCACTTAGGTATAGAAATTTAATCAAATATACCTCTAATAACATCAAAATATGTTATTGGGACAACTGAAGAAAGAAAATTCCACATTATGATGGGATCCAGCTAGATACGAACACCGGGAACTCAAAAATTGTATGTAGGGAACTCGAGGAGAGTCTATAAGGACATAAAAAAGAATAATTATGGGAAGAAAACTAATAGAGAAGGCCTAGTTGAGATTGGGGGAGAAAATTTCCAATGAATCTGAAAATTTATCCCACCCTTAGTCATTCTCTTGGAAAACCATATCGATGAGGGAGATGAGAGGTGTTTCCTCTCTGGTTAACAAATTTTTAAGCATTCTTAATGAGCTCAAATAGTTCTTCCTTGATTTGAAATCACTCATGATAGGAATGAATTCCACATATCATTATCCATATCACGATATTCATACATTAATCCTTCGTAACCACCTCTAAAAACTATAGACACCAACTCTATAGAACTCACTATAATTCATTATATACAAACAGATAAGGCACTGTAATGTATTTCACCACTTCAACATATATTTTCATCCAATTACAGTATATAACATATTGGTTACACCACGCTCTCAGCGTTATAAAAATTAATTCATGATCTTCAAGTAGTACTAGATCTAACTGAGTTCTGTATGATATCATTATCTATTCTAAAGATGAGTTATGTAAAATAAAAATTCTATCATTAATATGGGAGTCCAAATCAATAATGAGAGGAAATATTATTGTCAGTAAATTTTAATTTTTCCATATATTATATCCCAATTCGTTGAATTCAGTGATGAAATGATAATATTTTTTCCATCAACTATAAGAGATTCTCCAATGATATTTTTGGACAAGGGGAATTTGGTGGAAGAACGTAAATATAGAAATGAAATTTTCTTATCACTATTTGATAAAATCTACACCAAATTAATGGGACTCAAATAAGAAATTGAAATATGGTATTAGATTAAGAAAATTTATAAATGAAACATTACAGGTGAGGAAGTAATATTAAATACCTTGAGAGATTAATATAGATACATTATAATGGCTAAATAGGAGGCTATTAATGATCATTTCACCTGGGTAAATGTAAAAATATGTAAGAACCATGGTATTATTTTATGTATGTATTACTTTTTATTCATCAATTCTCAGTTTAGTTTTTTAAATTATTCCTAATATGAATTCTTGTTGAGGTCAAAGTTGGATCAGGGGTGTATATGGCCAGTCTGGAACCTGGAACCCATGTTTTTGGCGAAAGGAGGAGGTTTCATGGAGTGGTAAACTATACGGGATAGGACACATGGTTGGGTGGCCATGTTTTTAGTTTTAGTAGAACATGGAAGTGGCTTATCACATGGGATAGATGAAATAAACCATGGCCTTGTTATGAAATTTCTTGTTTACCTAGAATTGATTCTTAATAGTGAATTTCCCACATGATTTAAATGATGGTTATTCCATTTATTGGTTTCTTAAGATTAATTTCTCTTCTTATTTCTTATACCGTGTGAGATAAATGATAAATAAGATATATAAAAGTTTATTTTTCATGTGAGGCTTGTTATAGTTAAAATTTACATGTGTTTAATTGAAATCCCAAGCCATATTACATTTTCCAATGCTTGAGTCACCTCTTGAGGTGAGATTGAAATGGTTGATTTTGGGTTTGACCTTGAATGTTAAATGAAATGTTTAAATGGAATTGAATTGATAAAATCCTTAATAGATATGGGTGAATCATGGATCCAATTTAAATATTCCATTGATAGACTCAATGACGTCATCCTTTATTATCCTATGGGTGAATTAGGGATCCAAATGAAGGATTCCATGGATAGAATCATTGAGGATGGATTTATATTCCCAGTGAATCATGGATAAAAATGAAGGATTCCATGTACAGACTCAAAAGGGGATTGGCTATTTATTCCATGGGTGATACTCGACCTTCCTATAGGACCACAGAGGAAGGAATCATTTAGAGGGACTCTATACCAAACCTAGAGAGATAATGGGTTCCTAAGAGGCTCATCAGGCCTATCTTGTAGGGTGTTAGTGGATATCATACCCAGGTGATACTTGAATTCCAACTTAAGAATGTCAGGGACATGAATAGATTGATATCATACCAAGAGAGATACCTAAATTCCATCTTAGGAATGTGAAGGATGGGAGGAGGTTCAAAATTGATTTAATAATAAAATACTAAAAAAACTATCATCCTAGAAAATGCAGAGAACTATATTTGGGCATGATTCATATATTTATAGACAACCGTTAAGGGAATATGTTTGGGATATTGAATATATTGGGGATTACAGTCTTGATCCAGATGTTGAGTTTTATATATTCAAGAAGATTTAATTCTTAAATGAAATTAATTAAATGATTTGGATGTTTACTTTTGAGTAATTCATTGTTTACTGTTATACAAAATGCATAATTGTTATATATATTGAATGAATGATTGGAATATACCTTGGGTGGTAGACTATTGGGATTATATCTCTAACCCTGTTTGGTTCTGATTTTTATACTGAAATAAATTATATGATAGTATGTGTTGATAAGGGAAAACACCCTAATACTAGTACTTGATATGCTATTTAGGAGAAAGAGAGCATGGGTCCAAGATGAGGATTTAGATTCTGCTGGGATTATTTTTCCTTTTATTACTTTTGGGATATGTATGGTATATGTTTACTATGTACCTATTTTGGGTATTTTATAAGAAACATGAGACATGTATTTTTAATGTTTATATGATTTAAATTTTGACTTTGTTTTTACTATCAGGATTCTATTATTTATTTCTTTTGTATGGTATATTAATTATCCTAATGAATTGTTTTGGCATTTCTACTATGTTAATATCTATTAATAAGGGTATATTCTCCCCACAAACACACCTAATCTCTTACTGATAGTCGGCAACCTATGGTATATGGGGATATGTGCTTGAGGCCAGGTGTTCAACCAGGTATGGAGAACATTTGAGTAGAATTAAGAATTGGGATGTTACACAATAAATCATTTTTGAGTGTTTCATGATACTCTAGAATATTTAAATGTTTTCTAGAAGTTTTTAAGAAATTTTATTGAAATATTTTATCAAAATATATTATCCTTATTAGAAAAAAGTAGACTTATCTTTAGATGAGTTTCATAATACTCTTCTCAATTATGAGATGTGGAATGATCATTTATTCAAGAAGAAAGATAAGAATTTGTTGAGATTCAAATATCTGAATGAACTCAATGTAAAATAAGAGGAAACATAGTAATCTAGTGAGTCAAATGAGGATTAAGACAATAATGAGGAAAATAAGAGGATAATAGAACATATATTTAAACAAATTTAAAAGGAAATGGGTAAGTACAAAATAAAACATCCACTCAAAGGGTTTAGGTGTAATACAATGGGTACATTGATCCTGATTTCCCTAGGAAGAGTTTTGTGGAATATAATGAGAGGGAGGATGAAGAAAGACCCTAATGAAATAGATGAGGAAAACATTCTAAAGAAACCAAGAAGTATAGTGAGAATTGAAGAAAAAAGAAGAAAACAAATAAGCATGGTGAATAAGGAATAATAATAATACATCACATCATGTAGTAATTATAAATAAGAATTTATAATACAATTTAGTGACATCATGAAACATATTTAAATATGATATGAGATATAAATAAGTGATGAAGATGGAGAAGAGACCTATACTGAACACATATTGAATGCTGATCTAAAATCATGTATTTAATGACATAGTCAACACAAGAAGGAAATAAAGACTATAAAGAAAGAGGATATGAATATAGAGATATACCAAGATGAAATTTATTTAAAAAAAAATATTTCTTTGATTAAATATATATTCTTAAGATTAAACATGATTAAAAAGATATAATGTTGAAGGTGTTTTAGAATAAGGATTCTTTAAAGCAATTTGAAATAAATATAACACAATCAAGAGGTCATAAGTAAGAAATAACTCTCATAAAAATAAGGGATGACTATGGTAAGGCTATTTTTATAAAGGCTGAGTTTTCAAAAAAAAAATGATAAGTGTGATATAAATTTAAAGGTAAATCCTAGTCACGTTTTTCATAAAAAATGATAAATATGGTTTAGCTAATATTAATGATCCTAAAATCTTGATTGTGAAATAATGGGTTGATAAAAACTATAAAAAATCACTTATATATCTATGAATGTTAAAAGTATCTTTAGAACAAGATATCCCCCAAAACCAAACTATATTTAAGCTAGAAAAGAATAAATATAAAAAGATATAAATTGTGGAAAATCTATACAATTTTAAGAAATAATTTATTTCAAAAGCTACTATTAGTATGGTGGAGTTTTGGGAATTAGGAATATTTTTACCGGTACAACATGTCACTTCCATGGAATTTGATAAGGTTGTAATATATGGGGAGATATATACAGAATTGAATGATAATGTTAGATAATAATCTAATAGTAAGAATAAATTAATCAGAACTACCTATAAAAAGTAGTCTTTATTGTTTGTAGGATATTTTATGATGGTGTGACTAACAAGGTCACTACGATTAGGATTATATTACCATGAATCTAGAAAAGTCTCACCAAATTGATGATGAAAATAAGACTAAAAAAAGAAACAAAACAGAAATGTTTCTTTCTATTGATGTTTCTATTAATATAAGAAAGATGATAAAATCATGGATTATTGGAAGTGGATTCTCATCACATAATACTAGATACATGATGAAATTATAGAATATTGGAGAACATAATTTTAGTGATATCACCTTTATAAATGATCATTCCTTGAAGATTAATGTAATGAGTTTTATTGAAATTGAACATCAAAAGTTGAAATATGAAGATGTATTTATTTTTGATGTGGCTAAACACAAACTATTGAGTGTGATTCACCTATTTGATAAAGGGAATGATGATATTTTATATATAAACATATTCCTTATAATATTAATTAATTTTCAAAGGATTGGTACCAAGGTGAAAGAACCAATGGAGTTCTTTTTAAGATTTACGATTTAGAAATTTCTAATATCTCAGCGATAAAGAAGAAAATGATAATTAGAACAACATAATTTCTTATTATGGTCAAAAGTATTTTATAAAACATTCAAGAGAAATCCATGTAAGATATATTCACTAATTAAGTGGGGGAAAATATGTAGTTAGTGTAGCTTGTAAAAGGGGATGATGATATAAGGAGAACATAAATGAGTGTAAATAAAATAAACCAAGACACATGAATTAATTCACATAGATTTGTGTGGACTAATTATGTATCGATTCACTATAGGTGACTTATAATTTATCACTTTCATTGATGAATTTACAAGAATTAGGAATTAGTTATTTATGAATAATAATTCAAAAGTATATGATATTTTTAATATTTTCATAAGAGAATCTAAAATAGAGTTTATGATTCCTATAAAAAAATTGTGAATAGACAATTATAGGGAGTTTACTAGGAATTCAATTTAATATTATATTTCTAAACATATAATCAATAAATAATCTAATACACCTTAAACTCTATAGTATTATGGTGTTTCTAAAAAATTAATATAATAATCATGTAATGGGAAGAATAAAGATTTTTGAGTAAACTAGGTAAAAACAATTCTAGAGAGAAGTTGTGTATAAAACTATGGACATTTAGATATGATTTTTCTAGGGTATGACTAGAAAAAATACACCTTATGATATGTGGAGCATGACAGTTCTCTCTGTCCCGGTGGTGTTGGGACTGCCACTACGGCAGAGAGTCTTCTTCGGAGGCGGTTTGGCTGAGTTTTCCGGGGTCCCTCTACCTTGCCAAAACCCTTCGATTCTTAAAGTGCTGGGTGATTCCTTGGGGTCATTTCTTTGTTCGGATTCAGAGAAAATATGTCTTCATGTGATGACTTTCCCTCGTGTCTATGTGGAGATGGATTTGTTGGTGGAGAGGCCTTTGCGTGTTCTCATCAGATCAGATGACGACTTCAGTTGGTGGAAAAGAATTGTCTACAAAGAACCGGTGAGGTTATGTGGTTTTTTCGGGTTGCATGGGTGTATATTGGTTGTGTGTAGGTGCAGGTCAGTGATAGAGAGAGACTTGAGGGGACCTTCTACAGTTAGACTGGCCAGGGACCCGTCGTGCTCGAAGGAGTCGACTCTGTACGTTCGAGCAGTGGAGGAGGTTACCGTTGGAGGGGGATTTCAATTTTAAATTCTGGAGGTAGGCTCCATGCGCTAGACGTGACTTCGGTGGGGTGGATGGATGTGTTTCCCAAGGATCCTCTATTGGTCTCTGCGTGTTGGGGCGATTCAGTGTCGAACATGGACATTTATATGGAAATCCTGTGACCTTTGCAGATGGGTTCCTCCAGCGGTGCTCAGGCCATGGCACCAGTGGTCTCCCCGGTGAGGGGCTGCTCGATCTCTTGGGATCCATGTGGCCTAATATAGCCTTGTTCAGCAAATTCTCAGGGCGGTTTTTTCTTCCCAGCCTCCATTTTGTATTTCACATCCCGGAGTCTCTGAAGAGATCCTTGTATACTAATCTGGAATCATGGGTAAATGGTCAGGAGATGGGGGGAGCACTCTCAGCTGATACAGTGGGGAAACTCAAGGTGGCGCGTGACTCTGCTCATCGGATCCTCTTAGTCTCTCTTCTGCATGGTGATCCGGATGACTGTCTTTTTCTTTCGCCAGCTAAGTCTAGTGGCTTGTCTCTGTTAGTGGTTTCAGATGGTTCATGCAGGAGGACCATTCTTACACCGAAACAGGGCTTCTCCCCTGAATGGTCGTCAAGGCTGATCACTCGCTCTAAGTCGAAGGAGTCAGGTGCCATAACATTCATATCCATGCCTAATGGATCCAGTCAGAAAAACCAGAGGCTCTTGTGAGTACGATATCACTCCTCATATGGAATTCCAGGGGTCTTGGGGCATCTGCGAAGTGTACCTTCATGGAAAATGCGACCCTCAAACATTAGACTTCTCTCATGTCCATACTCGAGCCCAAGAAAAACCGAGATAATCTTCCCAAGAAGGTGTCTGAAATTGGTTATTTCAAGTTCTTTCATGGGAATCTACAGAACACTCATATATGGGTTTGCTGGAGGAACAATCTTGCTGTGGAGTTGGTTGGGATTTCATCGTAGTGCATGGAAATTAAAATTTATGGTAATGGTCTGGTGATTATTTTTAGTATTGTGTATGCGAGTAATAATGTGAATAAGAGAATGCTCTTATGGAAACACCTGGAGTCTACACGAACAAATGGCCTACCATGGTTCGTAGGGGATGATTTTAACGTGATAACGGACCTCTTAGAAAGGAAAGGCGGTTTGGAAACTATCTCGGAGGATATGTTGGATTTTCAGAACTTTATGACTACGATATGACTATTTGACCTGGGATTTGCGTGTCCTAAGTTCACCTGGTGCAACAATAGAAGGGGCAATAGCCGAGTTTAGAGTCGAATTGATCGGTGCCTCGTCAATTTCCAGGGGTTGGATTTATTCTTCAAGAAAATGATGACTCACATTCCTAGGGAACATTTGGACCATGCTACGCTACTATTAGACGTAAAACGGGAGGACAAGCGTAGGAAGACGTTCCAATATAAAATCAACTGGCACCAAGAGGAAAGTTTCAAGGCCATTCTTGAATGCTCGTTGGCTAGGGAAGGGGCAGGGAGGTCCTGGAATGGTCTGGAATGCCGGTTGAGTCACCTTAAGGATGATATACAAATCTAGACGGTGAATAAAAATGTGGAAACCTCTAGGGTGGAAAACTACAAGCTGATATTAATAGCTTGGAGGAGGGTCTTCTGGATGCATGGGTTGATAACAATTTTGTCCTGCTTTTTGATAAGCCTGCGCTTCTGGATGATAAGTTGTTAGAGGTTGAGAGGGATCTTAAACAATGGTATCAAGTTAAGTGGCTTAAGGAAGGAGATCAAAAAAGTTCTTTCTTCCATTAATGTTTGAAGGATAAGAGTTGCATGGAAATCAATCTAAATGTGGGGAATGGTGTCTTCACAACGGATGTGGTGGTGTCTAGATAGCTAGCATTGGACAATTTTAAAAGTCTATTGGAAGAGGAGGTTCCTGCGAGGAGCATGGGAAACCAGGGATCCTGCAACGAGGTGGACTTTATGGGTTTCTTATCACCGATGCTCAATGAGGAGGATAATATGAATCTGTGTGCATTACCTTCTGAGGAGGAGGTTAAGGAGACAATTTTTAGCATCCCTAGGTACAACGAGCTTGGTCCAGATGGATTCCCAGGGGATTTTTATGTTGCGTCTTAGGAGTTGGTTGGACCTCAGGTGGTGGAATCTGTTCAGGATTACTTCAATGGGGGTCCGTTAACTAGGCCCGTCTACGCTTCTCACATTGTGTTGATTCCAAAGGTCAAGGACCCAACCCTTATTGGAAAATATAGACCCATATGTCTCTACAATGTGTCTTATAAGATTTTGGATTCTTTGATTTCAACCAGGATGAGCAGATTTCTCTCACATCTGGTTTCAAAATAACAACATGGATTTATTAGAGGACGTAGTATACATGGCACAATTGGGATTGCATGTGAATTGGTGAATGATATCAACCGGATATCAGTGGGATCAAATGTTATTCTTAAGGTGGATATAGATAAATCGTATGATCGATTGGAGTGGAGCTTTCTTTTTCGGGCGATGAGGAGGTATGGGTTCCATGAGTGGTTTGGTCATATTTTCTTTAGATGTTTCTCATCTCCATGGATATCTGTCTCGATCATGGAGAAATTCTTTGGTTTATTTAAAATAGTTCAGGCGGTTCAACAGGGGGATCCTCTTTCCCCAAACCTATTTGTTTTTGCACAAGAACATTTTTCTCGCAATCTGTGTAAAGGCATGGAGGAGGGAAAGTTGACTACCTATCGCGGTAGAGGATTAATGGTAATAATCTCATAATTATTGTTCTTTGACGACATTTTAATCTTCACTAATGTGTGACGACGATCCTTGTTGAATCTTATGATGATATTGGGATCATATGGGCAGTTGAGCGTGCATGTCGTTAATGCATCGAAAAGCATTGCATATATCTCCAAAAAGTGTTTGTCAAGTATTTGTAAGAGTATTCTAGATATTCTGGGATGTCAGCAGAGATAGATGCTGATTATTCACTTGGGGGTGGCTCTTTCCTTTGGTCACGTCAGGAAACATCAGTTTGAGGACATCATTTCACGATTGTTAGGAAGGATTCAGAATTGGAAGAGCAAATTTATTTCCTTTGGTGGGAGAGTGGCATTGGAAAATAGTGTGTTGACATCGATCCCTATGCATGTCTTTTCGGTGCTCCATCCACCCAAAGGGGTTGTTAAGAGGATCAAGACCATTCTGATTTTTTTGTGGGATGCCAATAAATTGGGATGAGCTTATTGGGCCTCTTGGGATTTCATGTACAGAATGGTGGAAGAGGGGGGAGTGGGTTTACGTGATGTAAAAGAAGCCATGCAAAGCATGCAAGGAAGTCTAGCTTGGGAGATCATTGTGGGCGAGTCACTGTGGGTGGTGTTTTTTAGGGAGGGTATGGAGAGAAACAGGGGGCATCAGCTACTAGATCTCAGTTCACACATCTCGCTCAGAGCATGGTGTCACATATTGAGTATAAGGCCCCGGCCTTAAACCTTACTTAATATTTAATTAAATGAATAATTCACATTGGGGATCTTTTCAGGTTTATAGTTTTAGATAATTAGGTCATAGATATTACATCTCAAAAGATTACATAGTAGACACTTCTACTAAGTTTCCATAAAATAAAAAAAACACTTAAAAAGAAACATGTCTAGTTCCATGTTTTAGATAGCATGTCTTTCCTTGATCCCATCCCTGACCCTATTAATATTTAAGTCCTGTGGAAAAAATTTCAAAAACTTGGGATGAGGATAAAAATCACAGTAAAGGATACACAAAGAAGGGAAACTGTTAGTTTTTCAAAACAACAAGTAAACCATGAATACTTTACCAAAGTAATACTTTTCACCTTTATGAAGCAGAAAAAACTCTTCACTGAATAAAAGACCATTACTTACCCTTTTGTAACCAAAATATTACCATAAAACCCATATAAAGAACACATAACATATAAAGGTAACTTGGGACATAAAAATACTTAAATGGAATAACCATACGGTTGACTTCCACACATACTTAATGGAATAACCATACAGCCGACTTCCATACCCAATGCATTGGAGGTTAAAACGTAACCACCCGTCCTGGTATTCACGGCACCACCCATCATATGGTTTATCACGTAACCACCCGTAAAGTGTCCAAGTACCATCATTACACATAAAATATTTAAAATATAAACATTTCAATAACAACATTTCATTTTCAATCACAATAATTAATTCTAAGATATTGAATTAAGCAATCCATTTTCAAAAACCATTTAAAAGAGGTTGTTGAATCAAAGTGTCCCATACCACTTTGAAGCTTTTAATGAAATTATAATTTTAAAAAATTAATGTCCATATAAATAAATACTGAAAACCATTTTGAAAACATGGAGATTAAAGATAAATATTTAGAATAATAAATCTTTAAAACATTTAAAATGATATTTTTGTTAAAGAGTTTTTAACAAAATGAGAGATTATTGAATACAAATAATTGTGGAATAACATTTAATCCGAACATTATAATATCATGAGAATAAAGGGATTCATGATATAATATGTTAAAGGACAGTATACACACCATATAAGATTTAATTGGTGCATAACAACAATGAAGTCTCAATGGATATGTAAATTGAGATGAAATCCATTATAAAGATGGTATCCTTAAATTAAGGATAAATCTACCACATAATTTTGTGTGAGAAATATAAATACACCCAATATAAGTGGATATTAAGTTTTAAACAATCATAGGTCATTCAAACATATTCATAGGATGACATGTTTAATAAGTACATGTTGAACCCAAAGAAATCAAAATTGGGTTAATACGTTCCCTCGTAAAAATTCGACAGCCTAACGGCGTCACATCAAAATTCAGAAAAATTAGTCGATGAGAGAGTGAATGGTATCTCATAACTTGGACATAAACATTACATCAATATGGATATATAAGAACATATCCCAACATAATAATATGTAAATGAAAAGACGTAATAAAAGAAGTCTTTTAAAAAGAGGAGGGTGAAAGGTTCCCTTACCGACTTGGGTAACTTCCAAAACGTACTCCCCATGGAAGAAGGGTCATAAAATGAAGATGTAAATACCCATAAATGCAATTATACTACACAAAGTGTATAATAATTGGCATTACATACACCAATCAATGGAAATAGTGGAAAACGTAGCATAAATGTCATGAGAATAAAAGTGAGATGAGAAATCCCTTACGAAAACTCGGCAGCCTAACGACGCCACTTAAAACTTACAAAAATGGTTTGATGAGATCAAATAGAATCTATCATCATATGAACATAAAAATTAAATTAATAGGAATATAAAAGAACATCCCCTAACATAATAAAAATGAGCTTAAAGGAAAAGACATAAAAGAGAGTGCTTAAAAAGAAAGAGAGGGGTATGATCCCTTACCTCAAGTCCGACTTGCCTTGTTTGTTTATTTATATTCCTGAATAATAAACTTTTGTCAATTTATAATTTATTAAGGACCTATTTTAAAGATTATTATTCAGTTCATATCACATATTATAATTTTATAATAATTGGTTAATAATGTGAGTTTATATCATACGTTTTTGTCGATGTTGGGTACATGAGTCAAAAATGAACTTGTTTGAAAATGATTGTCCATGTAGTTATAAGTAAATCATGTCCAGAATAGTAGTAATGATTTAAATATCATATATATCCAGTAAATTTTTATTTTATACTACTCCATAACATTTTGAGATAAAAATAAATGAAATTCACCGTTCATGGAGACGGTAGGCCGTACGTACGCATGAACACTACTTTCATTTCTTTGTCATATTAATGGAATTAAAAATAATTGAGATATATATATATTATAATTCCAGTATAATATATATGTTATATAGGTCACATATGTTCATTAATTTCATTCTTTATTCATTCCATGTATTGCATGAACGAGTCACATCACTTGAGGGGGCGGTAGTCCACACTTCCTCGTATGAAATTATCGGATTTACATAACATGAAAAGCATAAAGGCATGTTTTAAATATAAAATTAAGAATCATATAGAAAACATAAATACCATATATATCATATATAAAATATATTGACATCATAATGGCTACCATGAAAGGTGTTAAGAGAAGATTGAACAATCATTGTTTCGTGAGGCAGAAATTCGCCATCCACAGAAACAGTATGTTCTTTAACTATTAGATGAAGGTGTGTGTAAGTGTATCTCTAATACTTCACAAAACAACATCCTAGTATATTTAAGATACTGGTGTTGTTACAAAATAAAGGAATAAAAAGATTTTATAGGATTGGAGTAGCAAAATAAAATATAAGAACACAAGAGATGACACTACCTTTAAATCGGGTAACTCTCTTTGATTTGAGCTCAAAGGATTCCTTGGAAAGGATTCTGCCCAAAGTGAGGCTTCAATGATGAATAGAGGGATGTGGAGAGATGAAATGGGCAGGGTTTGGCTGAGTCAAAGGCTTGAGAGGTGTGGGTAAGGTGGTAGATGTGGGGGCCTTTTATAAGAGGAGAGGAGGGACACTCTTGAAAAGTTATAAAATATTACTTTATTACATAATGCTTTTAGGATTTTAAAGGTCCCAAAAGGATATATTTCGAGTATAATGTGATAGGGTTTCGAAATAAACCCATCCAATAGGTTTGTGACAAGTGTAAGACTCAGATTTCACCCTATCTTCTCATTTTATTTAAATTGTTCATTTATGAGGTAATCACTGCATCATCACGGTGTCATAAATAAATTAATTTATTTAATATCTAAAAATTATAAAAAAATATCATGATGTAGGAAATATTTTTATCTTTTTAATTAATATTTATAGTCAAAAATATAACTTGTATAACCCCATATAAAAATTCTTTTAGTAAAACAACACATGTTTGTGACATTTTAATTTTAACTTTAAATAAAAATGAATTAATGTCATTTTCCAACCAAAGTGGCTCCATGGGGTCCCCACGTTGACCCATGGATTGTCTTGGTCGTCCATGACTCATCTAATGAAGGTAGGACATGTGTCTAGGTCATTTAATATTATTAAAACATTATTTTTACCTTAAACTACACTAATTACCTCTAATCACGATTAAAAAACTTAAAAGTTACTATTCACCCAAAAATTATTTTAATCCCATTGAACCACATTTTAATTCTTAATGAAAAACATGTATGTAGTATTTTTTGAAATTCAAATCACAGAAGTGGTAAAGTTTCATTTAAACGAAAAATTAGTTTCTTTAACTACAACTTAGTGGTTTCACTATTCATCAAAAATTGAAGTTTTTCAGAAAATTACCAAAAACTCACCCTAAGATATATTTGATATTATGAATTCAAAAATGATATCCATTTTACAAAATTCTAAACATATAAGTTGCATTAATTAATTTAAGAATCATTTCCCGCTGTCAAAACAAATAACATGTTTTTAAGAAACAATATCTATTAAAAGATTGATGCTAGTTTAAGTCCAATTTCAAAATGAAATTAATTACAATGACCACTATTAGATTAAATGGTAAAAATATATTCTAATTTCTCTTTAAAACCAATTCAAAAGATAATATAATCATATAAATAAATTAGATTAAAAAGAGGTTTTGAATTAAAATACAACATTTTTCACTATTTATTAAAAAATGAACTTTATCGGAAAAATACCAAAAATTTACACAAAGTAAATTTTGATGTCCCGATTCTAAAAAAGAATTTTATTTTGTCAAATATAACACATAAAATTTTCAAAAATTGAATTTAAAATAGGTTCGCCATCAAAAGGCGGTTAATCGACCTTTTAAAGAATATTAGAATGTTTACGCTTAAAATTGGATTCATTCGCATTTTTAATCCTCTAACATTTATTGTAAAAAGTAAAAATATTTAAAAAAAATATATAATAATTTATTTGTTAGTTCCATTATTTCCCACCATTAAAATGGCTAGGCATTAACTACCATTTAAAATAATATTATTTTATTATTAGAGTGCAACGTAAGATTTCAAAGGAACTCGTTGTCGCGTATTGGGTACGCTATGAAGAATAGCATTCCCTTTAAAGTAATATTAACTTTTTTTCCACAAATAGGGATAAATATAAAAATGTCATATTATTTATTTAACTAGGGTGTTACATCCTTCCCCCCTTTTGAGAATTGCGTCCTCACAATTTTAAAATTGGGCTCGGAAACATCATTGAAAGTCCCACATCGGAACAAGAGTCGGTAAAACAATCACTTTAAAAGAAATAAAGAGAAGTACAGAGGTCACCCAAGTTAACCCATACTAGGATTCCATGTAGAAAAACATAGATATGGAAGAAAAAGCAACGGGTCATGTTCTGAGGGGGAGTGATAGAAAACATGTTTAGGAGAAATTTAACCACAAGAAAATCACAAACTTTTGGTGGGTTAAACGGTATTCGATTCCCCAGTAGGAAAAGTTAACGGAAAACATTTTTTTAAGTTACTTTTCATTGAGGAATTTATTTTTGATCTTAAGGAAACATACTTACTTGTCATGTTGACTTTCAACTTTTACTAGATTTCTTACAGAAACTCATACTTTCCCCAAATGATGAGTATTTAGGATGACTTGTTCACATTAAGAGTACTATAATCAACTTCTAGAGAATCAACTAATCCACAAAAGAGAACTATATACTTCCCATGTCTTTAGACTTTAACCAAAACCAAAACCAAAAAGGTTAGTACAAGATCAGATAATCCAGAAAAGGATAACGCTTTATAAAAAAGATAATCTATTATTAATCTCCAAAATTTGTCCAACAAAACCCAAAGTTCAACCAAGACCACAAGTAAACCAAACTAATATTGAAACCCAAATATTTGAAGGATTTAATCACACAGTCTTCCAAGTTAAATCATATCATTTATCTCCAAACAACATCAGTTTCTCTTAAAGTCTCGCATTGAAAAGTAATTAACCTAATCACATATCCTCCATGATAGGTTAATAATTTCCATAGATAACCCAAAATAAACGTACTATTGATTCATAAAATCATATAACTAAAAATAATTAGTCAAACTAACCAGGGACTTCACGTAGTCTAGTGGTAGATGATAAATACCAGTCGCACTTTGGTTGTGGGTTCGATTCCCGCAGCTTTGTCTAACGCGACGGGTTGTCACACGGTCAGTGTGTTGTCCTTTTTACAAAACTATATAATTCTTAAAACATTCACCAAAATGAGATAAAATATTCAAAAATAAAAATAACATAATTTAACCTCAAGTTTATCTCATGCCTTTAATTTTCCATCATAACATATAATAACCCATATTACCTCAAAAGTAAGGATCATAGAAACTCTAATGGTTACCTTTATAATTATTACCTGAACTTCCACATCGATTGGTCATCTCGTACATGATGCATTACAGAACTTACAAAGGATCAAGTGGTTGATCATGACTCCTTGATAGTTGGTTTAGAACAACCATGAGTTTCCTCATTGAATCCCCCATTTCATCCAGTCTCTTAATCAGAGAACCACCACGGTTTCCCTCAAACCTATTGTCACATTGGTGCCTGCTAGATCCAGCCATTTACTAAAACCAAAAAGGCCAGTGTGAGTATATCAACAAAACCATTATGTACTAATGAGGAAGATAAAAACTAAGATATAATTACTCATTCACTTTATCTAAAACTAGGACTCTTTCTGAAATCCTAACCATTATTGTAATGTCACTTATGCTTAGAGAATACCCTAACCTCTAAAGTTATCTAAACCAACCTCTAATACCAACTATAAGGCCCCGACCTTAAACCTTACTTAATATTGAATTAAATGAATAATTCACATTGATGATCTTTTCAGGTTTAGAGTTTTATAGAATTAGGTTATAGATATTACATCTCAAAATATTACATAGTAGACAATTATACTAAGTTTCCATAAAATAAAATAAACACTTAAAAAGAAACATGTCTAGTTCCATGTTTTAGATAACATGTCTTTCCTTGATCCCATCCCTCACCTTATTCATCTTTAAGTCCTGTGGAAAAAATTTCAAAAACTTGGGATGAGCATAAAAAGCCCAGTAAAGGATACACAAAGAAGGGAAAATATTAGTTTTTCAAAACAACAAGTAAACCATGAATACTTTACCAAAGTATTAATTTTCACCTTTATGAAGCAGAAAACACTCTTCACTGAATAAAAGATCATTACTTACCCTTTTGTAACCAAAATATTACCATAAAACCCATATAAATAACACATAACATATAAGTGTAACTTGGGACATAAACATACTTAAATGGAATAACCATACGGTTGACTTCCATACATACTTACTGGAATAACCATACGGCTGACTTCCATACCAAATGCATTGGAGGTTATAACGTAACCACCCGTCCTAGTATTCACGGCACCACCCGTCATACGGTTTATCACATAAACACCTGTAAAATTTCCAAGTACCATCATTACACATAAAATATTGAAAATATAAACATTTCAATAAAAACATTTCATTTGCAATCAAAATAAGTAATTCCAATATATTGAATTAATCAACCCATTTTCAAAAACCATTTAAAAGATATTTTTGAATCAAAGTGTCCCATACCACATTGAAGCTTTTAATGGAATTATATTTTTAAAACATTAATGTCCATATAAATAAATACTGAAAACCAATTTGAAAACATGGACATTAAAGATATAGATTTAGAATAATAAATCTTTAAAACATTTAAAATTATATTTTTGTTAAAGAGTTTTTAACAAAATGAGAGACTCTTGAATACAAATAATTGCGGAATAACATTTAATCCGAACTTTATAATATCATGAGAATAAATTTATTCATGATATAATATGTCAAAGGACAGTATACACACCATATAAGAGTGAATTTGTTCATAACAACAATGAATTCTCAATGGATATGTAAATTGAGATGAAATCCATTATAAAGATGGTATCCTTAAATTAAGGATAAATCTACCACATAATTATGTGTGAGAAATATAAATACACCCAATATAATTGGATATTAAGTGTGAAAAAATCATAGGTCATTCACACATATTCATAGGATGACATGTTCAAGAAGTACATGTTGAACCCAAAGAAATCGAAATTGGGTTAATACGTTCCCTTGTAAAAATTCGACAGCTTAACGACGTCACTTCAAAATTCAAAAAAATTAGTCAATGAGAGAGTGAATGGAATATAATAACTTGGACATAAAATTTACATCAATATGGATGTAGAAGAACATATCCCAACATAATAAGATGTAAATTAAAAGACATTACAAAATAAGCCTTTTAAAAAGAGGAGGGTGAAAGGTTCCCTTACCGACTTGGGTAACTTCTGAAATGTACTCCCAATGGAAGAAGGGTCATATAATGAAGATGTAAATACCCATAAATGAAATTATACTACACAAAGTGTATAATAATGGGCAGTACATACACCACTCAAATGAAATAGTGGGAAACATAGCATAAATGTCACGGGAATAAAAGTGAGATGAAAAATCCCTTACGAAAACTCAGAAGCCTAACGACGCCACTTAAAACTTGAAAAAAATGGTTTGATGAGATCAAATAGAATATCTCATCATATGACCATAAAAATTAAATTATGGGGAATATAAAATAACATCCCCTAACATAAGAAAGATGAGTTTAAAGTAAAAGACATAAAATAGAGTGCTTAAAAAGAAAGAGAGGGGTATGATCCCTTACCTCAAGTCCGACTTGTCTTGTTTGTTTCTTTATATTCCTGAATAATAAACTTTGGTCAATTTATAATTTCTTAAGGAAATATTTTAATGATTATTATTCAGTTCATATCACATATTATAATGTTATAATAATTGGTTAATAATGTTAGTTCATATCATCCGTTTTTGTCGATGTTTGGTACATGAGTCAAAAATGAACTTGTTTGAATATGATTGTCCATGTAGTTATAAGTAAATCATCTCCATAATAGTATTAATGGTTTAAATATCATATATATCCAGTAAAGTTTCATTTTATACTACTAAATAACATTTGGAGACAAAAATAAATGAAATGCACCGTTCATGGAGATGGTAGGCCGTACGTACGCATGAACGCTACTTTCATTTCTTTGTCATATTAATGGAATTAAATATAATTGAAAGAGAGATATATATATTATAATTACAGTATAATATATATGTTATATAGGTCACATATGTTCATTAATTTCATTCTTTATACATTCCATGTATTGCATGAACGAGTCACATCACTTGAGGGGGCAGTAGTCCACACTTCCTCGTATGAAATTATCGCATTTGCACAACATGAAAAGCATAAAGGCCTGTTTTAAATATAAAATTCAGAAGCATATAGAAAACATAAATAACATATATATCATATATAAAATATATTGTCATCATAATGGCCACTATGAAAGGTGTTAAGATAAGATTGAACAATCATCATTTCGTGAGGCAGAAATTCGCCATCCACAGAAACAGTATGTTCTTTAACCATTAGACGAAGGTGTGTGTAAGTGTTGCTCGAATCCTTCACATAAAAACATACTAGTATATTTAATATACTGTTTTTGTTACAAAATAAAGGAATAAAAAGAGTTTAGAGGGTTGGAGAAGAAAAATAAAACATAAGAACACAAGAGAGGACACTACCTTTAAATTGGGCAACTCTCTTTGATTTGAGCTCAAAGGCTTCCTTGGAAAGGATTCTGCCCAAAGTGAGGCTTCAATGATGAATAGAGGGATGTGGAGAGATGAAATGGGTAGGGTTTGGACGAGACAAAGTCTTGAGAGGTGTGGGTAAGGTGGTAGAGGTGGGGGACTTTTATAAGAGGAGAGGAGGGGCACTCTTGGAAAGTTATAAAATATTACTTTATTATATAATGCTTTTCGGATTTTAAAGGTAACAAAAGGATATATTTAGAGGATAAGGTGATAAGGATTCGAAATCCACCCATCACATTGGTTTGTGACAAGTTTAAGACTTATATTTCACCATATCTTCTCATTTTATTTAAATCGTTCATTTATGAGGTAATCACTGCATCATCACGGTGTCATAAATAAATTAATTTATTTAATATATAAAAATTATAAAAACAATAATGATGTAGGAAATATTTTTATATTTTTAATGAATATTTATAGTCAAAAATAGGACTTGTATAACCCCATCTAAAAATTCTTTTTGTAAAACAACACATGTTTGTGACATTTTAATTTTAACTTTAAATAAAAAGGTATTAATGTCATTTTCCAACCAAAGTGGCTCCATGGGGTCCCCAAGTTGACCCATGGATTGTCTTAGTCGGACATGAATCATCCAATGAGGATAGGACATGTGTCTAGGTCATTTCATATTATTAAAACATTATTTTTACCTTAAACTACATTAATTACCTCTAATCGCCATTAATAAACTTAAGAGTTACTATTCACCAAAAAATTATTTTAATCCCATTGAACCACATTTTACTTCTTAATGACAACCATGCATGTCGGATTTTTTGAAATTCAAATCAAAGAAGTGGTAAAGTTTCATTTAAACAAAAAATCAGTTTCTTTAACTACAACTTAGTGGTTTCACTATTCATCAAAAATTGAAGTTTTTCAGAAAATTACCAAAAATTCACCCTAAGCTATATTTGATATTCCTAATTCAAAAATGATGTCCATTTTACAAAATTCTAAACATATAAGTTTCATTAATTAATTTAATAATCACTTCCCGCTGTCAAAAGAAATAGCATGTTTTTAAGAAACAATATCTATTAAATTATTGACGCTAATTTAAGTCCAATTTCAAAGTGAAATTAATTACAATGACCACTATTGGATTAAATGGTAAAAATATATTCTAATTTAACTTTCAAACCAATTCAAAAGATAATCTAATCATATAAATAAATTAGATTAAAAAGAGGTTTTGAATTAAAATACAACATTTTTCACTATTCATTAAAAAATGAAATTTATCTGAAAAATACCAAAAATTTACACAAAGTAAATTTCGATGTCCCGATTCTAAAGAAGAATTTTATTTTTTCAAATATAACACATAAATTTGTCAAAAAGTGGATTTAAAATAGGTTCACCATCAAAAGGCGGTTAACCGACCTTTTAAAGAATATTAGAATGTTTACGCTTAAAATTAGATTCATTCACATTTTTAATCCTCTAACATTTATTGTAAAAAGTAAAAATATTTGAAAAATATATATAATCATTTTGTTGTTAGTTCCATTCTTTCCCTCCATTACAATGTCTAGGCGTTAACTACCATTTAAAATAATATTATTTTATTATTAGAGTGCAACGTAAGATTTCAAAGGAAATCGTTGTCGCGTATTGGTTACGCCATCAAGCATAGAGTTCCCTTTAAAGTAATATTAATATTTTTTCCACAAATAGGGATAAATATAAAAATGTTATATTCTTTATTTAACTGGGGTGTTACATTGAGGATCTCTAGGATTCATTTAGGTGGATTGTGGGGAAGGGGGATTTATGTTTCTGGAAGGTCAATTGGGTGGGGGAGAAACTGGAGTTTCCTGGCTGCCCCCACTAGGACATTTCGTATAGGGAGGCCTGCCTTCAACCCGATCTGTTGTCATACTTTCTCAACACTGAACAGTGGAGGGTGTGAGAAGATATCAACTTGAATGAGGACCTAGATAAATGTTGCTACATGGGGTCATCTTCGGGAAGGTTCTGCACTAAGGACTATATGAGAAGGATGATCCCGAATGGTCTACCGGAGACGTGAGCTAGTAAGGTGTGGTTCAAGGAGATCCCAAAAAAGATGAATTTTCTTATTTGTTGGGTTAGAAACAAGGCGCTTCCTATGGATGAGAATGTATAATGGAGTGGAATTTCATTTTCATATCCGTGATTTTGCTGTGAGCAACTGAAAGCTGAAACAATTGTTCATATTTTCTTTAGGAGTAGCTGGGCGCATCACCTGTGGTCTCTCTTCTCTCCACAACCTTGACTTGAGGAGGATAAAATGACTATGAATGGGGTCATTGATACATGGTTTCTTAGATTCGAAGGTTGGGCTAGAGGCTGTAAGGTCTGGGCGGTCATTCTTGCTTCGGTCTGTTGGGTCATCTGGGAAGCCCATAATCAGGCCAGAGGAGGTATCAGGGGGTCAACCTTGCTCTTGAAGGTCCAGTTGAAGTCTCTGATACATGAGCTAGTTTCTTTGTTCTTGGGGAACCAGTTAATGGATCCTCTGTGTGGTATTATGCACTGCCCAGGTATCCTTAGGAAGAATAATGGTATGTGGATTAGGTGGATACCTCTTTTGCAAGGATGGAAGTTGAATGTGGATGGGTCATGTATGGGGGGATTAATGAGAGGAGGAGGGGTGCTTTAGGATCATAGGGGTTTGGTCCTCTTTGGGTTTATCACATTCTATGGTATGGGGTCTTCTATGGGGGCAGAGGTGTATGCTCTTGTCACTAGCATGGAGGATTGTAGGGCGCATGAGATCTAGGTTGAGGAGATTGAGTCAGATTCGGAAATTCTGGTGTCTTCTATCCAGAAATAGTAGGAACCTCCTTAGAACTAGATTTATCTGCTTTGGAGGTGCATCACAGAGTTCAATCTTAGACAGAATCTCCCTCATATTAGGAGGTAAGGTAATTTTTTAGCTGACTCACTTTCTTGGATTGGGAAATCTATCGATACTCTTTTAATTTATGATAGATTAGGTTCCCTTTCTTTAGAGTGTAGGAAGGTTATCCAAGGGGATGCACTGGGTCTCTACCACTTCCATCCTCCTTTAGAAGGTTTTTTCAAAGTACTCCAGGACAAACTTTAATTAAAAGTTAAGTTATGTTTACTGAGAAGGATATAAAGGTATAGTTTAGGGACACTAATCCAATGGATAATGATTTATATTCTGGGAAAAAATATTTATAATATAGTTGAATGTTTCAATGTTAGGTTTTTATAAAAAAATATAACATGGTTGTTATAGTTGATTCTATACTTAAAGGATCTAATGAGAAAAAAGATAAGAATTATGCGAATTTCCTTGAGGAATAGTATGGGATTGAATTACTTGTTATTAATATTGTCTCAGATTAGAACAGTGATGAAGAGAAGGCTATTGAATACTAAAAGTATCTGAATACGAAGAAACATGAGGAATCAAATAATATAATTGGATATTACAGTGATCTATTTATGACCGGGTTAAGATTGGGTATTGATAAAAAAACATCTCTTATCACATAGATTGATCTAAATTTAATGGATGAAGCGATCAAGTACAAATAATTGACTGGATCATTGAACGTGGAACTAGACTAAAATAAGAATAATATCACATGGGATATTATCCATATACCGAATGATAAAAATGTGATTGGAAACAAGTTGTTATTCATAAATAATATGACTAATAATGGGGATTTCACAAAGAAAGAGTCCTAACTTGTTTTCAAGGGTTATACACAAGTTGAAGGTGTAGTTTTTAAAGATACATTTAGTCTTGTTGCAAGATTGAAATCCATAACGATGTTTCGAATGATTGTAGATCATAAATAGTATAAAATTTATCAAATAGATGTCAAATTTATTTTTCTTAATGGTGATATGGAAGAAAAGGTCTACATTTAGAATCCTGGAGGATTTATGGTTGATAATGATGTATCTATAGTGTGGAAATTAAAGAATAAATTATATGGATTAAAGAAGGATCCTAGATCCAAGAACTCAAATATAGTAAGCTACACAAGGTTATTGAAATTCATCAATGGAAAAGTAGAAAAGAAAAAATTTACCTAAAGAAGATGAATGAAAGTTCTATAATTGTGATTTTATATGTTGATGAAATTATATTTTTTTGGGATTAAGAGATTTATTGTGATGATTTTTTGAGGAAAAAGAAGAAACATTTTGAGATTTCCATTCATGAAGAGTTAAGATATTTTCTGGTATTACGATTCTTCAAAAGAAAAAGTATATTTTTACATTCAATGAAAAGTATCAATGATAATTTTTAAACATGTTTAAATTTAAGACAGAAAAACAATTTTCAAACCTATAAAATTTGTCTTGAATATTGGATATAATGTAGATGATGAATGTGTAAACCTAAATTAGTTTAAAGGATTGGTTGATATCTAACTATTCCACACTGAATCCAGACTAGATATAGTATATGATGTTAGTTTGTCTGCAATTTATAGATGTAGTCCTAAATAATCTTGTTTTATGGATTCAAATAGGTTATATAATACATCCAAGGAACCTTGATTCATGGGAGGTTATAAAATAGATTAAAACAATTGATGGTATCTAGTTTTATGGATGCATATTAGGTTATAGATTATCAAGATAGAAGATAAAAATTAGGTGAAATATTCCTTTTAGAAGAAAATATTATAAGTTAGAACTATAATAAGAAGTAAATATTACATTAATCAGCAGATATGATAAATATATGGATAACACCAGTACTTATAAAGATATGAGATGGATGAAAGTGAATCTTAAATAATTTGTGGTGAATATTGAAAGACCTCTCATAATTACGTGTGATAATAAAATTGAAAAATAATTTTACAAAAACCATATGAAACACTCATGATATATTCTCATTGATATCAAGTTTCATGTTATCAATGCAAAGGTTTCAAATAGTGATAAAAATCTGAATATCATTCCGACCCGAGATACATTTTCTGTCATATTCACTAAGTAATTTCTAGAAATTAGATTTGGGACCTTGAGGATGAAGATGGATGGTAATCCCTTCAATATCCCTTGATAAAAATTGAGAAACACACACATATCTTTGGGTTTTTCATTCAAAGGGGGAGAAATCCTATAAAACTATTTGTCAGTATATTATAGATCCAAGAGCAGTTATTATTGTAAAGAGGGAGAAAATAATAATAAGAGATGAATTTATAGATATGGGGAATTCAAATTACTTTTTAAGAAGATTCTATTCAATGAGAGACGAGATTTTCGAAATAAACTTCTCCATCATGTGGTGTGGTGTCAATATTTCACACACTTGATAAAGGTAATGATTTAATTATCCATGTATGAGTTGTTCTGTTTCAGAATGAATTGATTGTGGTTGAAAAAAGTACAAAATAAAGATTAATGTACCTAATTAAATTTTTTATGGTTTTATTTTTTGTCATCTATTCATGTGTGAATCAATGAAATTTAATTTTGAATGACTATGAGTTAATTATATTTGTTAGAGAGGGTTATGAGATGATTTTATTTGATTCAAAATAATTCCATAAATGATAGGTTTTAGTTAATCTGGAATTTCCTATACCATACTGGTATTTTAAGTATGATCCTATGATTTTATAAGGCTTGATTTGAGCTATATAATTTTCAAGAGAAATAGATTAGTTATTTTCATAAAATTTATTTCTATAATATTCATTTTGACTTTGGAGTAAAAAATTATTAAACGCATGTAATTTCTATAAGAGTCATCTACCCACTTCATAAGAGTCATGGGAGACTCCTTATACGTTATTTTAATTCTGTAGGAATGATCTTGAATTTCTAAAAGTGTTACATTATGACATCATAATAATCATTGGGGAATCTATAAGAGTCATTACTAATTTTTTTTATCACCAAAATCATTAGAAGAGTCATTTCAAACATTGTAAGAATAATTTAGAAAGAGTCATTTTTTTTCTTACAACCTATCATGGTTGATGGAAATATAAAAAATAAAACAAATAATTGAGATTTCTATATGAGTCATTCTACTATTATGAAAATGAGAATGAAGTGATATTCTATAAGGATTATTTACATTGAAAATTTTGAGATTTTGATAAACAATTAAATAAGATGATTTTGAGCCTCACATCATACCATTAAAATCAATAGGTTGTTGGCCAAATCAAGGATCCAAGATGAGAATCATGGGATTTTGAATAAAATTTTAATGAGGATATCTTTTGGATAAATTAATGGTATGTCAAATATAAATATTTAAAAGGATTATTCACTATCAAAACTACAATTTTTTAAGATATTCACTAGAAAATAACGTCCAATTGAGAATCCATTGGATTTTCAACATTTAATTATGAAAATTCTTGTTCAAATTATTATATGAATATAAAAACAAAAGAAATGATTATATTGACCATTATTAAGAGTTCAAGAGTATTATAGTACAACAATTTTATAATTTAGAATACAAGTTCTAAATCTTTGTTGAGTTAAAATGACACTACATCAAGGAAATAGAAAGAAGAGAATACCAAAAGTGACTTCTACTAAATTAATTATCTCTATCAAGGAAAGATGATTCTCTTACTGATCATATGGGGGATTGTTTATGATGTTGAACAAGATCATGGTGGGGGTTTGTTCTCTCATACACACTTTGATCAATTTAAATGTTTTAGGAGGAATGCCAATGTGCATGAATTATTTTTTGATACAACATTGGACATATATAATCTGAATTCAAATATGAATATACTTTCATTGATGTTTAGATATCCTAAATGTTTTTAAAGATATTGTTAAAAAATAAGATTATATGGACTTCTAGATGACTAATGGTACAAATATAAACAACACACGTTGTAATTGGGAAGCGGATGACACATATCCTATAAGGTGGATAATACCTTCTTAACCATTAGGGTTTTATTATTATCAAGTTTAATCACTAAAAACATGAAATAATGATAAATATTGGTCTCAATAGAACCTAAAAATAATAAGGGGTATCACTCCTCATTAGAGCCGAACCTCATAAAAAATCCTTTATGTAACTTTTATTACTTATGTAAACCATATGTGAAAGTGTTTAAAGAATATTAGATCTTATAAATATAAATTCATAGAGGTTTATTTTTAAAATTAATAATAAAAAAATAATTACCAGTTATTCTACCCCCTCTAAATGGTATACCGATTAACCTGGGAAATTTAAAAACCAAAAATGAAACCACCATTGAAATGAAAATACATTAAAATATTTTAATGTGGTTTTCCATATTTATGAAAAGAAAACAATTTAATTATCATTATTTATATGACTTTATCAAAACCCTTTTATATTTCCCATGATGTAATATCATTTTAGGGAAAAAATTAACATTCAAAGCATAAAATGTATATTTTGAAATCTTGAATAAAAAACATAAGTTACCCTCTCATTTTAAATCATTAATTAAAATCCACTTTTTTAAACTGGTAGAATAATAATCGAAACAATAAAAGAATGAAGAAAATAATTCAAGATAGGACCATAACATCAAAGAAACATAGCATTGATAAAAACATTAATGTAATTGTTCCATGAAAACAATTTGAGAAAAGGGGGTATATAAAATGTTTGAAGTGGGAATCCCCAAGATAACATAATAAACAAATAAAATAAGAGACATGGATAACCAAATAGGACCTAATGTGAGACGATCCTATAAATACTCATGATAAACCAACAAATGACTTATTTTTTGCTCTTATAATAAATAAACTCATGACCTACTTTCAACCAGTCTCATCCAGGGTACTCCCTTAGCCAGGGAATTTTATACACCAATGGAAACTGGATATTATAGTAATATAAAGTAGTATAAAATGAATCTAGGCTTATCACTGTTCAAATTAAGGTTTCAACGGAATAAAACTAGTGTATTTGAGTAAAAACTAAAAGTCATATGATCATCACATTTATCAATAACAAATTAGAAAAATGATATCTCACATCACCCCCAACACACTCGTAATAAAAAATCCTTAAAACTTATACATGTATCATGTGATAATTCAATCCAACTATCATAGGGAAAGATTTATACAAATCATAACACAATGGGGATGAAAAAACAGGTGTCGTAATCATAACAAAAAACATTATTTAATAAAGTGAAAATTGGAAATTTAGAGTAAACATGGTAAACAAACCAAGATATAAAACAACATCAATGAAAAGTAGTTAACTGAAAACATATTGAAATAATTTTTGAAAAGAAAATTCCCTTCAATCATCATAAAACAATGAAAATAATAATTTCTTGCGTAGATATTTTAGGAGAAAACCAACACACTCTTTTAATGGAATGCAAAAATATTAAAAAAAATCAAGTTCACTAATCTTAAAAATAGACAAAAAGTCCAAGCACATTATTTCATGAAATTTATTTGAAAAGGGTATCTTAAGAATATTAAAATACTCTTAGCATGCATAATTTTTTTAGATATTATAAACTTGAACCCTATTGGAAACCCTTTCTTCCACGTGTATTAGAAATTTAAAATATTTTATAAACCCCTCGAGGGTATAATATAAATGTATAACTTGATAGGGAAAGAATTTATGAAAATCCATGAATCTAATGAAATATCAAATAAATGTAATTACATAAAACTCACCTCAAATAAGTTGAAGTAACTCACTATCAATGTTGGATGAAATACATTGAATAAAAAGGCCCCTTATAAGCCCTATACAACCAATTCTCTAGGATTTCACTATCCATAACCCTAGGTTTGATTACCAAGTACATTGGGGTTGATAGGAACAAAAGGAACTAAGAATAAATGGAATAAGGAAGAAGATGAGGATAATAATGAAGAGTTAACAACCAAATATGCTTGAAATATATGATGAATGGGGCTTAGTATTTTTATGAATAAGATTATAACTCCTAAGGCTCCCATTCTTGATCAATAATAACAAATGAGGGGAAGGATGGATAATAGAGTGAAAATTCAAGTAAGGGTAAAAGAGTTATGTCAAAAATCCTATTCAATGTAACTGATCAGGTTTAACTACACTATGTTCCAAACTATGTTCTAGCTACGAATCTCACAGTATAATCAAGATGAACCCTCTTTTCTATACACCACACATGGTTCTCCATATTTTACACAATACATTGAAAGAATATACCACTTACATAACGATCAACCACATGAAAAATCCAAGACATGATTCAGATGTATCCTAACTATTTAGACCCCTCTTACATATGAGTGAATCATTCTTATAAGGGTACTTCACATGGAATTCCTTAACCATGCACAAACCATGTGTTTTAGATGCACTTGGAATCCTATATGTAAGAATAACCCACTCGGGTTTCTCGATATAAAATAGATCTACATGGTTATTGCATAGATCGAACAACATATAAGATCAGTCTACATGGATTACAATAAACCATTAATTTTTCACTAAATAAGGATCACAATTTTTGAAAATTCCATATAATTACTACTAATAATATGGTAATCATGTAGTAACCATGTAACATAAAAAATTTCAAAAACATTAATGTTCAAAACCCAGAACTTCCAAACATTGGGAATACCCAATATTTATATGATAAATTGTACAATGACACTGGGGTGACATAATTCTACTGCCATGAATGTTTTTACCCTTATAAAGTCATTAGTTAGATTAAAGAACAACAAGAATCAAAACCCTCACCCCATAATCTAGATATGAATGGTGGGAGGGTAGGGAAGAACTAATGGTGGTATAGTGGGAAAGGATTATATGAAATAACAACACTAACCAATTCATCAAGAATCATCAAGACCAATATAACAACTCCAAAAATAATCCCATGCATAACCCAAATCACAGCTAAGTGATATAAATATCATGGAATAAATATCAAATGAATAGTCTCACAGAAGAATAATTATATTAGATAGTTATTTATTTAGAATATATTTACATTCCATATATATATCCACCATTTATAATTCATCTATGGTTGGTGAGGAAAATATTAAACACTCCTCTGAGGAAAGAATCACCCAAGTTGTCACGACACATCCCAGTGGGGCCCAAGCCGCAACTCCCCAAGCCCGCCTCAAATAGGCCATGGGCTGGTGACTAGCACCGAGTAGGAATGCTACTAACATGGGATGCATTTCCTATAAACCTGTACACACGCACACACATATCCAAGCCCACAAAGCGGAAAAGTAAAAACTACTAAAAGGAAAAGATGCATGCATACACTAAAACCCAACCACTGAGTACGAAGGGGAAATAAAGTGCAAGAAAGTAAAACCCTGGGCCAAAAGTACAAGCCCACCAAAAAGAAAGTATGTAACAAAGTCCAACCTGTAAGGAAAGGTACTGGGACCGCAATCTGTAGCCATAGGAACACACCTCGGCTCGCTGAATCTCACTGAGCACCGTCCGGTCTAGGTCCACCTAGAATCCTGTCAAAGGCTCACTCATATTCACAAGACACGACACGTGCGGGAAAAGCCCATGCATGGGTGAGTATAACAATACCCAGTAGGACACCCAAAAACCATAGAGGAAATAAAACAAGGGAAATTCAAAAAAGGAAAGATACAGTCAGCTCCACACAGTATATGTCTATAGAACATATAACAAGAATATCCAGATATACTCATACATAAACGACCATCGCGATAATGCCACTAGGATCCAGCTCAAAGATTCCACTAAGTATGTAACAAGGAGAACACACTTCTGGGTCTGAAGATAGAGACACGAAGTACTCGTTCCGGTAGAACACACTCGACAAGTACTATGAGAACATGATGCTCAGATGAGGATCACAGCCAAGTCATGGGGTGATTCCGACAACTCAGTCTGAGCTAATCCTCTAAGCAGAGGATCAGTGCCCGGGTAAAGTTGGTCACGTCGATACCAAGAATTCTACCTAGGGTTCCAGGAATGAATAGAGGATTCGACTCCATGTCTCACAGAGGGGATTCCAACAACTATATTCAGGAAATACTGCTGAAGGGATCATACTCCTGTATAAAGGAAATGATACCAGAACCTTCAGGGAAAAGACCAAGGGTACAAACCCTAAGATAACTAGTCCAAGTAACAGAAGACAAGTGGCTCAAGACATGAAGAATTTGTTACACGGCATGTAGTATGGTTACACGTTGTGTTCCTTGACCCCGGGTACTGCCCGTATAAACGGACCGTGTCATCTGTCAATGTTGTGTCAAACTAAACTACACGGCGTGTAGAAGAATCACACACTGTGTTCCTTGACTCCGGGTACTGACCATGTAAATGGACCGTTTCATTTGGATTGTTAGATACAAAGCAACTACACGGTGTGTAGTAGAATCACACGCCGTGTCCGAGCACCTGGGGCTCCCTCCGTGTACGCTGGCCATGTGCCCGTACACGATCTCTGTCCGTGTCGCCTGCCCGTGTACCAGTACATGGGTTATCCCGTGTATCTGGTCGGTCTGGCCGGAAAGGGGTATACATGCCATGTCCTTGGCCGTGTACCCAACCCGTGTCTGTGTACTCCCGGAGTACACGCCAGGTGTTTTGCCGACGAACACACGCCGTGTATCCCATACTACATGGCGTGTAGTCGGGAAATTTCCAGAAATTCCGTCTTCTTCCTCGTGCTTCGGCCGATCTTCCGGATCGCGTTTCCCTGGTCCGTTTGCCGCAAAACTCAAGATCAAGGGTCGCCTCGACGTCGTGATGCCGAATATGTGGGTTTCAGGTCTTGAATCAGATCGACGAACAACATATGATCTTCCGATGGAAATACGCTCGAAGAGTGATTTCTCCTGAATCGCTTAGATCCATCCATTGTCATCACAATCACAGCTCCATTGGTTCATCCCGGTGTCAGATCTATAATCTCAGATCGTTACGCCATAGATCAGAGGCTTAATCGATCGTTATTCTTATACTGTGAAGAATTAAGAACGCGCGTGAAGAATGCGAGGAAAGAATCAAAAAAATATAACAAGAGGGACGAACCTTGATCATTGTTCGTTAAGATCCGGGTTCGTCGCCATTAGATCAAAACCAAAACAACCTCAAAATCCCCTCAAAAACCCGTCCTACAAGAACGATCGATCTGCGGGATAATATGTTCGTGGATTATTCCGTGTTCATTGTGGAATCCAAAAATGGGGAAGGAAGTCAGAAACAAACATCCTACCTAGATCCGCGGCATTCGTTGGAAAAGATCCGATCGCCGCGTCGTCGTCGGCAAAAATCATCAAGAACATCGTCGCCGCATCGGGAGGTCTTCTCCAGAGCCTCCAAAGCCGCCAAGGGTTTTAGGGTTATGAGGTTTGTAACCCTGGACCCCTGCGTAGACTGTTATTTTAAAAAAAGAATAAGAGATATCTATTGAATCAGATTTAAAAGATTTCTCTGCAGAATAAAATATTTTTATTTAAATATTTTTTTACTCTTACGTCCCAAAAACTGGATTTTACCACCGACCTACGATGACCGATGTTAGGCCTCTCCTAAGGTGAAATCGGTGCTCTGAACGCAACGGTGCCTTCAGATTTCTGATCCGAGCACCTGTTTAGGAGTTATTCCACTTTTTCAGGAAAACCACATGCGCGCGTAATTTAATTATTTAATTAAATTCAAACATTTGTTATAGGCTCACTGGGCCTCATAACTGCACGCCGTCTCAGAGCATGGTCTCAAAATAATTCCCATATAATATTAAAATAATACATGAAAAAATCCGGGACATTACACAAGTAAACAAGTCTCCCCAAAAATTCCTATAGAAATGAATATATTTCAATGAAACGCATACAACTATAACAAACATTTAAGAAAGAAGTTTAAAATTCCAAAACGAAGCACAAGATAATAGAAGACCCAAAATAACATATGACAAGGCCAATAAATTAATCACAATATTATAAAATAATAATTAAACTTATTTATAAAGAAGAAATATTCCTTAAAATGGGATATAATGGGTTTGATCCTTTAGAATCAATGACGATAAAGAATAGTAACTCAGGTCATCACTAGGAAGTCCATTAACTATGTTGAACCTAATAGGAACCAAATAATAATATACCCCATGGTATTTTCTGGGGGACATCCCGTCTACAATGTATCAAAATCACTTGGGGAACTATAATATTAATAATTTGAGCTAGTTTAACACTTATCCTAGTTACCCAAGCATGCATCGAGGGATTCCCATTTCTATATCAAATAGAACCCAATCCCCTAAAAAATCTAATATCATATATAAATTTAAATGATACTAACAAACCAATGAGTAATGAGTATAGAAAAACCAATATATCATTATAATATAAGAGATACCAAAAGTTTCACTAAATAAGATTTTCCCCAAAGCCCCAATATATTATAAATTCATCAAGCATAATTCCAAATATAGATTATAATTCATATATAGGATGTATATGAAATATATTATTCTTCCAAAGATAATTGAATTTATAATTTTTTTAATGACAACATATATGACCACAATAAAAATGTTCTTCAGATGTCTCAAGAATATTGGATTATAATTCTTGGGTATCCCACACTAGAAACACAATAAAGATATATTCTTTTTTAAAGGAGAAAAAATAGTTGAAGAAGACTACCCATTTTCAGCCTCACATCCATTCTAATGTTTATCTTGCCTCTCCTTCTCACCTAATAAAAAACCCTCTCTTATACTAGATAAAACCAATAAATCACCCTTCACACGATTCCTTGTTTGATTAGATTCCAGTAACAAGGATGTTTTATCCACTTCCTCATAGAATTCCTATAATGATTCAAATATAACTAATATGAGGTATTAGTGAAGGTCTAATTTAAATAAACAATAATTTATAGAGTCATTAATGACTATCCTCGGAGAGATGAAAAATAACTCCGAGAAACAATCAACATATTTTTCATTATTCTCTATCCCTAATAGAGCCTCATGAAGAATATTTCCTTCTCCACATTGAAATTATTAAGATAATGATAGTAAATGAACATGGTATTGAATAATTACCAAGACATGTTATAATTTACTAGGGATAGAACAATAGTTCCCCACAACACTCAACTTAGCCATTTATAAAATCCCCAAGAACTTTCACTTTCAAGGACTCAATATTTTCTAGAAAATTTAATATTACCTCAATCCTCTATTACAACAACATCATTAAATTAAAACATGATATCCACAAAGAGTAGGAAGATGTTGACTCAAAGTGTCTTGGATGGGGGATAAGTGTATCAAATGATCTTTCTCAGTCACTCCTTTTAGTGTCTGGGTAGATATAACAACTATAAGGATCATTCCCAAGGGATGATAAGAATCGACTTGAGGATTATCCCATAAAAGGGATTTATAACAATTCACTAAGACCTTTCTATGAGACATACCCAAAATTACAAAAATCATAGAACCAATATATGTATACTTTGTAATTAAACGTACACAACCCATATACAACTCAAAGGGTTGATCCTAAACCTATAATGTTTAACATAAAAAATAAATACACCAAGAAATAAAACATCTCCCTTACTAAAAAAATATTTCATAACATTAAAAATATAATTATATGAAAACAATCACACATTGAAAAAACATCAAAGAGAGATTAAGGTACTAAAAATTTTCATCCAATGAAGTCTTTATAAAATTCATCTGTATTTCAAAACACCTCATGAATTTCATTATAAACTAAAAAAAATTTAAACATTTTTTTAAAATTCAACAAAATATTAATAATAAACCATAAAATGTCCTTTTAAACTAAAAAAACTTCTGAATATTATCTTTTCAGACAAAAATATCCTTTATATAACCAAAAACCATGAAAAATTAATATATCACAAAACCCACTTTCATTCACCCCCAATAATTTAGAATCTCTCTTAGATAAATTAAGAAACAAAAAGTAGTTGAAATAATAAAATTTTATGGGACATATTCCTAAAACTATTTTGGAATCACAATTTAGTAAAACATGTACCATAAATTCATAATCTACCATGATGTATACATATCTATCCATACAAGATAAACATTTTTTTAGACCATTTGATAATTATGAGACTTTGGTTATCCTTCAATTTTCACCCGAAAACTCAATGAAACCCCAAAAAACATATAAAATTCCATTGAAAATCAAAACACCGTCAATTATGATCAAAATACATAAAAAATTATAATTTCTACTATCCATTAAAAATAATTTTTTCACGAATAGTGGTGACACGAAACCAACTATTGACATACTACTTGAGTCTTGAAAATAATATCCCCATATACCAGAATACCCCAAAACCATGTGATCTATGATTCCATTTTTTAATAAACCTACATGGGTCAACCTTCCATATAAATCAAAGTAGTTTTCCATAGGGTTCAATGCATGCTCCCTATCCTTACGAGCTTGAGAAATTCACATGAACATCAAATATAACTAAATTATAATGGTTCGACCATAAAAAAGTTATTAATGAGATGAATCCAACAATGAATATGAAATAGTGTCTCTATAATTTGAATATCAATTCATATAAAATAAATAGTTCCCATAAATAAAGAAAAAAAATGGAATAATAATAATGAACAACCAAACTCACATTAATAATATATAAAATCACTGATAATACCTAACAAGTGCTGAAAAAAATAGATGGAAAAAATAAAAATATAGCTTGTTAAACTGCCCGATACAAGAACACTCAAGATGATTCGTCAACCTAAATAATATATAATCCTAAACTAAAAAATTATCATCTATTTGTCAATCAAGTTAATCAACGACATAAAAAAAAATCCATCATCAGTCCAATGAAAACATATTTCACATGAGATCAAAACCTAGGAACCTGTACAAAAACATAATAAGTACACACAAAATGGTGTGTATGTAAGGTGTGACCAAAACATTCCCAGTAGTATTTCACCAATGAAACATTGTAATTACTTTTATAAACGTTTTTATAATTCTAGTTTGATTATGATTTATATTTTTTTTCATATCATAAATATTAAAGGTGTCAAGAAAAAAGTACAATACTTTAATCCAATATATAAACATTTATCCTCTTTATAAATCAAAGGTGGAACCAACAATTGTAATTAAAATTTGATAGAACCTTGAAAATAGGGCTTCAATGTTTATAAATATGAAAAAATATAATTTTACTCATTTTAAATCTATTTCCCTGAAACCTTTACATAACCCATGATTAAAAAAAATGAATATAAATTCACATTAAATATTTTGAATTCACGAATATAAAACATTAGTTACCCTCTCATAGTTTTTTTTCAATTCCTCCTTTTATAAACTGATTGACATATAAAACAAACCATAATATAAAAAATGAAACAATCATTTTGAAATCATTACCTCAAAAAATTATAAGAGAAAAAACAATAATATAAATGGTTCCAGAAAACCAAGATAAGAATAATGGAATAGAAACAAATTATAATTTTGTAATCCCCAAGATAGCATCATAGAAACCCAAAATAAATATAATTGGTAACTCACAATGTAATAATATGAGATAATCCTAGACATACACATTAGGAACTAACTACCAACATATGTTGTGTTACCAAAAGAAATATATTCTCGACTTACTTTCAACTAGCCATATAGGGTAAAATATCCAAGAAAGGGCATGAAATATACTATGAAAGACTAGAGAATACCATAATCTAAACATAAGTAGCATGAATCTATGTATCTATCTTATGTACAATGGGAGCCCATGATAACACCCTATTTGATGTGGGTAAAAAAATTCATGTGATCACAACAGTTATCAACAATAAAACAAAACAAATAACATCTCATCTCACATACAACACCCTCTTAAGAAATAAATTCTATCATAATCATAAAATTATCAACTGATAATTCAATCCATCCTTCAAAGTGAACATGTTATAAATATCATAACATAAAGGGTCTCAAAACATTGGTGTCATAATCATCATTAAAACCTTCTTTTATAAGGTTCTAACCATGACATTAAACTAAGCATATTAATTAAAGAAAATTATAAAAACACATATCTAAAAATGAAATCATGTAAACTATATTTGGAAATCATTTGGAAAAAGAAATTCCCTGATGTAGTATAAAACACATCCATTTCTAAATAATCTCATGGATATTTTATTTAAAACCAAATACCAACCATTGATTGAAAAAAACCTTTTAAAACAATCTGGTTTACCATCCTTGAAAATCATCCTAAAGTCAAAACACTAATTTTAATATTTTTTTTTGAAAATTTAATATCAAAAATTTCAAAATATAATTATAAATAATAAACTATTTTTATAGAAATTTAAAAACTATAAACCCATTGAAATCCCTTTATTTCAAGTGTAAAAAACATTTAAAATGATTTAAAACTCCTCAATTGTATTATATAAAGGTATATTTTTAATGGAAAATAATTTATAAAAATACAAGAATCTCGTGACATGTAAAATTAATGTAATTACATAAAAACACATATATAAAATCACTAGAAACAACTCCCAATTAATGGTGGAAGAAAACAATTATAATGAAACTTCCTCTACATTATCAGGGAAACCATATCCATAATATTAGACAATCTCGAACCCTATATTTGATCACCATGGCCATTAGACTTAATAAGATATGAAGAAACCAAGAAGAAATGGAAAAAAGAATATGAAGAGGATAATACTGAATAGTTTACATTAAATACACTTAAAATAAATGAAAACAATGACCTAGAATTTCAGAAAATACGTGTATAAATCATAGTGATATTCCACTTGGTTGGCCATGAAAAAAATATAAATAATTATAAAAGGTTACAAATTAATATAAGGTAAAAATAATAATCTATAAAATTAAAATATTGGGTTGCTTCAATTGTTTGGCCATATGATCAACCAAATCATGAACCAACCATGAAACTCTCCCTAGAATTGAGGTATAACCCTTCACATGGATACTCCATATAGTTATCCAAAATATTTGTAAACCATGAATACTTCACTGAAAAAAACCCACTTATGTAATGGTCAACCATATATTTACACATATAAATGTTATGAATAGGTACTAACCATGAAGCCTCACCATATATAAAATTAATCAACAACAATAAGTGTACTCTTCATGGTTTCTCCTAATTATGTAGTAAATGTGCACTATAAATGAATTGAAAATCCCATTTGCTAGAGTAACATGCATGGTTTCCCCTATGTTAGATAAAGTTACATGGTTTACAATAATATGGAACCAAATGGGTGTTTAATACACATGGTATTGTAAAAACCATATGATAACCTTGTATATTTTATTGAATAAGACTCACCACATACTAATAGATTTCATTTTCACTACTAATAGTGAAGTAACCATACAAGGACCATGAACTAGAGAAAAGTTCAAAAATTTCAAATTTCAAAACCCAAAACATCCAAAAATTCAAAATGCCTAATAATTGTATGATATACTAAAAAATAACATAGAGTGTCAAAAAAATTATTATAGATAACAATTAGTATCTTCTCATTTTCAATTGATGTGATCACCTTTTTTACGTTACCTATCACTAATACTCCCAATTTGTATACTACTTTGAGTATACAAAACAATAGTTCTAGGAACCATAGGAAACTATATATGTTTATTTGTATCATTAAAAACATTTTATCATTCATTATATAACTCAAAAACATATTCTATAAATTTTTTAATCTCATGCAATGATTGGTTCATGAAATATTCAATATAAACCAATATCTTATTTAAAGATTTTAATGCCATTTTATTAGAAATAAAATTTTCTATGGAAGTCACAATCATATTTTATACAATCAAATATCTTCATACTAAATTTAAAATCTATTAGGGTATCCTCATCACTACTCTACTTAACAACTACATTCTTTATAAATAGAGGGATCCCTGGATGACAGTTTTGATTTAGATAAAAATGATGTTGGACTTTGGACCATAATCATTATTTTTATTCCAAAATAACTTTTACAGAAATGTGGGAAACCATCAACATTTAGGATATATAAGTATCCGACCTTATAATAAATCATCATTTCATTCCAAAATAATTTAAAACAGTTAGAGTTTTTTTACATTGAATAACATCCATTCGATGTAGGTAATCTCCATATCGAGATTTTCCATAATGAGATCCTCAGAGAAAGAATCCATCCTTTCCCATGATTTAACAAGTTCATCCAGATCGTAAAAATTATGTAGGACTTTCATTATCTAAGTATTCACACTCGTTTTCCCTTTAATCATCATGAGATATGTACTATTGTGTGGAAATATTGTATATCTTAATTAAATTTTCAAAATTTCATTTTTTATAAAGTACTTTAATTAATTATGACCACTTGTTTCTTTATATCCCTTAAATAAACTTTTGGATTGACCACCTTCTATATGTTTTTCTTCCTTTTTAGGGAAAATAGATGAAAGTTGTCCAATATTTCAATAATTGATACAATTACATACATTTACCTCTAACTAACTTTATTTATTTTGAAAATACTGAAAGTAATTCACTTATTTTCACTACATTTTCCTCAAAATTGGATTCCCCCTCCGTAGACCTCTTTGATTTAAGATATTTCAATCCTTTTCAAGTTTTGAAAGCAATGTTTTTTTTATTTTCATTTTCTATTTAATTATGTACCTATACTTATCTTTTAGGATATCATGGAATTATTGATATTATACATTGTATAATTATACAAATATTTATTTTCAAGGGTTAAAATCATTCAATTGACCATATTCTATAAAATACTCATAAATTTTTCAGCCATCTAAGAAAATTTTAGATGTTATCAATAATTTTGAATTGAGAACATTATTTTGTTCACTTAAATGAATAATTCACCCATAGAATCACATTATATTATATAAATATAAATAAATTGATCTTAAAATGTTATAAATCATGAATCATTTACCTTATTTTCTAACTCATGTATTTTATATATTATCCTTTAAATTCCATTCACAATTTTTTTCCATCACAAAAAAATTAAACTCCATCTTTGAGAGGGATGAGAGAAATGCAATGCGTTCTCTCCCATCATCTTCAATATTAATCTTGTTATCGATGTTTAAGCTTCTTAAAACTTGTAATATATAAACCATTTTTATTAATATCAATAGAATTTATGGTCAAATAAATAAGATATTGAACCATCCCCTCCTTCCATAGATGGAATCAATTTCCATCGAACATGGGAACCCTTTTCTTATTGATGTTATTACTAGTTTCCATATATATCATCAGTCAAAAAATTTATTAGCAAAAAATACAAAACATTGATCCTTAAAAATACTTATATCTATTGATCATGATAGACACTAATGATATAAACTGGTTGATATACATAGAAAAATTGTCTTCAAGAATACACACACTATAATATTAAACGATTGGGCCATGTTATAGTAAACCTAGGGTGAATTAGTGGTTACTAAAGAAAAATCTATGAAAACTATTTTATTTTTACTAGTTAGTGTGTAGGATAAAAATAAAAAAATAATAAATTATGTAAGATAGTGAGAAAAAGAATAAAAATATAATTATTTTTACAAGATTTATAAACTCTAATTATTGAGTAGATTATCCTTGGTGTTTAGTGATTATTATCCCAATATCTGTGTTCTTATCCTATCATCAACATGAAAAAGGAATATGAGTAGGAATATCATACTAAAATTTATGTACTAGAATGATTTATAATAGTGTCAACAACTCTATCAAACTCATATATCCTACTCAAGTGCCTCCATATTAGGAATCTAGCATGTTCTCTTTTTATACTCCTCATTCCTAGAAAAATCCCCCTTAAAATTATATTTTCAATATAAAGTCAGTTTTCTCAAAGATTAATCATAATTTTATTAGTTAGATACACCTAATATTTATCAAATTTTCATAATCACGGAACAAAACCCAATATTGAATCATTATTTAAGAAACTAAAAATCAAATCATATATGTCTTTCAAAATAATAAAGAAATATTAACTTTTATCTACCATTTAGGTGTGATATTTTACATTACAATGTAGCATTTGTATCTTCTCTTATATATAAAGTATACCTATTTTTAAATAATCGTAATACTTTTTGGGTTAGGGATCTGTTTTCTAAAATAATCAAACACAAAGATATCATGATCTATATTCCTTAGGATGTGAGAACCTATACTATTTACTGAAATCTATCATAAGAAATTACAATCTTCAATCCTTAAGAACAATATTGCACCAAAATATCATGTATCTATGTAATGATGAAATATTCAAACCCTATTACTCCATATAATCATCTTCAAGATGAATAAGCTAGGGATATGGAAATACCCTAATAAATTTGTATTAGTAAGGATTTTTTTTCAATTATATAGTGGTTTTAATTATCATCAATTGATTGATGTTGTTTCTAAAAACTTACATGTTTTTTACTCACCCATTAATAGTAGTGATTTTTAATAGTTTAGGTCATATAATGATATTGTGGATATGTGATTAGTGGTGATTGTGAAATAGCTACTAAAATTAATGTAGAGTTTTTTATGAATAATTTTGAACAATATAGTGTTAGAATTAACAAACAAACAAAAAATTCAATAATGTATATTTCATTTTTAAATTTTTCTTTACCTAAAGTTATTGTGGTTATAACCACTTATAATATATTTTCAGTAGTTTAGAAGAATACAAAAATATTTTTTTAGTTTGTAGATATGCTTTATATCACCATACATTATATAGAGCTAGTTCAATCTGATTCTAATTACAAAAAAACAACCAACTCACAAAATTTTTAAAAATACTACAACCTAAAATATAAAATAAAAATATATTGATAAGGTAGAGAATTCAATAATTGTCATACTCAGATAAACAAAATGTACAAAAGACAAGATATAAATATATTATATCACATTTTCTTATGCATACAACATAATTTTTTAAAACAATAGATGTTTCAAAAGAATCATGTATATGTTTTCATTGGAAATAACATTTATGAAAAAGGAAATCCAACAAAAATTAAACTCCCATAAGTTAGGCTGGATTCCCCATGATGATCCATGCCCCTGATTTTCTTGTTGGTTACCATCCAAAAGTGCATATTGTGTCTGAATTAAATATAATTTAGAATATAAATTAGTTTAAATTAGATATTTCATCAAAATATGGTTACATGAATTATCATAATAATATGAAAAATAGAAAAAATAAATATACTTAAATTTGATAAGAATTTTATATACAAAACTATAAATAATAATTTTTCCTTATTTTAGTTGTTTATCTGAAATATCATTCTTATAATTAATGGGAATATTCCTATGGTCATCATAAGTGATGGGAAGGGACATCTTCTTACATTCCTACTTTCCCTTGATCATCCCTATAGGACTCCTACATAATTGGTAGGAATGCAAAACATGTCAAGTGGAATAACTAAATAAAAATTTATAATTATATAATCATATGAGGTATTCATATTCATTTGTCTCTTATTATTATTATTATTATTATTATTATTATTATATTTTTAATAAATAGATTCATCAATTTGAATATATATTTAATAAATTATTTCATTACATTAAAAATTACATACTAATAATGGACACCCTATAGTACCCTAACAATGGAAATGACAACACCTTAAGATCATTCAATGACCACTACATAGCTACACCATTAGATCCCTTTAAAATTTTTGGTGTATGTGGAGATGTACAGAAAGTAGGAAGTTTACCAGATGAATATGGGAGCATATCATATGGAATCATATGATGGAATGGAGATCATACCAAAAGTAAGGATGGTACCGGATGCAAGTGAGAGTGTATTGGATGTGTCATTTTACATTAAAGGTGTTGTGGAAGATCATATCACATCATTAAATAATTTGTTTTCAAAATATTAGTACATTCAAGAAAAATATAAAACTAGTTAGAACATGATATAATATATAAAAAATTAAATGTTTTGAAATTTTTATATATATATTAATTGAATTCAAGTATTCTAAATAATAAAATAAAGGACAAGTTAATGGAGGGATGAACATATAATATATTATTTCACCATTGACCATATTATTTTCATCCTCCACTATTAACATAAATTCAAAATATTCAAACTCTATTGAAAGTTAAACAGTTTCAATATAATCATGTACATGAATGTCAATCTATTTTTTATGGGGTTTGATTCCATAAAACAATTCTTCAACTTCATCAATCATATCACACAATTTTATCAGTTCTATATCGACTAAAACAGTCCACCCTTCATTTAATTCTTCATACACATAAATACCATTATAGCTTGTGAATTAAAAATATATGGATCTTGTTCCTTAAACTCACCAGTTTCAATTAATTGAGAATAGTTAAAATAGGTAAATTATTAAAAATCAGTACTTATGAATTTGTAAATATAGACCCACTTCCAATAGAATAAAATATCTTAAAATTTCCATTGATTATTTAATTTGATAATTTCAACAAACATTATATTGTTTCCATGTTTGGGAACCTTATAAATATTCTACTAATTGTATTCAAATCTTCTTTATACAAAACTGTATGAATCTTAAGATCCATTAGTATTATAATCATTGATTCTTATTGACCAATTCAAAGGTCTTAAAGATAAATATTTCAAATCATGTTGCTCTGAATCATGATTATAAAAATTCATTTTCTACAAGTATGAATATAAAATATTACTTATATAAGATAATTATATCAACATACTATGAATATAAAATTTATTATGATCTTACATGATGAAAAAATAATCAATAACATCATTTTCACTATTATTATTAACTTTTCTCATTTCTTATTTGAATTTGAAGTCTTTGATTTATTTTTATAAGAAATTGTTTAATGAAAAGATCAGTAATATAAATATTGAGTCACACATATCTATTTTCTCATATAAACTATTTTTATATTAGGGAAATTGATGTTATTTTCCCACACTGATGACTTACTGTGGGAATGTTTTTGGATTTATTTTAGGACTAAAATTTGTTTTTGTTATCATTAACATGCCTAACATAATTAAATAATCTATCAATATTATATACATAACTCAAAAATATTTGAGACACTCTTCCCCCATATAACCTTCAACAATCGAGCCATATGGTTGATATTGTCTAATAAAAAATACTTTAAATGAATTATAAATGAGTATGGATATTTTAATATATCGATCATAAAAGTATAACATGAAAATACCTTTTTGTGGGATATATCCATTGCTAATTCACATTCCCTAATATATTACCTCCCAAGATCAGTCGTGTACTAAGACGAATCATTATAGTGAAAAGTTATGTTTGAATTATCATCTCAAAATGAAAAAGTTTCAATACAATTATTTATTGAATATTTTTAAGATTACTATTGTTTATAGTTTCCTCACAATTTTTTATGAGGTTGAAAAACTCAATTAAAACTATTGTTATTTTATTAGGTAAACATTTAAACAATATAAAAGGTAAAAAATCCTAAATCAAAATATGTGATACATGGATTTTATGTCCATGAAGATTATAAAGTTTCAAGTCATCACATCTTGTAATGTTACTTAAATATCTACAAGTTAATTTCATATTCATTATTCTTAAAAAGAACACATATTATTCAATATTTTTCAATGAAAAAATTTAAGTATTACACTATTCATTATCATCATCCCAAAGATCATTATTTATATTAATTTCATCCAAAACATATGGTCAATGAGATGATTTGTTGATTTTCCTTAGTCATTCAATATTGTAAATACCCAATTTTTATATACATTATTTTAAATGTTCATAACATAAAGAATATGACATAAGAATTTTATTTCCAAATAATTATGTTTGAAAAAAATAATTGTTTCTTCCATTGTTTGGTACCGAATGTTTTTGATGAGCTTTGACCTATATTTCTAGAAACATTCAAAAAGTAATTTTTTATAAATTTTGTATCTATAGTTTATAATTTTTTAATGATTTATGAACCTAATAAAAATTTTGGAGCTTTCCTCATTTCATTTTTTCATCTAATCATGACTTGTTAAACCAAAATATATGTGATGTATGCATGAATTTATGATGACTCATGAAACACTATTTTCTTATATATTGAAGTATTATCAGCTTTCATTAAACGATAAAAACTAGAAATGCCTAATTTTTTTTTGAGTATTTCAAACATAAAATTTTCATAATCCATAAAATTCAATAATTTTCCACATTAGATCCTCACACATTTTGAATATTTTGGATGTTGATATATTATATGTATATACTCAATTGTCCGACAAATATTGAAATTTATCTATAAGAGGATTAAGTTATTCATTTATGCAATCTACAAAAAAATATATTCTATTGAATTATCATTAGAATAATGAAAATTTCATACGCATCCATAATGGTAGATTTAAAGGGATCAAAATAATTGTACATGTACTTTAAATTTTACTTATAATCCAAAATGAATTAAATCCATCAACACCTAATAATAAAAAACATTCCTAAAATATAAATCAAAATTTTGATATAAAGAATCAGTGAATTTATATGATTTCAAATCTCTTAGATGCTGTATAAATTTATAGTTATTGTTTTCCATAGTATTCCACTTCATTTACATTATCAAGTTAAAACACATGAACAATCATTGAAATACATATTTTAATGGAATGTAATAGAAAAACATTATCGATATATTATTTTTATTCCTTGTTTTAGTATGATCATTCAGAAATTTCTCACAATTCACTGATCTATATCTATAAGTGTAACATCTTTTACACTCTCCTCTATCTGAATCTTATCTCTAATATGACATGTAGTTATTGTGACATGCAAGTATTTTTATAATTTAGACCGAGTTTGTTACCAATATTATATATGACATAAAATTATTGATGGATCATAGCTAAAACTAATTCAACATGAAAAAAATCCAATATAATCGACATTAAATGATAATGAACAACATTGGTAGAATGGTTAATATTTTATATTTGATACATCTTTCATACAACTCATAATTTACATCTTATAATAATTTATAAGATTCATTTAATTGTTTAGTTACCTTTTATACTTTATTAATCACTATAAAATTATAAAGAGACTCCACTAATTTGTTATGATCTTAATTATTCCATTAGTGTTAGAAACATCATTAATAAGATTTTGAATTTCATTATCCACTATAGGGGTATCATGTTGTTCATTATGAATATGATCACACATTAAACATTATATGATGTCTGATTCAACATTCAAAAATCCATATCACATATCTAGTATGATTTTTTTTTACTTTACAACTCTTATAAACTATATTTATTTTCCACCACCATCTAAAATTACAATCAGGTCATTGGAATTTTGAAATTCTATCTACATATCGATTTGTAATTGGTAACAATAAAAATGACTCTAATCCATTATCATATTAAGGTGTATTTTAGGATAAATGAATCCCAATGTTTCATATTTATATTTTATTGATAAATATCTATATAAAAAAATTCAAATTATTTAAATTTGTCCATGTTAAAAATAAATAAAAAATTTTATGGAATAAAAAGGCATTAATATTAGAAAAAATATTAGAATTGTAAAATTTGATTGAGAAGAAATCATAAAATAAAAAATAATATAATCAATTTATTTTATGATTTTATATTATATGATATAAATATAGAATATAAGAAATTGTAAAAATAAGACAATGTATAATGAGAAACCACATATATTTTGTTAAAATCATATCTTATTATTATCGTGAATCATAAATGCAAGTTTATTTTGGTTTCCACCCATTATCCCTTGTTCTTTAGTTGTGTCTTTTGAAAAAATTTTATTTAAATTTTTGGTTATATCCATAAATATTTAATATTAAAAATAAAACATAATTATATAATATATGATAACTAAAAATATTTAAATGAAAATAAACATGATATTAAATAAACACCAAATCATACAAAAAACCATTAATGTTATTTATAAATCATATAATTTATTAAAAAAGAACTAGAAACTTATGATATATATACATATCTTTTCTATGTATATTTTCTAAATACGTCTGGATACATTATGTATATATGAAAAACATATATATATTTTTATATTATGTATATATATATATATATTAAATATATATAAAAATATATTTTAACACACAGAAACACACACACACACACACATATAATTATTTCATACATGTATATGTCCAATATACATATAAAGAATATATCGATGCATATGTTATCCATATAAACAAAACACATTTCTACTAAATTATTGTTCCTATTACTTGTACATTATTTTATTTTTTTAGTTTTATTTCAACAATATACAGTAATGAATAAAGTTATTTATATAAAATTAATCCAATTGTGAACATATAATTACTCAAAGATAAGTTTTTTATTGTTCAAAAAAAGTATAAAAAAATGCTAATTTTTCTTTGGGTTGTATGTTGTAAGATCCCAGATATTGGAAAGGTATGTTCTCATTTAAGTTGTGGTTTGAATCCCATTTTTTGGTTAATTAAGTTCTTACCCAAGTCCTAGAGGAGGTTTAGGGGTATTCTGAGGGTTCAGGACACAAAAAGTGGAGAAAAGGGGTTTTCTGGGTAGGTCGCACGGTCTACGCATAGTTACTACTAACCGTGCATACATCCCAGGTAAAATGTGCAAGAGGAAGTTTTTTTGACAGTAGCCTCCACACGGTTTGTACACGGATTGGAAAACCGTGCGGGTAAACCATGCGAGGGGGACTTTTTTGGGACAGAATCATCCACATGGTTTGGAAACGGTTTGGAAAACCGTGCAGGTAAACCGTGGGGCCCAAATATTTATAAAAAAAATTATAATTTTTCCACCCTAGGATTTTTTTAACCCCAACTTAGTAATTCCTCCCATTTCTCCTCTCTTCAACCTAGGGACGTACTAAATATCCCAAGATCTCCAAGAGAAAAATCTTCCTTGTTTCTAAGGCGTTTTTGGTGCCATTAGTTGTAGATCAAAGCTCTGGGTAAGGCAAATCCCATCCTTGATTATCTTTTGAATTTAGGGTTTTTATCTTCTTAACTTCTTCTTACAAAGATCTAAAACCCAACTCTTTGCGTGATATTTAGATTGAAGCTTCAAAGGTTTGTTTAAGTGGAATCTAATGGCTTGAATAAGAGTTATTTTAACTGCAGAATTGAGGTAGGTGGTCTAAAAGTTATATCCCATTGTTTATTTGAGGATTTTTGAATGTGTGGTTTTGTTCTTGGGTGTCTCTTGGTATGTTTTGATTAACCATGGAATGAATTGGTAAAATGGTTACTAAAAAGGTAAAGGGGAACCCTCACGATCCCGATGGGATGCATTGAGGGTGATGAGACTAAACTAGGGCCACCCATTGTGTGAGCCGACTATCCCGGACCTAGGGATTTGTGAAGAACAGGTGAGATTGTTGTGTATTTATGTAGATCTCTTGATAAACATGTTTATGTGATTGCGTGTTTTGGTTTATAAGTAAGGTGGTTCACCTAGTCTTGATAATAACCTAGGGGATATTGGGTTAATATATAGAAATGACTAAAGAGAATAATGGAATAGGTCATGATCATGGTAATAAAGACTAGTGAGTTAGTCATAACGAAAAAATCCTAATGATATAGGCACAATGAATGAATGCTTAGTGAGATAATCATAATGAAATGGAATTGGGGTAAATGGATAAATGGTTTGAAGTGTGGTAAATGTGTTAATGGGTTAAGGCATGGTATTAACCTTCATGTTATTATTACAGTTTATGTTTGCCTTGGGAAATGGTTGTGATGTTGTGTAAATGGTTAATGGTTACATATATGTATAGAATGTGCACATAGATTGGTAGTGTGGGGTATTGACTAAGGATCTACACCCATGGGTCAAGTTGGACTGAGGGACTAAACTCCACCCTTAATGAACGAGGCAGCAATATGACTGATGGTATGTTTCCCTATCGGTTGCATCCACCCGGACTAATGCTTTTAGGTGAGGATATGGCTGACATCGACCCACAACTAATGCTTCTAGGTGAGTATATGGTTGGAATGGGGATGTTTTTCCTAGTGAGATAGGACAACTGTGGGTTTTCTCATGTATGTGATTTTATAATTTAAGACGTGTAGAATTTTGTGTTTAATAAACCCCTGATAAATGTGTTGAAAAGGTAAGATATGGAAATGGGAAAAAATGTTGGTAATGGACCTAAACTGGATAAGGGAACTTAATATTTTCCTTATCATTTATCATTCATTTCCCTTTTTCATCCACAATTGTTTATACCAGATATTTTGTAGACATCATTGGTGGAGGCCTATTGAGTTTTACTCACACCCTTCTTAGGCCGCCATTGGGTTCCAATGAAGAATTCATGTTTGCAGGTCAGGAGAAGGGAAAATTGCCTTCTTAGGCTATTGGGTTGGCATGAGTTTATGTGGAGGAGGACTCAGACTTTGTGTTAGGACAATTTTGGGGATTTTGATGTTTGTCCTCATTTTGTGTTTTTTTCACCTTTTCACTTGTAGCATGTCATAGAATATTTACTTTTGGACACGGTTGTACCCCATTTTGGGGGAATGGTTGCTTATGCATGCTATTGTATTATTGATAGTAATTATTCTTTTTTTATCTTTTGTTGTGGATAAATATGATAAAAAGAGGGTATATTCTCCCCAATTGACTATTCAGACCCCCGCTGCTAGTCGGCAACCTTTGGCATACATTGAGGTGCACTTCAGGTCACGTAACCACTTGACTCAAAGCACATGTTTATTGGATTCCAAGTCAGGGACGTTACAAAGTAGTATTAGAGGAGGTTTTTATTACCCTTCTCTGAAATCTTGTTATTTCAGATGGTAGACAGGAGTTAGGATGTGTTGGGCCTTGGCAATGAGCTCGTTATTTGGAGTATCTAATCCATGTATGAGGGAAAAACCAAGTCACCCAGGGCAGGAATTGTTGTTATTGATTGTGCGAAGTTATAGTTGATGATATTTTACCACTAGGTGATGCACATGTTGTTTTATGTGATTGTTTTATGATATTTGACTTGTGGCCTCAATGGAATGAGTTTGTGCATTCATGAATCATTGTAGACACCTTTAGAGGTAGGTGACATGCATCATGGTAGGCACATATGGGTTGGGTGTGTGAGACATGAAAGGAATAATGTACCTTCTATATTGATAATTCAAAAGGAAAAATGTGGTAAACAAAACAATGAAAGTGGCTGAATATAAATGAATGACACGTGATGACAAATGAAATATGTGTAGTTAAGGGTTTTAATGAATTGATAATGTTGTTGTAACATGTTGTGTGATATTTTTGGTGGTGTATGGTTGTTTACCTCATGTGGACCATGTCCCATGGTAGGGATGGTCTGGGTGATGTTTTCAGAATAATAAGGTTTATTGGGATGGTGCATGTACGGTGGGTTGTTGTGGCTGGTTAAGAGCCTTCTTGTAATGATGTGGTGAAAGTTTTATGAAATTTTATCTAAACCTCATGTTTGTAAATGTAAAGAAATTCCACCATGATGTCGAGTGGCGGTTGGGAAACAAGAGGATGTTACTGAGAACACTCCTCCTGTAGAGGGGCAATAGAACGTAGGGATCCAAGAAAATGGGGAAGATAGGTTACGAAAGAACTTGTCCTGTTTTATGGAGATGATGGATTCGGACCTAGAGAGGTCGCACCGAGTATGTTTGAGCTGACCAGAGAGTTTCAGCTATAACACCCTTTGACCTTTACCAGAGAGGGTGGGATAGAGGTATCAGAGTTACGGATAGAGTCTGTATAGACGATACATGATCATTTGGAATGTCCCGATTTGAAGCAGGTAAAGTTGGCGGCCTATATGTTGCGAGGCCCGACAAATCATTGGTGGGACTTTCTGGATCAAACCGAGCAGGCTGAGGGAATGATGTGGAAATATTTCTAGGAAATGTTTTTGGAACATTTTTACCCATGTACTTTGAGGTAAAAGAGGCTTGTAGAGTTCATGATCCTGACTCAAGGATTAATGGTGGTGATGGAGTATGTCGGACGCTTCACTGACCTGCGATTCTTTATTCCAGCATTGGTTGGGGTTGAGGTATCAGTTGTGAGGCATTTACAGGATGGGATGAGGCACAAGATCAGGTCACTGGTGAATATTTTTCACTTGAAGATGTTTATAAAGGTATTGGGTTGGACATTGATCTCAGAAGGGAACTTGAAGCGAGTTTTTGGTAGTGGGCTTGTCATGCCAGCCGGTCAGACAAGTGGTGCAACTTCTAAGGGATGGAAGCATCATTTTGGAAGTTTTCAATAGGGATGATGTGTAACACCCCTACCCCATAAGCCTAGAGTTGGTTCATTATTTTAATACATTGGCATTATTATAAACAATCAAGTCCCTAAAGACCAATCAATTTAGCAGTCATGGAAAATAGATTACATACATGAATGTTACATTACACATTACAAAATAAAACACAACATAAATGATCCTTTGAGAACTCCATTAATCCCATAGCATAACCCTACTTATCAATCATAATACGCTTCTTGGAATCCTGGGAAAATAAAACATAAGAAAGGGGTGAGCTCAGATGCTCAGCAAGGATAACAATATAGAGAAATATTTCATAAATAAGCATAAAAATTTAAGGAAATGTATAAAACTAAAACAAAAAGCCTTTTATAATTAAAATTCAAAATAATATGGAAAAGATAAATCAAATAATTCCATTTACTTATTCACATGTATACTCTACTAGTCGAATAATCACATGTAATATCAATATCTAATTTCATAATGATGGAATGCATAATGCCAGATTTCATAACCACATAGTCAAGACCTCGTGCCAATACTACAAAAAATATTTTTTCAAGGCCCTATGCCAAGACACTAGTTTGTCTCATGAGACCTATCGATGCATCGAGGAGCTATAACAGGCTCCACCTGTCACTTACTAAGTCCAATGCATTCCTCATATTAAAAGGTTTAAAAATAACATAAACATTCATATTAAAACTAGAATATGAAATGTCAATAATTTATCCATACCCCATGAATGGTGTAAAAATAACACATCCAAAGTCAAACATATCACATAAACTTCAATATAATATTGAAGTTTTCTATCATAATTAATCAACTTCAAACAAGTGTAAAATCCATCAAAGGATGTTGACATAGATGAGATTAAAACTATTTGAGAGAAATATCACTTTATTTTTTTAAAATCATTTAAAAGTCACATAATTTAGAAAGGAAGACATTTAAAGACATTTTTGAATCAAAGTGTCCCATACCAATTTGAAACTTTGAAAGGGATTAACATTTTAAAACATTGATGTCAATATAAATAAATCCTTAAAATTATTTTTTATACATGGAAATTAATTAAAAAGATTTAAGAAAATTAAATATTTAAAACTTCTAAAATGGTGATATAGATAAATAGACTCTTCCATAAATCCATAAAATATTCCTTTTGAAAATATTTTTATGAAATATGTAAAATGATGATAAATATGTCCCAGTAAATACTTATTTATAAACAATCTCAGATAATAATGAGATTGAAGAATTAACCCTTAACTTGTACTTTTCCTTGGATGAGGGTATGTTAACCTCCTATATAATAGTTAAATTATTATTATTAAATTTTAAAATAATCATATACATAAATATTATATTATATAAGATATTCAAATATTTCTTTGTTAATAATATTTTAGTAGTATCGTTGTTTCAGGTGTAAACTGATCTGTTTTACTTTATATGATTGGTTATGTAAGCCATGTTTGTTCTAGATAGGATTTATTTTATTCATATCCAGAATAATATTATGTTCTTAAAAAATATTTTTAATCATAAAATGAAAATTATTCTTGAATGATTACGATGGTGAATTAATCTCATCGCGTTTGTGGAGACGGTAATCCGTACGTACGCACGAGTGAAAATATCATTATATTGATAGTGAAATCATATGTAATTGGGTATTATATCATATATAAAGAATAATTAACATGTTATAATTATTATTTAGATCATTTATAATCATTATTATAACCATCCAAAAAATTAAGTGTTTGAATAACAAACTGCACCATGACGTAGAAAAGGTAAGTCGTACGTACGCACGTATAATGACTTTTCCATTTATAGGATGGATAGTATAACGAATATGATTGTACCATATTTATAATAACATAATAGTATGTAGGAGTTACTAGAGTTTTTATTTTGGTAAGGAAACAACAAATAAATTTGAAGTGGAAGAAGAAAAGAACGTGAAAGAGGGTGGTGAAATTATTACCTCTTCTTCGAGTGTTTCCTTATGAGTTGATGAAAAGGGATCCTTAAGTTGGATTTATGATCAAATTAAGGACTATAGGTTTATGTGAGGGAATTTGGGAGGATATTTGTGTAGGGTTTGGCCGAGGTAAATGGCTTTGGAGGTGTGATTTTGAGAGAAGGGGAAGTGCCCTTTTATAAGAGGGGTGAGGGTCACTTTAGGAAAAAATTAAAATAGTAATTTATTATACAATAATATTCTATTAATAATGACTCCAAATGAATATATTTCTAGACTTAGGTGGTTATGGGTGAAAATCCTCTAAACCAATAGGTTTTATACAAGTTTAGTTTACCATTTTAACCTTTTCTTTTAGATTTAACTCTTAGTTAAATAGTTTAACTTTTATCGCGTCTTCATGTATTCTTACACTATATGGTTAATAAACTTACTCTAAACATACAATATAACCATAAGTGGTTCATTAATTACATATATAATATTATTTAATCCCTTTTCATTGACCTTATATTTTTAAGAATATTATACCAACCAATAATATAGTATTTGTTTTAAAAAATAATTATTGTCAATTTTGACACTATTTGGTATTTTGTTTTTGTGAAAGTCATAAAAACCTTATCACTTTGAAACAAATTATCTAATCAACCCTAAAATGTCATATTAACCTATAAAATTATTTTAATTCATCAAAAGTCTCAATTTATATTTATTTGGATATTTTTAATATCAATTATTTTAATATTTTGTTAATAAGGTAATTACTGCATCATCATTGTGTCATTAATAAATTAAATTATTTAATGTATAAAAATTATAGATAAAATAGCCTTATATTTGAAATCTATTTATCTTTCTAATGAATAAATAGAGATTAATTTATAATGTGTGTACCCCTATATTAAAAATGTTTTAGTTGTTAAACATTGAATTTAACACTTTTAACTCTTCTTTAAATAAAATAATAATAAACGTCCTAATCTAATCCAAGTGGACCAAAGAGGATCATAATTTATTCATAATGTTTTTTTCTCGAATTAAATTTATCCAATAGAATTTGGACATGTGTTAGGGTAATTATAATATCATTTTTACCCTTAATTAGCCAATTTACTTTTAACCATGGTAAATAAAAGACAAAAGTTACTATTCACAAACTTTTATTTTCATCTCATTTAACCAAATTTTACTTAATTATTTCAACCATGTCTCTCGAATTTTTTAAATTCAACTTACCAAAGAGGTGAAATTTAATTTTATGCAAATTTGAAAATTCTTCTAGAAGGTTGGTAAAAAAACGTTAAAAAGTTCAACAAAATTTTATACATCTAATTTTATTATAAAATGAATCCCATTAATTAAATTGAACTTATATAGGTATTATATATCTATTTTGACTTAAAATAAATTTAAATAAAATAAATAATTATTTAAATAAAAAGTCGGTTTTAAATAATGACACAGTGTTTTCACTATTCATCCAAAATTGAATGTTTTTAGAAAAATACCAAAAAATCACCCTAAGATAATTTTGATATTATGAATTCAAAAATGAATTATATTTTACCAAAATTTAAAACATATAAGTTTCATTTATGAATTTAAAATTAATTCCCGTTGTCAAAACCAAAAAAATGGGTTTCTAAAAAGTAAAAACAATCAAAAGATTGGCATGTGTTTATGTAAAATTTAAATGTGAAATTACTTATAATGATCTAAATTGTATTAAAGGATAAAAATATAATTTAATTATACTTCTAAAACATTCAAATGTATAACTGAACACTATATATTATTTTTATTGAAAAAGTTGTTTTCAATTAAAATTTAGTAGTTTTCACTATTCACCCAAATATGAAAGTTATCAGAAAAACACCAAAAATTTATCAAAAACAAAAATTTTATCTCACGATTCTAAATAAGATGTTTATTTTGTAAAATTGAATATATAAAAGTGTCAAATATTAGATTTAAAAAGGGTTCTTTTTTAAAAGGCAGTAAAATTGTATTTTCTTAAAAAATACATCCTTTATCTGAAAAAAATAAATTTGTTATTATATTATGTCTAAAAAACTCATAATATGGATGTTAAAATTTATATGAAATATATAAAATTCAAAATTTAGATAATACTATTCATAAACGCTTTTGACGAGAAAGTTTGGTAAGTCGTGGTGCACTCGAACTCAGTGTTGTGTGTAGAACAAGTTATTGAATTACTTTGAAGAAATAACTTACTATGAAATCTTGGGGTGTTACATTCTACTCTCCTTCAATAAATTTCATACTCACAATTTGAAATTGTTCTTTGAATATAAATGGTTAAAAATAGAAAAATACCATTGTGTAAAACCCACATCAGAAATTGGGTCAATAAAATTTAGTTTTAATAAGAGGGAAAGGGAAATGAAAAACTCACTACCTAATTATGATCTCGATTAAGATAACATTAGTGGAAATTAGAGAAACATAATTGGAGGAAAAACTTAAATATTTATAGGGAGTGATTTGGGTCATCAATTACAAACTAGTGTAAAATTGAGGGCATCAAAGCCATCAATATATTATAATTTGAAATATTGTCAGTTCAACAAAACATAAGGTATTATGATAACACATTTTTGGATTTAAGATCCATTCCCTAAATTTTAAGAATTAATTTATTCATAGAATTAGAGTAAAAATATATATTTGACAATTATAGTTTCATCCTTCAACTAATTCCTACCACAAACTCATCGTTCACTACAAAAGATAATAGAATTCAAAAATATTCTATTTATCCTAATCTTATAGGGTTCCAAAAATAATGAATTTATAATTAATTTGTCAGGATATTAAAAAATTACATTATACAAACTAGGATATCACGTATACCAGTGGTAGGTGATCCAGCCTTGTCTCCCTTCAGTTGTGGGTTCAAGTATCGCGAGCTTACCGGACGTGACGGGTTATAGCCCAACCTCCGTGTTATCCTTTTTATGTCAATCCAAAAATAATCTAAAGAAATGATTTAACATTAACAATAGTATCCAATGTCAAACTTAATTGATTTCAACCATTATACTTATCCAAAATACTTCTGTCCAAACTCACTGTCCAAAATTTATAAGGAAGGTAAACACACTAAAGATCCTTTTTTCCAAATAATAACATGTGAATACCTTCATCATGTATTTTTTTTAAACATTGTAACACCTTGAATTAACATAAAACATTATTGATTACATTCATGTTCCCTTATTCCTTATAGAATGATGGATATACTTCTTCTATCAAAAAATGTTTTAAAATCCAACAATGATGGAATATACAAATCATTAACTAGTTTCAAGGTAGTAAAGAATATCAAATATAATTTATAAAAATCAATCATATATTATTCCAAAATCACTACCTCAGTATCAGAACAATATTATGGTTTATTTTTCTCTCAATCATATATTTTTCAAAAACATTAACCTTCAATTGGGTCAATTTTCTTGGTTCCACACAATCTCATGTTCTTAATGAAATAGTATTTCAGTACAATCCTTATATAATTTATAATTCTTATAACTTGTACATCTTTAATACTATAGCATCCCGCCATTTTATAACATAAACTTTCACTACATTACACAAAACTGAGGATCTTTAAGGTCTAGTGTCTTGGAAACCAGGAACATAATACATGAAAACAACATAAAACATTCTTCTTAAACACTTGAAAGGCTTATCCTTAAGTTCATCCTAGGTTCATTACTGCATCTCATAACCTGGGAACATACATCAAAAGAAAGGGTGAGCAGAAGGCCCAGTAAGGGAAACAAGAGGAACATTTGACATGTGAACTTGAGATACTTCAAGAAGGACATGAAAAGAACTTTAATGCATGAGAAAGAAATCATGAGGCATTTCATAATAAAAATAAAATTTTCCATAACTTGAAGATGTGTCTACATCATTTAACATAGAAAATCATGAACATATCACCAAGGTCCATCCCCAAGGTTTCATTTGAAAATTACCAAGGTTATTCACCAAGGTATCGTGAAAATTGTAATCTCTAGTGGATACATCATTACACAATGCATTGGAGAGCTATCAGGGCACACCCTTAAATTTTCCTTTATTATCATGTGAGCCACATATATCATCATCAAAAATTTCATAAATAACCCACATAGCATAAAATAAATGGGTTTCATTTCATAATCATAACGTTTTAAAAACTGCTTTAAAGACATGATCTTTACGGCACTTTAAACCCACGGAAGGGAAAGTGGGTCTCATGTATGTAAATCCCAGAATTTAAAATAGAACATTTTGATATATATGTGAATACCCTTTTAGAAATAAGAGCTTTTAGTATTCACTTTATAACATAAAATAATTTTGAGAAAAGAGAGAGAGGCATTTTGAGACGAAAATTCTGCAGCATAACGGCTATGTTTCGGGGTTTTATAAAACATTGAAAAGAGAGGGGACATGGGTCACCCACTCATAAATGATCCATAAAACAGTAAGGGGACAGAATAAGAAGGATATATGGACATGGTAATGAAATTTTATGGACATTCCATTTGAAATGAAAAACATGGAAGGAAGACAAAAATTAGATTTCTCTTATGAAAATTCGGCAGCCTAACGGCGTCACTTAAACTTCAATAAAAAGAATTGGAAAGATCAAATAGGGTCCCTCATCATATGATCATAAGAGATCAGTATGATAGATATAGAGATCATACCCCATCATAAAAAAGGAACTTGAAAGACTTGAAATGAAAATCGAACTTGAAAAACGAGAAGGGTGAAAGAATCCCTTAAAAATTCGGCAGCCTAACGGCGTCACTTAAACATTCATAAAACGAAATGATGAGAGTAAGAGGGGATATCTCATCATATAAAAATGAAAAGGGCAGTAAGAGGAATATAAAAGAACATCCTCTCACATAAGAACATGGATCATAAAAGGAATGACAGAAAAAGGATTACATGAAAAGAAAGAGAGAGGTCGGATCCCTTACCTTAAAACGTGACTCTTGAAACTCAAAGGTTTAGACCTTGAGGTCTTGGGGGCACCTTTGGAGGACTCCTTGGGAGGTAAGGAGACCATAAATTCGTTGGGGGAGAGTTGGGAGTGAAAACTAAATGAGGAAAGGGTGGGTATTTATAGGGAAAGTGAGGGGACAAGGCATTAATGGCCAAGGGACACCTCACAAGTGTTTTTCTCAAACCCATGTGCTCTCTCATGATATTTTTCATAAAGTTAGGTCACATGGGGCCCCCAAAACAATAATTCATCACCCTTGGCCGGCCAACCCCTGAAATATCTCATGATATAATCATGACACAGTTATGATGTCATTAAACATACTGAAACCCTAAAACTGTATTTTTACTATTCACTGAAAATTCAACTTTCTCAGAATAATCCCAAAATTTCACCTTAACCAAATATCAATGCTCTGATTTCAAAAATGAAATCCATTTTATAAAAATAATTTTCTAAATATTTTTAATTTAATTTTTAAATAAAAACACTATTCATCGAAAATTCATTTTTTTCAGAAAAATCCCCAAAAATTACCTTAACATAATATCGATGCTCTGAGTTCAAAAATAAAGTCATTTTTATAAAAATAATTTTCCAATTATTTTTAATTAATTTTTTAATTAAAAAACACTATTCAACCGAAAAAAACTAATACTTGACTAATAATTTATGAAACCGTTATTTACCCATTTTATTGAATCACATTACTTAATCTAGGTGTCTAAATTATATTAAATCTTTCTTTGAGTGAAATTACTAATCCATTTGGTCATATTACTAATCCTAAGCGAAAAATCACTATTCATAATTTACTATTCATCAAAAATTAAGTTGATCTTATTAGACTCCAAATTCCTTATTGAACACTTTTGTAGAAGACCATTTTTTGAAAATCATTACACATCATTAGTTATTTAGGGTTTACATAAATGTTTTAAAATATCCCTTTTTCAAAAATTCATCAATAAAATATATCCTAAAATTATCCGGACAAAATAAAATCAACAAACATCACTAAAGGATGATATCTCAATTTATTCACCCGAAAGGATTACACAAGGAAGCTAGGGTCTCATCACATAGCCCCTTATAACACCGGCATAAGACCTAAGTGTAAGGTGTGCTATGGTGAGAGAATTTGAGGGAGGCTCAGATAACATTACCCTAGTAGTAATCTCTACTAACTCGAACTTCTCCCATAAGAGTTTCCGTTCAAGCTTGACATGATGGAGTTCGGCTTGGGCTTGGTCCAAAGCGAAGCCCACAGATGCTACCTCCTTCCCAAGCTCTGATAAGTGGGATTCATAAGGGTCAAGTCTACTGGATGAAGCCATCGACTCCTCTTTCTGCATTAACCATTAACATCTTATTAAATCATTAGGAGTAAGTTAATATACTTCTCAAAAATATTGGGTCATTACATTCTTCCCCCCTTAAGAAATTTCGTCCCCGAAATTTACACTTGAGGCCTAGTCGAAAAGGTGAGGGTACTTTTGCTTCATTGTTTCCTCAGGCTCCCAAGTCGCTTCTTCAGATTTGTGATTCCTCCACAACACTTTCACAAGGTGGGTAGTCTTGTTTCGTAGGACCTTGTCTCTATGGTCCAAGATCTCCACTGGCTGCTCCTCATAAGAGAGGTCATGTTCCAGTTGTACCACCTCTGGGTTCAGTACATGCGAAGGGTCGGGTATGTACTTCCTCAAGAGAGATACATGGAAGACATCATGAAATTGAGCTAGGTTTGGTGGAAGTGCTAGACGATAGGCCACTGCTCCTATGCGATCAAGGATTTCATAGGGGCCAATGTACCTAGGGCTGAGCTTCCCTTTCTTCCCAAACCGCATGACTCTCTTCCATGGAGAAATTCGAAGGAAGACTTTGTCACCAACACCAAACTCCAAGTCCCTTCGACGATTGTCAGTATAGCTCTTCTGCCGACTCTGAGCTGCCTTTATGTGTTGTTGGATGGCATGAACCTGTTCCGTCATCTCTTGCACGAGATCAGGCCCAAGAAGCTTCCTCTCACCAGTTTCATCCCAACAAGTAGGAGTTCTACACCACTTTCCATACAAAGCTTCAGGGGTGCCATCTGAATAATCGCATGGAAGTTGTTGTTATAGGAGAACTCCACTAATGGGAGGTGTTGATCCCATCCACCCTTAAATTCCATTAAGCATAATCTCAACATGTCTTCGAGTGTCTGAATAGTCCTTTCAGATTGGCCATCAGTTTGAGGATGATAGGCCGTACTAAAATTCAATTCAGTATTCACAGCATGTTGAAGACTTCTCCAGAATTTTGATGTGAATCTTGGGTCACGATCAGATACGATGGATAGTGGTACCCCATGCAGCCTTACCACTTCCTTCACGTATATCTTGGCAAGCTGATCCAGAGAGAAATCTTCCCGAATAGAGATAAAATGGGCTGTCTTGGTGAGACGGTCCACAATAACCCATATCGCATTGTTTCCTTTGGATGTTTTCGGGAGACCAGTTACAAAGTCCATAGTGATATTATCCCACTTCCGTACTGGTATGGGTAGCGGTTGTAATACCCCCTTAGGAAGTTGTCGTTCTGCCTTTACTTGCTGACACACCAGGCACCTTGTAGTGTAATCAACTATCTCCCTCTTCATGTTATCCCACCAATAATGATCACGAAGGTCTCTATACATCTTAGTGCTTCCCGAATGTATAGAGAAAGTAGAGCTATGAGCTTCATCCATCAGTTCTTTCTTTATCTCCGGAATAGATGGAACACATAGTCTTGTACGAAATTTCAATACACCTTCTTGATCAACATTGAAATCAGGGAACTTACCATCCTTTACAGCCTTGAACTTCTCCTGCAGCAAAGGATCTTCTTTTTGAGCCTTCTTGATCTTCTCTAGTAATGAAGGTTGAGAAATCATTTGGGATAGGGTTGATGATGTCCCTTTCCTTATAATTCCAATGTCAAGTTTTACTAGATCTTTAATCAAGGGATCCCCTAGGATCCTCATTGTTGCCAGAACAACATGATCTTTCCTGCTTAACGCATCCGCGACTTTTTTTGCTCTTCCAGGGTGATAATGAATTGAACAATCATAGTCTTTAATAAGCTCCAACCATCTCCTTTGTCTCATGTTCAATTCTTTCTGAGTGAAAATATACTTCAAACTTTGGTGGTCAGTGTATATATCACATTTCTCCCCATAAAGATAGTGCCTCCATATCTTTAGAGCAAAAACAACTGCCGCCAGCTCTAGATCATGCGTAGGATAATTCTGCTCATGAATCTTCAACTGTCGAGATGCATAAGCAATTACCTTGTCATTTTTCATGAGGACGTACCCAAGACCTTTTAGAGATGCATTGCTAAAAATAAAGAATCCTTCTCCGATAGAGGGTAGTGTTAACACAGGTGCAGTAACCAATCTCTTCTTCAGCTCTTGGAAACTTTCCTCGCATTCCTTTGTCCAGATGAACTTAACCCCTTTTAGAGTCAACTTGGTTAGTGGATTAGAAAGTCATGAAAAGTTTTTCACAAACCTCCTATAATATCCCGCTAAACCAAGTAAACTACGAATCTCAGTTACTGTTGTGGGTTGAGGCCACTCCTCCACAACCATTGTCTTTGCAGGGTCAACCGAGATTCCTTCATTGGTTACGATGTTCCCTAAGAAAGCCACTTGTTGTAACCAAAACTCACACTTGCTGAACTTCCCAAAGAGCCTCTCCTTCCGCAGAGTTTTCAATATAACCCTTAGATGATCTTCATACTCCTCACGATTTTTTGAATATATCAAAATATCATCAATAAAAACTACCACAAAGTTATCAAGGTAGTCCTTAAAGACTCTATTCATCAAATCCATGAAAGTAGCAGGAGCATTAGTCAAGCCGAAAGGCATAACAGTAAACTCATAATGCCCATATCTTGATCGGAAGGCAGTCTTTAGAATATCTTCCTTCTTCACCCTCAGTTGATGATAACCAGACCGAAGGTCAATCTTAGAGAAGAATTGAGCCCCACGAAGTTGGTCAAATAAATCATCAATTCTTGGAAGAGGGTATCTATTCTTCACTGTGATCCCGTTCAGTTCTCTATAATCAATGCATAGCCTCATTGATCCATCCTTCTTCTTCACAAAGAGAACTGGTGCCCTCCAAGGAGACACACTTGGTCGGATAAACCCCTTCTCCATCAAGTCTTGGAGTTTTTTCTTTAACTATTCTAGCTCCACATTTGCCATTCTATATGGAGTCTTTGATATCGGTTGAGACCCAGGTACGAGTTCAATGGAGAACTCTACCTCTCTTTCTGGGGGAGGTCCAGGTAACTCCTCAGGAAATACATCCATGTATTCCTGAACAATCGGAACATATTCTATTTGTATGCTCCCTTTTCCTTTTTCATCATCACTGATTAACTCCATAAAGAAATCTATGGGAGGTGCTTCTAGATAGGGATCAGTTCGGGATATCTCTCCTTGGAAGATAACTGTAGGTCGTTTATTCAAGACTACTGATATTTCCTTACTTCTTCATTTGATCTTAGCATTATACTTCGAGAGCCAGTCCATCCCTAGTATAACGTCGAATTCCAACATGGGAATAAATACTAGATTTGCGATAAGATTGTGCTCACTAAAGTAAACACTAGAGTCTCTAAACACTGTTGATGCATGGATAATCCCACTTGGAGTCTTGACTGACAACTGTACCTCTAGCAGTTCGGGGATTGATTCTATATTCCTTGCAAACTTGGAGGAAATAAAGGAATGTGTAGAACCAGAATCAAATAAAGTACTTTCTAGTTTTGAGAGGACAACAAGAGTACCTGCTACCACATCGTTCGGAACGTCAACTTCAGTTGTTGTGATAGCGAAAGCACAACCTTGCTCCCTTGGCCTCTGCTGAGGTTGATGGTGATTCCCCTCCACCGCCCTCGGATTTGGACATTGATTAGCAAAGTGCCCAAGCTGTCCACACTTGAAGCATGTGACTTCGGGTAGGTCCAGAACCATCTTTCCTCTGTCGTTAGTGTTGGGAAGTTTAGGCTTCACATAACTACGACAATTCCGAGAAATATGGCCTTATTTTCCACACTTATAGCACTTACCACTTCCGATCAAGCAGTTCCCCGAATGCTTCTTCCCACATTTATTGCATGTGGCATGTTGCATATGCTTTCCACCTCTTTCCTGATCAAAACTTCTTCCCAGGCTTGGTTCTAGAGTTCTCTTCTTCTCATTAGATTTTTGAGACCACTTTGTCTCCCCAAACTCTAGTTCAACTTTCATAGCACTTCGAACAATTTATTCATAGCTATCATAGTCCCTGTTGGCTAGATTCTTCCACAGATGAGGTCGTAGTCCACCAAAGAATCTATCAACCTTCCCATTAGGGTCCATGACAAAGCTTGAAGTATAACGGGAAAGCCTTGTGAAGTTCATCTCATAGGTTCCAACTGATTCATTCTCCTTTTGCTTCAGCTCGAGAAATTCTTTCTCCATTCTCGTTCTCATCGAACGAGGGAAATACTTATTAAAGAATATTCCCCAGAACTCTTCCCACTCCATATATTCCATCTCTCCTTGTGGCTTCGTGTTTTTGATCAGTGACCACCATTGATCAGCTTCTCCCTCTAGGCGGTAAACAACAAGGGTGGCTTTTTCTTGTTCCGAACAATGAAGTACAGAAAAGATCTTTTCAATGGAGCTTATCCATTGTTACGCAACCAATGGGTCAGTAGATCCACTGAATGTTGGTGGTCGTTGACGCATGAAGAACTCAACAGAAATTTGTTCCCTTCGTGGTGAGGTCGGCCTCTCAGCTTGATTCAAGTTATTACTCATAACTTGAGTCAGTTAGTTCATCATTCGCATGAATGTTTCCATTCCGGCTTCCATCGGAGGGCCGTCAGCACATGGTGCATTTCGGTCACCATCGGCACGGTTCCTCCTATTTCCCACCATTTTCTAAAAGAATAAAACCTTAGTGAGAAACTTATTTCATTTATGGATCTTTTAACTAAGACTTCATGCTTAGACAATTACACTTTTCTATAATTCCTTCATAATGATTCATAAAAAGCTTGTGATTAACCAAACATATCCCCCAGGAGTGTCGTAACCTAGAGTGCAGCAAGGCCCGTTATCGTGCAACAGTTCCCATTCGAGTCTAGCTCAAAGCGGTGTTTTCAGGTTTTACCCCTATGTACATCTGTGCCAGAGCCGCCTCTACCTGCTCGTATCCAGACAGGGATGTATTTGTTTGATAAACCACTTACTCAATACTTACCAAAATACCAGGAAGTTTTCCTATATTTAAACTTTTCTATAGGGATCTTCCTAAAGTTTTTATATCCTAATTTCCACAAATAACTAAACCATCCTTTGATACCAACTATAGCATCCTGCCATTTTATAACATAAACTTTCATTACATTACACAAAACTGAGGATCTTTAAGGTCTAGTGTCTTGGAAACCAGGAACATAATACATGAAAACAACATAAAACATTCTTATTAAACACTTGAAAGGCTTCTCCTTAAGTTCATCCTAGGTTCTTTACTGCATCTCATAACCTGGGAACATACATCAAAAGAAAGGGTGAGCAGAAGACCCAGTAAGGGAAACAAGAGGAACATTTTACATGTGAACTTGAGATACTTCAATAAGGACATGAAAAGAACTTTAAGGCATGAGAAAGAAATCATGAGGCATTTCATAATAAAAATAACATTTTCCATAACTTGAAGATGTGGCTACATCATTTAACATAGACAATCATGAACATATCACCATGGTCCATCCCCAAGGTGTCATTTGAAAATTACCAAGGTTATTCACCAAGGTATCGTGAAAATTGTAATCTCTAGTGGTTACATCATTACCCAATGAATTGGAGCGCTATCAGGGCGCACCATTAAATTTGCCTTTATTATCATGTGAGACACATATATCATCATCAAACATTTCATAAATAACCCACATAGCATAAAATAAATGGGTTTCATTTCATAATCATAACGTTTTAAAAACTGCTTTAAAGACATGATCTTTACGGCACTTTAAACCCACGGAAGGGAAAGTGGGTCTCATGTATGTAAATCCCAGAATTTAAAATATAACATTTTGATATATATGTGAATAACCTTGTAGAAATAAGAGCTTTGAGTATTCAATTTATAACATAAAATATTTTTGAGAAAAGAGAGAGAGGCATTTTGAGACGAAAATTCTGCAGCATAACGGCTATGTTTCGGGGTTTTAGAAAACATTGAAAAGAGAGGGGACATGGGTCACCCACTCATAAATGATCCATAAAACAGTAAGGGGACAGAATAATAAGGATATATGGACATGGTAATGAAATTTGAAGGACATGCCATTTGAAATGAAATACATGGAAGGAAGACAAAAATTAGATTTCTCTTATGAAAATTCGGCAGCCTAACGGCGTCACTTAAACTTCAATAAAAAGAATTGACAAGATCAAATAGGGTCCCTCATCATATGATCATAAGAGATCAGTATGATAGAAATAGAGATCATACCCCATCATAAAAAAGGAACTTGAAAGACTTGAAATGAAAATCGAACTTGAAAAATGAGAAGGGTGAAAGAATCCCTTAAAAAATCGGCAGCCTAACGGCGTCACTTAAACATTCATAAAACGAAATGATGAGAGTAAGAGGGGATATCTCATCATATAAACATTAAAAGGGAAGTAAGAGGAATATAAAAGAACATCCTCTCACATAAGAACATAGAGCATAAAAGGAATGACATAAAAAGGATTACAAGAAAAGAAAGAGAGAGGTCGGATCCCTTACCTTAAAACGTGGCTCTTGAAACTCAAAGGTTTGGACCTTGAGGGCTTGGGGGCACCTTGGGAGGACTCCTTGGGAGGTAAGGAGACCGGAACTTCTTTGGGGGAGAGTTGGGAGTGAAAACTAAAGGAGGAAAGGGTGAGTATTTATAGGGAAAGTGAGGGGACAAGGCATTAATGGCCAAGGGACACCTCACAAGTGCTTTTCTCAAACCCATGTGCTCTCTCATGATATTTTTCATAAAGTTAGGCCACATGGGGCCCCCAAAACAATACTTCATCACCCTTGGCCGGACAACCCTTGAAATATCTCATGACATCATCATGACACAGTTATGATGTCATTAAACATACCGAAACCCTAAAACTGTATTTTTACTATTCACTGAAAATTCAACTTTCTCAGAATAATCCCAAAATTTCACCTTAACCAATTATCAATGCTCTGATTTCAAAAATGAAATCCATTTTATAAAAATATTTTTCTAAATATTTTTAATTTAATTTTTAAATAAAAACACTATTCATCGAAAATTCATTTTTTTCAGAAAAATCCCCAAAAATTACCTTAACATAATATCGATGCTCCGAGTTCAAAAATAAAGTCCTTTTTATAAGAATAATTTTCTAATTATTTTTAATTAAATTTTTAATTAAAAAACACTATTCATCCGAAAAAACTAATACTTGACTAATAATTTATGAAACCGTTATTTACTCATTTTATCGAATCACATTACTTAATCTAGGTGTCTAAATTATATTAAAACTTTCTTTGAGTGAAATTACTAATCCATTTGGTCATATTACTAATCCTAAGTGTAAAATCACTATTCATAATTTACTATTCATAAAAAATTAAGTTGATCTTATTAGACTCCAAATTCCTTACTGAACACTTTTGTAGAAGACCATTTTTTGAAAATCATTACACATCATTAGTTATTTAGGGTGTACATAAATGTTTTAAAATATCCCTTTTTCAAAAATTCATCAATAAAATATATCCTAAAATTATCCGGACAAAAGAAAATCCACAAACATCACTAAAGGATGATATCTCAATTTATTCACCCGAAAGGATTACACAAGGAATCTAGGGTCTCATCACATAGCCCCTTATAACACCGACATAAGACCTAAGTGTAAGGTGTGCTATGGTGAGAGAATCTGAGGGAGGCTCAGATAACATTGCCCTAGTAGTAATCTCTACTAGAACTTCTCCCATAGGCGTTTCCGTTCAAGCTTGACACGCTGGAGTTCGGCTTGGGCTTGGTCCAAAGCGAAGCCCACAGATGGTACCTCCTTCCGAAGCTCTGATAAGTGGGCTTCATAAGGGTCGAGTCTACTGGATGAAGCCATCGACTCCTCTTTCTGCATTAACCATTAACATCTTATTAAATCATTAAGAGTAAGTTAATATACTTCTCAAAAAGATTGGGTCGTTACAAATAGAATACTCAAATGAAAAAAATACTTTAATAACAACATAAGAACTCTAATCATTCCTCTTCATTTTCAGTAGTATAATAACTTGATTATTATCCAATAGCATCATTTGGGGTATACTATGATTATTTGGAAATTGATTCCTATCGTGTTCAAACTCCTTAGAGATGAATCATTGTATATTTGAAATCTTTTTCTTACCCTTGCAATCACGTACTTGGTGTCCTTTTTCTCCACACTTATAAAAAACTCTTATTCCATTCAAAAATTTACAAAGATGATTCTTTCTACAGTCATCACATATGGGAAAATCCTTCTTTTGACACTTCCCCTTATCAATATTTCTCTCTTCTATCCTTTTATTCTCTTGATTCCCCTCAAAGTCTTAGGACTCAAAGAATTATTTACTTATCTTATTAACACATGATACAATTCATTCATATGATGAGAATACATGGGAGTCTATTTACCTTTTAAATGTTGGATTAATACCATGAAAGATATGATCCTTCTTAATCTTTTGATCATGTGTATTTCTGGAATTCTCATTCCTTATACTAGGAACCATTTCTAAACAATGACATACACTAGGTTAGTTTATTAATCAAAATGCATAATTCCAAACTTGTAAAATACCTAACATAAATTGAGAAGATTATGTATATAATCTATAATCATAAAATGTTTTCTTTGAGGAAGTATTCACTCTTAAATCCTTCATAATGGAATGTAATGAAAATATGAGTTATCCTAAGAATATCCCCCGGGAGTGTCATAACCAAGAGTGAAGTAAGGCCTATTGTTGTGTACCAGGATACCTCAGGTCAAGCCTGAAACTCCTTGTCAGAGTTTCCACTCCTAGGTACATCTCTTCCAGAGCCGCCTCTACCTGCTCGTATCCAGACAGGGATGTATTTCTTGGAAAATACAAAAAATCTCTACATTAACAAAATTCTATGAATATATTCTATACTAATACTAAAAATCTATCATAGGGTAACGTTTTCAAATAAGTGACTATCTAAATTTATTTCCAAGGTTGTTGCTAAAATTTCTCGGATAACAACCATAACACCCTGACCCCAGAAGCCCATAGTCAGTGCATTACTTTAATACATTGGTATGATTACAAGGAATCAAGTCTCGAAAGACTGATCAATTTAGCAGTCTTGAAAAATAGATTACACACGTGAACGTTACGTTACACATTAGAAAATAAAACACAACATAAATGATTCTTTGAGAACGCCATTAATCCCCTAGCTTAACCTGGATTATCAATCATAATACACTTCTCAGAATCCTGGTAAAATAAAACATAAGAAAGGGGTGATCTCATATTCTCAGTAAGGATAACAATATTTCGGAATATTTCATAAATAAGCATAAATTTAAGGAAATGTATAAGACTAAAAAAATCATTTTAAACTTAAACTTAAGTATAATATAGAAAAGATAAATCAAATAATTCCATTTAATTATTCATATGGATATTATATTAGTCAAATAATCACATGTAATATCAATATCCCATTTCATAATGATGGAATGTATAATTCCATACTTCATAACCACATAGTCAAGGACTTGTGCTAAGACTAAAAATAATATTTTGTTAAGGCCTTGTTCCAAAAAACTAGTTTGTCTCATGAGACCTATCGATGCATCTAGGAGCTATAACATGCTCCACCCGTCACTTACTAAGTCCAATGCATTCCTCATATGAAAAGGTTTAAACACCACATAAAAATTCATATTAAAACTAGAATAAAAAATGTCAATACTTTATCCATAAACCGTGAATGGTGTAAAAATAACACATCTATTGTCAAACATATCACAAAACCTTCAATACAATATGGATGTTTTGTATCATAATGAATCAACTTCAAACAAGTGTAAAATCCATCAAAGGATGTTGACATAGATAAAATTAAAATTATTTGAGATAAATATCTCTTTATTTTTTGGAAATCTTTTAAAAGTCACATAATTTAGAAAGCAATACATTTAAAGACATTTTTTAATCAAAGTGTCACATACCACTTTGAAACTTTGAAAGGGATTAACATTTTAAAACAATGATATCCATATAAATAAATCCTTAAAATCATTTTGAAAACATGGACATTAAATAAAAATATTTAAGAAAATTTAAAATTTAAAACATTTAAAATGATGATAAAGTTAAATAGAACCTTCCATAAAACCTTAAAAGATTTCTTTTGAAAACATTTTTATGAAATATGGACATTGATGATAAATATGCCCCAGTAAATACTTACTCATAAACAATCTCGGATAATAATGAGATTGAGGAATTAACCCTTACCTTGTACATTTCCTTGGTCGAGGGTATGTTAACCTCCTGTATAATAGTTAAATCATTATTATTAAATTATAATAGAATCATATACATAAATATGATATCATATATGATCTTACACTATTTCTTTATTAATAATATTTTAGTAGTATCATCGTTTCGGGTGTTAACTAATCCATTTTCTTTTATATGACTGGTTACTTAAGCTGTGTTTGTTATGGATAAGATGTATTTTATTCATATCTAGAATAATATTAAGTTCTTAAAAATTATTTTTAATCATAAATTGTAAATTATTCTTGAATGATTACGACGAGGAATGAATCTCATCGTGTTCGTGGAGACGTTAATCCGTACGTACGCATGAGAGAAAATATCATTATATTGATGGTTAAATCATATGTAATTGGATGGTATCTCAAATATACAGAATCATTAACATGTTATAATTATTATTTAAATTAGTTATACTCATTATTATACCCATCCAAATAATGAAGTGTTTGAATAACAAACGACACCACGATGTGGAGACGGTAAGCCGTATATACGCACATATGGTGACATTGTCATTTATAGGATGGATAGAATAAAAAATATGGTTTTAACATATTAATATTAACATCACAGTATGTAGGAGTTACTAGAGTTATAATTTTTAAATGTAAGCAACAAAGAAAGAAGAAGTGGAAGAAGAAAATAACTTGAAAGAGGGTGGTGAAATTATTACCTCTTTTTTGGGTGTTTCCTTTTGATTTGAAGAAAAGGGATTATTAAGTTGTCTTTATGATAAAATTACGGACTATAGGTATATTTGAGGGTAGTTGGGAGGATATTTGGGCAGGGTTTGGCCGATACAAATGGCTTTGGAGGTGTGATTTTGAGATAAGAGGAAGTGCCCTTTTATAAGAGGGGTGAGGGTCACTTTAGGAAAAGATTGAAATATTAATTTATTATACAATCATATTCGGTTTATAATGGTCCAAAATAAACTTATTTAGATCCTTAGGTGGTTATGGGTCAAAATAAGCTCAACCAATAGGTTTTAGAAAAATTTAGGATACCATTTTAACCTTATCGTTTAGATTTAACTCTTAGTTAAATAGTTTAACTTTTACTATGTCTTCCTGTATTCTTACACTATTTTTTTAATAAACTAATTCTAAACTTCCAAGAGAACCTAAAGTGGTTAATTAATGACATATATAATATTATTTAATACCTTTGGCCAATCATTAGATTTTTAGGAATATTATATCAACCATTAATATTATATTTATTTAAAACATTAATTTATGTAAATTTTGACACTATTTGGTATTTTGTTTTCGTAAAAGTCATAAAAACCTTATCACTAAGAAAATGTTTATCTAATAAACCCTAAAATGTAATATTAACCTAGGAAAGTAGTTTAATTCATGATAAGTCTCAATTTATATTTATTTGGATATTTATAATATGAATTATTTTAATATTTCATTAATAAGGTAATTACTGCATTATCATTGTATCATAAATAAATTAAAATTTTTAATGTATAAAATTTATAAATAAAATACCATTATATATGAAATCTTTTTATATTTCTAATAAATATTTATAGTCTAATTTATATTATTTGTACCCCTATATTAAAAATAGTTTAGTTATTAAACTTTGAATTTTACACTTTTAACTCTTCTTTAAATAAAAAAATAATAAATGTTCTAATCTAATCCAAGTGGACCAAAGATGGTCATATTTTATTTATATGGTTGTTTTTTTGTCTAATTAAACTTATCCAATAGAATTAGGACATGTGTTAGGGTAATTATAATATTATTTTTACCTTTAATTACCCTATTTACTTTTAACCATGGTAAATAAAAGTCAAAAGTTACTATTCAAAAAAAAAATATTTTCATCTTATTGAACCACATTTTACTTAATGATGTCTAAAGAGTCTCTATGATTTTTTAAATTCAACTTACCAAAGCTGTAAAATTTTGTTTTATGCCAATTTGCAATTGCTCCTAGAAGGCGGATAAAAAACGTTAAAAAGTTCAATAAAATTTTATACATCTAATTTTATAATAAAATGACTCCAAAAATTACATTGAACTTATATGGTTATTATATATATATTTTGACATAATTTAAATTTAAATAAAATATATAATTATTTAAATAAAAAGTCGGTTTTAAATAATAACGTAGTGTTTTTCACTATTCATTAAAAAATGAATGTTTTCAAAAAAATACCAAAAATTCACCCCAAGATAATTTTAATATTATGAATTCAAAAAGATGATGCCTATTTTATAAAATTCAAAAAATATAATTTTTATTTATTAATTTAAAATTAATTCATGTTGTCAAAACTAAAAAGCGGGTTTTAAAAAGTAAAAACTATCAAAAGATTGACAAGTGTTTATGTCAAATTTAAATGTGAAATTACTTATAATGACCTACTTTGTATTAAATTATAAAAATATAATCTAATTATACTTCCAATCCATTCAAATGTTTAATTTAACACTACAAATTATTTTGAATAAAAAAGCTGTTTTCAATTAAAATTCAGTATTTTTCACTATTCACCCAAATATGAAAGTTATCAAAAAAACACAAAAAATTTATTGAAACTAAATTTTTATTTCCCGATTCTAAAAAATTAGTTTATTTTGTCAAATCTAATATATAAAAGTGTAAAATATTAGATTTAAAAAGGGTTCTCCATTAAAAGGTGGTAAAATTGCATTTTCTAAAAAATACTTCTTTTATCTGAAAAAACGAATTTTTTCTTATATTATGTCTAAGAAACAAATAATATGGATGTTAAAATTTATATGAAATATATAAAATTCAAAATTCAGATAATTCTATTCATAACCTCTTTTGAACAACTAGTTTGGTATGTCATGGTGCGTTCGAACTCGGTGTTGTGTGTAGCGCAGGTTATTGAATTAATTTGAAGAAATGACATACTATAAAATCTTGGGGTGTTACATGAAGTGTGAATGTTAGTCAAAAGAGAGGTTCATCTTCTCCGGGTGGTTATCGGGAGTTCTACTATCAGTGTGGCAGGCCGGGGCACATGTGTGGCCAATGTCCTCGACCTCCAGTGGAGTTTCAGTCATTTGCCAGATTGGGACACATGCAGAGGTTCTATTGGAAACCTTAGTAGGAGAGTTTGAATGTTGGTGATAGCTAGATTTCTAGTGGAGGCATGAGATCAATTTCTCTATATCAGGTAGGCAGTTGGGGCTCTACAGGCCGTACAGGCCGGGGCGATGGACGTGGGACTTTGGAGAAGGATCGCCCACTTTAGTAGGGAAGTGTAGTGCATGGCATGCAGGATGGATCGTAGTATAGAAGGGTTGGTTAGCTTCATGTTGTTTAGTATTCACCTGGTGATGGCGAGGATGGGCCATCGACTATTCATGGTATGATCCTTATAGATTCTATGATTTCTAGTGTGTTGTTTAACACTGGTTCCACACAATATTTTATTTTTTATTAGCCTATGGTAGTATTGGGTTTTCTTGTATAGGATTTGTGTCGGGTTATCTCGAATGAAACTCCATTGGGGGTGAAAAATGAGGAAATTAGGCAGGGCAAGGGATGTGCTCTGGAAGTCGGTGAGAATCGTTTCCTGTGGGACTTGTTTGTTCCTGAGATGTTTGGGTTGTACTTGATCTTGGGTATGGTTTGGTTTGTGTTGTATCAGGTGCACATAGACTATTATCGTCACAAAGTATTGTTTAGGTAACTTGATGGTGACTCTTATGTGCAAGACCATTTTTTCGGCATTTGGATAGGCTCACGACTCAAGTAGCTTGTCTTGTGATTGATGATAAAATAGGGGAACAGTCTGTCTTCCCTCCAGTAGTGGATCAGTTTCAGGATGTGTTTCATGAAGATTTATTAGGGTTGCTACCCGAGAGGGATGTTGAGTTCATGATCGAGTTTCTACCGAGAGCGGAGCCAGTTTCTATTCTTGCATACCTAATGGAACTTAATGAACTCAATGAGTTAATGGTTCAGCTTGAGGAGTTGGGATGCAAGGGATTCATACGTCCTAGTATGTCTCATTTGGGATCTCTTGTGATTTTTTCAAAGAAGGCTAATAGGTCATTAAGGCTGTGTGTTGATTATCAAAGTTAAATATGATGACAGTGAAAAATTGGTACCCTCTTCCAAGAATTTGACGACCTGTTTGACCAGTTATGGGGTGCATCAGTGTTTTCAAAGGTTTATCTAAGATCAGGTTATCACCAGTTGAGGTTGAGGCCTTCTGACGTACCATTGATAGCTTTCAAGAGTCGGTACGAGTAGTTTGAGTTTTTGGTAATTGATTTTGGCTTGACCAATGCAATGGTAGTGTTCATGGATTTTATGAACTAAGTCTTTCATCCTTATCTGGACCAGTTTGTGGTGGTCTTTGTTGACGACAGCTTGGTGTACTCTAAAACTCATGACGATCATTCCCAACATCTTGACACCATCTTGAGTACACTAAGAGAGTATCATCTTTATGCTAAGCTTTCAAAGTGTCAGTTCATGATTGGAGAAGTGAATTTTTTGGGTCACATTATCTCTGAGGCATGTGTATCGGTGGATCTAGAGAAAGTTTAGGCTATTTTGTCGTGGGAGAATCCCAAGAGTGTTTCAGACATTCAGAGTTTTCTGGGTTTGGGATGATATTATCAGAGGTTCATTCAGGATTTCTATCATTTGGTAGCACCAATTTCGTGATTGACCAAGAATGGAATTAGGTTTGAATGGTTTGAGTCTTATGAGAATGCCTTTTAGGAGTGGAAAAAGTAATTGACGATCGCACCAATCTTGATCTTACCTGAGCAAGGTAAAAATTACGTCATGTTTTGTGATGCGTATGGTATCAGGATTGAGGATGATTTGATTCAATATGAGTAGGTTATGGCTTATGGGTCAAGGCAATTGATACCCCATGAGCGGAATTATCCAACTCATTATCTTGTGTTGGTTGTAGTAGTGTATGCCTTAAATTTTTGGAGCCACTACTTGTTGGGGTAACGATTCACGATGTATACCGACCAAAAGATTTTAAAGTATATCTTTTCTCAATGGGATTTGAATATTCGATAGCAATTATGGTTTGAGTATCTATAGTCTTTTTTCATTAAGATTTTATATACACTGGGAAAAGGGAATAGTGTTGCTGATGATTTTAGTAGGAAGGCTCAGAACCAGGTGGTTTAGGAATCCAGCACTGAGTGGAAGGTGAAGGCCTTATTTGAAGAGATTCTCCTGGAGGTGGGGATGAAAACAGTCAGGTGACTCTTTATTCCTTGGTTGTTGATTCAACACTTTTGAGCCATGTTAAGTGAAGTTATCTTGATGATCTTGAATGTTTGGCCATGAAGAAGAGACATAATGGTGGGGATCCACCTTCGGGTTGGGCAGTCAGTGTGGATGAGGTTGTTTGTGTTCATGATCGTGTGGTTGTACCGGTGTGCATGCAGGAAGATTTGATGCATGAGTTCCATGAATCAAAATGGGCAGTGCATCCTGGTTTGACCAATATGTATCATGATCTCCGTAGGCAGTTTTGGTGGCCATGAATGAAAAAGGAAGTTGCGAGCTTTGTGGCACGGTGCCTTACCTATCAATAGGTGAAGGTCGAGCATCAATACCTAGGTGGACTGTTACATCAATTTCCTATTCTTGAATAGAAGTGGGAAGATGTGATGAAGGATTTTGTGGTGGGTCATCTATGGATGCCTTATAATAATGATGCAATCTGGGTGGTTATGGATCAGCTAATGAAAGTGGATCATTTCTTACTGATTCAGGATACTTACATAGTTGACTAGTTCAGGGAGTTGTATACTCGGGAAATAGTATGGTTTCATGGTGTAACACAGACTATAGTTTTGTATCATGATCCTCATTTCACATCGTGTTTTTGGAATGGGTTGTAGAAGGCGCTCGGTAATAGGTGCTTTTGAGTATGGATTTCCACCTACAGATGGATGAGCAGTCCGAGCGTACAATCCAAGTGTTGGAAGATCTGTCAAGGGCTTGTGTCTTTGATTTCAGTGGTTCATGGGAAAATAACCCTTCAGTTGTTGAATTTTCCTAAAACAATAGTTTTCATGATATGTTTCAGATGACACCATTTGAGACTCTCTATGGGAGGTCATGTAGATCTCCGCTGTGTTGGTTGGAGGCCAGGGAATCTAATCTATTAGGACCAAGTCTCATGTAGGATAATTAAATGAAAGTTTAGTTGATTCAAAAACGGTTGGAAATGTCTTAGAGTAGACAAGAAGTCATATACAGATCAGAGATGTATACTTTTTGAGTTCATGGTGGCGTGATAGTGTGTTTCCTTGGGTGTCGCTAAGGTTGGGTCACCGATTGATTTGGAAGCAGGGAAAGTTGGCGCCTTGGTATGTGGGGCCATTTGATATTTTAGAGAGGATCAGGCTGGTGGCATAGCAATTGGGTATTACAAAACCATATAAAGATATGCATTATGTATTTAATGTGTCGCAACTTTTGCGGTATAAACCTGAAACGACTCACATGGTGGATGTGGAGGACATTGTGCTTGAGGCTGATGCGTTCTTTGAAAAGCATCTGGTTCGTGTCGTGGATCGTAGTGAAAAAGTTTGGTGGGGTAAGGATGTTCCATTGGTGCGAGTACTATGGCAGCATGGAAATGTTTAGAAAGAAACATGGGATAAAGAATTAGATATGCGGTCTTAGTGACCCGATCTCTTTTCCTTAGAAGTGAAATGAAGATTGGGAGCTCAGCTCGAGGACAAGCTGTTATACGGTGGGAGGTTTTAAGATCCCATATCTTGGAAAGGTACGTAATCATTTATGTTTAAGTTTGAATCAATTATTTTGGTTAATTAAGAGCTCACCCAAGTCATAGAGGAGGCTCGAGGGTGTTCTGAGGGTTCATGACACTAAATGTTGAGAAAAGGGGGTTTTCTGGGTAGGTCACACAGTTAGTGCAAACCATGCAGACAACCCAGGTAAACTGTGCAAGAGGAAGTTTTTCAAACAGTAGCCTCTACACAGTTTTCACATAGTTTGTAAAACCATATAGGTAAACTGTGCGAGAGGGCCTTTTTGGGATAGAATCATCTACACAGTTTGCGCACAGTTTGGAAAACCGTGAGGGTAAACCGTGCACCCCAGAAACTTCTAAAAAAATTACAATTTTCCACCCTAGGGTTTTTTACCCCAACTTGGGAATTCCTCCCATTTATCCTCTCTTCAACCTAGGGACGAAACAAATCTCCCAAGAGCTCCAAGAGATCAATCTCCCTAATTTATAAGGTGTTTTTGGTGATGTTGGTAGTATATCCATGCTTCGGGTAAGGCTAATCTCATCCTTGATTATCTTTTGAGTTTAGGGATTGTATCTTCTTCTCTTATCCTTCTGAAGATCTAAAACCCTAGTCTTTGGGAGAGATTTATGTTGAATCTTTAAAGGTTGGTTGAAGTGGAATCTAAGGGCATGATTAAGAGTTCTTTAAACCACAGAATCGAGGTAGGTGGTATACAAGTTATATCCCATGTTTTATTTGAATATTTTTGTATGTGTGGTTTTGTTCTTGGGTGTCTCTTAGTATGTTTTTATTACCCAGGGAATGATTTGGTAAAGTGGTTATTAAAAATGTAATGGGGAACCATCACAATCCCCATGGGATGCATTGAGTGTGATAAGACTAAACTAGGGCCACCCATGGGGAGAGCTGACTTTCCTGAACCTAGGGATTTGTGGAGAACAAGTGAGATTGTTGAGAATTTTTGTAGAGCCCTAGATAAACATGTTTATGTGATTACGTGTGTTGGGTTCGAAGCTAGGTGGTATACCTAGGCTTTATAATACCCTAAGGGATATTAGGTTAAGATGTGAAAATGACTAAAGACCATAATGTAACAGGTCAAGAGCATGGAAATTAATCCTATTGATTTAGGCATAATAAACAAAGCCTAGTGAAATTGGCACAATGAATGATTCTTAGCGAGATAAGTGTAATGAAATGGAATTGGGTTAAATGGATTAATGATGTGAAGTTTTCTAAATGTGTTAATGAGTTAAGGCATGGTGTTAAACTTCATGTTATTGTTACGGTTTATGTTTTCCTTGGGCAATGGTTGTGATGTTGTGTAAGTGGTTAATGGTTGAATATATGTATAGCATGTGCACATAGCTAGGTAGTGTGGGGTATTGACTAAGGATCTACACCCATGGGTTGAGTTAGACTGAGGCTCTAAACTCCAACCCTAATGCACAGGTGTTGACGCTCCTTTCGTCACAGGGTCTAAAACAAGGAAATTTTGGGAAAGATTTTAAGTCAAAGTGATTCAAGCTTATGAAGTAATGGAAATGGAATTTGGCATTGGAAACTTGGTTTGTTTTATACAAAGCCCTAAACTTACTTTGCAAAAATTTTAAGCCATCAAGGAGGCCAGCCGAGGACAACCACCTAGAGCTCATGCGGGACACGGGGGTCAACCGCGCTCAAGGGGTGTCCTCAAGGCCAAGGCGACACCCTGAGGCAGCGCGTCCCCGGAGGAGCGCACATGGTGGGCGCATAGCGCGCCAGAGGAGCATAGTTGGTACTTGGAGCGTGCCCGCAGAGGCAGGGGTGGGCGCAGAGCGCGCCCGCAGAAGAACACGGTGCGGGGCGGCACCGTGGAGGTTGGGAGTTCAATCGAGGTGTAGCGGGCAGCGCTACTTTGATAAACCGCGGAAAAACTGAGAGCCGCTTCGATGTGGGACGCGGGATTTTCAGCCGGGATCTAATCTCGGCCGTCCGCTTCATCCCGCGTCGATCCAGGCCGCACAATCCATCTCGCGCGAGATGATCTAATCGCAGTCGTCCGCCTTCATTAAATGGCCAATCCGACGGCTCCCCGAATGTCTTCAACCTCGAGCTCAAGCCGAGGACACCCCGTGCCACCCACGGCCTCGCCGTGTACCAGGCGCCTCCCGAAGCCGGTATTCGAGCATCCGGCCACTTACGAACAAACTAAGACCTCCATCCTGTTCGTCTGGACCTAAGGAACACAACCATGCATAAAAATAAGTTTGCATGCAATGTTTGGAGAATTTCGAGGTTGGCCGAGGAAAACAAAGTGCCGAGGCCATGAAGGTTTGTGTTTTGCATGGTTTGGGCCAAAGGAAGTTCGTGCATGCGTTCTAAGTCGCATGCACGTGAAGGAGGAAAAATAATAAAAGGAACCCACATTCAACAACAGAGGATATTTCAAAATTTGGAGGAAACCGTTAAGATCCGAAAATCGCGGTGGTTCAGTTTTTTTTGTTCTCTCACGTGGATGAACTAACCCTACCTTGCCTATAAAATGAGGCCGTGGGGATGGAGAGGGGGGCGGAAATTCTGATGAAAAACCGAAGTCTCGTGGGTGCTCCCGAGCCTTGTGAAGGAAAAGAAAACCACCGCGCACACTTGCGCGACTGTTTTTCCCAGAGCCATCCGAGGCTTCGAAGGGACCCCTTGTGCGCTACCACTAGCGCGATAGGGAGAAGAAGGCCGCACCCTTTGTGCTCCCCCTCTGTGCACCGTGCTCCCTGTACGGTAGCACCTTGCACGCCCCGTGGCCGAGGTGCCTTGCACCCTTGCGCGGCAACGGCTGGTAGCACCCTGCGCGGCCCAAGGAGCTTCCACTTGCGCACCTCCTTATCTATTATGACTTGCGTGGCTAAGGCAGTGAGGGCGAGGTTTGCACTCAAGCATACCTTGGGCACACCATTTGCACGGCTGCCCCTTGCACCAATCATTTGTGCGCCCTTGCGCCCTTGTGGGTTGCACGATCCGTGACTCAAGCATTTGGCTTGTGCGGCAGTAGGCCATCTTGCACCCTTTGAGGCCTGAGCAACACGCGGCCCTTGCACAAGGAACATCCTATGGGAAGTAGGTGTGAAAAGGGTGAAGGCCGAGAGGCCCTTGTGTATACAAGAAGAAGTGAAGGACGTATGCCCCTATGTGTGCATAAGGAGTGCACACTTTGAAGGAGAACCCGAGGCCATATCTCGTGTGGGTGAAAAGTGAAGAGCACACTTTGAGTTTGTGTGTGATAAGCAAGTGGAAGAGGCCAAGCTCACTTTTGTGCAAAAAGTAAAAGAATTGTATGCAAGAAGATGTAAAATGCCGAGGCCCAAGCTCACTTGTGTCCCAAATGAAGAACATACCCACGGCTTGTGTGTGCACCAAGTGAATACTACACTCATTGTGTGTGTGCAATTTAAGAAGAGGTCGTAGCCTTAAGTTTGTGCAAGAATGAGGTCGTAGCCTTAAGGACTTGCGCGCCGCTTAAGGACTTGCGCGCCCTTATGTTTTTTGGGTGCCCTCCTTGTCCAAGTCATCTCCTTAATACCATTCCACCTCTCCTTTTCAAAGATCCAGTCTTCAAGACATTCTTCAAAGCCATCTTTGGCATGTTTTCTTGATTGACTTCCTTCTCTAAAAGGAATTATGTGGAAGGTTTTATTCAACCTCATCATTCAAAGGATGAGAGAATCTTTTAATCTAGGCCTCCTCCTCAGGATTAAGCCCTAATCCATAATTCCTTAAATGCTCTGGGCCTCCTTTTCAGGAGTAAGACCCAATCCCCTAAAACCTGGGCCTCCTTTTCAGGAGTAAGTCCCAAGTCTCCAAAATACTTTTCAATTCCCTCAACCTGGGCCTCCTCCTTAGGAGTAAGTCCCTGTCTTGACAAGTTCCCTTATGGTCGCGCAAGTACACTTGCGCGCCGCCTAGTGGTCGTGCAAGTACTTGCGCGACGCAAGTGGTAACCGCTCGGTAACCGCTCGGTAACCGCCCAGGGCCTTATTTTTCCTATAAATAGACCCTGTGGGCCCCCCATTCGAGAGGATCTCTTCCCAGAAACTCGGATCAAAGCTCCCGACGCCCAAGTCTCTTCTCAAAGCTTCCAGAACACTTCTAAGGTAATTTCTTACCTAGAATGGAAGATCTAAAGGGAAGAAGGAAGGCCTAAGTGTTGAAACTTATCAAACACTTGCGCGCCGACTTAATTCCTTCAATATAACTTGCGCGTCCCTCTTCTGGAAAAACCTCAAGAGGATGGGAAAGGGTTTAATAAAGAGTCGCTCAAGTAATTCAACCCTGGTTGAAAATCGCGCAAGTATCCCTTATGTCGCGCAAGTATACTTGCGCGACCAATACTTGCGCGCCGCCGTAGGACTTGCGCGACCTTCAATACTTGCGCGCCCCTATCTTTTTGGGTGCCCATCTTGCCCTTTTTCACCCCTCTTAAGCCATTTTCACCCTTCCTATTCAAGATTCAGTCTTCAAGATACTTTTCAAAGCCATTTATGGCATGATTTCTTGATTTGACATCCTTATCTGAAAGGAATTATGTGAAGTATCTCTCAAAACCTAATGATTTAAACATCTTTATATCACCAAAGATTGAGAGTTCATTCATTCAACCTCATCCTTTAAAATGAGAGAATCCTAACCTGGGTCTCCTTTTCAGGAATAAAGACTCAGTCATAAATCTTGGGCATCTTTCTTAAGAATAAGCCCCAATCAAATCCTTCAATCTTGGGCATCCTCCTCAGGAGTAAGCCCCAAACCTTAATCCCTAACCTGGGTCTCCTTTTCAGGAATAAAGACTCAGTCATAACCTTGGGCTTCCTCTTCAGGAGTAAGCCCCAAGTCCCCTAACCTGGGTCTCCTTTTCAGGAATAAGACTCAGTCATAACCTTGGGCATCCTTCTTAAGAGTAAGCCCCAAGTCTCTTAAAATTTCTCTTAACCAGTCATAAACTTCCCTTTGATTTTGGTTTCCTTTTTAGGAATAAAACCCAATCATAAGTCCCCTCCTAATTTGGGCATCCTCCTTAGGAGTAAGCCCCAAGATTAGAGTATTCAAATCTCCATGAAGCACATATAACTTTGTGGACCCTGTTCATGGATTTTTCTTCCTAAAAGTAAATCCTAAACCTTCACCTATCTGGGCAGTCATCTATACATAAGCCCCAAAACAAATTCTTATGATTGCATCTTTTATGGCACAATTGTCTAAATTTTACCAATACCTCTTGTTTCTCACACCGAGCATGACTCACGTGAGCATAGAGTGTAAAAGTAATTATGACATTCATCTTTGAGCCATCAATCATAAAACATCATATCCCATTCCTCGAACTACGTGGGTTCTGATTCCTTTTTTAAAACAAAGGATACGTAGGTAGCCCATTTATGGGTTCGATCCCAACATTGAAATAATCTCTGTCCTTCTGAATGACGATAAACTTCAAGTGCCCCACTGAGTGGCTTTAAAACCAGCCTGGTCATCAAAATGACCAAGAGACTTTTATATAAATGTTTTGAAGGATACCATTGACCAAGAATCTCTAAACAAATATAGATGATTCTATATTGATGAAGAACCTCGAATACATATAAAAGATTCTCTAAATTTCTTGCATATTTAATCATTGATTGTTAAAACTAAAGGAAAGCTCATTTTATACTTGGTAATGTAATAAGGATTCACGAACTTAACTTAAATCTATAAAGAGAGTCCCGGAGTAGACAATAATTCCCCTCAAAAAGGTGTGATGAGTCCGACCTCCCATCCTCTCGACCAATGCAAATTCCTAAGCCTCATTAGCCCACAAGCTAATGAGCGCCTGCCTTTGGAAAGTAGGTCCAAACGGATGTGGAATCATTGGATGTTTCCGGTTCTACGAACAAACCCGTTAGAAACCGATCGGAACGTTTGAATCTCCCGTCCAGGAGGTCATCCCCGGATTCCGCGCGAAACAAAGAAAAATGGTGAACCCGACGTGAATCCTTAACCAAGTTAAAGTGATGTTCTTCTTAGATGTTAGGCCCCTTGGGCCAACAAGGCAATCATTGACATATGATCATCCAAAAGATGCAGTAGCCGGATTCATCTTGATTATGTCTGTTATATGGAAAAGGCACTCTTTTTTCAAGATCTTCTACAAAAAATGGCTTTCCTTAAATTCACCCCTGTGAATACTGCTGCTGAGAACACCTCTACTGTGAGGTCTGCTGCCATGAAAACCAATGCTGCTACTCCTGCTGGAACGTCATCCGCTCTGAGGATGACATCACCAACTCGGCGTCTTCAACGCTGTGTTTCAAATGCACTGGTTAAGGAGTACCGTCGTAACGGTACTATCCCAACTCTGGAGGCCGCTCGTCAAGCCCTCCAAGTTAACAATTCTACCTGGTCGTCCGGACAACGGCGACCAGCAATCAAGAAGCAGGCGGTGCTGACTACCGTCTCCAACCGTTTCGGGTCGTTATCCCCGGAACGCAATTTCCATTCACTCCCTTATTCTGAGGAAGTGAATGAGCAGGTCCCGCGGGACCTTAATTCAAAGAGACAGGAGTCCTTCTCAAGGGCTCCCATCAACAATCGCCGCCAGACTCGTGCGGTAGTGCACCCTCAACATGATGAGGGTACCGGCTCCAGGCATTCAGCTCAGGTTCCTCGAACCCGAGCAGGCAAGATGAATCACCAGAGACGGAATCCGGTTAATAATAGGCAGGTTGTCATCCCTGCCATCTCCGGAGAAGTCCACCAACCTAACTTGGTGGCAAATAACGAGCAGGCATACACACCTGTTCGTTTTAATCCCGCTGTCCAGCAGACTCGTCTGGCAGCATCAAGCCGATCCCGCCAGGCAATTCCGGTGGAGTACCATAGGCAGGAACATACACCTGCTTATACATCAGCAGTTAGTCAGCAGGCTCGTCTGACTACATATGATGGATCTCGTCAACCGCGTTTGGCGAAGTGTAATCAGCAGGCACATACACCTGCTGATACTAATCAAGTCTACCAACAGTCTCGCTTGGTAGCACCCGGAGAAGTCAGTCGGAAAGTCCCGACGACAAACAGGAGGCAGACTAAACTCTCTACCTCCACACTTGAGTACTGTCAGGATTCACTGACAGGAAAAGGAGGACAGGAGCAGGCACATACACCTACTCCAAGCCCGGAATGGACGTATATCCCTGTTCCGGCGGCTGAAGTCACCAAACATATTTTGTCAATGGTGAAAGAGCAGAAGCAAATTCCTGCTCATATTCTGGATGCTTGCCAAGATATCATAACAGCTTCAGCTTCATCTCAGGGACAGACACATAAATCTATCCCTAGCAGTGGAGTGACACATCAACAATTCACTCCGGAACAGACACACACATCTGTTCCAGTCCAAGAGGGTTGTGGGGCCTACTCCCCCATATCATATGGACAACCAAGTCAGGCACATACATCTGATTTGAGCGATGATCGTCAGCCTAACCTGACCATCTTTCCTGATCAGGCACATACACCTGCTCAGAGCAATCACTTTCGTCATCAAGTGATTTCTAAAGCGAGTAAGAAGGCATCTAAGAAAAAGATCCGCCCAGCACAGTCAGGAGATCAAAGGCCAATCTGTAACAAGGCCTTGCTCGATGCTGGAGTTCTTGAAGCCCTCAGACATTTATCTGTCGGAATTCAAGATTCTACTCCCTCAGTTCCCAATAACAGGAACATTAATCCCGAAGGTCTTCAACAGACACTTCCTCATGAAGACTTGCTTCATGAAAATTCGGTCAATCTTGAAGTTTCTTCTTCAGATGAGAACCACAGGAACCCTCTGTGTGGTCAGAAGACCAAGGAGCAAGAGATATCATCTTTTGCTATAACCCATCATGAAGGTCCTCCTCATGGTGATGAACTTCGCTGCGAAAGTCCTCTCCGCAGTAGTGATTCACATTGTCTCGAAAATTCTTCAGAAGGCAATGTAGTGACGAGAAAGCCCTCCTATCTCGAGGCACTTGCAAACGTAAAACCAGTCATGTCTGAAGTTTTACTATCGGCAGGTGAAACTCTTTCTCCATCAGAAGATAGCTTGGGGTTCAGGTTATTCTCCGAACCTTCCCTAGGTCATTCATCTTCCAGCATGAATAGTGATTCCTCTACCAATCTTGTTGAATCCGATGAAGCAACAAGGAAACACCAACTCTGGTCCAAACAGGTAGAAGAATCTTCATTTAATGATAAAGAGGAAATGCTGAACATGAGGAAAAAACTGGCAAAAGGTGAAGTACCAGTCATGTTTTGGCCTTTGGCTGATTCACAGTATGACATTCCAAAGATGTTGACGGATGATGGAATCCATGATATTCGTCTTAACATATGGAAAACTCTTTGTCAATTAAAGAAGAAGGTATTATCTTACGATGAATATGAAAATCATCTTAAAATAATAGAAGGGTTACAACGCCAGATTGATTTGGCATCTCTATCAGTCTCTCGGTATCCGAAGGCCGAAAAGCAACAGAGAACCCTTCAACGTTCATGCCTTGGCGCGCTGAGAAAATTGCGTCAGTTAATTTCCAATGCTCCATCTAATGTTCATATCAGAGGATGGGGTATTCACGGAGCACTACATTTCACAGTGCTTTCCGGTCAGCAAAACCCGCCGAAAATGGTCTCATGCAATGTTATTGCCCATGGCCGGCCACAGTCAATGGGCTTTGTTCATAATCAAAATCTTGCTCGAGATCAAGCTTCAACTAGTTCCTCTCAAAATCAAGTATATAGAGAACATGTTGTTGAATTGCTCCTACATCAAGCAGGCGAGAATATTGCGCAAGCCTCTCGTCTGGAGCAAACACGTCATCAAATGACAGAAGTTTCGGAAATCATCCAACGGTCTGTTGAACCAGGTGATAAAAGTGGATACAGGTTAATGCATCCAGCTAATTTCCGAACTAAGATCCGCAAGATCAAGAGAGATTTCAAGAAGATCTCAGACATAGCATGTCAAGAGACACCCCAGCTTGCCAGACTGGGGACTTCTCTAACCCAACCCTCAGAATCAACGAATGGGATTCGAGGAGTTGAGCAGAAGCAACAGGAACACCCCCAGTCCACCGGACTGGGGACTTTTTCAAATCTTCAATCCCTCTCTCAGAGAAAGTCAGTATTCTCTCGATTAGGGAATAAGCCTCAAGAGGAACGAAGAGCCAAGATGTCAGGAGATTCTCTCCAAGTGACGGTTCACAAAGAAATTCCTGAGGGGTCAAGTCAACGGAATGCCATGTCTTATCATGGACATAAAAGGAGACAATATCATAGAAATGCTGATAGAAAGGATTTCATGAAATATGCATCCATTAATGTCATCACTGCCGTTGCTGCTGATTCACCAGATGAGGCTCAATCAGAGGGATCAGATGAAGAGGTTCCTGCTCAAGAAGTTGCGCACACAGACCTAAATGAAGAAGGTGTGCGCACACGTAATCAAAGGCTTACCCAAAATTTGGGTATTCCTTCAAGTAACCCACTTCCCCCTCTCCGAAAAGGATCCAATAAGGGGAAAGGAAAGAATCAGGTTACTTCTCACCCTTCCTCTGAAGGAGGTCAATCGCTCTCATTAGAGCAAAGGCTTGCACAACAGGAGGAAGAAATGAAAGAGTTAAGAAGGTTGAATGCAGAACTACTTCAGAGTAGTCTTCTTCTTAAGAATGCTGAAGTCCGACAGCCGAAGGAATTTGTTGTAACTACTGAGATGGATCAGGAATATCCTCCTTTATCAGTACACCCACAGAGGTCTAATCCTACGGGTCAAACGCAACAACGGTTGGCAGCACTACCATTAGTTGCAGCACCAACCTCCACGGCTGTCCAAGCTCCATTCATTGCACCTACCCAAAACCAAGTTCAACCTGACGTTTCTCAAAAGTTAATAACTACTATTGAGTCATTAACAGCTCGGTTAGAAACTATGGAAGGGAAACGGGCGCAAGTTCAACCTGAAAAGAAAGTTTACCCTGAATGGGTAGATTCAATTTCTCCTCCATCCAGTTTTGGAAACCCTATTTTCCCTACTTTCAATGGATCAGGCGACCCTGAACAACATTTGACGCATTACGTGTCTTGTTGTGATCCTATGATGGGAACTCCAGAACAACAAGAAGCAGTGAAACTCAGATGCTTCGTGCGAACCTTGCAAGGACCAGCTTTTGTCTGGTATACAAGCTTGAAATCCCGGTCAGTCATCGGATGGGAGGATCTTCGTCAAAAATTCCTTCTTCAGTTCAGCTCAACTTTGCCAAAAACGACAGTTTTCGATCTTACAAACTGCAAGCAAAGGGAGAATGAAAGAGTCTCTGATTTCATTGCTCGTTGGAAGGGATTAACGTATTCCTTGAGTTTATCACTCCCTCAGGAGGAATTATTGCCAATCTGTGTGGCAAATTTGTGTGACGAATTACGCACGCCATTGATCCCTGTGAAATACACAGGAGGGTTTCGAGACCTTACTTCAATCGCTCAACAGATTGAAGATTCCCTTATACAGGCTAAGGTTAAATCTCGTGTAATTCCATCAGCTCCAGGAAGAAGAATGGGTAAAGCAGAAACTGCTACAGTTATGCTTAAACAGGCACCTGTACCTATTTCTACTTCAAAACCTTCATCTTCTCGAAGGGCTCCACCTCCTGAACGCCAACAACAAAGGCTGTTTCGTCCAAATGATCAAAAAGATCAACGACGAAAACAATTTGAGGATATGAAGAGTAAAACATACTCTTTCCGAAGTGAGCAAGTTCCTGGTTACTTCATTTCAGCTCTGGAAAATAATTTGGTTCAATTACCAGTGCCGAAGAGACCAAACAAGGAAGGAGATGAAGACCGTCCCAATTATTGTCCCTTTCATCAAATGTTGGGACATCCCATCCAGGAGTGTTTTGTCTTTAAAGACCTCCTACAAAAGATGGTTGACTTGGGACAAGTCAAATTGAAGGGTTCTTCAGCTCATGTAGCGTGTATTACCGCTACAGATCCAGAGGAAGGAGGCGAGTGGCAGGAAGTCAAAAGCAAAACTGCGAAAAAATATGATGATTGGATGGTCAGAAAGACAATCAATCGGACCCATTCCATTTTGCGAACACAATTGAAGAAGCCAATTGTGTCTCCTACAAAAGCTGCAGTAAAGCCTCCATCAAAGGACAAATCCTCAAAAGGGCAGCGTAATTCAAAGAAGAAAGAGGAATCAGAAGAAGATGAGTATGCATCAAAGCCTAAATTGTCTTTGACTCTGGCAGATTTCATGCCATCTACTTCAAAGTCACGGGCACCGTCCCACCAAACGGCACAGCCTAAACAGGCCAACCAGGCAGAGTCTTTATCAGACGAAGAATTGATCTTTGGTTCTGTTAATATGATTCAATTAACAGATTCATATTCCAGTCTTGATGAGCCTGAATTCCCTGTATCAAATAAAGGAACCCGAGGAAGTTTTAGAGGTTCAGGATATAGGGGAAGACGTGGATCTTTCCGAAGCCACTACTCTAATTCTACCCCTGCTAGCACTGTATATGCAGCAGAAACTCGTGGTAGAGCCCTTCATCGAGCTCAAAATGAACAAGCAAGTTCTTCTGCTAATGGCCAACTCAGCTTCGGCACAATTATTTTGGAAGACCGATTAAAGGTTCCATCTTCTTTATCTCAGCAAGCAAATGGATCTAATCAGTCTAAATTTCCAAAACCAAAGATGTTGCCAACTTCAATACAAGATGCATCAGCTTCCAAAGCATCTGCTTCCAAGATACCTGCTAAACCACATATTCCTATTGGGAAACGCAGGCCTCTAGATCAAAAGTATGATATATTGAAACACTTGGCCCAAGTACCAGCCAAATTATCAATTTTGGATGCTTTGAATCTATCAAGAGATCTTCGGGAAGCACTCATCGAAGCTTTGTCAAGTCCTCAAGAGTTTGAAGCTGAGATTGCTGCAGCTGAAATTTATCACATAGAGAATAATCCTGCAGAATGCCATGCAGTGATATCTTTTACTGATAAAGATGAGGATGATGTTGTGCATGGGCACATAAAACCTTTGTACTTATCTGGCAAAGTCAATGGTATAGATGTTCGAAGAGCTTTCATTGACAATGGTTCAGGAGTCAACCTCATGCCCATTCGCACACTTCGTCGATTGGGCCTCACAGAATCTGATTTATCTCCTTCTACCATGATGTTGCAAGGATATGATAAAAATGAACAAGAACCACTGGGAGAAGTTACGCTCAGAACTCAGTTTGGAGATCTTGTTTCCAATTCAGATTTCATGATTGTTGATCAAGACTCAGCTTTCAATATCTTGCTTGGAAGACCCTGGTTACATCAGCATGCAGCTATTCCGTCATCATACCATCAATGTCTCAAATACTGTTTCGATGGTCAAGTTGGAACATTATATGGTGATAAGACCCCGTTCAAAACATGTGAGTCTCAATACATTGAGGCGGAATTTTATCACATGAAGGGAAGAGAAAAATCTACAATGAAGGAAATTACCAAAGTTAATGCTCCATATGGTTTGGAAAAAATTCCAATAAATCCATTTTCACATGTGAGTACAGATTATGTGTTACCTATCAGTCAAATTGACAAAATAGGCCCAAATCAAAATACTCTTATGGAAAGATCCATAATGTCAATTACGGCAATCGAGCCAGACAACATGGGAGAAATTGGTAACTTACCAAGCAATGATGAAAGCATAAGTGGTGACGTTTTCATTTCGTCTGCTGAAATCCAACAAGTCTATACTTCGCTAATCAGGCCAGAAGAAGTTATAGCAACACCAGAGGTGAATGTTGATGTCGATTCTCAATCCATCATCTCCTCTTTATTTCCCAAAGAAGACCCTTGTTCATCAATAGGGACGGAAATGGAAGCTTCTTCTTCAAAATGTGAAAATTTTGACATCTCTTATGATCATGAGAATTTCGTTTTTTCATCTACTTTGCAAGTAGAAACGGAAGATATAACACATGATGAAGAGGAAGAGGAAGATCTTAGAGATGCTCCTCCAGCATTTGAAGAGGGTATCTCTACCACTGTGGATGAACTCAGAGAAGTAAATCTGGGTACAGAGAAAGATCCACGCCCCACTTTAATTAGTGCGGCCATGACCCTTGAAGAACAAGAGATGTATATTTCTTTTCTAAAGCAAAATAAAGATATCTTTGCTTGGAATTATACAGAGATGCCTGGCCTTGATCCTGATGTTGCCACCCATCATTTGGGTTTGCCAAAAGAACATCGAGGATTCAAGCAAGCCGCGAGAAGAACACACCCAACCTATGCTTCCAAAATCGAGGCTGAAGTGGATAAGCTTATCAAAGCTAACTTCGTCAGAGAAGTTCAATATCCCAAGTGGTTGGCTAATATTGTCCCAGTAAAGAAAAAGAACGGACAAATTAGGGTTTGCATCGATTTCAGAGATCTTAATCGGTATTGTCCCAAAGATGATTTTCCAGTTCCGATTACAGAACTCTTAATTGATGCGACGGCTGGCTATGAAGTACTTTCTTTCATGGATGGATATTCTGGATATAATCAGATCCGAATGGCCCCAGAAGATGAGGAATATACAGCCTTCAGAGCTCCTCAAGGTGTGTTTTGTTACCGGGTGATGCCCTTTGGTTTAAAGAATGCAGGTGCAACATATCAACGCGCCATGCATCGTATCTTCAAACCTTTTCTAGGGAAATTTGTTGAATGCTATGTAGATGATTTGGTGGTTAAATCCAAACAACGTTTTGATCACTTGGCTGATTTGAAAATCATATTCCACAAGCTTCGACAACATAATTTGAAGATGAACCCCTTAAAATGTGCTTTTGGGGTAACCTCAGGAAAATTCCTCGGCTTTGTTGTACGCCATCGTGGTATTGAAGTCGATCCTGAGAAGACCAAATCAATCCTTGGTATGTCACCTCCTCAGAATTTGAAAGAATTAAGAGGACTTCAAGGACACTTAGCCTATATTCGGCGTTTCATCGCCAATTTGGCAGGCAAAAGTTTACCTTTTACCAAATTATTGAAGAAAGGAGTCACTTACCAGTGGACTAAAGAATGTCAAGAAGCATTTGATATTCTCAAGAAATACCTCTTAAGTCCACCAGTACTCATGCCACCTGTTGAGGGTAGACCTCTTATCCTCTATGTGACAGCTTTAGAGCGATCATTGGGTGCCTTTCTCGCTCAAAAGAATGATGCTGGGAATGAAAATAGTCTCTACTATCTCAGTAGAACTATGCTTGAAGCAGAAACCCGGTATTCAAGTATTGAAAAATGCTGCCTAGCATTAATCTTTGCAGTTCAGAAACTGAGACACTACCTGCAACATCACGAGGTCCAATTGGTATCTCGTAATAATCCACTCAAATTCATCCTTAGTCGTCCAATGCTTACAGGACGTCTGGCAAGGTGGGCGGTTATTCTACAGCAGTTCGACATTCAATATGTGTCTCAAAAGGCAATTAAGGGCCAAGCTCTGGCTGATTTCCTGGCTGAACACCCTTCAGTGGAAGACACATATTCAGATATCGAACTCCCTGATGAGGAAGTTTTTTCTATTCAAGAGAATCCTCAAACATGGGAAATGTATTTTGATGGTGCTTCTAGAAGTCCAACAGGGAAGAAAATGGAAAATCCTAAATTCAACAAAGTTGGTTTAGGAATTGTGCTCATTTCTCCAGATAAGGCAGTGTTACCTTATTCCTTTTTGTTGTGGGAAGGTGGTACCAATAATGAAGCTGAATACCAAGCTCTCATTGCAGGCTTGGAGTTAGCGCTTCAAGCACAAGTGAATCACTTAAAGGTAAAAGGTGATTCAGACCTGGTAATCAAACAAATCAATGGGGATTATGCCATCAGAAAAGAAGAATTAATCCCTTTGTATGATTACGTCAGAGAGTTAATGTCGGAATTCCCTTCAGAACCGACATTTTCTTATGTCCCAAGATCACAAAATGCTCAAGCTGATGCACTGGCTAATATAGCCACAGCTTTAGCAGATCCAAATCGGGACGAGACAACCATCGGATGGATGTCACCTATCAGGGAATACCTTCAAAATGGAACACTTCCACCTGATAGAGCCAAGAGAGAACAAATTCGGCGACGTGTGGTCAATTTTACTCTTTATGATGGTCCAAACCACCTCGAGAAAATTCTCTACAAACGTGGTTTTGATGGAGTTCTCTTCAGATGTATTGATGGTGAAGAGACAATGGCTGTCATAAAAGAAGTGCATGCAGGAGTCTGTGGTGCCCACCAGTCTGGACATAGATTGTCTGATCAAATTCGAAGACTTGGATACTTCTGGCCTTCAATGATACAAGATTGTGTTAATTTCACAAAGAAGTGTCATTCATGCCAAGTATATGCCAATTTCATTCATCAACCTCCAGAGTTGCTTCATACAGCTAAATACTCATGGCCATTTTCCACATGGGGAATGGATGTGGTGGGACCTTACCCTTCAGCTACGGCCAAGCAGTTTAAGTACATTCTTACTGCTACTGATTTCTTTTCCAAATGGGCAGAGGCAGTACCTCTCAAAGAAGTCAGTTCTAAATGCATTGTTAGCTTCATCAAGTCTAACATCATTACTAGATTTGGTGTCCCTCATACCATATTGACAGACAACGGCACCAACTTCTGCTCTTCTGAGGTAAAGAGATTGTATCAAGAATACAACATTAAGTCCAACCATTCATCTCGATATCATGCAGCGGCTAATGGCCAGATAGAGGCCTTCAACAAGACTCTTTCAAATATACTGCAAAAGATGGTGGATAAAGATAAGAGGTCATGGCCTGATAAACTCTATCATGCTTTATGGGCTTATCGGACTACCACTCGCAATGCAACGCGGTCTACTCCATATTCATTGGTATATGGAACAGAAGCAGTCTTGCCAATTGAAGTCCAATTGCCCTCACTCAGAATAGCCATTTGTGATCAGTTATCAACAGATGAGCAATCCCAAAAGCGGATGAATGAATTGGAACAGTTAGATGAGAAAAGATTGTGCACTTTGCACCACTTGGAAATCTATCAGAATCGAATAGCACGAGCTTTTAACAAAAAGGTTCGTCTTCGTTCATTCATTCAGGGAGAATTGGTATTGGTTCTCAGAACACCAATGATACCAGGAAAGAAACCTCCCAAGCTTGAACCAAAATGGGAAGGACCTTATTCAGTACATAAGGTCTACTCCAATGGAGCGTATTCTCTGATTTCAATGGATGGAGAACACATCACGACTCCAACTAATGCCAGATTTCTGAAGAAGTATTTTGTATAAACACAAAATATTGTTCCCAAAACCAAGACTCTTACATTTGGTTTATACAGCAATGGTCCAGTATGACCTTAAACTACAACTACGTCCAGCATGACGATAAACTGTATGGTCCGTGCATATGACCTTAAACTATTCGCACTTATGTCCCTGCAACATGACACTAAACTGTGCAGCACCAATAGTCCTAACTGCAAGACTTTAAACTGCATAGTCCCTGATTTTGTCCTACATGACAATAAACCGTATAGAAGTTCCTATATTTTGTCCGAGATGACATTAAACTATATTTTGTCCTAGCGACATGACATTAAACTGTGTGGCACTTTCATCGTCCAGCATGACGTTAAACTGTGTTAAGTCCCTTATTGTCCTACATGACACTAAACTGTATTCTGTCCGAGATGACATTAAACTATATTGTGTCCTAACAACATGACATTAAACTGTGTGGCACTTCCAACGTCCAGCATGACGATAAACTGTAAAAAAGATCAGAACTGATATCCTCATATTGATTCACCTTAGTCTTAGCTACATGACTTTAAACTGTACAGCATCAGTTCGTCCTTTCTATATGACGCTAAAACTATACAGCAATGGTCCAGTATGACTTTAAACTGCAACTTCGTCCCACACGACATTAAACTGTGAAAAAGTTCCATAAACAGTCCAGCATGACCTTAAAACTGCATCATTCCTGGTCCATGTATACGACCATAAACTATTTGCAAATATGTCCAGCAAGACGTTAAACTGTGACGTCCTAACTACATGACGCTAAACTGTATAAAAGTCCCTCACGTCCGGAAAGACGTTAAACTATATAATCATCAAAAGTCCAGCATGACATTAAAACTGCACAATCCCCCTTTCGTCCAATATGACGTTAAACTGTATTGTCCCCATCGTCCTAACTACATGACGCTAAACTGTACAGAAAATCCTTGATATGTCCTACATGACATTAAACTGTGCATCGTTAAGGTTGTTATTACCTCTTGTTTCTCACACCGAGTATGACTCACGTGAGCTTAGAGCAAACATCAACCATAACACTCCCTTTGGGCCACTAACCATGTGTAAGTCCCAACAACATTTTTTTTTTAGATCATTATCCACAAGAACAATTTGATCATTAATTCATTCTTTAATTGAACTACACAGACTTTGATCCTTGCCCTCCAGGCTGGGTATGTAGGCAACCTCCCAAAGGTTCAAGCCCAAAAACAATCTCTTCACATTGGTTCACCACAATCTCATATGATGATGATTTGTGAAACCACCCTTGGAATCAATATCTTTACATTGATTCACTTTCGTCCTTGTTATATGACGTTAAACTATACAACACTTTTGTCCAGTACGACAATAAACTACAATATTCTTTGATTTCCTCATTTGAGAAGGAACCATTATTAACATTGATTCTTTTTCAATCATGGTTTTCATTTTCAAAAAGACTACGTACATACATGGTAATGCCTAAACTTTTTATCTTAGGTTAAAACCATCATTGCACTAAAGTCCCTTTTCACCCTTCACATGTACGAACCAAATTTGTACAAAGGGTAGTTTCTAGAACTACGTGGACTTGATTCCCATCTTTATGGGATACGTAGGAACATTCGAGTGTCCCTCGAATCCAGTCCCAAGTCTTTTGGGCCTAACCCCAAATTTCACTTTCAGTCCCTTGGCTGAAAAATCCTCATGAAAACACACACTGTGTATTCATTATTATGGTCCGAATTCTATGACCCAAAAAACTAAGATCACTCATCCTTTCGTCCTGCACGACGTTAAACTGTATTTCAAGAACTACGTATGGCTTGATTCTCATTCTTATGAGATACGTAGTGAAGTCCAAGTTTCAATTCAGGACCCAGCCACGACATGATTATGGTTTTCATTGACCTATGTATCTCTATATACATTGGAAAATACCCATCTTTATGTATTATAATCCTAACCTTAAATATTTTCAGATCTTCATAACCCTTTTTTCATGACTTATGGTCACAAAAATGTCAAACTTCTGAGAATTCTTTTGCCTGACTATGCAGCACGTGCCCATAGGTGGCCTTGCATAAACAGTCCACATAACAGACTTGTCAGCCAAGAGATGCTATTTATTTGACCATGCAGCCAATGCCCATAGGTGGCCCTGCATGTTTTCAACCCCCTAACGGGTTTGTTAAATAATAGTAACTTCATTCTTGGGAAGAATGCCTCTTTTGTCCTTATTTGTCTTAAACGACAGTATGTAGGGATCCGCAAAAATAACCATCCTTATCATATTTGTCCCATATCCTTTTTCATGATCTGAAAGTATTCAAGTCTATGGTTTATTCTTCTTCCCTACGTTTGGGTCAGACCTTCGTAGGAGTGATATTCATCCAGTTCTTCAATATTCTTGTTTGAAAATATCTTCTCCATATTCAAGTACCTCTTTCCATACAACAAACTCTATGCTTTAGAAAATTTGAATCTCCATAAACTTTCACTGGCTTTTAGCACTAGGAAAGTAAATTTCTGAGAGTTCTTTTGCCTAACTATGCAGCACGTGCCCATAGGTGGCCTTGCATAAATAGTCCACATAACAGACTTGTCAGCCAAAAGATGCTATTTTATTTGACTATGCAGCCAATGCCCATAGGTGGCCCTGCATATTTCAACCCCCTAACGGGTTTTGTTAAATAATAGTAACTTCATTCTTGGAAACTACTTCTTCTAATGCTATTTAGCTCTTTTTCATATCATTCCTCAGATTCAAATATTCTTAAGTCATAGTTTACATTTTTTCTCTCATACTTGAGTATGGTAATTTGTTTTCAGATAAATTATCAAGGAATTGAATCCATTTTAATCCATTTTTTTCGGTCAAAGCTATTTAGACCTTAAACATTAGCCCCTTTATGTCCGGCTTGCATGACTTTAAACTGCCCACACAAAAGACAGAGGAACTATGAATAAAAGTCAAAGTTCCAGCTCACTAAATATACATTTTTTGTATGATTTAGGTAATATTGAGCAATTATATGATTCAAAACTTGATTTCCTCAGAGTCAAATCCTCTTTTCTCTCCGGATCCAACTCTGAGGGGGGACTTTTGTTGACGCTCCTTTCGTCACAGGGTCTAAAACAAGGAAATTTTGGGAAAGATTTTAAGTCAAAGTGATTCAAGCTTATGAAGTAATGGAAATGGAATTTGGCATTGGAAACTTGGTTTGTTTTATACAAAGCCCTAAACTTACTTTGCAAAAATTTTAAGCCATCAAGGAGGCCAGCCGAGGACAACCACCTAGAGCTCATGCGGGACACGGGGGTCAACCGCGCTCAAGGGGTGTCCTCAAGGCCAAGGCGACACCCTGAGGCAGCGCGTCCCCGGAGGAGCGCACATGGTGGGCGCATAGCGCGCCAGAGGAGCATAGTTGGTACTTGGAGCGTGCCCGCAGAGGCAGGGGTGGGCGCAGAGCGCGCCCGCAGAAGAACACGGTGCGGGGCGGCACCGTGGAGGTTGGGAGTTCAATCGAGGTGTAGCGGGCAGCGCTACTTTGATAAACCGCGGAAAAACTGAGAGCCGCTTCGATGTGGGACGCGGGATTTTCAGCCGGGATCTAATCTCGGCCGTCCGCTTCATCCCGCGTCGATCCAGGCCGCACAATCCATCTCGCGCGAGATGATCTAATCGCAGTCGTCCGCCTTCATTAAATGGCCAATCCGACGGCTCCCCGAATGTCTTCAACCTCGAGCTCAAGCCGAGGACACCCCGTGCCACCCACGGCCTCGCCGTGTACCAGGCGCCTCCCGAAGCCGGTATTCGAGCATCCGGCCACTTACGAACAAACTAAGACCTCCATCCTGTTCGTCTGGACCTAAGGAACACAACCATGCATAAAAATAAGTTTGCATGCAATGTTTGGAGAATTTCGAGGTTGGCCGAGGAAAACAAAGTGCCGAGGCCATGAAGGTTTGTGTTTTGCATGGTTTGGGCCAAAGGAAGTTCGTGCATGCGTTCTAAGTCGCATGCACGTGAAGGAGGAAAAATAATAAAAGGAACCCACATTCAACAACAGAGGATATTTCAAAATTTGGAGGAAACCGTTAAGATCCGAAAATCGCGGTGGTTCAGTTTTTTTTGTTCTCTCACGTGGATGAACTAACCCTACCTTGCCTATAAAATGAGGCCGTGGGGATGGAGAGGGGGGCGGAAATTCTGATGAAAAACCGAAGTCTCGTGGGTGCTCCCGAGCCTTGTGAAGGAAAAGAAAACCACCGCGCACACTTGCGCGACTGTTTTTCCCAGAGCCATCCGAGGCTTCGAAGGGACCCCTTGTGCGCTACCACTAGCGCGATAGGGAGAAGAAGGCCGCACCCTTTGTGCTCCCCCTCTGTGCACCGTGCTCCCTGTACGGTAGCACCTTGCACGCCCCGTGGCCGAGGTGCCTTGCACCCTTGCGCGGCAACGGCTGGTAGCACCCTGCGCGGCCCAAGGAGCTTCCACTTGCGCACCTCCTTATCTATTATGACTTGCGTGGCTAAGGCAGTGAGGGCGAGGTTTGCACTCAAGCATACCTTGGGCACACCATTTGCACGGCTGCCCCTTGCACCAATCATTTGTGCGCCCTTGCGCCCTTGTGGGTTGCACGATCCGTGACTCAAGCATTTGGCTTGTGCGGCAGTAGGCCATCTTGCACCCTTTGAGGCCTGAGCAACACGCGGCCCTTGCACAAGGAACATCCTATGGGAAGTAGGTGTGAAAAGGGTGAAGGCCGAGAGGCCCTTGTGTATACAAGAAGAAGTGAAGGACGTATGCCCCTATGTGTGCATAAGGAGTGCACACTTTGAAGGAGAACCCGAGGCCATATCTCGTGTGGGTGAAAAGTGAAGAGCACACTTTGAGTTTGTGTGTGATAAGCAAGTGGAAGAGGCCAAGCTCACTTTTGTGCAAAAAGTAAAAGAATTGTATGCAAGAAGATGTAAAATGCCGAGGCCCAAGCTCACTTGTGTCCCAAATGAAGAACATACCCACGGCTTGTGTGTGCACCAAGTGAATACTACACTCATTGTGTGTGTGCAATTTAAGAAGAGGTCGTAGCCTTAAGTTTGTGCAAGAATGAGGTCGTAGCCTTAAGGACTTGCGCGCCGCTTAAGGACTTGCGCGCCCTTATGTTTTTTGGGTGCCCTCCTTGTCCAAGTCATCTCCTTAATACCATTCCACCTCTCCTTTTCAAAGATCCAGTCTTCAAGACATTCTTCAAAGCCATCTTTGGCATGTTTTCTTGATTGACTTCCTTCTCTAAAAGGAATTATGTGGAAGGTTTTATTCAACCTCATCATTCAAAGGATGAGAGAATCTTTTAATCTAGGCCTCCTCCTCAGGATTAAGCCCTAATCCATAATTCCTTAAATGCTCTGGGCCTCCTTTTCAGGAGTAAGACCCAATCCCCTAAAACCTGGGCCTCCTTTTCAGGAGTAAGTCCCAAGTCTCCAAAATACTTTTCAATTCCCTCAACCTGGGCCTCCTCCTTAGGAGTAAGTCCCTGTCTTGACAAGTTCCCTTATGGTCGCGCAAGTACACTTGCGCGCCGCCTAGTGGTCGTGCAAGTACTTGCGCGACGCAAGTGGTAACCGCTCGGTAACCGCTCGGTAACCGCCCAGGGCCTTATTTTTCCTATAAATAGACCCTGTGGGCCCCCCATTCGAGAGGATCTCTTCCCAGAAACTCGGATCAAAGCTCCCGACGCCCAAGTCTCTTCTCAAAGCTTCCAGAACACTTCTAAGGTAATTTCTTACCTAGAATGGAAGATCTAAAGGGAAGAAGGAAGGCCTAAGTGTTGAAACTTATCAAACACTTGCGCGCCGACTTAATTCCTTCAATATAACTTGCGCGTCCCTCTTCTGAAAAAACCTCAAGAGGATGGGAAAGGGTTTAATAAAGAGTCGCTCAAGTAATTCAACCCTGGTTGAAAATCGCGCAAGTATCCCTTATGTCGCGCAAGTATACTTGCGCGACCAATACTTGCGCGCCGCCGTAGGACTTGCGCGACCTTCAATACTTGCGCGCCCCTATCTTTTTGGGTGCCCATCTTGCCCTTTTTCACCCCTCTTAAGCCATTTTCACCCTTCCTATTCAAGATTCAGTCTTCAAGATACTTTTCAAAGCCATTTATGGCATGATTTCTTGATTTGACATCCTTATCTGAAAGGAATTATGTGAAGTATCTCTCAAAACCTAATGATTTAAACATCTTTATATCACCAAAGATTGAGAGTTCATTCATTCAACCTCATCCTTTAAAATGAGAGAATCCTAACCTGGGTCTCCTTTTCAGGAATAAAGACTCAGTCATAAATCTTGGGCATCTTTCTTAAGAATAAGCCCCAATCAAATCCTTCAATCTTGGGCATCCTCCTCAGGAGTAAGCCCCAAACCTTAATCCCTAACCTGGGTCTCCTTTTCAGGAATAAAGACTCAGTCATAACCTTGGGCTTCCTCTTCAGGAGTAAGCCCCAAGTCCCCTAACCTGGGTCTCCTTTTCAGGAATAAGACTCAGTCATAACCTTGGGCATCCTTCTTAAGAGTAAGCCCCAAGTCTCTTAAAATTTCTCTTAACCAGTCATAAACTTCCCTTTGATTTTGGTTTCCTTTTTAGGAATAAAACCCAATCATAAGTCCCCTCCTAATTTGGGCATCCTCCTTAGGAGTAAGCCCCAAGATTAGAGTATTCAAATCTCCATGAAGCACATATAACTTTGTGGACCCTGTTCATGGATTTTTCTTCCTAAAAGTAAATCCTAAACCTTCACCTATCTGGGCAGTCATCTATACATAAGCCCCAAAACAAATTCTTATGATTGCATCTTTTATGGAACAATTGTCTAAATTTTACCAATACCTCTTGTTTCTCACACCGAGCATGACTCACGTGAGCATAGAGTGTAAAAGTAATTATGACATTCATCTTTGAGCCATCAATCATAAAACATCATATCCCATTCCTCGAACTACGTGGGTTCTGATTCCTTTTTTAAAACAAAGGATACGTAGGTAGCCCATTTATGGGTTCGATCCCAACATTGAAATAATCTCTGTCCTTCTGAATGACGATAAACTTCAAGTGCCCCACTGAGTGGCTTTAAAACCAGCCTGGTCATCAAAATGACCAAGAGACTTTTATATAAATGTTTTGAAGGATACCATTGACCAAGAATCTCTAAACAAATATAGATGATTCTATATTGATGAAGAACCTCGAATACATATAAAAGATTCTCTAAATTTCTTGCATATTTAATCATTGATTGTTAAAACTAAAGGAAAGCTCATTTTATACTTGGTAATGTAATAAGGATTCACGAACTTAACTTAAATCTATAAAGAGAGTCCCGGAGTAGACAATAATTCCCCTCAAAAAGGTGTGATGAGTCCGACCTCCCATCCTCTCGACCAATGCAAATTCCTAAGCCTCATTAGCCCACAAGCTAATGAGCGCCTGCCTTTGGAAAGTAGGTCCAAACGGATGTGGAATCATTGGATGTTTCCGGTTCTACGAACAAACCCGTTAGAAACCGATCGGAACGTTTGAATCTCCCGTCCAGGAGGTCATCCCCGGATTCCGCGCGAAACAACAGGGTAATGATTGAACTGATGCTATGTTTCCCTATTAGTTGCATCCACCTGGCCTGATGCTTTGAGGGGAGGATATGGTTGAAATCCACCTGAACTGATGCTTCGAGGTGAGGATATGGTTGGCATGGGGTAGGTGGTCTTAGTGAGATAGGAAAACTATGTTTTTTCCTCATGTATGTGATTGTGGACTTTAAGCTGTGTAACTTGTTGTGTTTAATAAACCCCTGATAAATGTGTTAAAAAGGTAAGATATGGAAATTGTAAATAATGATGGAAATAGACCTAAATTAGCTAAGGGAACTTAATATTTTCCATGAAATTTATCATTCATTTACCTTTTTCATGAACAATTGTTTATACCAAATATTTTTTAGACACCGTTCGTATTTTCCTATTGAGTTGTACTCACACTCTACCCAGGCCACCATTGGGTACCTGATCAGACTTCTAGTTTGCAGGTCAAGAGAAGGGAAAGGCCCTTATTAGGAAATTGGGTTGGCGTGACTGTACGTGAAGGAGGACATAGACTTGGTGTCAAGGACATTTTTGGTATTTTTCAGTTTTTCTTCATTTTGGGTTTTGTTCACCTATGCACTTGTAGCATGTCATGGCATATTTACTATTGGACATGGTTGTACCTTGTTTGGGGGGAATGGTTGTTTATGCATGATCGTGTATTATTGATTGTTAATCTGTTGTTTTGTTTATCTTCTATCGTGTCTTACTCTGATAAAAAGGGGGTATAGTCTTCTCAATTGAATATTCAGACCTCCACTGCTAGTCGGCAACCTTTGGCGTATGGGGTGGTGCCCTTAAGGTCATGTAACCACCTGGCTTAGAGCACCAGTTTATTGTCTTCCGGGTCAGGAAAGGTATATAAGTTTTCTTTCACAAAGTCAATACACACTGTAAAATATTAAGTAATAAAATAAAACTATTATTTTATATTTAATTCTATAATTCAAAAAATCATAAAAAATAAATAATATAGGGTTCATAATGGGTTAGTTTTATATTAATAAATCCCAAATTAAAAATTTCAATGATAGACATGTCCGAATCCAAATCCAAATCCAAATATATAGGAATTTATATGATTAAAACAGTCATTGAATTCAGATATAAGTAGTGAACAATATAAATGAGAAGCTAAAAATGGTGCTTAAAATCAATATAATCTTGCATTAAATTCTCATAAAAGAAAAATATAAAACTAGATATCATGAATCCTATAAATGGAATCAATATCACAAGAATTTAATTTCAAATTTATTAACATAATATGATAAATGGTAGAATAGTTTATAACCTATCGAATTTATAATAGAAATCTATAAAAGAAGTATTCAATTATAGTTATGAGAACAAAAAATAAATCTATATACTAGGGATGAGATTAAGTGGAGTGGAGGGAATTATTGTAAGATGGGGCTGGGATCGGGGGAAGGGGTGGGTATCATTTTTGAGTTGTGGCCAAAATCGAGAGGAGGTAGGGATATATTTAAGGGGAGGTAGTGGAAGAGAGTGTTGTACTATGGGATCAAGGGGATGTGAGGGTATCATCAAAGGGGGGTGGGTGCATTGGGTTGTATGACAAAGGGGCGGTTGGTGTGGACGGGCTGATCTTAATGGGTGGATGAAGGATGGGACACGATGGGTGAAATAAGGTATTTATTTGTAATGAGTTTTAACAACAACGTGTAAACATTGGTTTGTAAAATATTTAATAAGAAACCATTGCTAATAATTATTAATTTGATGTTTTATTAAAAAACGACTTATATGTCAATGGATATTCAGTTTTCAATAATTCATGGAAGTTTTAAAAAATATCCACAAATAAACCACAAAAAATAACTTATTTTCTTTTCATTTAATTATCTTGTAAGAATATAGTTATTCTCTTATATCACACAATTACAGTGTGATAATAACAGGTTAATTTCATGATTTTATCTACCTAAATAAATATCCATTCCTTTTCCTCACAAGTATCAATATTAAAATTTTTCTTTATTCCTAAAGCATCCATAATTTCCTCTAGTACACATCTTGATGGTATATAATAACCTCAATCTAATTTACTCACATAGATCCCCATCGTTATATTCTATCTTTATTATCCAAGTGAAAAGAATGTGATATTAAAAAATGCATATCAATCATAAGGATATCTACTCAAATGTACCTTTAATACATCACTATAAACTATATATCATAAAATCATGTTAGTAGTTCATTAACTGCAAATAAATGGATAAAATCCATAGCAAAATCCATAAATAGTATCCTTCCACCATCCATTGTATTGGATGGTGTTCGGTATAAATCATTATGTCTAAGAAACTAAGAAATCAAATGGTTAACAGAATCATTATTCATCATTAAAATAAGTCACACGTATGAAAATTTTCTTTTTAATCCATGTGATTCTATATCATCCTGAGGTTCTTCATGACTTATTTATATAATGTGATAAACTCCAACATCTTTTTTTGACTTATTAGAGTTCATGAGATATTATTCTATAGTCATCTCATTGATGATGTGAGATTATCTAATTATGCCAATAATGATCTCCAACTTTCAATCCCTTATAATAAATCTAACTCTTCATATAGTGAAAATTTATTCATTATTGAGTGTTTCATCATCCCATGAGTATTATCTCTAACATGATTGGGTTTACATTAACTTTATAAAAAATCGATAATAGTATCAATATCCCGTGAGAATAAAAATAATACAAATTTATTCCAAATATAATATTTGTGAATGTTGAAAATACATGATAATTAAAAATACATCAACAATGGTGAAAAATTCAACATGAAAAAACATGACATGCATGAACCTCACCCATAGTGACAAGCATGGAATCATCATTATCAAACTCTATGTAATGGCTCTAATTATCTTATTTCCATTATTAAAATGGATCTATTGGGTCATCGATGAAGAGAGAATAATACCATATAATTATGAGATTCATATGACACCCATACTATACATTGAGGATATATTCCATTTATTATATCTATGTGATATCCATTGAGATCATGCAGAAGAACCTGGATGAATCAAATTCATAATTGTGAGGTATGTCTACTATTTATTTATATATTGTATTTGACTAAAAAAATTGTATTATATTATGATGTAATATATTTTACAGGTTAATTTCCATTTTACTCGGATATTTTTTTCACCATCAAAACCCGGTAGTGGTTTTAGTGTGACTTATACTAGGTTTATATTAAATATTTATTATATAAATAATCTAAAAGGGAGTTTGTTTGGGAACAATATTTATTTATTAATAACCATTAACGGTTTATGATCATTTTCAAATCCATGATTTTTTTAAAAATAAAACAAATGTTTAAAAAAAATTATAAAATAATGACATGTGTACGTCATGGAAAAGTTTTTTTTAAAAAATATATTAAATCCACATTTAGAATGTCATTTTTAGTAAATATGGTCATAGTTTGTAGGGGATTAATATTTCTATATGAAACACCATGGAATAATGAATAAAACCACACCATTGATCAAAAGTAAATACTTTGAAGGATCACCCATATAAATATATAATTGAAAAACGTAGTTATCCATTTTTGGAAATAGTTTTTATATGAGGCGAATAATGATGTTGTTAATAAAGAAAAATTGAATGATTCGTTGGATTATTTAAAAAATATTCTTCGTAAATTATTAAAAATATTTTCAAATACGAATCATGTGGGTCCACACTCATTCAATAGGGGGTGTTAGGCCATATAAAAAACTATAGTACATTTAATAAATTCTAAACACATTGAATTTGAATGGTTGAATAAATTTTAAAGTATTTAAATGGTGGAAAATATTGTTATATATAAATGATTTGATATTATTTTTCTTAAAAATCCTAAATTATTTTATGAAATGATCAATTAAATCCCATGGTTAACAAAAGTATTACAATAAAGTAAAATAGTTTTGGATAAATAATATTAATAAATCTTTATATAATTTCAATGAAATAATGTCTAAATTATAATTTTTTATGTATTCTTATTTTATGAAATGTTTATAAGTACACATATCATTTTTAAATATTTGAAATATTTTTTTATTTAGTTATTCCCTGATTGTTTTAATTCATAGACATAATGTGATTATATTATTAATTCATAAATGATTAATTTTAAATTGTTAAGTTTAGTGTTGTAATTTTTAGACTATTCATATCAGGAGTTGAATAGTATTTAGGAAATAATATTTAGCTATGATTGACCAATAATTTTAATTTTTCATTGGTTATGAACTCATTAATAATGACTAGTTATGATTTTCGAATATTAAGGGATAGGATTTCATTGAAATTAGGTTATATCTTAGGTATTTATCCATATATAGTTAGACTTTGGGTCAAACTTCTCAATTTCCTAGGGACTTAGAACCAATATAAAATAATATGAGTTTTCTACTTCTCACACAATATTTTATTAGAGGGTTAATTTTAATTTTATTGATTTTGAATATTTATATTAAATGGGTTTATATAAATTTTTCATGTGATTCATTTTGGATATGTTTATATATAAATAGATTGTATTTTTTGGTAGGAAAAAATAGTTATATAATTTTTAGTATATTATTATGTTTAGGAATTATTATTTTAAATAATGGTGTATGATATAAAAATCATTTGAATCATACATATGTGAAGTCAGTGTATTAGTTAAGATGGTGTGATATTAAAACCCTTAATAAATATTATGTTTTATGTTAATTATAATTTAAACACATTGGGATATCTCAATCATTCCAATTGGTAGGTTGATATAAATTTTGGGTACCAATGTAGTAGACTGTGTCAGCTATAGATGATATGGAATATAGAGGCCCTAATTTTATTGGTCATGTAATATATTATTTTGAAGATCTTGAGGTGTTAGGAGTGAGTTTAGAGGTGAATATTTGAAGATAATATGAGTTTAAGCTAAAATTTTAGCTCTCAAACTAATAACACTGCAAATATTTCCCATTACATTATTATTTATTTCGTAGTGACATGGCGAGGGATTCATTTCCTTTGAATGTTGTGTCATGATCATTTCTTCATGATTTTAATAAATGCGTAATGATGAGTTAAATTATATTGTGAAACCACATGACAAAATTATTTGTTGATGGTTTTGGTTTGAGTGTTTCAGACAAATTATTCAATATTGCGCCATGATATTTTTTGGAGGATTTAATATTTAAAGGATGATGAATTTATCAAATTAAATGAGGAGAAGGATTGAAGTTTGAAATTTAGACGTTCAGATATTGTTATAAAAATGATTATTGTAACATACTATGATTTGGAATAATCAAAATTTAATGACCATTTATCATGAGACATGGGAAATTTCAAGATGTTTGAAACATGATTTTTTAGATGTTTTATTTACTGATCCCATTGAACTATAATTTTAATTTTTATGCTTCCTTTTTAATTATATATTCATGTGGATATTCAAATTAAATTCACTATCTTCCCATCTCTCTCTACTATTGGAAACCCTAGGGGTTTCTTTGTAACATAGAATGTCCATCCTCTAGTGTTTTATTATTTCCTCTCTAAGATGTTGGATTCATATTGTCAATGTAATTATATCGGGGTTATTTCTCTTCTTATTCATCTTCCATCAACTCCTCCTACATTATGTACTCTTTTGGTGATTATATAATTATTGGGGTGGTGAATTTAATTAGTTTTGTTGAATTGGTGGTGGATTATAGTTTTTATAAAGGATAATTGATTTTTTGGAGGCTGATTTTTTTTCATTATTTTATTGAAATTGTTATCATTAAAGATTCAGTTTGAGTTATTAAATTCATATTATATATTATTATTATGTGTTAATGTAGAATCATCATTATTTAGTATTTTTAGGTGAATAAATAAAATTATCCTAATAAAGTATAAATAAGTAATTTCATGTAAAGGATGTTGAATATTATTTTATGAACTCATTATTATCACATATTTTATTATTGATTGATTATTTTATGATCATACTATTTTGATTATTGGTTTCATTGGTATGATAAGAAGAATGTTTTTTTTATAATTTAAATGTCTTAATTGATCAAATAGAATGGAAATCTAGAACTTTTGTTAGATATTTTTTGTGTTAGGTATGAACTAATAATCTAATAAGAAATATATGGGTAAATTATATAATTTTATATTCTATATTATTACTAAATTAATATTCAAAGTTGAAGCTTTAGATTTGGTTTCCTTATGTAATAGTAAAATTGGGGTAGGTGCGATTTATTGATGTGGTTTCTTGCTGAGATAAATGTGGTTATTGTAGCATAATTGTCTGGATATGGAGATAATGATATAATGATATGGAATCCTGATGGAATAATTTAGTGAATTGTGAAACATGGGATTAAAATGGTTTTCATTGATTGAAAGAAGTGATTCATGTAGTAACTGAAAGTGGTAGAGATATTGTGTGGTAATTAAAATATATATGATTTTAAAGTTGATGTGTTAGTGTAGTAATTAATGTGGACTATATGATTAATGTTCCTAATAAATTATTAAATTTGAATTGATAATGTGATGTAAAATCAGAAGACTTCATGTGGCTATTATGTCGTTTTTGTATTATTGTATTATAATTTTTCTTGTCTATAGGTATTAGTGGTTATTATTATGTAGTGAATAAAATATTTTGATATGTTTTGATGAAAGAGGTATTGGTATACGAATTGAACAAAAGGTTCAGATTGTATTCTATTATATATTCATTATTGTTTTGTTATTTCTTCTGCACCACCACCCATTTGGCTAACCATACTGACACACATATGAGGTTTTGGGTTCCATGATTATCCCCAAAATCCAATATGTGGGTGCTACAGATGACTGACTGCTCCTCTTCTATCTCTTTCTCTTCCATACATAATATGGTGGTGATATAGTGGTGTGGAAGTAATATTGTTATATGGAAGTAATGTGTTGGTGTGGAAGTAATTTTATGATGTATTAGTTTTTTATTCTTGAAATATGTTGTTTTTTATATGGTTGTGGATATGATGTTGTTGTGTGGATATGGAAGTGATGAAACTACCAAGACATATTTCGTTAGGATGTGAGGTTGACTAGATTAGTAGGGATGTGGGTGTGTGATACCTTTCTTTTTATATCAACATAATTAAAATATTAATATACTTTCATATGGAATTACTAAAATATCCATGGTGATATCAGGATGATATTGAACATTGATAGGTGAAAAGTTACTTTCAGTGTTTTTTCTTGGAGCCTTTAATATGATTCTTTCACATAGGTCTGATATTTTCTTGGGAGGAACCAACAATGTTTACTTGTATTTTCACTTCAAATTTTATAAACTATTTTACATAATTTTAAGACATATTTTAAAATTTGGATGGACCATACTAGCTAATCGAGTAGGTATTTCTTGGAATCAAAGTTACTTCCACAATATTTGTTTCATTTTGATATTGTACTTAAGATGTTGTCACTTTTTTGTTTATGAAATTGCATACACATTTTGGGATGATGGTTTTATATTATATATTTGATTTTGTGTTGGTTTAAGGATTATTCTATTATTTTTAGAACTATAATGTTAATTCCTCCTATGATGTTTGATTTATACACTCAGTTCTAGAATTTATCCCATGGCCTGTTGTAGGTGAGATTCTAGGGTCACTTATATTTTAACTACCTCCTCAAGGCGAGTTATAATTTGGCTGGTTAATAAAATGGTTGCATTATAACATTTTATGAGATTTATGATAGATTTTGGAGGTGATAAACAATGAGTAAATTCATTGGTTTAGTAGGTAAACAATATTATTCATGCTTATAATGTGATTTATAGAAGAAATACCAGCTATGATACATGCAAGTCCCCTATGAACCAACATAAGGACCTTAAGCATATTGTATATACTAATATACTATTACATTAATTATTGGGTATATACCCAGGGGGAGGGGGTACAAAATTTATAATTTTTTGATATTTTGATTAAAAATGGTGTTTCTAGGATATTCTTTATTGAAAGTGTTAATAAATTGACTTACCAAATGTTGTTGATTTTTACACATGATTTTTTTTTATTTTAAACTTTCTTATATTGATGTTCTTAGGTTATTAAATCATTTAAAGAGATATGAAACCAATGTTAATTTTTGTTGTTGAATATGGACCTAACCAAAAAGGAAAAGTAATTTTATTTTGATATAAAAGAATTAAAGGAGTCTAAAATGAGAATTTTTACAAAAAAATAATAGTACCAAAAAGAGAATATTTCAATAGGAAGATAATTTCTCCAGATAATTTCACTATCATCCACTAGTCTTTTTCTAATCCATTAGCCACAAAATTTTATTCACAAAAAGTATGTGCAGTGATTTAATTCATGGATGACGGATATTCAAATAAATTTATCCATGTATATGTAATCTTATAGGATAAATGAAAAATGATATTTTTTATTGCTTGAACCACAGTGGTCGAGTCACACTCTAGCTAATGAAATAGTCCAAATCGTTTTATATATGGTCTCTAAATATGTCTCCATAACTAGATTGACCTCTATTTCCTTTTAAAACTCCATAAGTATTTAAATTAATCTATCTATGAAAGGGAATGACCTAGATAATATCTAAAGTACCTCGATGGGGTGATAATTTCCAGATTTTCCAAATCGATTTAGAACAATGAAATAATATAGAGTGTTTAAAAAAAATCTAGATTGCAGAGAATTTTACCTTTCTAGAATAGTAATAATCTATGAAAGAGAAGATTTAATATTGAACTAGATTAATTCATGGATGAACCTTTTGCAGCTACTACATATTATTTGATGAATCTACATGAAATCTGCAAGAATCTTATTTTTCATTTTTTGTGAAATATATATCATTGACAAGATTATATGCGATTATCAATAATAGAACATTGTATTAATCATACCCAAAATAGTTCTACCATTTAATTACACAAGACATAGGCTATAAAAAGACATTAAAAGATATGATAAATGTAATAATGATGACGATTACAAAAAACACACTTTCAAAAAATACGAATTCCAAAATATTGTAAAAAAATCAGTAGGAATCTTTGAATTTAGAATTCTCCATTCAAGAGTAAAATGATATGGAAGAATCCAAGGTTTTTTTTGATGTTCTTTATCCAATTATTATTATATTCCACAATAGTTTTTAGATAAAAATAATTAAAATAAAACATCCCATTAATAGTGCTTTCCCATATAAGAATGTCATCCTCATTAATAAAATTTTAATTTAACACTACAGCCTTGATATTAGTAGGAAGGTTTTTAATATTACATTCATGATGATCTTTAATTTAATTTTTTATATCAAAATAAATTTCATGGGATTAAATATTTTTATGAAGATGGGTTCCCAAAAAATTATACATAATGAAATCAAGAGAATAATGAGTGCTGATAATATAATGAGAGTAACCCAGAATAGAGGACTATGAATTCATAAAGGCAGGCCAAATGGAGGAATCCATATAATTGGTATTTCAAGAATTATGTTTATTAATAAATAATTTTCACAATATATTAATACCTTCATATTTTCTATTAATAAGTCTCCATATAAAAATATCTTATATATAATGAATGCAATTATTGAAATTTTTAATACCTAACCCTCCACAATTAATAGGTTGACAACAATTCTTCAATGGGACAATATCAATTTTCTTTTGGAGAGTACTTACAATACAAATATAATTTCTAATAGAGGCTTTAATATTTTTTTATAAGAGAAGATACCTCTTTTTGAACCATAAAAGTGTAAACAAATTTAGAAATAATACTAGCTTTAACAAGTCAAATGCGACCATCCATTGATAAACATTTACCGTTCCATGGGGATAATTGGTTCTTAATATGACTATAAATATGAGTAAAATAACTAGTATGAGGCCTACCAAAAAACATCAAAAATCTAAGGTATTAAAAGGTATGTTTAATTCTATAATCCATAGATCTTTGATGATGTTAATATTTCTCTTTATAGGAATTATTTTTCCAATGTAAAGAAAATATTTATCACAACTAATTTCATAACCTGAAAAATTATTATAATTAAGAAGAGAATTTTTAAAATTCTTGATATTATTTTTATCACCTTGTATAAAAATAAAAATTTCATCATCATATAAAATATGAGATGGATAAATAAGACCTTTTGCACCTTTGGAGGACATGGTCTTATTCTCAACTACCAATCTAAGAAAATGTTTAATAAAGTAATATTTAACAATGGAAAATAGAATGGATGAAAGGAAATATCATTGCCTAAATACTATTGTACAAGTGATGTATCCCTCATGGGAGCCATTTATCAAAACCAAAATTCATGCAGATCTTAGAAGAAGGTTCACCCAATCAAAAACAAAAACATTAAAATTGAACTTAATTAAAACAACCCAAATAAAACCCCAATCAAGAGTTTCAAAATATTTTTTGACACATAATTTGATAAAAATGATACCACCTATAGTATGTTTCCTAAGGAGATTAACACATTATGAAGCTGTGACAAGACAATCTAAAATGATTACACCATTGATAAAACCAACGTGATTTTAAGAGACTATTTTATTGGAAATGTCATCATTCGTGTTGGTAAGATAATTTACAATAATTTTGTAAAGTTTGTTAACAAGAGAAAAAATAATAGAGGTGTAATCATTATCATTCTCAGTTTTAGGGATGAAGGTCAAGAGTTGAGTATTTATCCCCTAAGTATAATGACTAGTATAAAAAAAGTGAATAACCAATTTTCATATATAAATTTGTATTATGTCTTATTTTTTTGGGAAAATGGATTTGTAAAACTGTTAGGTCTTGGAGAGCATACACACTTCAAACTAAAAATGAACTCTTTAATTTCAAAATAAAGAGGAATAGAGGAGATAAAATGGATATCCTCTTGGGTAACAAGTTTTTTAATTATTTTTATAGGTTCATTTGAAGTATTAAATGAATTAAAAATATTATATAATAGAAAGAAACTTTGATGGAAGGTCTTTTTATTTTTCATTGAAGTTACTATTATCATATTGAATAGACATAGGTGAGTTAATTTTCATAACCCTTTTAACAGAGTTAATGAATTTTTTATTTCTTTCACCCCCCTTGAGACATTTCACATTAAAATATTCCCTCAACATTCTCCATTTTAGATTATATAACAAATTAATATCATAGGTAATAATTTCTTCCTCTTCAAGACCAGTAGGGAATCATTTCAAATGTTTTCCCCTTGGATTGAAATAAGTAAGGATTCATGGTGAGATATCATTTTATCAGTTTACTAAAGAAATTATTAGTCCATGATTTCAATTTTTTTCTTAAGGATCGTATGTTTTAAAACACAATCAAGAGATTCATCTTTTTGGTTAAAGGATCTCTAATTCATCTTAATTATATGTTTAAATTCATGTGTGAAAAATTAATATCTTTCTAAGAGAGTATCAAATCAAAATTATTCCACCATAGATGTGCAAGGAGTGGTTTTTTCCTAGGATAGGTATAAATTATTTTTTGGTCTCTGGGGATTAGAATGATTATTTTTAGTTATTTAAATAAAATTCATCGTTAATCAAACCCCTGACCTAATGTTTCCAAAAAATATCATTTTTTAAAATTATCATAGGAATTTTTCTTCGAGATCACTAAAATCCCTAAAAATATTCACTCCAATTTTACATGTTCTTTGTGGTGGAAACTATGATGAATGTAGACGAAGGAGTGATTATAAAAAAATTGATTCACTATCGAGGTAGGATATATTTATTGTTTTATTCACCTCGTTTTTATAGAATAAAATCCCTCTTGTCAAATTATGCTTTCTCAAATGAAATTTTAATATAAATTTATTTTTTTTATAATTACATGAATTATTATAAAAAGTATTTTTCATCAAACATTTATCAGATTTTATTTTTCATTTCAGAGAAGTGTTGAAAATAAAATACTTTACTATTTGATAACATATTCACGATGATATGATAACCCCATCTTGAATGAAACTAACATATAGATGAAGTCACAATGTTAATCTTAATTTTATTTTAAATTTTTTATTAGTTATTTATACTGACATATTTATTCATGATAGAGGACAAAAATCTATCATTATTAAATTATTATTTTATTATTTAAATGTTTCACCACATTGTAAAATCTATATGAAAATTTTTTACTGACCTCCAACCCATTCATCAGTTTTCACCATATACAATGAAAATGAATATAATGTAATTTTTGGTTTATTGAACTCATCATCATCCACATTTCCCCCCATATTCAACCATTATACCAAAAAATGGCCTTATATTATTATTCATTTAACTGATGATAAATATTGGGGATAGGAATGATGAGGAAGGATGGTGGTTCACACACATAGGTAGTAGTCTTTAGTGGAGTTATTTTTTGAAGGATATGGCCATGTATTTAATTTAGGATAAAATAATTTGAACAAGATTATATAGTATATGAGAAGAGGCTCTGGATAGGTATGATGGGGGCCCTAAAGTCATCAGGTGGCATTCGTGGTGATAATGATGAGGTATATTATGGCCTAAAAGATATACTTTTATGTGTTTAGGATATAAAAAACATGACTATAAGATATATAGTTCTATTGGTCACATGTTTTGTATCCCAAAATCTACATTTCTTGGGTTTCTTAGTTTTATAAATACCACACACTGTGTGACTAGGAATTTTTGAATTTCTATTCATCATATGGGGTTTGTTTATAATTTGTTCGAGTAGTTGTAGTTTGATATATTCTTAGAGATGTTGATGGTTTGGGTGGGAAACATGAGTATACATGGGGTTAGTAACCCCTAGAATCATAGAAACACTAGGTAGGGGGTCCTGCATACACATAGTGAATTATCTAATAACTATAGTGATAGGGAATATGTACTCAACTTAATAAGCATATAAACTCCTCAACCATTTGACATTACACATATCATGGTGTAGGTCAACCATAGGGTTTGAAATTCCCTCAACTTCCATATTCCCTTTAGAGAGGAATGTTACCCACATTACTTCTACCAATGAGGTATGTTGTGGAATTGGGTTAGGTGAGGTAGATCAAGTTACTGGGTTCTATAGCTCTATAGGTAGTTATGGTTCCCTTTAGTTTTATACTTTATTGGATTTGATTTGGGATGAATGATGACCAAGTTAATCTTGGATAAATTTTACCATAAAATCATGTTTGGGATTAATATATTGTGATAATTTTTTTATTTCATTTCCCTCATATTTTTTCTAGGAACCATACTATGTGTTTTTATAGTAACTCTTACATGAGATTCATTCACACAAATTTTGTTTTTGTGTATATGATTTACATTCTAGTGGCGGTCTTAGAGGATGTGATTCTAGAGAATTGAGGATCTTAGATTTGATCATTATTGATGGTATCATGCTATTTTTTATGTGACATGTAGTTTACTTGGTTTAGGTGTATGAGGATGGTTTTTATCATGGGATGTTGGGATTCATAGTCTACCTTGATACTGGATTTGAGTAATATTATATTTTTGGGATATGTATCGTTATTGGATGATTTTTTTATAATTTTTAATGATTTATTTATTTAGGTTTTTATAGTTATATACAGTTGTTGGTGACATAAATTTACATAAATGTTTTTAGGTGAAAGACTACTATTTGATTAATATGCTTTATTAGTGCTTATCATAAACCCATGGACTATTAGAGTTGGTCTTGTTTTGGCACACTCGACTTACTACAATCCCAGATATATAGAAGAGTTTTGGGTTTTGTAATAATGGTAATATAGTAGTTAAAGTATTAGAGATGTAGTTTAGAGTTATCATTAGCATTAGGGTTGGTTCAGAATATAAATTTAAATAATTCCATGGTGTATTGAGTTCAATTAAGAGACCAAGGAACCCAGTGGTTGGAGTGGGCATCAAATATAACCCTTCACTTGAAATTTAATAACCAATTAGTAGAAATAAAACTATATGGTATCAGTTACAAGAATAAATGGAGGATAAAATGTATAATATATTATGGAAGTTGTGTTTTCATTCACACTCTCTTTGAGTTATCTCTTTCAGACATGATTAAATAACCATGGGTTATTATTATAAAATATAGTATTCCACCCCATAGAAAATTAGATTAACTTTATATGTATGTACATGTTGAGACCAATCCAATAATATAAACACCATTTTCTGACTAGTTAAGAGATAATGCTTTAGTTTAGGGGCTTGGTAAGGAGTTTTTCTCCCGCACTAGTACAAAATATATATTTTTATCATGGGGTTCATAAATATTTTTTTATAAACTAACATTATAAATAATTTTTTAAAATACGCTAATTTATAACAAATATTAAATAAATTCATTTATCATTCACATTATTTATTATATAACCATTGTCAAGATGATTTTTCACATTTGTTTAAAAATTAACTAATGTAAAAAAACTATTTTATAACATTTTTTTTAAAAACCGATGTAAATTTATTTTAAAAAACCCTAAAATTTTATGTCGTGTGTTCATTTATGCTTCTTTATATCCCCACATTCGTCCCTTGAACTTGATGCCATTATATTTTCAATCATTATCCCCCTTCTTCATAACCCTCATTCATTCCACTACCATCACCATCAACGCCATCATCATCATTTCCTTTGACTTCTCAGTCATCATCAATCAAAGATGTATCTTCTCTCTTGGCTCTCTTTGCATTTGGAATTTTTTTATGATTTTAGATTAATCTATGGTATGTTTAATTTTATGGATTTTGTTTGGGGATTTTTGTTTTCTTGAATGATTTATCCATCCACGTATGTTTGATACATCTTCATGGTTTCTTTTTCACTTCCAATTATTCTTGAATCTAATGTATATTTAAATTTATGAATGCATTTTTTGAGATTAATGTTTGATTAAAATATTGTTTGATGAATTGGTGTTATAAAAAAATTTAAATTATTGATTAATGGGGTTTTAAGGTATTTTTCCACAGAGTGTGAATGGATATTTTTTAGGTATTCTGTACAATATAGTTTGAATATAGTGTATTAATGAAGTATATTTATATTATTTTACTAATTTTTGGATCATATTGTGAAAAAAATGTTCTATCGTCTATATACTCATGTACCGTATGGAAGGAAAATTGTATAATCATATTACTAATTCAGAGATAATTATATTATATTATATTATTTATTAAACCCCCATAGAATAAATAGGAATCATATTTGGTTGAACATTGTATTTATTTTAGTAATTTATGTCTATTTATAATGTAAATAATACCTTATAATTAATAAATTTAATCATTTTTATCATTTTTATTGTCATAAAATATGGAAAATTTATATATATTTTAATTATTTTAATAATATAAAATTAAAATGATTATATTTCAATGAATTTTTTTCAATATGGAATCTATTTTTTGTGATCCCAACTAGTATGTTTGTATTTTCACCCTTGGATTTATATTATGGAAGTAGTGTATTATTTTATTTATATTCTTTTTCATGTTTCATAATCACATTTTTTTCATTTCAAAAATTTATCCCTTTATATTTTTGATATTTATTTTTTTACTTTGAAAACAATAAATATATAATAATTAAATTATATAATAAAAATAAGGAATAATTGAATTATATTTTTGGTAAATGTTTTTAAATCAATGTTAATGGTTTTAAACCATTTTCTAGAATTTTAAAAAAAGGATATAATTAAATATATTCAAATCGATACTTTAGATTATGAAAAATGTTTCCTTTATTTTATTTTTTAAATATTTAATTTTTTTATTGGTATTTAAAAAAGTAAATTTGAAATTAAATTTCAAAAATATAATAACTTATTTTTAATTCATGATTTTTTTATAAATAATAATGAGTCAACATTGAATCAGTACATGACAAACAAGTGATTAATATGAAGAAGATACCGATTCTTTTTCTAAATTTTCTAATAAATATTTTCCAAACAATGACTTGTTTTAATTTCCATTCTCAAAATGTTTAAATATGAAAATTTTAAAAATAATTGATCATAGAAAATTTAAATTTTCATGGTTTTAATTGGATTTACAATCCTTGGATTCAGAATCGTAAAATTGGACAAAATTCATGATATATTGATGGTGATGGTTTTAAAGCTTGTAGGAGTGATCAAATTGAAGAAATGATTCATGATAGTGAAGTAGCTAAAATTTGCAAGGAATGAATAATTGAGAATATATATGGTGATTCTAAAAAACCATTTTATCATGGTTTTATGAAATTTATTGTTTTATATATGATTTTAAGATTGATTAACATTAATCCCAAAACTAGATCGAGTGAAAACATTTTATAGTGGTTCTAAAAATATTGAAAGGAATACTTTGTAATGATAAAAATCTTTTATATTCCCACTATAATTCAAAAAAATAATATTCCTAATGGGTTAGGGGTACATAAAAATACATTAATTAAAAATAGTGCGTGCACTATACAATGATAGTTAGAAAATAAATTATGTATTCCCATACAATTCAACATTTATAATGTTTATTTTAAAATTTAATGTATGAAAAAAGGTTAATATGGAATATAGATGAGTGAATACTTGATGAAAAGTTACATCATCCAATTGATTGTCTACAGGGGAAAAAAATTGATCAACTATTTCCTATATTCATAAATGAATTTGAAAATCTAAAAATTCGAATGTACATAGATGTAATGGATCCATATAGAATAATTTGTAGAAAACAAAGTTACTAGACTAATTAATTTGTAATTTTAAACTTATCTATTAAATTTCATATGAAGTTAAAACGCATCATGTCGTTTTTAATCATTTTAAGACCAAAACAGAACAAATAAGATATTGATGTTTTATTTTCACTATTAATAAATTATTTTAAATTTTTATGGGATGAACATATCAAAGTTAATGATATTTTTTAAAAAACATATTCAACTAAATGAACTGATTTTGTTCACTTTAAATAACTTCTCAACATATGATTTTTTTTCAAATACTGTGTTAATGGGTATAAAGCATGTCGAATTTGAAATTTAAAGACTCTATAAAAATAACTACTACAATGGATAATAAAATTATACATGGTTAATCAAATTATTTTATATTGATCACTCTTTTGAAATATTAAAAAATAATTCAATGGATCATGGGAATTTGATATTTCTCTAAAACCTTTGTCCACATATTAGTGTTTTGAGAAGATGAAAATCACTATTATCAGATTCAAAAATATAAAAAGATAATTTAAATATAAAAGTACATGGAATAAATAATAAATATTTTTTTGAGATTCCATATTTTATATATTTTGTGGCCTAACATAAACATTATTTCATTCTTTTAGAGAATAATATCATTGATTGTTTGAATAGAACATTGTTTGATATTTATGGAATGACTGAAGATGGGTTGAATCCAAGGTTAGACATAATCTCAATGGGAATATTTTAGGAGTTATATTCTAATCCTAATAGAAGAAGAACATAACTGAGTCATACATTTTCTACATTATCTAATCTCATAATTTTTTTTTTCATTTCATTAATTTTATCAATGTTCTATATAGTTATTTTTCAAATTTAAAAGATTTTATGTCATTAAAATATTTGATGATGATTGGATTGAAATATAATGACTATAAATTTATGATGAAACAACTCCTATAAATTATATTTCATTGAATATTGTTTATCCCTATTAAAATGACTATTTTGATGGTGTTTTAATTTTTAAATTCAATTTTATCAAAGTAATTGATTTGAATATTTTTTAAAATTTGGTGAACGATGAATTTTATATACTTCTCAACTATAATGTACCTTACTATATCTTTTTTTATATCATGGTTCATTTAATGGTTATTTTATTGTGATAAAAAAATCAATAGAGACCTATATATCTATGGTTGATATATCTTTTTGAATGTTATATGATGATACTGAAGGAAAATATTTTTTTGAATACATATCAAGCTAAAGTCTCTATTATTGATAAGTATATTTATATGGATGTTTCATTGTTTTTTATATACTTCTTTTCTAATGTGGATGACATCATTATTACAGTATCACACAATAAACAAGTTAGTTTTGGGGGTAATGGGATCCACAACTTGAAAGTAAAATCATTTATAGTTGTAAAAACAAAGAATGCATATTTATAAATTATCAATAACATTGATTATTTTCATAAATATATAACATTTTTACTAATGTGTTAACAAAATTATATCAAAATAATAATGATATGTGGATATTTAATGAGAAAAAAAAACCTTTCTTTAAATTGAATAAAGAAACAGTTCATGTTATATTAGATTCATTAGAAAAATTGACATGGATATGATGTGGAACAAGTCTAAATTTGATAACATACACCAAATATGAAATTAATATCTATACAATTAATAGAAAAGATAAGGAAATAATAATTGATGTTATGAATAGTTGTGTATTGGTGTTTCCAAAAGCAATTTATTTTTTAGTTCTATATAAAAAAATACAATCTATACATAAAGTCCATATTAGATTTTATGAAGAAACATGGGAGATTAACTATAGTAAATAATGAGTTCTAATGTTTGAAAAAATAAGTTTATTGGTAAAAATAGTTCTAGAAAAATTAAATTCATTGTGAAAATTGTTAATCTGAATAGATTTGAATGCAAAACAAATAGTTTTATCATGAAACACAAGACTTTTTTTGATGTTATTAATCCATAAAATGTGTAGTGGTCGATCGTATTATAGGAAAAAAAATAGTATTTTGAAGATGGAAACCAAAATGATAATTATTATTTATGTTATATCCCTACATTCATGGAAATATTACAAAAGAATATTGACAACAAAGTCAAAGAAATGGGTTGTGAAATACAGAACAATCATTAGGAAGAAATTTAAGAAAATGATTTTTAGTATATTCCTAATATTAATTTTCACACACTTATATATTGGTGAAATTTTTTAGCATTCATAAAGTGTTATATATAATATTCTGAAAATTTTAAGCTAAAATTAATATTTTAAAAAAATATGATAATTTTTTAGATTAGTAGAGTTTTTTTTGAATAATTTAACAATTATTAAAAAATATATGTACCATATGGATTTGTAAAAAATTTTAAATAATATTTGTCTTATTTTTTTGATATCATTTTATTTTTCATAAATATTCTCTATATACTTTTGAAATTGTCAATTACTAATGAATATGATAAAGAATATTTTCCGTATTATTTTAAACATTGTTTTTAAATAGTTTAAAAAATATTATAAATATTGGGTTGTTTTAAGTTATTTTGTTTTGTTTTTTTCATTTTAAAATTTTTATTTAAATTTTTATATAAAAGTTATATTTATATATTCTTTTCAATAATTTTTGTTTTCCATTTTTATATCATTTCATCACTCATTAATTTTGTTAAAATTTTAGTTTTCTACTTTGAAATATATTATTAAAAATGTGTTTAGTTAATTTTACTTTTTGTTGGATAATTTATCTTGTATTATTTATTTATATAAGTAATAGTCAGATTCTTATATTGTTTTACTAATTGTTTTGCAATTTTATTTATAGGATAATGTTAGATCAGGAAACTATGTCAACTTGAGATTATGGGGATGACCATACACATAGTTATACTGAGGATCCTCCTCATCCTTATGTACAATATAAATTGACTTCAACCATGTTAGATAATGACTCCTTGGTTTTTAATCATGGAATCATATTTTTATCTAAATTATCAGTTTATCATATCTAGGACTAGAGAATATATGTTGGTTTTGGTGATAATGATAATATTAGGGGTCAAAATTCAAAAACAAAATGAATACTTTTATTGCATTGAATGCTTAGGAAAAAGCTATCATTTTGATTTATAATTGGAAAAGTGATGAAAAAAATATCTCAATAATTGGAGAAAACATTAGGAATATCATTTATTAATTATCTTACTTATCATGAATATTTTTACTAATAGAAGGTTTCCCCATAATATTAGATGACATATTGTATAAATAATCATTGAGAAGTTATGAATAATTTTGTTTATTTGGTTTCTAGAAGATTGAGATATTTTAAATCTACCTTCATTCAAGATTTCATTTTTTGGGCAACGAAAAAATTAAAATCCTTGTGATATACATCATTTTATATGTGATGATTCATGGAAGTGGTTTTTTGAAAGTATATGAAAAAAAATAATTTCTGTTATGTGCAATTATATATTTTAGAAGATTTTTAGATTAATGGACATATTAATGATTTTTTATCCTTTGTTTATAGATACTGAGGATATCTCATCAAGATATCCAATCTAAAACTTTATACCCTCATACTCCATCTCATAGATGGTATATGTTTTTGGGGGAAAAACGATGGATAAATATTTTAAAAAATTCAGAGCCAAATCTTTATGATTCCTAGTAGTTGGCTCTCATCCCCACCAAAAATACATGGAAATTGGAATATGGACCAAATGGAAAAAAGTGAAAGATATAATATCGAATAGTTGAGGGTCATGTATGAGGGGATTATAAGGATTTATTTACATTATATATGTTACAAAATTTATCCCAAATATTTAGATGTTTTTATTCACTATGGAATTTTTCAAATATTTTATACTGGAATCACTTAAAGAATAGAGTTCATAGGGTAACTTATTACCAAAGGGTAATAATGATTATTTAGCTACTACATTTAGAAAGCATGAACAATCAATTGGAATATGAGGGTACAATGTAGGTGTGTCAATCAAAAAAGTGATTTGTTGTTATGGATCTTCTTTAAAGGTTGATATATATAAATAAAAAGTGGAATCTTTAGAAGATATAGATCAGGATATGCATGAGATTATAGAGGATATGATTAGAGATTTGGTACAGTTTATGTTTCATACATGCAAAGAAAATTTCATGTTGCAAGTCCCAATCTTCCAAATTTTTCTTCATATCCCACTCCTCCACCTCCCCATTCATATCCAAATCCTACTGTCCCCCTCCAAAACTTCCCTTTAATTATGATTTATATTTTAATGACCTGAACATCATATTGTTCAATGTGGGATAATATATTTTATCAGGAATACCACTAATCATCAATAGATTGAGATAGATTTTCAAAATATCACATTGAATAAAATTATAAACATATCAAAAAGAGTACCATTTTCTATATATGAGGCTACTATAGTTGAAAAAACTAATGAACAATTTTTATTTTTTCCATCTAGACTTTTTCTGAAAAATTACCACCAAGGTATATATTAATTATATCCTCTACTTCATATTGGTGTTAATATTTTTTAACATTTTAAAATTTACATATTTATAAAAATTATTAAACATGAATACTTAAAAGGTTAACACATATTGTATAGACAATAAAAATTTATATTCTTGCATGTCTTCTGATACCACTTATTTGGGTACTAATATATTATTAACATACTCTTCTTTTTTATTGGATGTTTATGGGATTCTAATTGATTCTAACATTTTTTTGGAATCAAATGAATGTTATTATTTTCTAGAGAGATGTGATGGATCCTATAACTTGATATATTTTGGGAATCAAAATGATTCATGTATTTTCCACATAAGTTGAATATCACATTTATTTCAATTATTTCAATTTAATGAATCTTAAAAATTATGTTTAGTTTGTGTTATGTATCGATATAAAATTTTTATTAAATATGATACTACACTAGTACATGTATTTTTTGACCCAAAATTTAATTCACCAATAAAATTGAAATTGACAGATATACAAAGAATAATTTTTATTTTGGAAATATAAAAAAATATTAAAATTTAGTGTTGGATTCTAACTTATCTTGAATAACATTAAACATATATTCCTTAGAGTGTTAACTATATTAACTAATTAACTACTCAAGTTTTTTGATTTTTTATATTATTTTCCATTGAATTTTGTGTGTTTTCTCTCCAAAAGAGAAGACTAATTACTATTTAGGATTTATACATTGAGACATGCGAGAAAATATCCATAATTTAATGAACAAATATGATTGATTATTTTAATAATTGTATATTATAATGAATTTTAATTTTATTTCATACATATTATTTTTAAAAATGGAATGGAATTAATTTACATATGAAATATAAAATAGGACAACAATGATCAAATATTTGTGCACAATGGTGACTTCTTATTTATAATTACTATATTTTTTTTTAAGTATATAAAATTTTATCTTGAATTGAAACTTATTTTGAAAAAAATTATTCATCATGGAAAATGAGTAAAAGATTATGGTTATTATGTTGTAATATTTATGTTTGAAATAATTTCAATCCAAATAGTTAAAATATTCCACAAGCTTAAATTTTATCATAACCATACATTTAATTTGGATTATAATTATATTCAAAATACTTGTTAAATAATTTACTTTTAATTTAATGTTTTTTATGCTCATAATTATTACAATATTAATATATAAATCACTAACATGGATAATGAGATGATTACTTAAAAGGGTTTATGGGGTTTTAGTTTATATTTAATAAATATTATAATGATTAAATCTTTATGTGTAGATTTAAAATGATTTTAATTTTTTTCTATTAATTTATAGTTATTTTTATGTGGATTCTTTCCAATTTTGATTATGATACTATAATAATGGGAAATTCTATTTATTTTAATTTTGTTAAAATTTATTTATCACATAATATATTTTATAATAATTTAAAATATTTAAAAAAATATATTTCACATAACTTATAAATTAACCAACCTGAAAACCACTTCATATTCTTGGGATTTTGGCTGATTCCCATGACATTATTTTAGAAAATATTGTGAAATAATGATATTTCACAACAGTTAAAAATAAAAAATTTGAATAAAATAATTACAATTTCTCTCTAAATAAATTATCTTATAAAATGAAGTTAAAAAACCAAAAAAACTGATTTGGAAAACCATATTTTATATTAGTGACCTATGAGGGAGTAGAGGGTTGATACCCCATTAATTAAGTAGATAGGAGACCTAACTATTTCATAGATAATAGTATCCATAAAGAAGGATGAGAATAATCATATAGTGAGTTTTATTTATTATTTTCAAAGGTATGTGCCTCCTAGGTTTAAGGAAAGATGGGTCCTCAGGAACTGGAGGATTTGATGGATTCTGCTTCACATGTTCCTTATATGTTCCAAACACCTACTGATAAGAGGAAAGCTCTCTCAATGTGTTTTCATTATGGTGAAAAAAAAACATTTGTGTTAAATGATTGTTTAGACTCAGGATGAACATAATTTTCTCTAGGAAGAGTTGAAGTGCATATTTATAGAGGAGTACTATCCAAAGAAGTTGTGGATAGTGCAAGTCTAAGAGATAATACAACTCCTACTTATTATTATTACTGTATAAAATTATATAGTGAGGTTTATGAATCTCATGATGTGTTCACATGATATGATTCATGATGGTTATCTTTGAGCTTTAATGTTTGAGTGAGGTCTTTACTAGGAAACTTATATTTATACTATATTGTTGTATCCTCTATCAAATTTCTTAGTGTTGGAGGATACTTTGGTGATAGGGTGGTTTTTAAAAAAGTCCCAGCCAAGTGCTAGAGACTAGTTATGATTTATTGAAGTAGATTCATGGAAAATAGATAAAGTAAGACAACTTATTGGATCATATCACTACAGGTAGGGAAATTTAGGATCCTAAACCTCGAGATGTGCAATTTTGGGACCTAAATTGGTCCCTATTTACTAGAAGATTGATATTGTTTTACAAATGTTATAGAATGAAATGTGGCTAATATTTTCCACACCGTGTAGGAGAAAAAGGATATTTATGTTGGAAAATTGGATAAACCACCATGAAAATGGAAGTAAAGAGACTATATGCCTCCCTAAGCTAGTTAAGGTGGCACTTATGGGGTAGTTTTGTTAGAGGAGTTGGTGGTGCGGGAGAAGTTAGGGGTGGTTGATGCTTTGATCCACTTCTACCACAACCATTACGTGGACCATGACATTATATGGGTGTAATACATAAGATAATAGTTCAAATTAAGGTCATATAGGACTTTTTTATTTTAGTGTCTGATATGGTTCGAGCTATGATTTGAGTTTTCTCAACCTTGACACCCATAATTAATGACATTAGTGTGAGTCTTTCATTTCCTTCCAAATATTTTTTTATAGGCTAGAGATGTCATTAGATCTCTTAGACCTACAAATTTATAAAGAGACTCCAAATGTTGTTGATCATCCTCTATATAAATTTTTTATTTGGTTGAGCTTACTCTTGGACGAGAGATGTTTTATTGGGATCTCATCCTAGAAAATATAATTCCTTATGTTACATCCCATACCATAAACCACTAAATGGTGCCTTGATATAGTTCACCATATTGACTTAATAATGAATACCTATATAAAAGAGCCCTTTGATTGGTAGGAAGGGTTTAAAAGAGTTATAGGGGAAGAATATACCATCTAGATTAGTACTAAATACCAGAGGAAAAATAAATGAACAATATAAAAAATGAGAAAATAAATAAACCAGGCATCATAAGTGAATCATCCCAATGAAAATAAATAGAAAAGTTAAATGAATAATGTCATATGATAATGATATAATGATATATTAAATGGAAACAATGATACTTGGAAGTAATATTATAGTAGAATACATGGTATACATCAAAGTACAAGAGACTGAAAGATAAACTCCAAAATAATCACCAGCACTAGATCCAACCAATAATATCTCCCCCATACTAGAATAGAATGCGAAGAATCCAAATATCTAAATTTTCTTTTCACATACCTTATATGATCAATTCCATCTTTTTATCAAACAACATCCTAAATACTGTGTGAGCTAAACTCAATTGGTCAAAACCAACATTTTTTAAAATTAATCATGCTAGTTAATATAAAAAGTAAAACTATAAAGGTTTAATAATTAGTAATCAATAATGTTAATAAATAAAATCCATTTTGAGGTTAGGTTCCCCATATGATACTTGGTTGACCATAACTTATTCTGTGTAAACAATAATGTCTCTGAACCTCTGTCATCATACATGTGCATGATAAGTACTATCTAGAACTAGAGGAATATAGACATGGTGCCCATGAATAATATCATAAAGGAACCACAGGGGGTCCATGGAATCCATGAACATAGAAGTTCATGATAATTATCAATGGTTATATGATATATTACTCTATGATAAATTTAATAATATAAACTAATCCTAGAAAACAATTAATTATAATAATAAATTTCATAAGCCTTACAATCCCATCTATGGTATTCCAAATTGAGAATCTAGGTATATCTCATTTTGTGTAATGATATGTCTACCCTCTAAGTTATCCCAGGGAATTCCTAATTTAGAATCTATTTATCACTAGGGAATAACAAGGTTCATCTACCTTATGTGTCCATCCAAGGTATTCCTATAATGGAACCATTGTATTTCCCATGGCGTAATATAATTAATTCCACCTTTTATCTTATCCTTGTTATGCATACATTGGAATATATGTATTTCTTAAGGTATAATAAGTTTTATATATTGTATGAGCTTCTCCAATTTATTCCATCATGGGAATCCTTGTATCACTCATTGCGTAACATAATTAATTCAACCTCTGAGCCTATTCATGCTATTCCCACACAGGAATCAATGTATCTCTCAAGGCATAATGTTAGTCAATTATCCACTGAGGCTATCATTTGAATTCCTAATTTAGAATCTATTATAACATAAATAATAACATAAAAGCGTATTGAAGTTTCACATTATAAAATATCATGGTCCCTGAAAATAATTCATGTGAACTTTCATACAAAAAACTTTCCATTAAAAATTTCAATTATTAGCCATAGAACTAATATGTAATTGGTAATAATGGATACATGTGACATTATTGTCACAAAATAATCTAATAAAGATCAAGTGACATTGCCTTGACACTATCGTTTCTTTTAATTCAATTAAACAAGTCTACCACTATTAATAAGACTAACCCACCGTGCAAGGTTGTTAAGTAGAAAGTGCGTGATAAAATTGATGTATTTAATACAAATCTCATTTAATTTTTTTTATTTAATTATCCATTTTTCATAGATATGAAAATAAACCTAAACAGTTTTTATTATAAAATAGATGAATTGTTTTCATGCCATTCAATTTAATTCCATTTAATCATTTCCTTCCTTAGGGATGATTCCACACATCTAAAAAGGATATTTAGATCATAAGAAAAGAATTATAGTTGTAATTATTTAAATGGGACACCCTATGTGGTGGTCAATGTCAAGGAAAAGAACCTTCAAAGTTATAATTATGATTATATGAAAAAATCATGGTATTAGCAACTCATTTAATTAGTTTATCATTTAATTTTTGACACACAAATATGTAGCACACTACATAGTGACAAAAATCCATATGCACCAAAACTTTTAGGGAAAAGTTATAGACCACCGACATTATACCAAGGAAGTATCACTCATCCATTACTAGGGTTCGATTCAAGACAAAATTGGAGAAAAAAGGAAACAAGAAAAATTTCCTAAAAATAGGTCTTATCATATCTCATGGAAATAGAATCCAACATGGAATGATAAACTAACAAATGAATCGAGTGGGATGATAGACTTACTTATGGTGATCCAATATGACTAACAAATTTTGAATTTTATTTATATTGGAGGAGTACCCTCCATGGAACTCTAAGTGTGGGGGAGAGGGTGTCACGCTACCTTGAGTTGAATGGTCCCTCTTTCCCCCTCCCCTATATTTTATTTCTTTTTTCCATAGGGACACAATTATTCCATAATCCCAAGGTTTACTCTATAAAACTAGCATATTGACATTGTTTTGGTGTAAAACACCTATTTACGCCATAAAACCATAGAAACATGGGTTCCCCATATCCAACACCTATACGTCATAAATAATATAATAATGGAATAAAAGAACTACATCTTGCAGCTATACCCCCTTTGGGATTTTTTATTTTCTCGAAACCTTCTCATGAATTGTTCGATAACCTTGGGGAACCTCTTAGACTCCAAACCACATATATGAAATCACATGTTAGAGAGTTCCAAATCTCTAATTTCATTCCAAAAAATTATCTATGATTTGGCCCATCTACCAAATTAGGATTTAATTTCCTTTAGAAAATATTTATCCATCTCAAAACACAAGATCCTTCAATCACCCCAACCTAGAACTTCCATCCCTCAAAAGCCTCATTGGACACAAAAAACATCACTCAACCTTCAAGTGTCATGAATTTACAACCCAAATGGCCATGTTTAATTTCAAAACTCCTAATGCACCTCTAACTGTCACATTTAACGTATGAAACTTCAGTTGTTAACACTCGAGCCAATACTCGGAACCACTCATTAAACAACATGAAGGTTCTTAAGTGATCTCATCTAACCTGAGAAATGATCATGTCATTATCCCTTACATTAACATGTCTGCGGTGATTCTAGTATATGTTCTAACATTATAGTGTCCAATTTAGATAAATGGTACTCCTACCACTAGAATTACCCGTTGAAGCACAATCTCAGCATCTTGTTATGATCCAAACACAATTCTCAAAAGATCGAAATGATCAAATCATAGTCGACAACATTGAACTAGTTCAATGATTATTCCATTTATCTAGATATAAATTGTTCCATTTATCCATCTGTACATTATTCCATTTATCCAGTTTCACATGAGATAAAATTACAATTACAATACTGTAGGGTCTTGAAAACTTCACAAAGAGAATAAAATACTCCCAAAATCACTTTGTATAAGGAATCAAACATTCCTAATATTCTAATAAATCAAATGGATTCAAATTGAGTTGTAATATTTGGAGGAAATTTGATGAAATTGATTTTTCAATATCTTTAAGTAACCTACATACTGTCACCGAGAAGGGTTCACAGAATGCATGAACTATAAACCATCAACAGGTGGAAGGACCCCCGAGGCACTGGCCCACAGAGCGATGGCCAGTGAACCCAATAATCGATGAACCACATTGTTAGTAGAATCATGTGTGTGAAGGACATCCACAAACCATGTCACGAACATAGAAGTTCATGGATGGAGCAAATCAGTAGGGTTCAGTGAACCACGACTCACGAACTGCAGCCTCCGCAAACCTCGGTTGACGAGTCTTTCGCAGATTGAGGTATCTCTCCATGGTATTCCACAAATAGTGTTTCATGGACATAGATATGATTGTACCAATTCTCTATAAAAGAATCAAATGGGGAGGAAGAAAGGACGGATGAAGAAATCACAGAGGAGACCCTAGAGGTTGGAACATAGAATTCAGAGAAGATTCTGGATTTAGTTTCAAATCATCAACAAAAATAAAATCATGATCCACGTTTCTGAAGGTATAATTGGCTGAAAAAAATAAAAATAAGGAACTTAATAATATTGGGTAAACCACAAACCTAATTGGTGTCATCACGAACCAAAAATTCCTCTTTGATGAATTCCTTACGAACGATGGGTTCCAGGACCCTCATTCGATAAGGCGTTCCACCTAGTGGATTGTTGTGCGAAATCAACCCTGTGTCATGTACTGTATAAGTATGCAGATGGAACCCAAAGTGTCATGGAAGACCACATCTAGGACTGTGTACCACCGTGGTGTGCATTGGAACACACCCAAGCCCATGTATCACTTTGGCATGCGGACAAACCCTCAACCCGTATAACACTATGGTATGTGAGGCTCCCCCATCCTGCATGAGAAAAATGTACATGGAATGAGGAGTCTTAGGGTGTCCTTACATTAGGCTCAATTATCACCCCTCTACTACCATCTAGTCCTCCATAGCCCCTATGGGAACTAGTCCCCCAATACCAGGAAAAATCATTTTCCAAAGACACCAGATTCGTTTGATCTGATCATCAGCTGCATTAGTGCATCCCTTTGAGTCTACATACCCATGGTAAGTGGAATCACAAAGGCTCCCCCCAAAATGGCCCGGACTCATGGGATGTCTATAAGTCTACATTCCCATGGTAACCTGGAGTCTAGCATTGGGACACTGATGTGAACTTCTACATTCTATTGATTAAGTGTAATCACTTGAATTTCCAATCAATGAGGAATGATGTTCATTAAAATGAATCATGTTTTCTCTTCATTTTTATGAGAGGCGACATTTCTCCCCTTTCCCAGAGCATATTCAGAAGATCTCCCACTGATTAAATTCCCTAATCTTCAGACAGCCAAGCCACATAACCCCTGATGCCATTCCACATTTAAGGGTTCGTTGCTCCACACCCTCACCCACCATAGCCTCATCTTCTGCCCCCGTAGTCCCTACCACTCCCATCAGCAAGAGATAAAGTGTGTGGTTAGTTAAACCTCTCACATACTCTTGTTTCTCACACCAAGTATAACTAACATGAGCATAGAGATTTATGATGAATACAACATCAAGACAACCATCCCTTCTTGAACTACAAGAATTTTGATTCATGTTCAAACCAGGATATGTAGGACGCATTCTCGAAGGATTGAGCTCAAAAGGGGTTCTCTCCCAAAAGGGTTCACCCAATCATGTCCCTTCAAATGAGAAGCTTCCATGAATATTCCCCATCCCATAACAATCTATGTGGGATTTGATTTCTCTCCCGAGGATACGTAATAATCCCATCTTATGGGTCTGATCCCAACATCTAGTGATCTTATGTCCCCCCTGGATGAAGATAAACTATAGAAAGCCTTATTCCATGTCATAAGTCAGCATTCCCTCAGTAGAATCAAATTCATGCATGCTTATGACAATCCTACAAACTAGGTGTAGCCCGTGGATACACTCTTTGGGAATAAACCAAGGATTCATAAACATATGAACATGACATAAATCTATAAGAGAGTCCTATAGTAAGAAATAATTCCCCGAAAAGGGTGTGATGTGCCCGACCTCCCATCCTCTCGACCAAAACAGTCCTTAAGTGTCATTGGCCAAATCGTCATCCAATGAGTGCCTAACTTTGGAAATTAGGTCCATGAATCCTACATACATGGGTCGTTGGTTGTTTCTAGCTCCACGAATGAACCTTCAAGAAACCATACGAGAAGTCATATCCTAGGAGAACTGATTTCACAAATATTTAACCCTAAGAAATCGCCCAATGTGACCATTTGGCTATGGAACCTCCTTCATAATGTAGAAGGGATAAAATGTGCAGTTCTTACAGGGTCAATCCAATCCCATATTAAAGGATAATAACGCTGATCTGGTCGAAACAAAGATGGCAACGTGAAAGTATCTATAATAATGGGTGAATTCTCTTCACCTTCTAGGCCATGTTTCTGTATTTTTTCCAAAACTGTAAATGTATCACCTTGGAGGAAAAAAAATTGTAAAGCCAACATGAATCCTTAACCATGGTGGAAGTTTTACCCCACTCAAGCCCCTTCACCTCATAGAAAAACATGGGGGAGGGACACGATGAATTTTCAAATATGCATATGATCAAGAGATGCTACATGGACTAGGTTTTGTTGTCTTTGTATGTCATATATATATGTTGTAGGTTTTCACTAATCAACCTTCAATCCAAATGGAATACTAACAACCAAATTAGAAATTAGCCTTAATGATACCGCAGGTGGCTAGGGCACCGATGAAGAGGAGGACCCCCTCGCAAACCCAGTATCTTTAACGGTGGGTATCCAATATGATGATAAAAGAGTAAACCAAAATGGTTCTCTCCCCACATTGGAGGTTGTATGAAAAGCTCTCCAGTATAGAAAATCTCTTTAGCCACCTCCTCAGCCATGGATAGATCCCCACCACAAGGCGTCCCTAGTGGTCATCTCAAAACATTTCAGGATCCTTTCCTCGGAGCGTGTAAATGAGTACCTCCCTTATATTAGGGAGGGGGATGAAGTCAATGTTGAAAACTTCAACTGAACTGTATAGGGGTCCAACTCACAAGACCCTTATAGAGAGTGTCACTACAAACACCAGATGACCAAGTATTCTCATTTGGAAGAGGATCTTATACTAAGGGTACCTGCTAAAGTCCAAAACATATGGCCCCCCTCGGGCCGCCTACCGAGGGTGGAAAACACGTATTCTAGAATAGTCTATCACCCTGGTTCCTGAGGAGCAAATACACCTTACAAACGAGGTGAAATTCAACTCCAATACATACAAATCTACCCCCTTCAAGAAAGATCACCACAGAAATAGGGTGCCACAATATGAGCACATTCACATTCCTACTGGTGCTTGTTGGCCGTGCGGTGCAGGCATCACATCAAATTACAGGATGATGAAGATATCTGCCGATGTGAAAGAATCCTATCATCTAACTAGGAAAAAACCTAACTACATATAAACACAAAATACCTTATAATGACTAGCAATCCCACTATCCAAATTGGGACGAAATCAATTATGAGAAGTGTTAAATTCTTGCGGATGCATACAATGACCGTGAGAATAATATAGTGTGAAAAAAGCAAATAAAAATTCATTCTCCTGGATATGAATTCCACCAGTAAAATATGGTGGAAACCAAAGAAGACAACTAGTGGTAGACTCTTTCTTCTATCCCAGAATAGGAGAACTACCAGTATCTACTTGAAAGCTATGAAGGACTAGAGCAGGCACATGATCCTGCTCCGACATTGAAATTGGCCTTCATACCGTTTCTAGAAAAATATGTATCACAACACATCCTAGAAATGATTGAATATCATATGTTGATTCCAGACCATATCCTCCAAACATGACACGATATCATCACATCGGTGAAAATGGTTTGGAACTGGACCCATGACCCAGTTTTCTTGAAGATAATGACTTACTCAAAAAATGACTTAGTCGCTCCGGAGCCATTATGCATCCCTACACTAGTTAAAAAGGATCAATGGAAATATCCCATGATATACAAATAATTAGATCGAAAAAATACCCATTCCAATTAGGGGATTTCGATCCAACGTAGTGGACGATTCAGGGCAGGCATATATCCCTACAAAAATTCAATATTCCTGTCATCGTATCCCAGAGGAATCAAGGAAACCAACATGACATAGAACCATATATGAAGGTCGTTACTAACACTAGACGGACCCGATTACCCATAAGAGAGTGCCAAAAAACAAATATGCCAAAAGCAACTGAAAAAAGAGGAGCACATTCATGATCCTTCTCTCCCAACAGCTAGAGCTATTGATGCCCTAGAATATATACCAATAATTTCTCAAGACCCTGTAAGTCCATTACCAAATTATGGAAGTGGAAGCAGTTGTTGTGAAGGCCCTCCCTATAATGTTTCTACCAACAGCTCTGAAGGTCCTCCCAAGATAACCCATGGGGGATTACTCTGTGATCCATGAATGATCAATCACGAGAGCCTATATCCTGATGCATGTCTTGATATTCATCCCCTTGACCTGATGATTAGACAGAAATATGGTCCTCTCCTTACTGTTGTCTGCATGATGGTCATCCCCAGGGTATACGCTGCTGAAATGCTTCTACCTATTGTTAGACGTCGAGTCATGATGGTAGTACTCACCATGATGATAGTACATAGGAAGGACCTCCTCATAATGGTTGTTTCTATAAAGGCCATCCCCATTGTTACATCAAGAAACAAAAAGGTCCTCCCCTCATTTCAATACATCTTGAAGGACCTCCCTGGGATATACACTATATAAATTCTCCCTATAGCCAGATATTATGTTGTGATAGTAGTCATCTCCAGCATAGCAGTCATCGATAAGGTCCTACCCTCGTTGTAGCCCACCTTGAAGGTTCTCTATAGGGTATACACCGTAGGGACATTCCCTGTAGTTGGGAATCATGTCGCAATGTTACCCCTTTCATTTGTAGCACCAATTTCAATGGTCCTCCGGGAAATCAAAATTCATACTAGAAAGAAATATCTCCCCTTGCTGAAAAAATATGAAAAATCCATCCTACAACGAGGCGCTCAACAATATGGATTCAATCATGTCAAAAGCTCTGTCTATGATGAGTGATATCATTTCATGAAGAAATTATAGTCAGAGGTCACACCCATCTTCCGAGCCACCCCTGTTTCATTCACAAAACAATGAGGATCTTACCAACCATGAGGGTTTGAATGAAATCATTAAGAAGAAGTCAAGATGGGAATATCCAGTAGAGGAGTACCCAAAAGAGAAATAACATGATATGTTATTCATGAGAAGAAAACTAGCTAAGGATAACATAACAGTGATGTATTGGCCTACAACCACTTCTCACTTTGACATACCAAGGGAGTTGTCTGAGGAATGTATGCACGAATTTTGCCTCAACATCTAGATGACTCTTCAGCAGCTAAAAGAAATATTATTTCCCTATAAAGGGTATGCAGAACATATCAACATATTAGGGAATCTTCATCATCTTATCGAATAAGAATCCCTCCCATCTAAATGGTAGTAACGACTAGAAAGGAAAATAGAAAACCCTTGAACTAGGATGCCTCTATGAACTGCAAAACTTCTGTATCCTCATTGGTGAAACCGTATCTGGAGTTCATATTATTGGATGGGGAGAACATAGAACTCCAAAATTCACCTAGCATCATGTCTAGTAGACCTCATTGGAAATGAAATCATTCAATTTAATTACCCAAAGGTAGCAATAAAATGAAATCCCTACCCAGGAAATATGGAACACTCAACAAAAAACCGGCCCAAAGTATGTCTTAAAAGTGTCTGGCCTGATGAGACCAATCCATCAAAAATATTTTGATCCAGGCAACTGAGAACATCCAGCAGGATTCCTGCCTAAGGAAATCTAATCAGTAAGAAGAGATCATGTCTTCAAAGTCCCATACATCATGTACAGATCCAACACCATACTCGGCTAACACCTTTGTGAGAATGCATGAAATAAAAAAGGTGGAAATAACAGAGGCTACCGCCACAATACGGGATGAACCCCAACCCAAAGGTTTGGGGGAATTTTTAAATAAAAATTCCATTGTAATACTAACATGTCTAGGCCATGGTGAATCAAGGGAAGAATGAGAGAAAACCCAGCCCACATGGATGGGGGAATTTTTAGTTAAAGTTATTGCACATCCCATGTATGTCTTCTCCTATCTGGAAAGAATGATGATCAGAGAGGTCACTCATTCCGCCTCGTCTCATGTTTCATACCCTTTGAGATGAAGGCACATTAAAAGGTTAGATCAGGGTTCCCTTCAGGTCAATTATAGATAAAAAACATAAATAATACCACATAATAGAAGGAGAAAGTCCAACAAAGGACGCAGAAAAATTTCCTACCATTCGACACTAGGTACACCACCCCCAATGTAGTATGCATCCGTGAACATAGTAAACATAAACCCCACAGATCTCAATGAAAATGATATAAAGGGAGAGGATACAAGTTAATATGGTTCCCTCCCAGAGGCATCCCACACCGAGCCCGATGGAGTACAGACTTTGAACCAGAGAGCGGTCCTAAATTTGGGCGCCCCACATTTAATCCTTAATTAACTCCCATGTGAACCTAAAAAAGGAGGAAAATAAATCATTGTCTATTTATGACCCACCACCTCCTCCCCCTGATAATGTGTACCTCACTCTCGAGGAAATATTCTCCAAGAAGGAGGAAGAAGTAAAAGAGCTCCATAAAATTAATGTCGAGCTAAGTTAAAGGAGATATGTTTCCAGATGTATTCCTCCTACAGAATGTCAATAGGTGATCCCATAGGAGATTCCACTACCACAAAATCTTATCCCAATAAATGAATTCATGCTCAGATTCCCATCCAATCCCGCACCAGTACCATCAACCTACTTAAATCTATCCCTGGAAGGACATACATGCATCTATCCACTAGTAAAGTAGACAGATTATATTCAGACAAACCCACAAAGGAAACCCTCAGTAGGGTATCCACCCAAAATTCTAGTAGCATTGGCATGTCCATCATTGGCCCCCACTGCACCCTCCCAAGACCAAGTCCGATAGGATATGCATCTGGGGCTCTTGAATACCATCGAGAAACTAACAAGTCGACTAGAAGCCATATAAGGGCAGCACACTATGATTCAACCAGAGTGCAAGCCCTACCATGATTGGGTGAACAACGTTCCACCACCACCAAACATTGAAAACCATGTAGTTCCAGTGTTCAATGGATCAGGAGACCTGTAACATCACCTAATGCAAAATGTGTTTTACTATGATCCCATGATGGGCTCCTCGGAGCCACAAGATGTAGTGAAACTCAGGTGCTTCATGCAAACTCTGTAGGGCTCGACCTTTGTATGGTATAATTGCTTTCCAGATAACTCAATCATAGGCCGGGGGGGACTCTGGGGACATTTTATCTAACTATTTAGTTCAACATTATCTATGAAAAAATTCTGTTATCTCATGAAATTCAACTAGTGAGAGAATGAAATAGTTTTAGACTTCGTTGCCAGATGGAAATGCTTGACTTACTCTTAAACATTTCACTCCCCCAGGATAAAATTATCACTATGTGCATTGATAATCTCCAGGATGAATTATGTACACCACTTATCCTGGTGAAGGACACATTTGGGTTCTGATATTTCTCCCCATTTCCCAAAGAATAGAAGACTCTTTGAAGTTGACCAATCTCAATTCCCGGGTGCCCCCATCAACCCCAAGAAAAAGAACTAGAAAAGCTGAAGAATCTTTTGTCAAGCTTATGCCACCCTTGGCACCATCTCCAGAAGAGAGGCCTCAAACAAACTATGTGGGACCCCCTAGAATCCAATAACCACCCCACAATGACAAGACGAGTGAATGGGTGATAAAAGAAATCAGTTTGAGGTGCGAATAAATAAATTATACTCATTCTGAGAAGAAAAAGTTTGTGGATACTTCTTTTCCACCTTGAATTTCAACTTGATCTCACTACTAGATCCAAAGCGAGCCAATGAAGTGGGTCTTTATGACCATACAAAATATTATTCCTATCACTAGATATTGAGGAACACCATCCAGGAGTGATTTGTCTTCAAGTATTTCCTTAAAAAGATGGAGGATTCTATGAAAGTCATGTTGGGTCCGCCGCCAGCACATACGGTGTATGTCTCCACCTTAGACCCATGAGAGGTAGAGGAATGGAATGGAGTCACCCAAAAAAAGGATAAGATGTTTGATAATTGGATTACATGGAAAACAGTCAACCAAACTCATGAAATCTTTCAGACATAGTTGAAGGCACCAACAATGCCCCCAACAGCTCCTGATGCAACAACACCATCATCCTTATCCCTACAGCCCTATGAGGGCCAAAAGGGCAGAAAGAAGAAGCAACAAAGATGATATAGAATCAAAGTCAAAGCCAGTATTTACACTTTCAGACTTCCTACTAGCCGAAATGGTACAATGGGCACATCCCTGCCAAATGATACGACATTCACCCCCTGCCAAAGAGTATGACAGGCACCGCCCTGCGAAATGGTATGTCCGACACATCCCCGCTATACAATACAAAGGGAATCACCCATCCAAACGGTACAACTAGTACCACACCACCAAACGGACTATGGGAAATTCCCTTCCAAAATGTATGATGGGAACTTCCGCACCAAGAGACACCATCAGAAGATGATAGTCAGATAGAAGCATTGTCAAATAAAAAACTAATCATCAGCTCCATTAATTTCATTCACTTTATTGACCCTTTCTCTGATGGAGACTAGGCCCCAAACCCAAATTCCCAACATCCAACCAGAGGGTTAAAGTAGGAGGCCACAAAGGATGAGGGTTTACTGGAAGGAATTATTATGGTAGGAGTCAATTTCCCAGCCACACCTTCACTCATACCATTAATATTGTAAAAACTTGTAGAATATTCTTCTAGCAAACTCAATAGGAACTAGAATATTCTTCTGACCTCGAAGGAATAAATCTAAGCATAGTCATCTTGGAGGATCCGTCAGAGGAAGAACAGATATCTGACCACCTAAGGAACATAGACAAACCAAGTCAGATAAACTAAGAAAGCACCACAACACCATTAGGTCCTATCTTGGAGTCCGATCCATCTATTTGAAAAGCTCAATCCCTTAAAGTTCCCATGAAAGAGCATCCATGAGCCGGGAAGCACCAAACTCTAGAGCATAAATATGATAATTTTAATTATCTATCTTCATTACCGGTGATGCTATCGATCCTAGATGACTTTAGTCTATCCAAATTCCTAAGGGAGACAATCATTGAAGCCTTACTAATTCCCCATCAATTTGAGGCTGAAGTAGCAGCAGCCGAAGTATATCGAACAAAGACCGATCCCATAGAATTCAAAGCCATCATCTTCTTCAGGAAAAAGGATGAAGAAACCATCATTAAAAATCACAACTCTACTAGGATATTACAAAAGTGAGAAGAATCCATTGGGATGAATTAACCTTAAAACATGGCTTAGAGATCTTGTATATGATTATGAGTTTCTGGTAGTGTTGTAATGTACAATCTTCAACATCTTGTTTGTGAGGCCCTGGCTGCATCAACACGGTGCAATTCCGTCAACATACTGTTAGTTCCTCAAATATTGTGCTAATAGAAAAAACAAGATAGTTCAAGCCAATAAATCCTTATTCGAATCTTGTGAGTCCCATTACATCAATATGGGGTTCTATTGGCTAAAAGAGGAACTTTTTGTGGTCGGTGATATTGACTGGGTTACTGCACTAAAGGAATTGGAAATGGCTACCACTGATCCCCTCCAATATCTCAAGTATGAGTATGTATTACCCATCAACCAAGTTGAATGTATAAGTTCATGATTGGATACAGACTCATCCATCGACATGATTTTTGTTATAGATTCCAAGTTCAAAGATGAATAAGGTCACAATGACTCCTATTATGTCAGGGAAGGCCTAAACAAAGATGCTCCGGCCTGTCCTCAGGACCACAGACAGTTTCCACCTTACTCACAAAGGCAGAAGACAATTTCTCTCACAACAATGGAGAGTTCATCACGATAATCCTCTCCCTATCAGAAGAGGAATTAGATGATGAAGAGGATGAAGATGAAGAATAAGACCTAAAAAATGACCCACTTTTATTCGAATAAGGTGTCTCCACTACAATCGATGAACGTAGGGAAATAAACCTGGGCAATGAATATGACCCACGACCCACTATGGTTAGTGTGGATATGCCTTTCGAGGAGTAATAGGCATATATCATTTTCTTAAAAAATAAACAAAATATGTTTTCCTAGAACTACATAGAAATATCAGGCCTCAATTCTAAGGTATCCATTATCACCTGGATCTACCGAAAGGCCATCGTGGCTATAATAAAGAAGCCAAAAAAATCCAACCGACCCATTCTGCCAAAATAGTGGCAGATGTTGACAAGATGGTCCAAGCTAACTTCATCTGAAAAGTCCAATATCTTATTTGGATGAAAAAATGGTCCCTTTCAAAATTAAGAATGGACATATTAGAGTGTTCATCGACTTTAGGGACCTCAATTGGCTCTGCCTGGAAAATCATTTTCTGATCCCAATCTTAGAATTTTTGATTGATATAACTGTCAGATATGAGGCCCTCTCTTTCATGGAAGGATATTCTGGATACAACCAGATCTGAATGCCTTGTGGAGATAAATAATCCATTGATTTTAGGGCCACATTTGTAGTGTTCTATTATAAGGTAATTCCATTTGGTCTAAAAATACCAGTGCTGCATATCAGTGCGTGATGCATCGCATTTTCAAGCCCTTCCTAGGAAAATTTTTCATGTTATATGTCAAAGACCAAATGGTTAAATCATGAAAACACTCAAACCACATAACAGATCTTGAATATATCCTAAAAAAATGGTGACAACATTGTTTATAGACGAATCCAAGAAATTAATCCTTTAGCATTACATATGAGAAATTCCTCGGCTTCATCATACGCCATCGCGACATCAAATTCAGCCCTAAGAAGAGAAAATCCATCCTTGGCATGTCTCCACCTCACAATCTCACTGAGTTGAGGGGTCTCCAGGGACACCTGGCCTACATTAAGTGTTACATATCAAACCTTGTGGGTAAATTTTTACCTTTTACTAGGTTAATGAATAAATGGGTGATGTATGAGTAGGATAAAGATTGTCAAGAATTATATGAGAATCTCAAAAGATATATCCTAATCCCATCAGTGGTGGTGCCTCCATTTGAGGGGAGACCACTCATTTTTTACATATCCTCCTTGGAATAGTCATTAGGAAATTTCCTATCCCAGAAGGATGATTCTGGCAGTGAGAATATTCTATATTAACTCATCCAAACAATGATTGATACTGAGACTCGATATTGAAGAATAAAAAAGAACTACCTAGCCCTAATCCTCTTGGTTCAGAAATTTATGCATTACCTGCAGCACCACGAGGTTCATCTAGTCTCCCACTATAACCCATTCAAGTATATCCTTAGCCGTACCATGATAACTAGATTCCTATCATGGTGGGTAGTCATCCTGTAGTAGTTTTACCGACTATACGTCCCCCAGAAGGACATCAAAGTCTGGGTGTTTGCATAATTCATGGAGTATCAACCCTCAGTAGAAACATCCAAGTTGGAAACTAAATTTTTGGATGAAGAAGTATTCTCCACCCAAGAGGGTCCCTATGCATGGGAAATGAACTTTGAAGGTGCTTCCAGGATCCAAACATGGAAAAGGATGGAGGATCCCAAGCTCAATAAAGTAGGGATGATATATACACTCATATCCATCAAGAAGTCCATATTTTTTTACTCCTTCCTGCTTACAGAGGGATGCTCAAATAATGATATAGAAAAACTTTCCCTCATTGTAGACTTAGAGCTAGCACTTCATTCACAATCTGAACACCTGAAGACAAAAGGTGATTCAGACCTAGTCATCATGCTGGTCAATGGTCACTATGCCATTAAGAAAGAACTGTTGGCCCCCTTGATGAACCATGTTTGACAAGTAATGGAAGAATTGTCATCATAACCAACACTGACTTATGTTCCCCAGTCACAAAATGCTCTAGCCGATGTAATGTAAAATGTAACTACAACCTTGGTAAATATAGACTAGGATGAAACAGTAATCCGCATTTCCCATCGTTGGATGGTCTTTCCATTTATTCAGAACAATACAGTGGAAATCAACGATATTGTTCCCATTTTTGAGCCTTTTGGTCACACCACTGGCTGAATTAATCCCATTTCAAATTAATTATGAAGGGGGGAACTCACACCAAATAGGGCTAGAAGAGAACAAATATGGAGGCGGGCAGTCAATTTTTTCTTGTACAATGGCACAAACCAATAAAATATTCATTAAAAATGAGGCCTTGATAGAGTCATTCTTAGGTTCATTGGTGGAGAGGAGACTACTACCATCATGAAAGAAGTGCACGTCGTAGCTTTTGGAGCACACCAATCAGCAACCAAGCTATCCCATCAAATTTAGAGGCTTGGAAACTTTTATCCCACTACGATATAGGACAACACCACAGTTGCCATGAAGAGTAATTCCTACCACGTTCATTGTAATTTTATCCACCAACCCCTGGAGCTACTTCACATAGCTAAGTACTCCGAGACATTTACCTTATGGGGGATGGATGTTGTGGGACCATATCCTCTCACCATAGTTACAGAATTCATGTTCAATCTCATAGCATCTGACTTCTTCTCTAAGTGGGACGAAGTCATACCCCTTAAAGAGGTTGGGGAAAAAATCATTGTTAGCTTTGTGAAGTACAACATAATTACTAGATTTGGAATCCCTAATAAAATATTGATAGAAAATGCAACCAACTTCTACTCTGCTGATCGGGACAAGTTATACCAGGAGTATAGAACCGAATCCAACCATTCATCCCGCTACCCTACAGCAGGCAATAGGTAGATAGAGGCTTTTAGAAAAACTCTCTCCATCATACTCCAATAGATGGTAGATAAAGAAATGAAACAATTTCCCGAAAAGCTTCTTCAAGCTTTATGGGCTTATCGGACCACGAACCACACTGTCATCTAGGCAACACCGTACTCACAAGTATATGGGACATAGGCGGGTTTTCTTGTATAAATTCAAGTGCCCTCACTATATGTAGCCATTTGTGATCAACAATCCATGGATGAGAAATCTCAGAAATGGTTTGATGAATTGGGGAAGTTTAATGAGAAAAGGCTTCAATTGTTTCACCATTTGGAAGTCTACCAAAAATGGATCACACGAGCTATCAACAAAAAGGTTCACCTTCTGTCCTTCCTCAAAGGAGAGATGGTGTTGGTCCACAGAACCCCGATGATACTCGAGAAGAATCACCAAAACTTGAGTCAAAGTGGGAGGGACCATATGTCATACATAGGGTCTATTACAATGGGGAATAGACCTCAATGTCAATGGATGTATATATTATCACATCTCCCACCAATGAAAGGTTTCTTAAGAATTACTTCGCATAACAATGATGCCCGTGGTCCAAACTCTATGACCCTAATCTATAAGTCGTGATCCTAACCAAATGAAATTTAACTGTATGTTATTATTCCCTACAACACAAAATTAAACATGTATGCCAATTTCCTCACTGCAAGACTCTAAACTATATAGGATAATGTCCTAACTAGAAGACATTAAACCACATAACATAAATTTTCCTAATCACATAATGATAAATTGAACTCCCCTGGAAAACTAAATACGACTTGATTCCCATTCATCAGTGGGATAGATAGTGATGATTGGATCCTTGATCTTGGCCCAACCATGCATAAAAAATATTGCCTATATTTTATCCTCTATCTCCCTGTATTATAAGGGAAATCCTTGTCACTCCTTATTTATCAGATCAAGTATAAATCATGTGAGCTTACAATTGGTGGTAAGGATTCCATTACGTGAACAATCTATAGAGGAGTATGATAGATATGACACTCGTAGCACATGAAACCAAAGTTCTCCTACTCCAAAACTCAAGTTAGGTCGGCACATGATACATTCAGAACTATGTTTGGCTTGATTTCTACCATTGTAGGATACATAGTGACACACGAATTTAACATCCCGACCTAACCAATAATAACAAATACCCCTTCCTCAATGTATAGGTCAGACTTACATGTGGGAATCCATAAAAATTACAAACCATTGGACATTAAACTACAAGGTTCCTTAAGACTCATGTGTGGCCTGATTCTCAACATTACAAGATCCCGAACATGCCCCTAATTTTCTGCACAAAATATTCAAAGAGATGATGTAAATTGCATATTTGAATTAAAAAACTCAAAAGGAGTAAAAAGATTATTCTTAAACCTACATATGAGTTAGATCTATATAGAATCTTCAGTAGTTAATGGATGGTCATGGTTTGGATATGTCTTACATTCCCAGAAACATCTTTCATGTTTTTGAAACTCCACACTCTGAAAAATATTGGGTCCCCAAATACATTCATGGCCATCATAGATGGAAGGACAGTGTCCTATAGACACCTTTGTTTGATTTTTCACATCAAGACATGGTGGATATGCATATGTTTCCAACAAAACATCCATCAATCAAAGGAAAATTTATTCTCGAGAGTGTCCTCTCATACCTCAGTACGCCCAATGGCTTATAAGCCGCATGTTACTTCTCCTAATACAAGGCCCCCACAGGACTATGGTTTACACCATCTATCATCACTCTTGTCAAAATAATCCCCGAATATCCCAACCATGATAAAATCAAATCTATTTATTTTCCTTGTAATAACATAATGTCCTAGTTGCATGAATAAAAAATGTACAACATAATGTCTTCACCGTGAGACTCTAAACTAAAAAACTTAATGTCCTTTCTTCATGAATTTAATATTCACAAGATAATATCCTTGCTGCATGACTCTAAACTCTACAACATAATGTCCTCACTGCATGACTCTAAACTATACATCATAATGTCTTTACTACATGACTCTAAATTGAACATCATAATGTCCTCGCTGCATGAATCTAAACTGCACAACATAATTTCCTCACAGAATTACTCTAAACTACACAAAATAATGTCCTCGCTACATGACTCTAAACTAAAAATAATAATTTCCTCGTTGCATGACTCTAAACTGCATATATGGGATGGATGACTCACCATACATATGATCTAGATCTACATAGAGGATTACCCGATCCCATGAGAAAACCATGCCCCAAATATTTCTAATGTATCTGGATACACACCTTCCATACATCCAACATCTTGATTTGAGTAATCTTGAATCTCCATAATCTTCCATGGCCATCAGATATGAAAGACCAATGTCCTACATACACCTTTGTTTGATTATACACATCATGCCCCTATGGCTATGCATATATCACCTACAAAAAAACCCTCAATAAAAGTCAAAATATCCTTTGGGAGAGTCCTCTCTTACATCAGTACGCCCAATGGATTCCAATCCCCATGTCATTTCACTTGATTCAAGAACCCTCAGAGTCATGGTTTACATTCTCATCCTTATCCACATATTGGATATATCAGAACATCCTGCCCCGATTCACCTATGGTATTTCTTGATTTTTCTATAAAAATACCCTATCCACATGCATTAAGTTGATTCTCTTATGAAAAGAAAGTGCCCCCACTTATTTTCGTGTTTCCCAAAAAAGTTCATCCAATGAAATGCCCCCTTTCATTCTTAGGCAAACCGATTTTCAGAGGCCATATGTTGTGTTCAGAAAGGTCCCAATCCCAATAATATTCCATGGTCATCATATATGGAAGGCCAGTTTCCTGCAGACACCTTTGTTTGACTATACATATCATGCCCCACTGGCTCAACATATGTTTCCTACAAAAGGACTATCAATGATAGTCAAATTTTCCCTCAGGAGAGTCCTTTCTAGTCTCCCTACTCCCAAATGACTTTTATGTCTTATATTACTCCCCAGACTTGGGAAACCCATGGATTATATCTTATATGTCTTCCCCCTATCAAATACCAAGACATAAAAAGAATTTCTAATTGCACTGATAAACCATTTACTCTCTTTTTGTTAGAGATGATGATCTCCCAAAATAGCTTTTAAGTGTCCAGATTGTATGACGTTAAACTATACCATACATCATCCCTCCCTCACACACATATGATTTTTTTGGGATCAGTTTCCCATCCAATGAATATATAAATTCCCCTAATTCATTCAGAAATCATCCCTTAGGCATTCCACCCAATGTGGACCCTAACCCCAAAACAAAACCAAAGTATTATAAATCCTCCCAGGCCACCGGATATGGAAAGACAATATCTTGAATAAACCTTTTATTGACTATGAACATCACATCTTGGTGGATCTTCATATGTTTCTTACAAAACGGTCATCAATCAATGTCAAATTATTCCTCAAGAGAGTCCTCTTCTACCTATGTATGCCTAAAATGGATCCCAAACCTCATATACTACCAACAAATTTAGGGTCAAGAACAACCCCTTATTCATATATGATATTTTTTGGTGCTTATGGATTACAAATTAGGGACCCCACCCTATCAAGTTTGGTCAAAACTGTTCAACCTAAAACATTTGTAATAAGTCTGATCGGTAGGGCTATAAACCACTAGCAAAAAAGCACGCAATACTCACCAGGGTGAAAACCTGAAAAGGGCACCCTCAGATAAAAGTTTATTACCATATCATTAAAGCTATACTGTGAATGGTTTAGGATAAAAAATGATTAGCTATATAATATTCAAATGAGACATAAATTGTTTTTGGTTGAAATCCTGCAAAGGGAGGCCTAAGAAAAAGGTAAGTTATACCCGCTATGATCATATCAAATAGTCTTAGGAAAAAATTAGGGTTATAATGAAAAATACACAAAAGTTCATTAGGTTTTCCATCAAACCCTAGTAACATTATATCTATGCTCGTTGAGTCCCGCATCACATGCAAAAATTAGAGCCCGATTCGATTGTTTCAATTTACTGGTTTTGAATCACAAAATAAGACTAATATCAGAATGAAATGATACTTATATGGTAGAATGTTATTAATTGGCATTATAGTAAAAGAAAAAGATAAATTATGGGAGGTAAATTAATTCCATTAAGTTCAAAAAATGAAGGAACATCCCCAGTTCTAATTCCCTCTATAATATCAAAAAGAAAATAGGTACATAATGATTTAGGGAAGCTATAGTAAAGATCAGCTTGCCTGTTCCAGAAAAATAGCAAGAAACTACCACATCCTATCAAGAGTTTTCTCCAGAGAATATCCCTCATCTGCCTCATCCTTGACCATCGGGTGCACACATTCCATAATGTGATTAAGGTTCCACCCTTTATTCTAGATAACCTCGTAAATGGAACCCAAAGAGGCCAGTTTAGTCTCCAACCTTCCTACGTGATCCTCACATTCTTTCAGATCTTCCTCTTAGGAGATCACCATATCATGAAGATTCATTACTTTGGTCGTTAGGTGATCGAGTTCCTCCCAGACATCTCGTAAAGTCATTACTTGAGGATGGGAACAATTGAATATTGGAAGTTTATCATCACAAGAAGATAGGTATTCCCAAGAAATAAAAATATAGTAGATAAGAAGATGTATATGAAAAAAATAAAATCTTCTAGAACCAAGATTAGTAAATAACCGCCATAATTTTTCAGTCTCTTGAGTAATGTTAACCAGAGGTGTTTCGCTAACAAGGGCACATAACTGATGCCATGCCTATTTTCGCACTGCCTCATGCCTCCCCGCGGCACCAGGGAATTATTCCTCCCCATTCTTAATAGTTATATAGGAAGTAAGTGTCATTATGGGAGTGGTAAGGGACCTAAGATAGGTTACCAACGATGCAGGGATCTTATTACTATCAGATGGTTCGACCGTTGGAGCTGGACGTGGAGTATGAGATGTAGAATCTAGGGTATCTGGTGACACTCTACTGAGGATAGCCTCATTAGGTTTATGGGTAGTATCCATTGGAGAGGATTAGTCTGAATCACTCCCCACCAAGATAGGTCGCACCAATAATTCCCCTTCCAGACATGTCTGACGGAAGATCGAGCGTCCTATCATCACAGGGGTAGTAACATATGGCGTTACCATCAATTCCACCATAGGGACATGAATAGAAGACATATATGTGATAATCACTATAGGGGAAGGAATATATTGCAAGTAAATCACGGTCAATATGGGGAAAAGGATGGTTAGAGGCTTCTGGACCCATCAAATTGGTCTTCTCAGCAACCCGTCAGGGTAACAACCCACCCACAGTTGGGAATATTCCAGTGATATAAATGTGGATAATTTCATATTGGGGGTGATAACCTCAATAATGGTATCTCCCTACATCATTATAAGACATAAATAATGAAGAATTATGGGATGAGATTATCCCCTTAATTGGAAGGTAGGAAGAATTATAATTTGATAAAGGCACCAAAATTTCATGGAGAATTGGTAAGGGAGGTATGGATCGCAAATGGACACTAGAGTTATGCATGTAGTGAGAATCCTATCCTGAAGCATGATAATGTATGAATGTTCCTCTGAATAACTGCCCCTTTCACCCCTTAACAACCCGATAAGGGTAAGTCTCATAGAAAATGATAAGAGGGAAGCATTATTTAGTAGCCCGACTACGTCACGAACATTCAAAGTCATGGGATGAATAGAAAAAATGTTGAGAAGGGAAGGTTGAAAGTCAGAGTGAAGAACCCTAGAAATGTGTTGATATTCATAGTAAGGGATGTGATTGACTATCCACAAATAGAGGAATTGAAACAGTCTGCTGAGACAATGTAGAGGTTTACCCTACTACATCTACCCCAAAACTCTTAAAGTTATGAAATAGTAGGAATGACCAAATTAATCGACTGCCCCTCTTCTAGCATAACCTCCATCATCAGAGTGTAAGACCTAACACTGGTATATATGTCACGGGATGGAAAGATCCATCCTCTAAAAAACATTTAAAAGAAACCTACTAATCTAAGCATTGTCAGCACGTCTAGTTGAATCTCATATCCCCAAGTAGTATATCATCCCACATCAAGGGTGTCACAATATGATACTATAATGTTTCATGTTTGACAGGTTTGGTGAGTTCAACTATTGAAGGTCTCTTGGATTAGTCCCATTCACCTTAAAAAATGACCATATCTGAACCTCAAATGGGATAATAGAGTGAGCATGGAGGGGGAGATCAAGTAATCCCTCTTCCATAACTAGTAGGTTCCTTGTCAATGGGGACACATGGTTGGCATCATAAAATGTAGTATCTACTTGAAGAAATTCATCATACATACTCCAAAGGATGGGGAGCCCTCCATGCTAGTGGATGTACCATAAACTGATCCCTACCTCCCCAAGCGACAAATGTAATGTCTTGGTTCTAGATCACCAGTAGCTCAGGAAGTATTTCTCCTAGAGAGAAAGCTGTGAACTAGGAAACCCAAGTTTCCTAATATGATTTCACCTCCCCAAACTAGTCTAGGGACTCTAAATAGGTTTGGGTTTCCCAAAATTCCATGTCCCATTCATCAGGGAGTCATCCTCTACCTCAAAGGTCCCATTTGGTGCTCCACCCACCATTAGGGTTTTTCTTGGAATTTTTTTAATGGATGAGTACTCTTGGGAGACTTGTCTAAATGAATTGTTGTGATACCTGTGATTTCCATGATTCCATGACAACACTTCTAATATGAACACATTCTCCTAAATTAGAGTAGCTATGACCTATCCTGTTGATGAAATATTGGCCCGATCATGACCGTGTGGTGCTTCTAGATGAATAAAATGAGTATTAGGGTCATCCAATAGAAGAGGAACATAATAAGGATGACCAAATCTATAAAGTTGCAGTTGCATTGGAAATAGATAATCTAGGAACCCAGGTGCAAGGAGATCCTTCAAGAAACTGTCATGAGGAAAAATGTAGGATCAAAGATGGTCCATAGAGTCCTCAACCATGGTTCCCCTTATCTTGGTATATTTCATCAATGTCTGTGAAAAAGAAATTGCAGCCTACACAAAATGATCTATGATCCCACAAAATTCATTCCAATAAGAAGATTATTGGATTAATGAAACACACAAATGGATGAGGGGATAAAAAGAGGGTCTGCATGGGGCTCCGTGTACTGCTCCAAGAAACTATACACAGAAATCATTTCATGTGTACTACATGGTACGTAGAAGCAATCCCCACCTACTGATATGATACACAGAAGCTATACCGTGTATAACCGTGATATACTAGTGTCCCACGATGAACTGGCCCATAGAGGGTTGGCCAGAACACAGAAGGGTTCGTGGAAACAACGAACCAGGAACCAAGGCCTTTCTATACTTCTATAAAATGTTTCTATTTAGATGCTTATGTTAGGATTAGTAAGGCCTAGAGTTCTATTCACAGGCCTAAGTTCGGTGTGCAGTACAAACAAATAGCATTGCGTTATCCTACATGGAGGTCTAGATTTTAGTTTTTAATTACAAAATAAAGTTGACAAAACCCAGAATCTAGTTTTTGGGAAAAAGAAATTGTGAAGAGTTTTGTTCGCGGCACATATAAAGTAGTTCGTGAACACAGATTTTGCAATAGAGACAATACATTGATGCCGTGAAAGCTGAGGGAGAGATGAGAGCAATTTTCATTGTGAGAAACAGTAAAAGAAAAATGACATGGTCCCCTATATATATTTGTAGTCCCCTCATATTGGACATATTTGTTATACAAAAAACCACTACAGTTCAAGACCACTTCTACATCAGAATAGTCTCTTCTTCGTTCTGAACAGACCTCATTCTGATGGGGGAATTTGTAGGTTCCTGAAAACATCATAAAGGTAAGAAAATACTCCCACAATCACATTGTATAAGGAATCAATAATTACTACAGGACTAGAAAATAAAATTTATGCAAATTCAGTTGCAAACATTGGAGTAAATTTAAAAAAAATTAATTTTCTCAAGAGTTTTAAATGACCCACGGATCGTCATTGGGAAGGGTTTGTGGAACACATAAACCGCGAACCATCATTACAAAAAAAGACCCATGAGGCACTGGCTGGTGAAGAAATGGACAGAGAACCCAAGAATCTGTGAACCACATTGTTAGTTGAATAAATAACCTGAAGTCCATCCACATAATGTCTCAAAAACTCATCAATCTGCAGACGAAGAAAATCGACTAGGTTCTATGAACCATGACTCTTGAACCACAGTCTCCGCAAACCCTAGTTGACCGAGTCTTCCATGGATCGAGATAACTCTTCTTGGTCTTCTGAAAATGGTGCCACATGCCCATATAAATGATTATACCAATTATCTATAAAAGGAGCATAGGAGGAAGAAGAAAGGACATACGAAGAAAGCACGAAGGAGACCCTAGAGGTTGGAAGAGATAATTTAGAGAGGATTCCGACTTCAGTTTCTAATCATCAACTAAAGTCAAATCACAAACCACATTTCTGCAGGTATAATTTTCTAAAAACCATAAAATTAAGGAACATAATAATAATGGGTAAGCCGCTAACCTAATTAGTGTCATAGCGAACCACAAATTCCTAATGGTGAAATTCCCACAAAACGACTGGTTCTAGAACCCTGCTTCGATATGACATTCTGCCTAGTGTATCACTATGTGGATTGAACCACATGCCGCGTACTACATTAGTACCCAGAGTGAACTCAAAGTGGTGTGGTAGACCACATACAAGACTACGTACCACTGTGGTGCGTGGTGGTCCATGCCCATGCCCGCATACCTCTTCGGTACACAGACGACCCCTCTAACCGCATACCACTATGGTATGCGGGGCTCCCAAACCCTCATGAACCTCCATGTTCTATGGATTAAGGGTGGTCACATTCTTTTCCATTCAATGAGGTAAAGTGATCAATCGAAGGAATCAGGTTTTCTACTCCTTTTGACGAGAGGCGACATTCCTCCCCTTTCCTAGAGCGTATTCAGGGGTACTCCCACTGAGGTAAGCCCCTCATCATGCGATGGCCGAGCCACACAACCTCTGATTCCATCCCACATTGAAGGGTTTGTGGATCTGGAACCACATCCACCGTAGCCTTGAATTTTTCCACCGTAGGCCTGACATTTCCCATCCGCGGGAGAGAAGGTGTGTTGTTGGCTGAACCTCTCACATCCTCTTGTTTCTCACGCAGAGTATAACTCACGTGGGATTAGATATTTGTGATGATTATAATATCCACATATACATCCCTTTATAAACTAAGATAACTATGATTCTTATTAAATCTAAGATACATAGAATTCCTTCTTGAAGGTCCGAGCTCAAAAGAGATTCTCCCCCAAAAGGGTTAACCCAATCATGTGCATTGAAATGGGAAGCTTCCACGTGTAAGACCTAACCCATTTCGAACTACCTGGGCTCTGATTCCTCTCCCAAGGATATGTTTAAAGACTTTTTTATGGGTATGATTCCAACATCTAGCCATATTCTTCCCCCTATATGACGATAAACTATAGATCGCCTTATTGCTTGGCTTAAATCATCATTGCCTTCATAGCATCAAATCCATGCATGCCTATGAGGATCTTGCAATCTAGGGGTAACCCATATATACAAACTTCAAGAATAGACCAAGGATTAATGAACATATGAACATGACTTAAATATATAAGAGTGTCCCAGAATAGGAAATAATTCTTCCCAAAAGGCTGCAATGAGCCAGACCTCCCATCCTCTCGACCAATGTATTCCTTAGGTGTCGTTGGCCAAATCTTCATTAAACAAGCACTTGCCTTTGGAAAGTAGGTCAACGAATCATGGATACCGGGGTCGTTGGGTGTCTCTTTCTCTATGAATGAACTCACTGGAGACCATATGAGGAATTCATATCTTAAGATGACCGATTTTACAAATACTTAACCCTATGAAAATGCCCGCTCGAACAATTTGTCTGCAGTACCTCCGTTTTAGCAAAAGGGATAAACTAAACACTCCCCACGGGGTCAATACAATCCCCCCTAAAAGGCAATGATGTGAATAAGGTCGAAAAAAGGATGGAGAAAGGAATGTATCAATAATAACGAGTGAATGCTCATCACCCGCCATACCATTTTTTCTATAATTTTCCCAAACATGTAAACACGTCACCTTGGAGGAAAAACAACTCTTGAACACAATGTTTTATGACCCTTATTAGATGAGAGTATCCATCAAGTGATCCATGTTTCACTCCCCACCCTCAGTCCATTCTTATCATCATAATAATTAAAAATAATTTTATAATCACACCCCATTCCCTATCCATCCCTAGATATAATAACAGGCATGGACGAGAATTCACATATCACTAAGTCACAATGTAAAATCTCTCATAACTGATTACCACTAAATGAGAATAGTCTCGATGGAGTTCATCAATTTTTGGATACAAAGAAGATCTCTACTATTCAAATGGCCAATGGAGTACTACACACAATCTATCTTACCTTTAAAAAACTCATTGATCATAACTGTCAATGATTCTCTTCATAAAAACATGAAAATGTTTAGGTAGGTTGGTCAGCATATAGACAAATCTATCTCAGCATACCCCATATTATGTCAATATATTTAGAATGATCTTATCTAACAAGGAGTGTACTATGATTACATCAATATTCATGAATTTCCCTCCCAAATCCCTACTCACATCAAACTATGCTATTCATGCCTTATCCGACTCTTGACAAAATGTCTCCCATTAATGTGTCTCATGGTCCATTAATAGGTAAACCATCTTATAACCCCTGACTTATTCTATAATTAAATCGAGTTATTGGTAACTTCTTTTAATTTACCCAATCCTTTGGGTTTCGAAGCCTACAACCTTCGTATTTGATACTATCCATCTTTAGGATATATCTGACCACTCATTAAAATTCCATATCAACTTATAATCACGTGATACCAAAAAAAATAAATTTAATATACATAGATGGTTTAAAATATCATACCAACCAGTTCAAAACCTGAATCATGATCTTATGAGTCATCTATCGTAAAGGAAAAACTGATCATGAAGTATAGAATGTTAGTTTTTAACATGAAAAGAGATTACTTGGAAATCATTTTAAAATTTAATCACCTCACATGTGCCAAATTTTATCGAATGACAACCCACCTCATGATGTAGTTTAAAAAATCAAACTATCAACCATATAACCAATAGTCTGTAGTTTCAGACACCCAAACACTAATTCCCACTAAACCCAATTTTGATACAAAATCACCCTATGTGATTCCTTAAAAATCATTGGAATCACCATGCCTACATAAGAAATGAAATTACCTCCCATGCATTGGCCTCAAAACGAGTTTGAAACCAATCTCATCACCTTTAAAAAAATATACGCTAGATGAAACTCTCTCATTAGTTTCCCTGAATTAAACCAAAGTTCATTTCTTGATGTTCTGAGTGAAAACTATGGGCTTTTAGGTCTCCCATATATCCATATCAATCAAACATAAAAATGGGGTGTATATTACTTGGAATCTAATGCTCCTATAAACTCTATCTAAAGGAGGTAAAGGAATAATTGAACAATAATGGTAAAAACATATCGACATAGGGGAAATGTTTTCACCTACTAGGTAATATTATTATAGGCCCAATCCTCTATGAGGATCATTATAGGGTTGTTCTCCATAGATGGTAACCATGTTATGATGAATGTTTAAAAGGGGAATCACACCATGTATTTATACATGGTAATACCCCCTATAGGTTTAACTTACTAGAAAACTACTCACCTACCTGGGGATGTTGTTATCTATAATTTATAACTCAAATTTTCTAACAGACAACACTTTCCATTACTAGAATCATAGATAAAAAATCTACTAACTTCCTACCTCTAATAAAACTAATACCATGGGTTAACATATAACATACCAAATTCATGAATATCCAAACTAGAGTAATTATTACAAGGTAATTTGGTTCTACCGCCTATACTTTAGATTCAAGAAACAATATAAAAGAAACCAACTGAGACTGACGGTCAACACTCATGTCCCAATTCAATGAATCTCTCACATAAATTCTAAAGATACCCCTTACATGAGTTTATTCATTACCAAAACAACCAAACATGTTTCAATCTAAGCCATTTCACAAACTCACATTTATTAAGAATAATATGAAAGTTCAGATATAAGAATTTTTTCGTACCATTTATTTAAAAAAAATTACAACTTCACTCAACCCTTTATTTAGTTGTCACCACACATCGTTATAGGCAAGATATATCATAAATCCCATTAAACATTTTATTTATACAAAACTCACACAACTGGGATTAGTGAAATAAAATTTAATCAAAATATATAGAGGTAAACACCCTTTAGGTTGTAATTGGAATTTTAATTAACTAAAGTCTCATATTATTAAATCTCAAAATATATAAATGGTATTTTTTTTATTTTAAGGGATTTTCCAATTAAGATTGAACCAAAATTTTTTTGTGAACCTTGTATAAGTGGCTATTAACTCTTTAAGTGACCATATGATAAACCATAAATACTCCCCATATGTTATGTAACAATGAATGTAATAATAGAGTCATCCTATGAGAGTCCTATCATACAATCACTGATTCAATTATATGGGTTTACCTTCCCAATTTATTGTGTCAATTCACAATAAATTACAATTTTTATCCCATTTAAATGAAAAAAAATTATATTTAATGTTTCAAAACACCACAATGGGGTCTATATCAGAACAAACATGGTAAAATAGATCTATAAGGGTTCAGTTGGGTGTATAGAGATTCCATTATATGATTATTCATTCCAAATTTATGAAGGTACAAGCCCTATAAGTTTCAATTGATACCCATTTAACTAAAAACCATAAGACTAACTTGTTTTAGTCTAAAGAAACACCAATATACATTCATTTAAATATTTAAATCCAATTAACATAATAAATATTTTTAAACCACTTCATTTATATTTAAAAATCGAACAAATAATATATTCATACAATGATCTAGTTATATGAATTACCATTATCAATTTTTAATGTTCTATTCTTTTCAAAGTTACAATTGGTATTCATGTAACTGTAACCATGTTTTAAATTTGATTTCCTAGTGGAAAAGGCCACATATGAAAGTTTTATTATATTTTTACCCATCTAAATTTTTAGAGATCCATAAACATTATAAATTGTATTTATAAATCATATAATCGAAATGATTAATGTTTCACCCCTGGAAACCATCGATCAATGGATCAACCAAGTCATTATTAGTTAGTTAAATAATGTTCCATGATCAAGCTATGTGGGGAAATCCATTTAGGTTTATAAAGACACTTTATTTGATGAACTAAATTTCATAACTATAACAAGGCATGATATTTTAGAGAAATAAATACATATAAACCAAGAAATAATCCTATAAATCCACTAAATAAGAAAGAAACGTTATTATACAAGGCAAGAAATCACCCAAATATAGTATACAACTAAGCATGCAAAATAATCACACAAGGCCCATCAAACAAGTATCCAGAAGTCAAGAAATTCAATATACATTGAAAAACATATGCATGGATTGTTAATATCTTCATGCCTATAATGATGCATGGAATAATAATTGCATTCCATACTATGCTAGGGATAAAAAACCATAAATCCTTAAGTGGTGGGAACACATCATTTAATCATGGTAGAGTAATAATAAACTGTAATAACAGTAAGTATAAACAATAATCACACCTCTAGAAACATGATATTTTCTCCATGCATGGGTTGGCTATTAAAAAATATTGGTTATTTTCCAAGTTCCAACACATTCCTTATCTCCTTTATACCAACTCACACTAGCAATAAAAATTAAAAAGAGAAACCTTTGACACCAATATTTCTTTTCCTAACTTTGGAACCACAAAATGGTGCCCTGAACTGGTTTTCCACATGGCCTCAAGAACTCCTTAAATGCCAGAGGCTAAGAAATATATGTGAGGGTACAATAGAGGTACAATTGAAATATAATAACCTCTAGATTATTACAAAACAAAAGTATAAAAATTAAATAAAAATATAAACATTAAAAGAATATATAAAAAAGTAAGTGAATGTAAATCACCCCATAAAAATAACAATAAAAAATACATAAACAGTTTCATATGAAAATGATTTCATGAAAATATTAAATGGAAACAATCATACATGAAGGAATTAATATAGTAAAATACATCATACACATAAATGTTCTTGACACTGAAAGATAAAATAAAATAACACCATAATCAATAGCTCTTTTATATGTTCCCACATTCCATCCTAGTACAAATGTAAATCATCTATTCTTGGGAATTTCTCAGTCCTCTACCTTCAACCATAAAATATATCTAGGTACCAAATTGTGTCTTTAATAGGGTTTCATTAAAAATCAATAAACAACAAAAAATTGTCTCCATAACTAATTAAAGAATCAAATATAAAAAGTAGAAGTTTTTAGTAAAAAATATATGTAATTAGTGATGTAAATAAATAAAACCATTGTAATTCTTGGGTTCCCCATGGGTTATACATCCAATCATGCATGCCTTAATTTAAACTAAAATTCCATTGAACCTATGTCATCATACATCTTCATTATAGTTACTAGCCAGAAAATGAGGAATATAGTGAAGAATCCATGTAAAATATAAAAATGGAACCACATGGGGACCATGGAATCCATGACCACAGAAGTCCATGACAATTTTTAGTGGTCATCAGATATATGAGGCTAATATAAATCTAAGTGTGTAAACTATGCCCAAAGAAAAAGCAAGCCTGATAATAAATTTCATCTACCCTATGAGCCCATCCATAGTAGTCCTACTTTGGAATGTTGGTATCTTTAAATTAATTTCAAGATTCATATTCCCTATAATCATCCCCATTTAATTATTACATAGGAATTCAGGTATTTCCCATGGAATAACTAGGTTTATCTATCATATGGTCCTATCCAAGGTATTCCTACTTGGGAACCCCTGTATCATTGAAGGAATGATTCTGATGCTTTCTCCAGGGTGAACCTCTCCATGCTTGTGTAATTCTTGGTCGATGGTGTGTGTTTACTACCTCGTATTCCCTCCTTCCAAAGGATGGTTGCATCCATCGCCTCTTGAGGGAAATTTTCTCCTTGATGAAAACAGTATGATGCAATTTCAATCACTCCTTTCATAGATTCATCCTCTGAATTCATTTTCTATTCCAGGTCTCCGTTAATGATTAATACATTGTTCATGAAAATCCTAGGGGTTCCATCTCTTTGTCAATGCTGGTTAATTATAATGTCTCTTTCAGAACATTCCAAGGGGTCCAGTTAGGGAAACAACATTTGCTCAGGAGAGTAGTCAAATTTAGGCATCCATGGCATGTCTTAATGTTGGAAAACTATAAAACATGTATTGTTCTTTGTCATAGGGCTTCTCAAGGGAAAATAAACTAGAGTATTCCCATGCCGATCATGGGGTTTCTAATGCCAGAGGCGTGTCTCTGAGGTTTTCCTCAGCTTCCCAAGTTTAACACAGGGCATGTCATGAGTTTAACATCTAGCGGAGATGAATAAGACTGATCAGAACACTAAAAAGAGTGGATCAGATGGGTACATCTCTAGGTGGGAGAACCAAGAAGGTTTACCGAATGGATGGATCAGAATGCCCGATGAGGACATACCCAATATGTTGTATCCCTAAAAAGCATTGGTTTCACACCGTGAAGGCATATCTAAACACCAGAAGGAAAATATCATAGAATGGTGGATCCCATCATAGGGGACACCAAGTGTTATCATTGGATGGGATTTAACGTCTTGTAAGCTTCCTACATACCCTTTATTGAGTATAGGGATAAAAAACCACTTAGTTTGAATATATAGTTTGGGTGTTATGCACTGAGACTGCCCGTGTACCACTAGGAGAAGTAATCATATGAATTAATGGGGCTTGCACACTGAGACTACCCAGGTGGATAATTTGATGGATTATATGGATAGGGATTATGCATGGTTAGTTTCCATTATGGATGGAATGAGTTCATTTAGGTGTTGTGGCCTTGGAAGAACCAGGATGGATATAGAGGGAGTGTTAGAGGATGAGGATTAATAAAGATAGAACCAAAGTCCACATGATGGTGTTGGGATTGAACCTCAAGAAGGATTTCAATGTATGTAAGTAGTTGGGAATCAATGTACATGTAGTTTTGGGATGGGCATAGAATTGGGGTGTACACAAAGAAAAACAACCCAGAGACATGACATGGCTTATACACTGAGACAACCTATCAAAAGAAGATCACACTTGGTTGAAGGAGTATGGATCTAATGCAGGGATTATATGTGTTTAGCTACCAGGATGGATCAGAACACCTCATGGAGGTGGATCCAAGAGATGTGTCCCAATGAGGGATGATGTCACAATAGGAGGGTACATCCCTAGGAGGGAGCACTAAAGATTACTGTTGATTGGGGTTGAACATCATAGAGTAATCCTGCGTATCCCCATGGATGGGAATCAAAACCCACATAGTTCAAGATGGTGTATAGTTGATCATCATGTGGGATGAGCAGTTAAACAACATGAGATGGTCGGGATAGATGGATGATGGGATAGAACCTCAATGAGGTTTCCTACATATCATCGTGGCAAGGAATAAAAGTCCACATAGTTCAGTAAAGAGAGGCACATGGATTACACACTAAGGTGACCCAATGAGGATTTCATGGTCTACTCTTACTCCAACCACACATGATTTATGCTCGGTGTGAGAAATAATAGTCATCAAGAGACTCAAAAATCATGATGTGAGAGGTGCTCCCTCAAGAAATGGTGTGGGGATTACACGTGGTTTCTGGCCCTATGAAGATGAATATTGGGACTTACTCCAGGAGGGAAGCATAAGGAGGGTGTTGAAATGTATGAGGAGGATATGGACATTGTACAAAGAGAAACCAATCATGGTGGGTCAGGGATTACGTAGAGGCTACCCGATGTGTGAACAGTGAGAAAGTGAAACGGGAAAGAGAAAGAGGATCACAAAGGCTGTAACCTAAAGGATCTCAGTCCCATTCCCTCTCTGGTTCACTCATTACTTTTATACATAAAGCCATTCACAGTTAACATCATGTGTTGAGGATGTGGGTTGAATGGCAATTTAACATCCTGCAGCTCAAACAAGAAGGACTCGCTTCCTCCTAGGGCTTACAAAACTTGTACCAACCCACACTTGGGGAAGGGATTTAACAAGTAAATCTAGTAAAAAACATGGTGGAGGAGTGGTAAATTTAGGGGATCATGTTAGTGTGTAAATTCATGGAATAAATATCCCCTACCTTACCTATGTTAATAATAATAAAGTAAGGTATTTCAACATGAAGAACCAATTAGGGAACCATGAAATCATTATGTACGATCCTAGAAGGCCGCATGTGAGAAGGGTTCAGATGCAGAGGGCCTTATATAGAGGTGCTTCATGAAGATCTGGTACTTCATGAAGAGAATGGGCTTCTCAAAGGGAGGTACTTTGCGAAGAAAAATTAGAAGGATATCCATGAAGGGAGGATCTTCAAAAAGCATGATAAACTAACCGAGGCATGGAGTCTACATGTGTTTGAAGGGTGCTTCATGAAAAAGGAATGCCTCACAAAGACTAGAGTTCCCAAAAGGGACACCTTCCTTTGAGATGACCATAGGGATTCATGAAGATAATCCACACAATAAGCAGAGGATAATTAGAGAAAAGGAAAATATTGTTTTTTGTTATTAGGTTCCTTGGTTGATGAATTTTTAGGCTAGTTCGTGGAGCGAAGGGTACTTCATGAAATAAGAGATCGGAAGGCAAAAGGTATGGGTATCGATCCCTTAAGAGGATTGGGTTATCCATGTATTTATGGGGACACAATTTCATGGTTCTCCACGGGTTTTCCATTAAGATTATTGAACCACATGATTTGAGGTATCTTCTTCGGACTCACAAAGGATTCCACCATTTCTATGAAGCAGTTATGAACATATCTGTCAGATCGTAGAGGGTTCCTTCATTTCTCTATGGCGGTAGTGAACATATCCATCAGATCACTGAGAATTCTTTCATTTCTATGTGCCGACCACAAACATATCCATCATACTATATAGGGTTCCATCATTTCTTTGTGGCGGTCACGTAGGAGTTAGTTATGTTAGATCTGTTCTATTCATAGTGCTGAAGGGATTCACAACGGAGCTTTGTGAGGTATCCCCTTTGGTGTTTTTGTCTCTTTTCTTGATCCATTTTAATGAATTAATTTCATAACCAACAAATTCCCCCTTCTAATGGGAGATGGAAAGAAAATGAGAGTCATATTCTGAAGGTATATCACTAAAAAATAGGTCGATTGCGAAGCTGCTTCATGATGAGAACTCACAGAGGCATAGGGTGACATCTTCGCAAAGCTTGAAGAAACTGAGGGAATTACGAAAGGCTCCCGAGGATTCTACATATAAATATGGTGTGATGCACCCCATTATATCCATATCCTTCTTTTCGAATTTCTTCTTGAGCTCTCAAATAGTGAATATACCGCACCCCCGTGAACGCTCTTTTTGAAATGGGTTTTTTGGATAGGTGCACCATGAACGCTTATTTGAGAATTGATACATTGTGATCTTGTGTTGCTTTTCAAAACAGGTCAATTACTTAAAGTCTCCATGATTGTGTGATCCTCAATTTATGATCTAAAAATGATATCTGTGAACATTCATTGCAAATAGAGAAGAAAATTGATAAAGTCCCGAAACCAAATGGCCATTCAAGAAGCTGATCGGGAGGTCCTTGTAGATGATTCTAAAAGGGAATAGATGTCGTAAAATCCTTAGAACTATGAATGTGTACGAAGCCATTCTAATCCTGAGACCCTGGTGGAGATACAGTCAAAAGGAGAAAAGAAATACACCTTATTAAAGAGACTACCACTATATGGATTCAAACTGAGGGATGACATTATCATCTCTAAATCAAGTAGGGGTGAACCAACCTACTAGTTTAGGGCCACACTGTGCCAATATTTATGGTTCAGGACTGTTGAAGGCAATACCTGGAAGTAGCATACACCTGTTTTCACCAACTCTCTATACAACCATGTCAAAAACGTCGATTGGAAAGCATTTAATCCGGAGGTATCTTTACTAAAATACCACAACATATTTAAGGTGGGCCTAGGGAAACCTATAAGGGGGGGACTGATAACTGGGACTTGTGCCAGGGAGTAAACATCACATAATAATGGGCTTGGGCCTATTGGGTTTGTATATACTATGCCGAATATGGGGAAGAGCTAAGGCCGGTATGCCTATATGATGCTGCGTGGGCTTGTCAATTACACATTTATCAGCAAAAAATGCATGCTTCCAGAGCTACTGAGTAGAAGGTCATTGAGGACCAACACATTCCATCTTCAATGTGGGGAGTTAAGAATCATCATTTGGAACCTCTAACAAATCTCAAGGATTCCCATTAAAGTGTATATCTATGATTAATTCATTCCTATAGAGAATACATGGGATGATATAGATAATATTCCACCCCAGGATAAGACTCTGATTGATTTGGTTCCAGGAAAGGAAAAGCATTCAGTGAGGGACATCCATTTCAAGCAGTTGTTTGAATGTTCCTAGAATTTCCCACAGGAGAATCCTACTAAGGGAGAGGAGGTACCTAGGAAACTTCCCATGAGGTCCCTCAACTATCCAAGGGTAGATCAGTGCAGAAAGGAAGGTTCATATTAGATAATCAAGGAGGACAGTCAATGGCAGTTGTGTGGGTATAGTGTCAACACCGAGCAGAAACTGGTGGTTATGCTGACTAGGTTCATTAATTCTCTCATTTTCAGATTGATGTTATTGTTCAAAGATTCACACATGGTTATGCGGCCGATCACTCTTATCATTGAATCCAAGCTGGCGATGGGACAACACATCAACCTTGGGATCCCCGTACTGGAAAATATGTACAAGTTGTTGTGGCGCATCAATATGGGGAAGAAGAAAATCATGTATGCGGACCATTTCACTTATTGTATGGTTGGATATTAGAACATGTGTGGGTATATGAATTTCCAAATACCATTCCCCCTCTATGTTTGAAGTTCATACCATCCATTCTAAACGTAGTGTGAAGCATCCCAACCTAGATAACCTCAACTGCAGCACTGATCAAAGTCTGGAGGGTGAAAAAATTCAATTTCTATCCATTTCTGCTGCTAACGGGAGTATTCAATGAAGAAACATAGGGAACTGAGGAGCATCTATCATATCTCTTGGCTTTCCGAGGTGGAGTTTTTGTGGCATGGTTAGATCGTGAGCTTATCTCTAAGCCATATACCCTGAATCATTTTGTGAGGTAGTTCTAGTGAATGCAGAGTTTTAACCTGCAAGTTTACTTGGGGGTACGCTATGAAGAAAAACCATGTGTGATGAGGAAGATGTGGATCATTTTTACATGGGAATATGAAAACATACAGAATGAGATGCCTCTTCCCACAACCATTTATGGGCTGGTTGAGGAGTATGCCAAGAGTTGGGAGACAGCTGACCTGAGGATATGTTTAAGAAACAGACTATATGTGTTGATGATGGGGTTCCCCATCAACAATGAGGTTGGGGTCAGACAATGTCAAGAACACGTCATGGTGAAAGAGATGATGTACTTATTGGTGGTGAAGAAACAGTGGAATAAAGAATAGTAATTTGAAGGCCTGAACTAGGATGAAGTGGAAGAGGAGAGGTGGAAGACCCAGTGGCTCCAACCGAAGAAATCTAGGAGGAAGGTAGGCCACCAAGAGGGTTTCGTAGGATACCTAGTTAGGATTATGTGACATGTCTATACAACATAGACGTTCTTAAGGATGTTGTTTATCAAAATCCTTGGAAAACATGTGGCGTTAACATAAAATTACATAGTACCTCTGAGATGTGGGACTACCTTATCCATCTTGGAATGGATCTATTAGAGATCAGATATTACAAGGGCCATTTTCTGGTATCTATGGGGGAAGGGGAAAAATATGTATCTTAGCTGGAAGACTTCATGCATTCTTTGGGCACTCCATGTCCAATGACAGATTGAATGAAAGTATTTCTTGACCATACATCCCCATCACAACCATATGCTTCTGATCTGAAGGAGTGATACCCTTTGAATTAGGAATTAGAGGATTCCTAGAGAGAAGAAGCTAATATGGGATGTCCTCTAGAGGAAGGTGATGTTACAAAATCACAGATTAGGTAATTCACTTAAAATGATGAGGTAGACTCTAAACCATTATTTTATGGAACTTATACAGAAAATCCATGATTCTTAACTAATAATCACCCTATGTAGGGGAACCTAATATGAAAACCCCATTCCCACATGACAAAAAACATAGCTTTATGTCCTTTTACAGGGTTGATGGTAAGTGTAGGGACTATTAGGGCCGCAGCAGCTATGGTGACTAGTATAGAATCTTCTGAGTTCACAACCACATATGTGGGGCCACATCATGGGATGCCGACAACGTCAAACCATGGGTGGGATCGACAATTATAATTTTGTGACTTCTCTTCCCAACTAAGTCATAACTATTTTACAACGAGCAAGGATAGTTGAAATTGTATAAAGTACTTCAAACAAGGTGTGAAATGCTAGTAATGATGACCAAGTGTCCTAGAACTCCTTTCTTGAGGGTAATTCCAATTGACATGGAATTAGATGTCTGATCTTTCCGAACAACAATAATAATGGCTATGGGTGGAGCTGCTGGCGGAGCAAAAAATGAGGTTTTCAATGTGGAATCTAGCGATGAGGATCATCAACATGCCATAGAACGCAACTCATCTAACCTAATGTCAGAGTAATATCATAATGATGAAAATCTATAGGCAATCCATGAATATGAACCAACTGACCTAGAGGATCTGGATGAGATCGCTTCTGACAAAGAGGACATCTAGGAAGTCCCTCACCAGTCATGAAAACTGATCAAGAACTTCATCGATGACACCCCATGATCATAGCTGATAAGACATATGGAAAAAATAAAACCATTTTTTCATGACATATGCACCATAGGGGTAGATGAAGAAAGTCTACACATGGTCATCCTATATTATCATGCAAAGCATATAAGAGAGTATGACCCTAGCCTCTGTGTTAGAATGCAACAGAGGAAGTCTGTTAGCACTCATAAGATTCAGGAGGCTGAATACGAAATCTGGATCTTATGAACATGGATAAATGAGTTCTCCTATTACACAGTAACTTGATCAAGAAATAATATCATAATTACATGTTTATTTGGTAGAAGTTGAGGACCATTTTAGGAGAGCGTCTCATGAGGTGGCCCAGATATTGTCTTAGGAGGACCAAGCATGGATTAGGGATGATGAAATTTTCCCCACTACCAATGAAGAATAAGGGGAGCTCAAGAGAATACATCAAATCTTAGATGCCACACACCTAAGGGTGGAAAAGGTGAGATGCTCCATCATAGGGGCCAATCCCTAGGTACTACATTTTTCTAAACTCACTGACATATTTTCCTTCTTTCTTATTTATTATTTGAGAATGTATTTTTTGTTAAATTATTTGATTATTTCACCTCGATCATATTCATGAAATGACTAATGATCTTTCCTTAAGCCCATTTTGGTCAATTCTATTATGAGAAAAAATGAATGACCATGTGATTTCATACTTTGGATATGATAACACTATCAAATCATCAAACACTTGGGGTCTAACTAACCACCATATGTTTTCGGAATGAGAGAGTGTGTTTTGTCTAGATAATAGTGGTATCATAGATACCAAAATGCCTTTAAAAACATGCTTTAGAGAACGAGTGGGATTGAACCATGGGAATTGGAATAAAAACAATCAAAGTGAAATGTGAAGTGTGAATCAAAAAACCAAAAAATTGGAACATAGTGGTGGTGGTATGAAAATAGATGATAACTACTGACCATGTTCACAACACAGTATCAATTTCACGTTATCATGAAATGATGAAAAAAAGAGAGGGCCAAACACTTAATATGTTCAAAACACATGGACGAACATGAAGTGTTGTCTGATGTCTTCTAGAAGCTTGGCCCAGGATGGTAGGTGAGCCAAGATGGCATGAGACTAGTCCATTAGGGGTTCCCTCAGATATGATTGTGGAAGATGATCCAAATAAAGGGCATACACAACATGTGGATGGAGTGATGAGATGTTCGAATTGATCCCAACACTCTAGAATGTTTTCCACCATGACCAAAGTTCATTGGGGGGCGTACCAGTTTGAAATGAGACCAAAAATATTTTCAAACAGGGAAACTCTAGCGAGGAACTAGAATGAATTTCATTTTTACATCATGTAGATGAGGATGATAGGAAATTTTTTTAACATCATACAGTAAGGATGATGCATGGAATAGTTTAGTGTCATATTATCAGGATGTAGCACACACTTTTAAGGTCATGGTTCCCAAACCAGTTCCAACAGTTTAAATTCATTTTACACAGTCTAGGTGCTTCGAGATTAAGTTCATAGATTTTGGACCATATATGTGACCAAAGGACATGTGAGGATAATGAACCCAGGGCTGAGCCCAAGGTGAAAGGCATGTGCATTCCTACGTATCATGTGAGTGCATGAATCATGGAATACGTAGTTCCAGAGATATATCATGGGGAGATGTAGAAATGGTGGGGGAAATTCATTCTAGTGGGGAGCCGAAGCATCCCACAATTATCAAGGGGCATCCTTAATTCGTTTTGGGTAGAATCACAGTTTACATTCATGTGTTGAGTATAGGGTCACCCCAATGGAGAGAAGTGTGTTGCGGTACACAAACACGACATGAATGAGGACTAGAGAAATCGGCACCCCACCACACATTCTCAAAAGGGGAATTGGGGCTAAAAATGGATAAAATAAGGATTTTTTGTATGGTAATACCTTCATACAAGATTTTCCACCCTATGGATGCACGCAAGCTCTATGACCTTGGATGATAGAAATCTTAGTTTAAGGCCGTAGTGTTTGGACCATAGGGTGGAACAATGTTGTATGTGTGTATTACCATACAAAAAATCCTAACCCACGTGATCCATGCTTATTGTAGGAAAAAAGGGATGTTATTAAGAATTCCCAATCATATGAGATTGAACAACATAGAAGGAGAAATTTCAGTGGGGGGGGGGGGGTAAAGGGAAAGATAACATGAATCACTACACCCAATATTTGGGACACAATTGGGGTGGTGATAATGATGGAGGATAACTACTTCCCATCTTCAAAAAATAATATCCATATCCTGTGACCTAGAATAGGAATACATAACCATGGATCGACCCCAAAACGTATTTACAATGCAGTACTTGTATCAAATTGTCATTCAAGATCCTCTAGGATGTTGGTCCAAGCTGGTAGGTGAGAAAAGGTGGCATGATACTAGCCCGTTAGGGGGCCCTCTCGGATGTGAATGATGATGGATACCCAAATAAAGGTAATACAAACCATTGATGACCCCATGTAGTTTAACGTGATATGGTAAAGATGCTTGCAAGGAGGAATATTATCAAATGAAGTAAAGGGTGTGGATATACTCAACTGAACCACATAATCCTTGGAGAACCCATGAAAAAAGGGATCAGAATGATGAAAGGGGTTGTATCTTAACCCCATACAAAAATGTATAGGTGTCAATACATATCCCATAAGGATGGGAATCAGGCCACATGTAGTTCTAAAATGGCATGGTAGGTAGTCGATACTAAAAAAGGTGTTTTTTTTCTCTCAAGCAATAAAAATCGAGTTCTTTACATATTTTGATATCATGCGAACATGGACACTGAATATAATAGTTTCAAGTCATAGAATTCAGACCGTAAGGTGACCAGTTTAATTTCATGTTTGTGGGACATGCCCATGCGGTTTAACATTATGTGGTAAGGATGAATACTAAAAGGACTCTGAAGGGAGGTATTATTTAAGGGGAACATAGTGAGGCTATTAAAAACCCATCATTAATGAAGAAAAAAAAGTCCACATCACACCCCATGCTCCCAAAAAAAGACCTCAGGTCATATGACAAAAAATGGAGAAGTTATGGATGGACCCAAAATATAATTGTCCGAGCATTACTATGTATCCTGAAAGGGTAGAAATCAAGCCTTACATTGTACTCTAATGTTGTGTAGTTTAACGTCATTTGGAAAGGAAAAAAAATATCTTAGATAATGGTCATAGAGCTTGGTCCATAGTGTTATATTTCCACAACTGAAATATGTATGCACACACAGTTTAATGTTTTGATTCCTAGACTTGGGATCTAAACTCCTAGTTTAATGTCCTTGAATTCGGACCATAAGGCATGTGACTCTTCCATTCTAGTATTAACCTTATCAAATCCTCTAAATCCACATGATCCATGCTTAGTGTTGGAGAAAAGGGGTAAAAAATATCCCTACAACACATGGAAGCACACTATAGGGGAACAGAGGGGTGGGGCCAAGGATAACCCCACAATGCCAGTTCACCAACTCAATGAACAAAGGTGTATGGTGGAATGACACCAAGGTTGTTGAAATTATATCTAGAAATAATGATGTGAGAAGTAACATGAATCACAATAACAATATTTAGGACATTATGGGGTTGGAGATAATGATGGAGGATAACTACTGACCATGTCCACTACACATTCTTCATATTGTCTAACATGTAACAGAACTAAACAACTAAGGATTGACCACTAATCATATTTTAAACATGACTTGTATCAAATTTTCATTTGAGATCCTCCAGGATGTTGGCCAAGGATGGTAGTTGAGAAACTTTGGCATGAGACAAGGATATTAAAGGGTCCTTTCAGATGAGAAAGATGATGGAGACCCAAATAAAGGGCACAAAAAGCATGAATTTGGGATGAAAAAATTTCCATGTAGAATCCAACACTCTAAGTCCCATACCACAACACATCTGATCATGATGACGAGGAATGACATAGGTCAATGTATTCAATCAGGAAGATGGATCAAGAGGATGAATACGAAATAGGGAAAAATGTGTTGATCTACCTATGGATGGACACAAGGACAAAGTGTCTGGGTGTTTTTATGTATCCAATAAGGTTCATAATCTAGCCATAGATAGTTTTAAATTTTCATGTGGTTTAATGTCATGTTTTAAGTATGTAAGGGAGAATTTTATCAAAAGGAAATTGTTCAATGTGAGGTAAAATAGCCCGACGTGAATGAGGATAAGAGAATTTTACACAAAACTATGCATAATATTAAGAGGGAACATTGGACAAGTTTCTAGACAAAGGAATGAAAAAACCTAGGGCTAGACCTAGAGAAAAAAATTCCTGGGTGTTCTTACATATCCCATAAGGATTGGAATCAATTCATATGCAGTTCTTGAAATTTTGTGCTATTTAACATCTTGCGGTAAGGAAATAGTGTTGATGTATAATTCTCTTGGAGGAGGTGCGCAAGGTGAGATCATTATAAACCCTATGTGAATGAGGACAATAGAGGTCCACACCACACCACGTACAATCCCTAGAGAGAACTCATCCCCGAATAAAACCAACGAGATGAGAAGATTTTTTGAGGATGGAACTAAATAGAGGGTGCACGAGCCTTCATACATATCCCATAACGATGGGAATCAAGCCATATGTAGTTCAAGAAATGTTGTGCATTTTAATGTCATGCGGTAAGGATTGAATGGAGTCTATGGACCTAGTAAAAAGAGAGGGTTCATGGGGTGATAAAGAAAACCATATGTGAATGAATACCAATGAGGTCCTACACCACACCATGCGTCTCCAAGAGGGCACTTAGGCAAGGGGACAAAAAGGGGAAGGATTTGTGATACATGGTGCTAAACCTGAAAAAAATATTTGGTCATTCCTACGTATCACATAAGGGTGGGAATAAATCCATATATAGTTTTTGAAATGTCATGCAGTTGAACTTCATGTTGTATGGTTGGAGGACCAGTTTAACATCATGAGGGATGAGGTAAAAAGGGGACTGTAGTTTAACATCATGCAGTATAATGATACTGGGTAGTTTAATGTCTTGTATCCCAGATGGATCATGCAATTTTATGTCATGTGGTGATGACGAAGAGGATTTTAATTTAGGGTCATAGAGATTAGACCATAGGGTGTGTTCACCATTTTCATTTTATCATCATGCAGTTTGATATGATCACTAATGAAATGTATTTATTGAGTAATTTGGCATTGGTGGGAGGATTAATACACTCTACATCCATAGTGCCCAAAGAGTGTGCACCGTTGGGGTAAACCTTGTGAATAATATAAGGTCCCTTCCATTTGGGCTCCAACATTGGTGTTTTCTTACTGGGTATCATTGGTGTTCTTAGGGATAACACAGTGTCACCTTGAAAGAAATATTGGAGATGAACTTTCTTATTGAATGATCTGGCTATTTTATTATAGTGTCTCTCTAGGTTGTGAATTGAATGAAGCATGTTCTCATTATGAGAATCTAGTCCATCTAGATGTAATTCTGCTACTTTTTCTAACATAATATGATCGTATATGGCTATTCATAGTGATAGAAACTGAATCTCAAAGGGTATAATTTCCTATGTTCTATAAACTAGGGAATATGGTGTCATGTGGGTGGAATTTTCAGTTGTCATATGGTAATCCCAGAGAGTGTTGTGGAGATTTTTTTTGACAAAAATCTATTATTCTAACCAACCATAATTTGAAAAATGTTAGAGAGGGTCTTGTTGAACGCCTCGATCTTCCCATTATCTTATGCATGATAGCAAGAAGTGTGGTTGAACCAAATATTATACTTTTCTAACAATTTCTTTATCTAGACTTCATGTATGTTGGTACCACTATTGATGATATTAACGTTAGGGACTCTGACTATATAGATGATATTGTAGTTCATGAATTTGATGATAGAATGAGCCTTGACTTACTTGAGAGGTATCGATTCTACCCACATGGAAAAGAAATCTGTTGCAGTCAAGATGAATATGCATTAAAGAGATGTCACTGGTGGATATGGCCCACACCATCAAGTCCCTGGACTGTAAAGGTCCAATATTACTTGATATTTTAAAGAGGGTCTAGAGTTTGATTCCAAAATTAGTATGGATCTAAAATGTTTGACACCATTTGGTGAATTCGATGCTGTCATGGATAATGGTGGGCAAGAAGTAGCCCAACCTTCAGATCTGGTGGGAGAGCTTCATCTCAGATTGATGAGCTCTGCAAGAACTGGCATGAACATCCTACATAACCCAGGGGATCACATTTCCATGAATTAAGTGTAGGAGAACTCCATCGAACCCATGATTATAAAGGATCTACACATAGTTGGGACAACTCTAGAGGGTGAACTGAACTACATACTTAAAATATTGGATCATGTTTGGCTTCGTCTGTCAACATATTACCATGTTAAAGGTACTCAATAAAGTGTTTCATCCAACCAGGCATCTCTTCTGCAATGGAATTGGTAAACGATGATCCCGATGTGGATTCAACAATGGTAAGATGGAGTTTATATTGGATGGCATCATCATCTGAAGTGATATGAGCAATGATTATTTGATGCATTGCATGGATTTTCAAATCATCATGGCTGGGCTCTTCCAGAGAAGTGACATGTATAGAAAACGAATTGGTTCAACAATTATATTACTGATAGATATGAATGACCTCACGAAAATAAGGGGACTAGGGAATTATCTAGAGATTGCGCTCTAACAAGGGCACAATCTTTGGCATTCTGATGACATAGTCACTGTTGATATTCTTGAAAACTAGCTCAGAGCCCCCCTTCACATGTAGGTGGGGAACATCAATATTGAATGCTATCTCAATACCAGTTATGAGGGCCTGATACTCTTCCTTGTTATTGGTGCAACCTTATAACAACAAGAACAAATAAGTCATGACAACCTATGTAGGCATGATGAAGAAGATACCCCGACATACTTTATTGAGTCTCGTATCGTTGAGTCTCCTACAAATAGGGCTCTAAGAAGCATTGCTGAAGTGAATATTCCAACATGGAATGACTTTATCCACTGATAGGATAGCCTCATCCAATAAGTCATGATCTATAGAATTCTCAATGGGGGCTGGATGGGTGGAAAGGAAGTCTGCTAGTGTTTGACCCTTTAAATCTTTTTGGGGAATGAATTTGATATCACACTATTTTAGGATCACAGCCCACTGAGCTAGATGGCCAATCAACATAGGGAGGTTTAAAATATTATTAATAAGGTCCACACAAGAAACTAGTTGTATCTTAGGGTGCTGTAGATAGTGTCAAAACATCTACATTGTGAATACTAGCACAAGACAACTCTTCAAGATTGAGGAATATCTGGTATCTGTATCGAGTAACATGTGGCTAAGATATAATATACTATTTTTTGTCTATTCATTATTCATCTGGGAAAGAATGGTACTGAGGGATAATTATAGGGTGGTCACATAAAGGACCAATGGATTTCCAGAGAAGGTTGGAAACATAACTATAGTCCAAATCAAGTACTAATTAATCTCATCCAAGGTGTTTTGGCACTCTTCATCCCACTGGTAGATGGTGCCTTTCTTCATGAGCCGGTAAAAGGGTTTACACTTTCTGACCAGATTCACAATGAATCAGCATATATAGGTTAAGTGTCCTTGAATGCCTAGAAGATCCTAATGGTTTCTCAGAGGAGGCATATGATTGATATACTTTATATTCTCTATATCAATCTTGATGCCTCTGTATCTAATAGAAAAATCCAAGGAAAATTTCAATGGTTACCCAAAGGAAAACTTCGAGGGGTTCATCTTCAGATGGTGGGAGTGAAGGAAGATGAAAAAATTATCAAGATCTCTGAGATGGTCCTGATTTTGGAAATATTTGACCACCAATTCATCCATTTAGAATCCACAAAAATTCCATGGATCGGGTTGAATATGTGGTACATGACACACTTATAAGTTTCACCATCTTTCTTTAGTCCTAAAGGCATCACTTGGTAACAAAAAGTGCATTTTGGTTCTCTGAAGGAGGTATATTATTCATCTTCCAGGGCCATTAGATTTGATTATATATTGAATAACCATCCATAAATGTGAGATCTTGGAATACAGTAGTGGTGTCAATCAATAGATTTGTCATTTGGAGGGGAAAGTCATCCTTTGAACAACAATGGTTGAGATCTCGGATGTCAGTGCAGACCCTGATCTATAATTTCTTCTTCCTGATATGAAGTATGTTGGCTAACCATATGATGTACCTGACTTCCTTGACGAAGTTGTCTTTGATAAGGTTATCAACTTTAGCCTTAGTGATTTCACCATGATATGAGTGTATTTTTTGGGAGGCTTCTTGAATCCAGGATGACTTACCTGTAGACCAAGATAGTAGACGACAATCTAAGGATCTATTCCTAACATCTCATCATAGCACTATGAAAATACATCCTGATGCTTCTTGAATATATACTCATACTATTGTTTCTCTTCTGTGGAAATATCTTCACTGGTTAGTGTAGGTCATGGAACTTCCTTGGTACCATGTTTCACCTGTACCAACTCATCGACTGTGACAGAGACACCTTTCTAGAATGCGGGAGGAGCTTCCTCCAAAACCAATTCACCATCTATAGTGAAAGGATCATTGAGAAGATGAAAATTTATGAATCAGTTGACCATGAAGGGATGTTGGTGCCGACTTGGGCAGTAGTGGAATCTTCATTGGAAGACTTCTATACTACTTATAACATGATGGAAAAGGCTATCAATCTAATCCCATTAGTACTTTGACCCAAGGGACTACGCTTGATAATTCCAAAGCCGATGTGGCATGTCGGCCTATGATAGTTCAAACCAGACTGATGGAAAAAGTATGTATGGCATATTGTTGTTTCCATGGGGAAAACATACTGTTATCTTAGAGGGGTAAGGGGATCCAGAATCACTAAATCCTGATTTGTGTAGGAGTATAATGTGATCTTCTAGTGCTCCTTACATCCAAGAACATACTTCTCTACCCTTCTTTTGAAGAAAAAATAGTGTACCATGTCTGGGGTTAGACCTATAACCAGTGAATCATGAGGATAAAATAATTATCCATGTTTGTCCGTGGGTCCGCCATAGCGGTAGTGTGGTCAAACTCATTGGCCTAAAAATGTTTTTCCTTGATGTTGTAATAGTCAACATCTAAGTAGAAGGATTCAGTATAGGAAAAGGGATATGCCTTACCTTGGAGAAATCTCAATCAACCGTTAAGGGATTACATGAGGCACTAGTGATAGGAGGAGGGAACTGTTGCATGTAGGTGGATCCAGGGTCTACCGATCAATGCGTTATAGGAGGTGTCCTACGAGACAACCATAAACATGGTGTCGGGAGTTAGGAAAAAAATTGGGTATTTAGAAGGATTTTTCCAAGAGGGGCATGCTACTTCCAATCATAACCCTATATATTTAGTATAGAGGGATCCGGATCTACTTCAAATAGTCCCAGCTTATGGAGTGTTTGTATTGGGATGAGATTGATCCTTGAATATGTGTTGATAAGACAGTCATGGACTTCCATGCCATTGAACTGTCTAATGGTGTACAAAAGGTGGATATTCTCATGTATGAGAAAAACTTCATCTTATCCATAGAATGAAATGATGGTCTGACATTCTACATGATTAGCTTCCTTATCATGGAAGGAATTTATAGTCGCTACCTATATTTAAAACTAGAGGGGGATTATCAAGGAGTCTGCAAGGGCTTCACAAATATATGTGGATAGGAGGGGAGCCTCAAGGATTTATAGGTTTGTAGTAATGATGGAATGGTTCTTAATCACATCATACTACCATGCCAGGAACAAATGTATGACGAGAGGAGGTTTATCTATGGAAAGATATATGACGGGAATTGCTGGCTAAACCGACAGATTCTGACTGGTGCCAGGGATATCCTATTGTTCACTGGATGAACCACATAAAATGACCATTGGATAACTACTGTATGATTGAGTTCTATCCACTACAATTTTCGATTGATCATAAAATGGTCATGGTGGATCTTCCTGGTCAAGTCTTATGAAAGGTGGGGGGAGTGAATCTGGAGAGACATTATAAGAGGACTATACTTGTTGATATCTACGTTGAGCCTGCTGTCTAGTCTCAGTGGAAAGAAAATATTGTCCAGAAACACAATTCAATAAATTTATAAGGTTCACATACACATTTTTTTTCGATGCTGGCGTCAATTGGGGACATTGGGAGGGTTATCCCGATGCTCTTCATTGTCAGGAACCATATAAGGGCACACCAGATCGATGGTATTTACCAAGGCATAACCCAGATCATCACTTGAAGAATTATCCATTATAGGATGGAGTCTTCGAGTGATCCTCATATCTGGAGGCATAAAATCACCTAGAGTACAGGATGAAATTGGCATCAATGGGGAGATTTTCATTCCCTTGTGTTGTCGGTGCCTTCATTTTTGGGAAGATTAAGGATGATATTTGGATGCAGATGTGGTGACTATAGGAGTTCTGGTGACCTTTTGGGGCTTAGGATGATTGAAAAGGGTATAGATGGTTCCATGAGCATGATAGACTACGTTTCATGACATCCGGTTAACATACTTCTTAAATCCACATCTGTAAACATACTTTCATTCACCTTTACCATCGCTATCAAGCATTGTAGACATACTTTCCACTTGCACCAGGGTCGGAGCTAATATAACTTTGTTCTTGTTGACATGGTTCTAAATACAGTCCTTGAATACATAACACTGATTGAGATTATGTCCAATGATCTGGTGATAGGGAATGTAATTGGGGTGATCTATGAGATTAGCCTATTTGGGATTTTTGCATGCCGAAAATCATAGGATTCCCTGATCCAGGGAACTCCAAAAATATATAGGGACCTAAGGCTCTTCAAATGAGTAGTTCTGACCTCTCCTATCATGGAAAGGGACTCTAGGATCCTATCCTTTTCAAGGGGTTAGATTTTTCAAGGAGGTGGAACCTGATTGTCTCACCTCAGCGGTGGTGGTTGATGGTGTGGGGACTTCTCGTTCATAGGTGGGTGCTACTAAACCTAAAGAAAAGGCTATGGCAGCGTCCCTCGACAAGGTTGTTTAGGTGGATACACTAGTAATAATTTTAGTGGATTGGGGGCCTGTACCCGCACAATGATGGCTGTCTCAACTTTAGAGGCTCTTCTTGAAAGAGATAGGGGGGAAATTGACAAGACTGCTTAACCTTTTAGAAGGATTCCTCTAGGTGTTGAGCCTTGTTATATAAATACTAGACTCCACTAGGGAAGTTGTGAGTGATGTGGTAAGAAACAAATTCAGTCTTCACAATCCCCACACACATCATTAGCAACTGATCCTGAGTCAGTTCCATGTCGAGAAAATATGTAGGTCCCTTACACCTAGAGACAATGTTTGCAATGTGTTCATCTATACTTTTCATGAATGAGAAGAGGTTTTCAATACTTCTCTTATGATTAGGAGAGCTGAACTGATAAAGAAACTGCCTGTGGAGATCCTCCCAACAATCTATAGACCTAATGGGAAACTGGATGTACTAGATGGATGTAGTCCCTTCAACTTTATACACAATGTACTAGACCATGGAGGCTTCCTGATGTGTTAAAGTCCCTAGAATAGGTAACCACCTTGAGATGAATTCATCCATGTGGTGCAGCGGATCACCCATCCCATTGAAGGGGGAGAAAGTGGGGTTCCCAAAAAACAAGGGTTCTATAAAATCATCTATCCATGCCAAATAAATCTTTCCATTATGTGGTATTTTAACATTCTAGATCTAAAGAGCCTCAATATGGGAAATGACATCGTCCATTAGATTTCCCTGGTCAGGATTCCTGACCACTAGCATGTTGGAAGGATCTTCAACTAGATAAGAAGGCCCAATGACACATGGATCAGCTGGTGGAACAAATTATGGGGTTTATGGAGGGTTTACCTATGAAGTATTAGGATTAAAACATGAATATCAACCTGAGAAGCTTCTAGGTGAACAATTTGCGAAGCAGAATCTTGAAAAGGAGTCTCGCATAGCTCAGTTTGATTTGGTGATGCATACCATTCTCTATTTCCAAAAACATTTGAATAAAACCTGTCTAGATGGGTATGGTTTTCAAGATCACCTAGAGAAAACTCAACAATAGGGAGATGTACCTACACATGCTTCCTCAGTTGAAGATGGTTAACATTATATCGAGGGTCACAATAATATGGATGACATTCTGCGACACGGTTGGTGAAGAGCTCATCGATGATCTTTTTTTTCTCCATGAGCTATTAGAGGAACACTTCCATTTCAGGATAATATTCCATCATCATATTCAAGCCAGATGGGTCAGAGGTTTTGAGGGCTCTAAAAGAATTTTCTATTTTTGGGTTTCGAACAAAAGTTAATGACTCAGTGGGGTTCATAAAGCCGATCAAGTGTGTTTGTTGGATAGTGAAAAATCATGGGGGTTCCAATAGATGTGAAATTACCCCAGGGGATTGGTTCTCTTTGACGAGGTCTAACTTTTTTTCCTTCTATATGAGATCAACCATGTTTACTGTCACTATTCATAGCATCATGACCTCGATATCACTGGGTAAGTTGGGATATTATATAATTGGGCTAATGTGAAGGGCCACATACTTCCCCTAGACACATATTTTCTCATGTGGAGATGCCACAAAAATATCATTGTGGAGAAAAATGAATCTATGAATTCCTTTTTTCTAAATAATTCAACTATAACCAGATGATGAAAGGTGATGGGCCATGAGAAGCATGAACAGCTCGATCAGGAGTAATTGCTGTTTGATATCACTATAGTGACCATGTCACATTGGATATTCCATTTGATGATGGAAGAGATATAAATTTATCAATACATGGGTTTGGTGGAGGTAGATGACTTCATCCTGGTTGAGGGACTCCAGGATGTGGAATTATAAAGTTACAATTATCCATAACCTCTCAGGGAATTGGATCCATAGTGAGAATGTCCCACATGATCCTTGTTTCAGAAGTGGGACCTAGCATATGATTTATCCATTCATCATCTAGTGGTGGTTGAGGGACTGAATATTGAACTGATATAGAACATTGTGGTTGTTGGATATTTAGTGGAGAGTACAGTTGATGAGATGAAAAACCGCTAAATACTAGGATGTCTCTCGAGGTTTGTACTGACTACATCATAACATCCCTATATGATAGGGTGCTAACTATGACTTCCTACACAGGGGAGGAAGTTGTTGGTCGAAGATCAAGCTGGTTCTCATCATTGTCCAAGCCCAAAAAACTATCTATGATCTCTTGTTGAGGTAGCGAAGGAATTGAGAAATAGTAGAGATGACTACACAATAAGGCCACAGAAAGGACCCAAATCCTCCTCCTCCTATATATAACTTTGGAGGGATTTGGGGATATATAAAAACTCTATTTTCGAGGGAAAAAATTTGATAGGATGAGTTCTTACCCCATACCTTGATATAGAGGGTTGGGGTGAAAGCTTCATCATTAAGTTGCATTATGCTTTAGAATATGAAATATATATTATGTTGACCATGATCTGGTGCCTCTCAAGATTCTTCCTATGGCGGCGACTATTTTACCTCCAACCCTAGGATGATTTTTCCAGGAGTGGTAGATCCACAACATGGGGAGGACTTCTGTGTATGTTTGTTATAGAGTGGGGATGACCTTTTCTTGAGCTGAATGAGATGGGAATAGTACCTTTATATAGGTTTTCATTGAAGCGAGTAGGACCCATTGTTTTCTAAGCTGGGGTGTGAGGGGAACCTAGGAATATGTTGAATAGAACACAGGTAAGACATCTGTGTCTCTTTCATGTAGTGTGGGGAGGACCTCTTCAGTAGGGGGTGCTAGAGAGGGGAGGACCTCCTTTGGAACTCATGTTGATGAGAATAGGACCTTCACATTGATGGCCTGAAACATGGGGAAAACTTCCATACCTGGGATCATGGTAATGGGGAGGACCTTCATGCTGGGTGTCAACAAGACATGGATGGCCTCCACTTAGATCATTCAAAGTGGTAAAAGTAGGACCTCTATGATGATCATGGGAACAGGGAGAACCTCCACTATGGTAGAAGATGGTATTGGGAGGACCTATATATAGAAATAATCCATCACATGTCAACCTAGAATGACTGCTGCTCACACTAGGGACTATAAGGGTCAACCTATAATACATATGGGGTGCTTGGGGTGTCAGTCATAATCCAGCGTAGAAGTGTCCCTACTCTCTATTAGAAGGGGTGGATTATGTTCATCAGTGGTGGCATGGGATACTAATGTTGTAGAAGATTACTATAACGACCCATACTTTACATAAATTGTTAGTAATTCAAAATTGATGTACACTTATTACAACATATAACAAAACCATGAAAGGACTGTATAGGTATAGTGTCTCTAGAAACTGGGAAACATAAACAGCTGGTTCATAAAGCGTCTACACTGCCTCCCATTTATTTCATCATATCTATAGTCCCTTTTGGCATATCTTACTTAATAACCTTCTTCCTGGCCTGGGGAAAGAAAACATAGAAAAGGGTGCGCTCAAATGCTCAATAAGGGTAAGCAAAAGAAATATCAATCACATTATATTCATAAGAACATAACATTTTGGTAATCTTACCCTGTAAAAGAGATCATAATTTCATAACATGGGATAAATCATGGTATTGAAACGTAATCACAATAATCATAACTTAAAACATGAATCTTTTTGGAATACACACATAATTATATAGAATCATTTCTTAGTAGTCAAGACTCATTACCAAGACTATATTAGTGGACAAAGTCCATTTCTGAACCAAGTTCATTCCTCGTTTCAGTCCTGTTTCACTAAACCGGTTTAACCTGTCATTCCAGCCATGTCTATCTCATGAGATATAAAATCTTTACCCAATGCATTGGAGGGAGATATAGGTCCCACCCATCTCATAATGACACCATTCTTATGTGTGCTACAAAATCATAAATCATACATCATTGCATAACCCATGTAATAAAAGTGGGATTCTTAAACATTGTGACATCATAAAACAATTCATATAGGATAAAGGAATTCATAAAAATAATTCCATCACAACATAATCAAATCAATGTAATAATAGGGATAGAAACAGAACCCTATATTATCTTAGATGGAAAATAATTTTGATAAAACACTTGAACTCCATTTTTGAGGAAAATATCCTTTCTACTTTAAAAACATTTTTCATTTCTTAACATGTTATACAAATTTAAACTGAAAGAAGTTGATTAAAAATAAACATGAAAAGTTTTAAAGTAAGATTCTTGGAAATAATGTTTTAAAACTCCATTCATGCCGTATAAGTTAAAAAAACATTCTTCTCGTACTTTTTTCGGAAAAGTCAAAAAGTACTTCGTATGAAAAACGACAAAAGATTCCTTTCATATCTTTTACTAAAAACTCACCAAAGGGTAAAATTGGATTTAAAAAATTGTAGGTGGATGGAAATAATATTACATATTGAGGAATCATGGATGTGGATGATAAAATAAACCCCCGTAAATTCCAAAGTCTAAACAATCTCGGATAAAAATGAGTTTGTGATATTTCCCTTACCTTAGGTCTTATTTTCTTCGTAAGTGTCCAAATCTCCTGTATAATTATTTAAATAATGGAATTGACTTATTCCAGATTCATACTCATTGTTATGATATCATATATGGTCATATTATTAGCTTATTATTAGTAATATTTCATTGCTACTTGTTCTTCGGGTGTTTATTACTTTTTGTTCTTATGAGTGTTTTGTCGAATAAATTCTTATTCTTATTTTTAGGTTATAGATACCTAATTTCCAGAATGGTATTAGTGTAATATATATCATATTTATTCACTCAATTAATTTATGTAATCATTATTCAATGAAAATCATGTAGAACGAGTCACATCACATCGTGGAGACGGTATTCCGTACGTACGTACGAGCGATGATATCATTCCCATGATCGTGTAATTGTATTGGAGTGTATGTATACTATTTAAGAATCAATATCACTTTTCAATAATCATATATATTCAATATTTACACCATTATACCCAGACAAGTAAGGTGGTGGTGGAAAATAGATTACACCGCGGCGTGGAGACGGTATTCCGTACGTACGCACGCATGGTGATTTAATTTTCCGTAGGATGGATAGATGGTGAAATAGGGTTGTTTCATACTTATAATAACATGTCAGTATAATAATGATACTAATGTTATTAATTCATAATGAAATAACTAAAGAAGAATAAGTGGAAGAAGAAATAAAGTTGAAAGAATCGGTAATGGACATTACCTCTTCTTTGAAGCGCTTCTTTGAGACCTCCTTTTAGGGCACTAAAATTGGTCTTTGAAGAAGACCAGGAACTCTATGATGTTTATAGGGAAGTTTAAAGGAGAAATTGGCAGTGTTTGTCTGAGCTTTAAGGATCAAAGTGGTGTGAGGAAGAGAGGGAGGAGGTGCCCTTTTATAAGGGAGGAGACGGGCACCTTTGAAAAAACTAAAAATATTATTTTATTATAAAGCCATATTCGGTTTTAAATAGCTCCAAATTGATTTATTTAGAAGATAAGGTAGGTATGTGTGGAAATCCTCTCATCCAATAGAATTTTGACAAGTTTAGTTTACTATTTTAATCTTATCATTTAGATTTAACTTTAAGTTAGTTAATTTTACTTTTACCGTGTCTTTTTGTGTTCTTACACTATAAGGTTAATAAACTTACTATAACAAGAAAAACGAACCCAAAGTTGTTTATTATTAATATATAATACCTTATATAAGTCATTTGGCCGAAGCTTAGATTTTTAGGAATAAAATAACAATTAATAATATAATATTTGTTTTAAAAACTATTTTATGTAAATTTTTACACTATTTAGTAATTGATTTTTTTGAAAATCATAACAGAATTATTATTCGAAAAACGTAAATTAAATCAATACTAACATGTCATATTAACCTATAAAATTAATGTAATTCATAAAAAGTCTCAAATTACATTTATTTGGGTATTTATAACATCAATTATGTCAATATTTCATTAATAAGATAATTACTGCATCATCTTTGTGTCATAAATAAATTAAATTATTTAAAGTCTAAAAATTACAAATAAAATAAAATTATGTAGGAAATAGTTTTATCTTTCTAATTAATATTTATAGTCGAATATATCTTATGTATAACCCTATATTAAAAATTATTTACTTATTAAACTTTGATTTTAACTATTTTAACCCTTCTTTAAATAAATTAATAATAAATGTCCTAATCTAATCCAAGTGGTCATAAATGGTCATATTTTATTCCTAAGGTTGTTTTGGGTCGAATTAAACTTATCAAATAGAATTAGGACATGTGTTAGGGTAATAATAATATCATTTTTACCCTTAATTACCCTAATTACTTTTAACCGTGGTAAAAAAAGTAAAAAGTTACTATTCACCAAAAATTATTTTCATCTCATTGAACCACATTTTATTTACTGACATCAATCATGTCTCCAAGATTTTTTAAATTCTACTTAGAGAAGCGGTAAAATTAAGTTTTATGTAAATTTGCAAATTCTCATAGGAGGTGGGTAAAAGACGGTGAAAAGTTCAATAAAATTTTTATATATCTAAAATTATTATAAAATTACTCCAATGAATTACATTGAACTTATATAGGTATTATGTATCAATTTTGACCTAAAATAAATTTAAATAAAATAAATAATTATTTAAATAAAAAGTCGGTTTTTAAATAGTAACATAGTATTTTCACTATTCATCAAAAATTGAAAGTTTCAAGAAAAATACCAAAATTTCACCCTAGGCTAATTTCGATATTCCGAATCCAAAAATGAAGCCCGTTTTGAAAGATAAAATTTACAAAATTTCCAAAATTTGTTATTACTAATCATAACGGCTAGTTTTAATAATATTTTAATAGCATATCGTTGTCTAGTGAAACTCGGTATTGCGTACGACGCAAGCTATCAAGGAAGGTCGCGATTGTGTGTAATGAAAGCCAAGATAGTGTTGTGTGTAGTGAAATATTACTTTGATGATTTATATGAAATAAAAACAAAATATTTCTTATAAAAGTCTCAGGTGTTACATTCTACCCCCCTTAAAATGAATTTCTCCCTCAAAATTCATCACTTTGTAACAAACAGATGATGATACCTCTCCCTCATTATATCCTCAAGCTCCCATGTAGCTTCTTCTAATTATTGTTTCCTCCATAAAACTTTCACCAAGTGAGTGGTCTTGTTCCGTAGGACTTTTTCACTACGATCGATAATTTCTATCTGATGTTCTTCATAAGAAAGATCTTGTTCTAGCAGTACAACTTCTAAGATGAGTACATGTGAAGGATCAGGTATGTACTTTATTAGGAGAGATACATGGAACACATTGTGAACTTGAGAGAGATTCGATGGAAGCGCCAATAGGTAAGCTACCTTCCCAACACGATCCAAAATTTCAAAAGGACCGATATATCTAGGGCTCAATTTTCCTTTCTTTCCAAATCTCATGACCCTCTTCCAGGGAGATATTTGTAAGAACACTTTATCACCCACTTCATACTCTAGGTATTTTCTTCAGTTGTCGGCATAACTTTTTTGTTGACTCTGAGCTTCTCTTATGTGTTGTTGAATAGATCAGACCTTTTATGCCATCTCATCAACAAGATCGGGTCCTAATAGCTTTCTTTCCCCAACTTCATCCCATCAAGTTGGAGTCCTACATTTCGTTCCATAGAGAGCTTCATAAGGAGCCATCTGAATACTGGAGTGAAAGCTATTATTATAAGAAAATTCCACCAAAGGTAGGTGTTGATACAAACCACCTTTGAAATACATAGATCAGTCTTTCAACATATCTTCTAGAGTTTGAATTGTCCTCTCAGACTGACCGTCTGTTTGAGGATGATAAGTAGTGATGAAACTCAACTCTGTATCCAGAGTATGCTGAAGACTTCACCATAACTTTGAGGTAAACCTTGGATCCCGATCAGATATAATAAAAAGTGGTACTCCATGAAATCTTACCACTTCCTTTAAATATATCCTGGAAAGCTGATCTATAGAGAAATCCTCTCTAATAGCGATTAAGTGTGCCGACTTTGTAAGACGATCACCTATGACCTAGATAGCATTATTGCCTTTGGATGTTTTAGGAAGTCCAGTGAAAAAGTCCATAGTGATGTTTTCCCATTTCCATTCAGGTATGGGTAATGGTTGTAACATCCCCTTAGACTTCTGTCTCTCAGCTTTAACTTGCTGAAAAACCAAGCATCGAGAGACATATTCAGCCACATCTCTTTTCAAGCCATCCCACCAGAAGTACTCTTTCAGGTCTCTATACATCTTCGTGCTTCCAGGATGAATAGAGAATGAAGAACTATGAGCCTCATCTAGCAGCTCCTTCTTTAATTCGGGGATGGGAGGAAAACAAACCCGATTCCTGAACTTTATTATCCCATCACAATCAAGGTTGAATTCAGGAACATTTCTCACGTTCTTTTGTAACTCTACATCTTCTTTCTGTGCCTCTTTAATCTTAACATGTATAGATGGTTGAACATTCATTTGAGAAAGATACGGTTTTCCCCTTTCATTATAATTACACGATCCATCCTTTGTAAATGCATAAATATTGGATCTTTTGTGATCCTCATCATGGATAAACTGGCATGGTCTTGTCGACTTAATGCATCTGCCACCTTGTTTTCTTTCCCAGGCTGGTAATGAATTGAGTAGTCGTAATCCTTAATCATCTCTAACCATCTTCTTTGGCACATATTAAGCTCCTTTTTTGTGAAAATATACTTTAAACTTTTATGATCAGTATAAATGTCACACCTTTCTCCATAAAGATAATGCCTCCAAATCGTTAATGCAAAGATTACCGCAGCTAACTCCAAATCATGAGTTGGGTAATTTTGCTCATGGATTTTCAACTGCTGTGAGGCATAAGCTATCACCATATCATTTTTCATAAGAACCAATCCCTTCTTGGATGCATCACTATAGATCACAAACCTTTCTCCACTACAAGGCATTGTGAGTACAGGTGCACTGGATAACCTTCTTTTCAACTCCTTGAAATTCTCTTCACATTCCTCCGTCCAAACAAAGTTAACTCCTTTCCGAGTCAACCTGGTGAGTATATTAGATAATCGTGAAAAATCATTCACAAAATGTCAATAATATCCAGCCAAACTAAGAAAACATCAGATCTCAGTTACTGCTGTTGGTCTCTACCATCTTTCGATAACCTCTGTTTTTGCTGGATCCACAGATATCCCCTCTTTTGAGATTATGTGACCCAAAAATGCAACTTTTTGAAGACAAAATTCACACTTGGTAAATTTGGCATAAATCTTCTCCTTTCTCAGGGTCTTTAATACAATTCTCAAGTGATCTTCATGTTCTTCCTTGCTCTTTGAATAGACAAGAATATCGTCTATAAAGACTACCACAAACTGATCAATATAGTCTCTAAAGACTTTATTCATTAGATCCATGAAGATAGTAGGGGCATTAGTAAGATCAAATGGCATCACTATAAATTCATAGTGTCCATACCTTGTATGGAAAGCCGTCTTTGGCATATCCTCCCTTTTGACCCTTAATTGATGATAACCTGAATGAAGATCAATCTTGGAAATGTATTGAGCTCCGCGTAGTTGGTCAAATAAGTCATCAATGCACGGGAGAGGATATTTGTTCTTGATAGTGATCTTGTTAAGTTCTCGATAATCAATGTAGAGTCTCATTGATCCATCGTTCTTCTTAACAAATAGAACAGGTGCTCCCCAAGGTGACGCACTAGGGCGTATGAACCCCTTATCAAGATTCTCTTGGAGTTGCTTCTAAAATTCCTACAACTCAATTGGGTCCATTCTATAAGGTGTCTTTGAAATAGGTAAAGCACCCGGTATGAGTTCTATTGAAAACTCAACTTCACGATTTGGTGAAAGACCTGGAAATTCCTCCTGAAATACATCATAAAACTCCCGTACAACGGGCATATTCTTAATCATGAGTTTCTCACCAACAATTTGAGATAAATAACCTTCATTTAGTGGAATCAAGACCCATAAGATGGAAGAAATTTCCATTGGAAGGTTATGTTCATCCTTGCATCGATAGACGATCAAAGATTGATCTGGAATATGAAATGTGACTTCCCTTCTTTGGAAATTGATATGAGCTCCATATAGAGAAAGCCAATCCATGCCAAGAATCACATCAAATTCCACTATAGGGAGGATCACAAGATTTGGAGGAAGCACTTTCCCACAAACTTCAATCGGAGAAGAATTATAAACTTTTGATGCAACTGTTGTGCCATTAGGGGTTGTCACAGCTAACTCAACATCTAATTGTCGAGGTAATATGGTGATACCCTTAGAAAATTCTTCAGAAATAAAAGAGTTGGTGGATCCAGAATCAAATAAAACATTTTCTAATTTATAGTGGATGGTAAGTGTACCTTTCACCACTTCGTTATCGTACTCCACATCGCTGATAGAAATTGCATGTGACATTCCATTGTCTTTAGCCTTAAGAGTTTTTTGACGTCGATCATCATAAAAAACCCTTGGATTTGGGCATTGATTGGTATAATGACCCATCTCCTTGCACTTGTAACATTGAAGTGTAGGAGGTGCACTCTGTGTATCCTTTTAATTGTTCACATCACTAGACATCTTCTTCCCATCATTGCAGTATTCAAATTCTCGATGACCTTCCTTTCCACATTTGAAATATTTACTTGTACCTTTAAGAAAACTCCCTCCATGTTTCTCTCCACACTTTGAGAATAAGGGAAAAGTCATCTTCTTTTCAGTGTGATCATTAGATTTTCCATTGAATTCCATTTTCCTCTTCTTATCAAACCCATATGACTGATGGGTTACACCAATCTCCATCTCAACCTTGAGTGCACATCGAACAATTTCCTCATAGCTATTGAAGTCCCTTATGGATAAATCCCTTCAAAGACTTGGTTTTAAGACACTAAAGAATCGATCGATCTTACTCTCAGGTTGGATAATAATACCAGAAGCATACCTTGAAAGTCTTGTAAAATTTGCTTCGTAGGTACCAACAGATTCATCATCCTTTTGCTTTAGTTCAAGAAACTCCTTATCCATCTTTGTTCAGAGAATACGAGGGAAGTACTTATTGAAAAATAAGTTCTTGAACTCATCCCATTCCATGGACTCAATTTCATCTCTTGGCCTCGTAATCTTGATAAGATTCCACCATTGATCAGCATCACCTTCCAAACGATACACTGCTAAGATGAATTTATCATGTTCATAACATTGAAGAACTGAAAATATCTTTTCAGTTGTACTGATCCATTGTTCAGCAACTAATGGATCTGTAAACTTGCTGAATGAAGGTGGATGCTGTCTCATGAAGGATTCAACAGAATGTTGCTCCTTTTTTTGCTCATTTGGAAGTCCTGCATGATCTATAGCTTGAGAAATTTTTGTGAGCATGGCTACAAGATTTTTCATTCTAGCTCCCATAACATTTGGTTGCTCAGGAGGACAATCATTGCATTGCCCGTCGCATTCCGCATTAACACGGTTCCTTCGGGTTCCATCCATTGACTAAAACCAAGAAGAATAGTGTGAGAAACACTAATTATAATAGGAAAACCACATAATCAAGAATAAAATTTCACACTTAAGGTCTTATCCTAGGTTATTCATGGCTATTTAAAAAACACTAAGATTGTGTTCTATGCTTAGACATATCCTTAGGATTCTTAATAAGGATTTCACATCCTAGTTTCCAAAGGTTGACTATACCTTTCCTCTAATACCAAATATAACGACCCATACTTTACATAAATTTTTAGTACTTCAAAATTGAAGTACACTTATTACAACATATAAAAAAAACACGAAAGGGCCGTATAGTTATAGTGTCTTTAAAAACTGGGAAACATAAACAACTAGTTCATAAAGTGTCTATACTGCCTCCCATTTATTTCATCATATCTATTGTCCATTTTGGAATATCTTACTTAATAACATTCTTCCTGACCTAGGGAAAGAAAACATAAAAAAGGTGAGCTCAAATGCTTAGTATGGGTAAACCAAAGAAATATCAATCACATTATATTCATAATAACATAACATTTTGGTAATCTTACCCTACAAAAGAGATCATAATTTCATAACACGGGATAAATCATGGTAGTGAAACATAATCACAATAATCATAACATAAAACATGAAGCTTTGTGGCATACACACATAATCATAGAGAATAATTTCTTTGTAGTCAAGACTCATTGCCATGACTATCTTAGTGGACAAAGTCCATTTTTGAACTGAGTTCATTCCTCATTTCAGTCTGGTTTCACTGAACCGGTTTAACCTGCCGTTCCAGCCATGTCTATCTCATTAGATATAAAATATTTACCCAATTAATTGGAGGGAGATAGAGGTCCCACCCATCTCATAATGATACCATTCTTATGTGTGCCACAAAATCATAAATCATACATCATTGCATAACCCATGTAATAAAAGTAGGATTCTTAAACATCGTGACATCATAAAACAATTCATATAGGATAAAATAATTCCTAAAAATAATTCCATCACAACATAATAAAATCAATGTAATAATAGGGATAGAAACAGAACATGATATTGTCTTAGATGGATTTTTTTTTGATAAAACACTTGAACTCCATTCTTGAGAAAAATATCCTTTCTACTTTAAAAACATTTTTCCTTTCTTAACATGTCATACAATTTTAAACTAAAAGAAGATGATTAAAAATAAACTTGAATACTTGTAAAGTAAGCTTTTTGGAAATAATGTTTTAAAAATCCACTCATGCTGTATAAGTTAAAAAAAACATTCTTCTCGTACTTTTGTCGGAAAAGTCAAAAAGTACCTCGTACGAAAAACGACAAAAGATTCCTTTCATATCTTTTACTAAAAACTCACCGAAGGGTAAAATTGGATTTAAACAATTTTAGGTGGATGGAAATAATATTACATATTGAGGAAACATGGATGTGGATGATAAAATACACCCCAGTAAATTCCAAAGTATAAACAATCTCGGATAAAAATGAGATTGTGATATTTCCCTTACCTTAGGTCTGATTTGCTTTCTAAGTGTCTGAACCTCCTGTATAATGATTTAAATAAGGTCATTGACTTATTCCAGAATCATACTAATTGTTATGATATCATATATGGTCATATTCTTATCTTATTATTAGTAATATTTCATTGCTACTTGTTATTCAGGTGTTTATTACTTTTTATTCTTATGCGTGTTTTGTCAAATAGATTCTTATTCTTATTTTTAGGTTATAGATACCTCATTTACAGAATGAAATTAGTGTAATATATATCATATTTATTCACTCAATTCATTTATGTAATCATTATGCAATGAAAATCACGTAGAATGAGTCGTATCACATCGTGGAGACGGTATTCCGTACGTACGCACGAGCGATGATATCGTTCTCATGATCGTGGAATTGTATTGGAGTGTATGTATACTATTTCAGAATCAATATCACTTTAAAAATAGAATTTGGACAAGTTTAGTTTACTATTTTAACCTTATCATTTAGATTTAACTTTAAGTTAGATAATTTTACTTTTACCATGTCTTTTTGTGTTCTTACACTATAAGGTTAATAAACTTACTATAACAAGTCAAACAAACCCCAAGTTGTTCATTATTAATATATAATACCTTATCTAAGTCATTTGGATGAACCTTATATTTTTAGAAATAAAATAACAATTAATCATATAATATGTGTTTTAAAAACTATTTTATGTCAATTTTGACACTATTTAGTAATTGATTTTTGTGAAAATCATAACAGAATGATTAGTTTGAAAAACATTAATTAAATATATACTAACATGTCATATTAACCTATAAAATTAGTGGAATTCATAAAAAGTCTCAAATTACATTTATTTGAGTATTTATAACATCAATTATGTCAATATTTCATTAATAAGATAATTACTACATCATATTTGTGTCATAAATAAATTAAATTATATAATGTATAAAAAATAAAAATAAAATACCATTATTTACGAAATCTTTTTACCTTTATAATGAATATTTATAGTCGAATGTATCTTATTTATAACCCTATATTAAAAAATATTTACTTATTAAACTTTGATTTTAACTATTTTAACCCTTCTTTAAATAAATTAATAATAAATGTCCTAATCTAATCCAAGTGGGCCTAAATGGTCATATTTTATTCCTAAGGTTGTTTCTGGTCGAATTACACTTATCCAATATAATTAGGACATGTTTTAGGGTAATAATAATATCATTTGTACCCTTAATTACCCTATTTACTTTTAACCGTGGTAAAAAAAGTAAAAAGTTACTATTCACCAAAAATTATTTTCATCTCATTGAACCACATTTTAATTACATACATCAACCGTGTGTCTTAGTTTTTTGAAATTCCACTCACAGAAGCGGTAAAATTACGTTTTATGTAAATTTGAAAATTCTCCTAGGATGTGGGTAAAAGACGGTGAAAAGTTCAATAAAATTTTTATATATCTAAATTTTTTATAAAATTACTCCAATGAATTACATTGAACTTATATAAGTATTATGTATCAATTTTTACCTAAAATAAATTTAAATAAAATAAATAATTATTTAAATAAAAATTCGGTTTTTAAATAGTAACCCAGTGTTTTCACTATTCCTCAAAAATTGAAAATTTCCAGAAAAATACCAAAATTTCACCCTAGGCTAATTTCGATATTCCGAATCCAAAAATGAAGTCCGTTTTGAAAAATAAAATTTAAAAAATTTAAAAAAGTGGTTATTACTATTCATAACGGCTAGTTTTAATAATATTTTAATAGCATATCATTGTTTAGTGAAACTCGGTATTGCGTACGACGAAAGCTATCAAGGAAGGTCGCGATTGCGTGTAAAGCAAGCCAATCTAGTGTTGTTTGTAGTGAAAGATTCCTTTGATGATTTCTATAAAATAAAAAAAAATATTTCTTATAAAAGTCTCGGGTGTTACAATTACGGCCCCTAACAGGCATCCTCCAGAGCCTTCTCGTGACGCTACCGTTGGGTGAGCCAAGTGAGGGCCAACTATGTAGGGGTATCAAACTCCTACTCATTAGTCTGTGGGACCAGATGTCAGTATTGACATGGCCAGATTGGAGACCTCTTTAGCGGCTCCCTAGCTAAAATTGAAGTTGGGATGACTCAAACATCCCATAGCTCATCGGCATCAGGGGTGAATCATAAGAGTATTCTGGGGAGAGGCTCCCAAAATGGTTGGACATCGGAGTGGGGAGGAGTGGCTCCCTATGCGGCCATTGGGGGAAGAGAAAATGATTAGGCACATAAGCATCCATATCTTGGTGGGCCATGTCCAAATTTGGGATAACCCCCTCCTATTGATATCAATAAATAAGAATATCAATCACCCTACTCTAAATAAAATCTAAGGGTGATATGGGTTGTATAAGACCATCAGTTGTAGCCTGGGAAGATTTTGTAGTGGAGGTGGAGCCATATGGGATCGCTGCATTGGTATTCCCCCTACACCTGCGTCTGCGGGTAGGAGGTGATCAATTTCCTATGGCTCCAACATGGTTCATGCAATGTAGGATGTTTCAAACACCAGTATAGATAAGAGGAAAGTAATGCTCAGTGCCCCATCACCCTTCAGTCTTCCATGGTCATAGAGAGAGGTCCATGCCGACAATGCCACATATCGGAATACCCAGCGATTAACTGCCCCAAATTCTGGAGAGTTCCAAGCTAGGACTAGTATTTTCATGGAGGGACCTCACACCATATATTTGATCCAGTGACATGATCATCTTCTCATGTATCAATTTCTAAAAATTTCCCTGTCTGGGAGATGATTTTCACAAACGGTTCTCCATTTTTTGTTTTCGATGCTTACGTCAGGGTGCGCCTCACCATGCCTTCATGGTTTGGAATGCTAGGATGACCATATGTGTTTGTTTAACCACGTTACAACTTTACAAAGATGAGAAACATTCATTATCTCTTGAGGATGTTTTTTCCTTGATATAAATGAGATTATGGTATGTTGTTATCTCCTTCAGTGGATTCCTCCTCAAAATTAATCACCTAGTTCAGGTATCTATTAATGATTAATATGTTGATCGTGAAACTTCACTCGGTTTCATCTCTTTGTGGAGGATGATTAATTACACTATTTTTAGTAATATAATCCATGGGGTTTAGTCATGGATTCAACCTTCGATCAAGAGCATAGTCACACTGAGGAATTTGTGGCATGTATTGATGCTGGAACACTATAAAAAGTGTATTCTTCCACATCAGAGGGATTTTAAAGGGGGAAGAAAACTTGAGGCTTCCCACATAAATCACATTGTATCTTATGCCAGAGGAATATATATGATGTTTTCCTTAGCCTCCAATGTTTAAAATGGGTCATTCCACTAGTTTAATGTCTAGCGAAGAAAGATCAGATTGATCAGAACACCGATGAGAGTTGATCAGATGGGTATATACCTATGAGAGATAACCTAGAGGGTTTACCAGATGAATGTATCAGAATGACCAATGATGACAGACTCGGGATAGTGTGCCCCCCCCAAAAGGGACTATTTCACACCGCAAAGGATAATATGGACACCATAAGTGGAGGATCATAGGATGTTGGGTCCTAACAAAGTAGTCACCAAGGATTACCATTTTCTGGGATTTAACCTTGTGGAGGATTCCTATGTACACTGTATAAAGGAAAAGGATAAAACACCATGCAGATGGAATGGGTGGTTTGGGAATTATGCATTGAGACTGCCTGAGTTCCACTTGGAGTAGAAATCATAGAAAATAATGGGTCTTATACACTGAGACTTCTCTGGTGGATGATATGAAAAAGTAGATAGTTGGGGCATATACATGGTTAGCTTCCCGTAGGGTTGGCATGAGTTCACCAGGATGTAGCGGACTGGGAAATATATGGATGGATATAGAGGGAGTGTCAAAGGATGGGGATAAATGGATTTGGAACTGACATGAAGATGATGGTGTTGGTATTGAACCTTAGGGATCTTTCCTATGTATCCATGTGGCTAGGAATCAAATTTCACATAGTTCTAGAATGGGTCATAGAATCTGGGTGTAGACAAAGGACATCAACCCAAATACATGTTATGTCTTACACACTAAGATGACCCATCACAAAAGGATAACTCTTGGTTGAAGTGGTATGGATTGAATGTGGATCTTATGTGTGATTAGATATCCAGATGGATTAGAACACCTCATAGAGGCGGATATAAAAGATGTATCCCAATGAGAGATGATGTCATATCATGAGGGTATATCCCTAGGAAGGAGAAATGATGTTTACCATTGATTTGGGTTGAACATCATGGAGGTTTCCTTTGAATCACCATGTTAGGGAATCAAAACCAACATTTTGCGAGATGGATTACAGTTTAACTTCATGCCAAATGAGTAGTGAACTGACAAGAGATGGTCGGGGTAGATGGGTAATGGGATTGAAACACAGAGAGGCTTCCTACATATTTCCATGGCATAGAATCAAATTCCATGTAGTTCAGTAAAAAGGGTAATGGGACTTACACAATAAGGTGGGACAAAGAAGATTTCATGGTGGATTCTTACCCTAAGGCCATGGGAGTCATGATCAGTGTGAGAAACAAGAGGCAACAACAGACCTTCCAATTATGTCATGAGAGTTGTATCCACGAGGAATGGTGTGGGGCTTATGAATGACTAGGGGACCTATAGAGATGAGGATTGGGACTTAATCTAGTAGGGAATCCTAATGAGGATTTCTAGTTGTACAAGGAAGATATGGACATCGTACAAGGAGCACTCTATAATGGTGGGTTGAGGCTTACGTAGAGGCTGGCCAAAGAATGCAGGGTAATAAAGTGCAAAGGAAAATAAAAGGAGGATCGAAAAGGTGTGAAATGAATAGATCTAAGTCACATAAACTCTATGGTGCACTCATGTCTTCCATGCACGCGACAACTCAGAGTTAAACTTCATGTGTTGTGGATGTAGATTTATTGGAATTTTAATGTCTTGCATCTTAGATGAGGATGAATCACTTCTCCCAAGGACTTAAATAAGTTTTTCCAACCCACAATTGGGGAAGAAAAGGCACAAGAAATTCCTAGAAAAAATGGGGTGGAGGAGTGGTCAATTGAGAGACCCATGATAGTATGGATATGAATTGAAGCAATACACAATAGTCTACCTATGCAATGAAGTATAAGGTAAGATAATGCAACATGAAGCACTATTTTGGGATCCATGAAATCACTACAAACGAGCCTATAGGGCATCATGAGAGAAGGGTTCCTAAAGGCGAAAGACTCACAGAATAGGGATTCATGAAGCTGTAGTACTTCATTGAGATAAGGGTATTCACAAAGGAAGGTGCTTTGAGAAGCAAAATGAAAAGGATCTCTGCAAAGGGAGGAGCTTCACGAAGCATGATGAAACAACCTTTACATGGAGTCTACAGGTGGTTGGAGGGTGATTTGTGAATATGGAATGACTCGTAAAGACCCGAGTTCCCAAAAGGGACCCATTCCATTATGATGGAAATATGGATTATTGAACAGAATCTGTACTTGAAGTGGAGTAGAATTGGTGAAAAGGAAAAGCTGGTTAAAAATGATCAGCTACCTCAGGTGATTCATTTTGGGGCTGGTTCATGGTGTAAAGGATGCCTCACAAAATGAGAGCTCAAAAGATGAAAGGCCAGGATATCTATCCCTTTTGGGGGGTGAGTTGAGTATTTATAGGCACCGAGCATCATGGTCCTCTGAGGGTATGTCGTGGATATAATGGTGCTTCACGATCGAACACAAATCCATTAGACTAGCAAAGGATTCTATCATTTCTCTATAGTAGTCACAAACATATTAATCAGATTTTAGAGTGTTTCATAATTTCTCTATGGAAATCACGGAAATTTTAGATGGATCGTAGAGGGTTTAGTCATTTCTCTTTGGTCATTGCATAGGATTTTGTTCTTTTGTCTCTGTACCATTTGCAGTGTTGAAGGGATTTGTGATGGAGCTTCATGAGGATTCCCCTTTGGTTCTTTTGAGTCTTTATTGATCCATTTCAGTGAACATATTTCCTCTCCAACAATGCCTAATAGAATTAGTTCAACCTATGACCACTTCCATGGTTTTCCTACATTGGAATATAGGTATCTCTCAAGGTATATCAAGTTTTATCTAACATACGAGCAAATCCAAGGTATTCCTACTTGGGATCCTTTTCATCGCTTTGGGTGTAATATAATTCATTCAACCTATGATCCCATTCAAGGTATTCCTATATGATAATCCTGGTATCTCTCAATGCTTAATCTCAATAATATCCATCTAAGGTCATTCATGGAATTCCTTCTATGGAATATAGTATCACTTAGGGAATAACATAATAGTGTTGGCATGTTTCCCTTAATAAAATTTCATGGACAATGACAATCATTCTTGAAATTTTTAAAATCAATTTATACCATTAAAAATTTCAATCATAATACATACAAATACTATGTATTTCATAATAACAACTAAGTGTAATATACATTCCATTACATAATCTAATAATGGTTATGTTACATGGTATTACCATTCTATTTTAATTTAATTCATTTTAAAAGGTCTATTACAATTAGAAATACAAAACCACCTTATTATGTTGTTTAGAAAAAAGGCCATAGAAAAAATTATATATTTAAACCATATCAAATTTCATCATGTCCATTTAATTATCCTTTTTCAATATATAATACAGAACACCTCATAGATTATTTTTTTATAATGTAGAGGAATGGTTGTATTACCATTTAATTGGATTAAATTTAATAATCACCTTCTTAAGGGACAATTTAACTAATCTAAAAAAGAAAATTATCTCTTAAAAAAATATATTTATAGGCATTTATAATAGAAACACCTAAAGGGAGGTTGGAATTAAGGTAAAGAACCTAAAATCATAAAATTAGGTCATAATAACCAACTTATGATTTTAGTAGTTCATTTTTTTATTTTTTTATTTAAGGGGCGATGCATGGAAAGCATAGCCCTCGAAACCACAACAACAAATAATAAACACCTATTTTTTTGGGAAAAGGTATATAACACATACCTTATGACAAGAAATCATCACTTGTCCACTTCTAAGATTTTATTTGATCCCAAATATGAGAAATTTGGAAACTATAAATATTCTCTAAAGATATGGAATACCAGTTTGCATGGACACAACTTCAATTTGCGAGATAAATAGGTAACTGAATTCACATGACTGATGGACTAACCGAGGGTGATCCAACACAACTAACGACGTTTGAATCCGAATCTAGATATTAGAGAACACTCCTTGTATCCCTAAGTGTTGGGGATAGGGAATTACACTTACTCTAGAAGAATGGCCCCTATATTTCCCATCCTTCTCTTTTATTTCATTTATATTTTTTCTTGATGGTCAATTTTATAGTGTAAACCCCATGTTTACATCTTAAGTCCTATATATCATTATTTTTATGGTGTAAACCTCCTGTTTGTTCCATAAAAACCATGGACTTGGGGGATATCCTATGTCTGAAAATTTACATAATGAATAATATAATTATAGTGTAAGAGGGATAAATCCTATAGCCATACACCCAACGTGATATCCTATTTGTCCATAACATTCTTGAGACTTGTCCGAACACCACAAGAAACCTCTCAAGCCCCGACCAGTGTCCCAAAACCAAACAATAGTGTGTTCCAACTCTTGTAATTTTATTTATAATCCTACTCAAAGATTTATTCTATCAACCAAAAAAAGATTAAATTTCCATTAGAAAAAATTTAATAGAGTAAAAATATGGGATCCTACACCTTATAATGGTTTACTCGGTATGGATAAATTATCTGTTATCCATGATTCAGTTGATTTATGTCAATGTATAATTTTATGTATGGGAGAAGATAGGTCAGGGTTCACCTTCACGGGTGAATATGACCCTTACATGGGATGAATAGTGATGAACTACAAGATATTACATTTGATTATGCGTAATTTGGCGTTTCAGGCAGTATATTACACTGATGCTTATATGGAGTAGGTTACTACAATGGAAAATAATTTTTTTTTGGAATTATCATAGAGAAATATAGTAGGATACCCTCTCAATGAGAAGTTATTTTTTTAATAATTTAACCCTATGGCTATAAAGAAATCTTGTACAAATTATTGGATGGACCTGGAAGATCTTAGAGAGATAAAGGTGTAGTTATAGGACCTTTTTGAGAGACGATTTATTAGACTTTTTATTTCCCCATAAGTAGCTCAATATAGCTTCTTCCAAAAATGTAGACAAGATTTTGAAGATTTATTTCAAACTAAAACAACTTAAATTAGGGGGGAGACAAGAAAACATAACCTCTTACAAGAATAAATGTTTAATAAATCAAGCTATATAGAGTGAAATGGTTTTTAGGTATGCATATCACTAGCTTCAGGTTCCTGAGTAGGACATCTAGAACATGGTTTTTAGATGTTTCTATGGCCACTATAATTTTTTAATGTTTCCTTTTGTTGTAATGAATACTCATATTGTGTTCATGGGACTCATAGACAATATATTTCAATAATATTTTCACTATTCTATAGTGTATTAATAGATGACATCCATATTTATTATCTAGTAGAATCAGGGAATACCAAAAATTTTAAGATCATTTAAGAGTTTTATTAAAAAATAAAATTTGTGTAAATATCTCAATGTTAATGTTTTATATTAAAAAAGATTATTTTTTACGACATATAATTTCATAGGGTTGATTTTTTATTGACACCATGACAATGTAGTCATTGAATTCTTGGGATAAACCCATGATGGTGTTTGGGGTTATTAGTTTACATGGACTAGTAGGATATTACTGATGATTTATTTTTATTTATATTGGATTTTAACTACTATAATGGATCTTATATTAGTGGGGAATCCAATTATTTGGGATTAGAATATAAAGAGATATTCGAAAATTCTATAAATGATATTGTATAGTACCCAATTTTTTTATTACCACAAAAGGGGTAGAGTTTGAGGTGTACTAGGACACCATCAAGTGCGGGATTGGTTGCATTCTAATGCAGAGTCAATCTGTTATTTCTCATGGGTCCAAGAGGTTGATACCACACATAAAAAATTATGAAACCCATGACATTGATCTAGTATATTGGGTGCTTTACTTGAATAAGAGGAGTCATTTTCTTATTGATAAGTATTTTTCTGTTTTTAGAAATCACAAGAGACTCAAGTATATCTTACCACAGTAGGACCAAAATTTGAGGCATATGTGATCATTGGAGTTCCCAAAGGACTATAACATTGATATAGTTGATAATATAGGGAAGTTAAAGGTTTTAGTTAATAACCATAATTATAAAAATAATGCTCAAATAAAAAGGGAGGTTTCAAGGTAGATTAATTAATTTTAGTTTGATTATGTGGTTGATGTAGAAGCTAATTTTCATTAATTAATGATTTTGGACTATGTTCTTCTTCACCAATTGAATTAAGCCCAACTTCGATATATTTATACTGAGATTATGTGAGTTTAGTTTAAAGGTATTTTATAACATAGGGGAACACATTTTCCACTTTTAATATGGAATATTAGTACCAATTTTAATGTGTGAGGAGGTGGTAAGGATGTTATATACCACCACTCTAGCTGAATGTCTTGGAATGAAGTATTTATACCAGAATATCAAGAGTCATTTTTTTGGATAGGTATGAAGGGAAGATTTATTGTATTCATTTATTGGTTCCTTAACTGTCTACAAGTGAAGTATGATCCCTAAGTTACCATAGGTTTGAGTCAACCACATGAGGTTCTTGAGGTAAATTATGAAAGTATCATAACATATTTCATTGTTGGGATTATGTGATTGAAGAAGGTTTATGATGCTATTTGGGTTATCATTGATTGACTGATGAATTCCACTTACATCATTCTCATTTAGAGCTATAGTTTGGTGGAGATCATAACACATATATATGTAGATCTTATTGTGTGGTTTCATGGGTTACCAATGATGATTTGTTCTCACCATGATTCCCAATTCATGTCATAGGTTTGGAGGAGTTTTGAAGGTTGTTTTGGGACCCAACAATATATTAATATAAAATTCCACCCCTAAACATATAGTCAGATAAAGAACACTTTCTAGTCATTAAATGATTCCATGACTCTCCACTATTTAGTTAGAGACTATGGGAAGTCACCACCATTACTACACTACTTAAGTTACCTTTGAACCCATAGAATACCCTATATCCCCACACTTGGAAATTTACAAAGATTGATGAACTCAAAAATAACAGTGTATAAAAGTTCTCACCTTCCATCATGCATTGAAAATTTCCCTGAAAATCCAATACAATCCCCACTGTCTTCATCCAAAGGAAAAGAGTACCCATAAGAACCCTCTCACTAGTTCTTAATCACTATCCAAAACATTCTCATTTTAACAAAATAGGTGTAAACTCCCATAAAACTGATCATATAACCAACTCACACTACCATGTGTGCATCCCAATAATTCTAGGTTCATTCTCCTATTCCATGGACCGTGTCATCAATTTATTTCCATCCTATAAAACCAAAATCAACCTATGTTATTTAATTATAATAATCCTAAGGAATATCAACCTTTCTATGGCCCAGTACACTCTAATTATGTAACAAAAAAACTATACATTAAGACAAAAATGTTATATATCCAACAGATACCACATTCTATTAAAATTATTAAAACATAAAGCACTCCATATTTCTTCGCATCCTAAAAGAACATGACATCAAACATGCCTATCCAATACCATTTCAATGATATATAACATTACAAGGAAACAAAAGCCTATTCTCAACCATCTCTTAGGCATACCTCATATTCATCAATACAAACCCAATATATTCATTTCTTTAACCAACCCAGATATAGTCACTTTACATACCTTAAAATTAGATACATTAAATTATTCTTCAATAAACATTCCACGATGGTATTATCATGACTTATCATTTAAAAAATACTCATGAGTCGAAACCATGGTGCATATGAGTATAATATAACGAACATGTTATATAGGAAAACACTAAATAAGTTTTTAATGACATTTTAAACAATGGAACCCCTATTCTAAGAAAAATAAATCACAGAAACTCATTCACATGTAATGCGAATAAAATATTCCAAGTATGGTGAATTTACAAAATCCCTTTAAAATAATTTTTTTTGAGAGAATCCAAAAAATAACACTATTAAATAAACATATCATACGTGAATAAACATCAAAAATTTAATAATGAATTCCAAAAAAGTAATCCCTTTAATTAGGTAACCTATATTTCCCATCAGAAATGTGTTCAATACCCACTAGTATGAGGTCCATAATAAACACTAAACCATTCTTATCACATTTATACAAAATTATAAAAAAAGTTGTAAAATAAAACATGATCTAATATCAATTTTTAATTTCATTGATAAAATAAAATAATAGTATCCTGGTTGGGGTAACACATGGCCTCAGGCATGCCTCCCCATGTGCCAGAGGCTATTGACTAATGATGAGGGTCAAAATCAAACATTTAAGACTATTACCTCAATATCATAACAATTAATAACAATAAAATAACCACAAAACATCAAAAATAGATAATGACTGTACGCATAATTAAGAACCCATCAATACTATAACAAATTAATATGTAAGTCAAAGAGTAATACAATGAAAATGACTTCCCACTAGGCTGATCACATATGAAAAGAAGATAATATAAAATTAAACAAGGAGGTTTTATAACCACCTAGTACATCACCTTATTCAATCACCCAAATCCCCATCGAGATACTCTATCCTGATACACTGCACCTTAAACGACCATACTTACATAATAAACATAAGGTCTATATGCACACAAGGTTTACCGTACAGGGTGTGAGAAATATAATTCAGTAGGGTCTCACCATGTTACCCTAATATACACCATTATATACATATTTATTCATGAATAAATTAAATAAATTAAATATATAATATACAATAATTCTTTGCATGTCATCTTGTGATAACAAATACACCACAATTTTCGATCACACCATATTTTAATTATGATTGAAAATATTAACCTCCTTTGATAACCATGAATCATACTCAAAGACTCATGGTTCAATTTCATTACACGTATTTACCACTAGAATATTACCTAATTTATGAATGATACCAAATATAAATCATACCATATTTATTAAAAACCTCCACCCTCTTACTCATGGTAGGATCCCACAACCACATCTTGAATGAATTACCTCTCACTAGAGGTGATCCATGAAAAATCCTTCTCACTCATAATGAGGACACACATCTAAAGATGTACTATATAATAACCAAAAACATTACATACTCACTCTGGGAGGTATATTTGAAAATATTCCCTACCATGGCGAGGCCACACATCAAGTTTAATACCGTATCACAACACAAACCAAAACATTATCACTCAAGGCTGTCCCTAATAGAACCTTTTCACTCTATCTGAGGCCAAGAATCCATTCTCAAATTATATCATAACCTAGATCAATAAATTATAACTCAATGGGATCCCTATCAGTACATTATAATTTAATGTGACTTAGTATATCTAGTTACCCATATTAAGTGTACATAAAACTAATCCATACCCACATAGACATGAAAAATAACAAACATGGAGTAAAGGACCATATTTAATGATTACCACAACATCAACATTTAGGAACATTGTCTCTGATATATTCTTATATCACTAACATGAAACATACCCCACTAGGACCACTAACCAGTCTCTTTAAGACCATACTAGTCACACAAATACAAAATATCATACTAATTGGTGTTACCATATCTGAAGACACATATTTTATTATAACATAATTCATGATTTATTTCATCGAGATTGACTTAATAAAACCCCATAAGATCATGAGGCCTTGAACATTTGGGAAATTAGGTAAATATGATATTAAATTTAAACATCAGAATAACATCATTATTCAACAACTCTGAATCATTCCTTTATATTCCATGGATATTCTAAAACTATACACAATAAACAGGGGAAGTACATAAGAATTGGATGAGATATAATATCCAATAAGGAATAAAAAATGTATAAAAATGGTTAATTATAAAATGTGAGGTAATAGTCATATCAAGGTAACATTAGAGGGATGATAATCATAATTTATAACAATGTGGAATTATATAACATTTTAATATAAAGGCAACATAATAATGTGGAAATAACATAAAATGTGAAATCATAAACATATGTCATGAATGAACACCCAGAAAACATGACATAGTATGATTAGTAAACCCTCACATGCTCTATATAGGGAATCTCATGAGATAAAAACATTACCCAATTTGTTGGAGAGATATATAATTCTTGGCTGACTCGAAACTTTCTTATCATGTACATGAACAAGTGTACCACATAGATCATACAAAAATATTATATTTCATCACTTTTATCCACAAAACATAGGGAGTGTGGGTCACAGACATGAAAATACACAATAAATGATGGATTTTTGAATCTACATGAATACCTGTGAGTGAAAATGGGAATGGGTATTAGCTACAAAAATGTTTGGTATCTAAAATCTCATGATGATTTCTGTAGTATAATAATGGTTTTTAAAGATTCATGGAAGGCTTGAATGATAGTTGAAGGTGTCTCTAATTACATAAAAATCACAATTATAGTTGGATTTATGTTTAAATATATTTAAAAACACGATCAATAGAAAAAAGTATTAATATTAACATGGTTCTTGAATAAAGAAAAGATGGAGAGGATCCTTTACATCGACATAGTAACAAATTAAGTAAAGATTTTAATAAGAGACAGTACACGATTTCTCATACATATAAAAAAATTTGGATAGTAATGGGATATTTAAAAAGTAATTACCAAAAAATAAACTGAAATTTAATTATCTAAATATTGTGAAGGTGCTTGAATGGAAAAGAAGAGAGGGAGAGGGAACCTATACCACGAGGGAGTGCTTCAAAAATCCAGGTAAGAGCTTAATAAGTTCATGGGGGAACCTAGGGAGGGATATAAAGAAATAATGTTAGAGGAAAATACTCCAAAAAGTGTATTTACTAAAGTGGAATGGGAGGTTGGGTGGGTTTATATAGAAAACGGGAGGATAATTATTTATTAAATTTGAAACATATGTTTTTTACTGTATATCACAATTTTGTCTAAAACTAAAACTATCCCATGGTTTTTTCTCATGATTTCTAACAAAGAGAATTGTATTAATTATTTTCAATCACTAAGAACTAATCCTATTCAAATAATACCTCTTGTGATGTGGAAGTGAGTCATAATTATAAAGAATTGATTTCAAAATCATAATATATAATATTTTTGGGGGATTCAGTAAGGGTTTTAAAAAATAATAAAATAAAATAAAATACAAAATAATTTAATGGGTAAAAATAATTTTTTTCATAGAAACTATTTATAGTATTTATTACATATCTATGGGGTTTTATGATGCCATAATACAAAAAATATATTTTCACAGTATTTATTATTAACCCAAAACTTTTAGGGTCTCAAAAATTATGAAAAAAACCCATCGGATAACTTTATCATTATGATTTAAAAAAATATATATTTTATCAAAATAATTTTATAAATATTAGAATTTACACTTAAATAAAAAATCCTCATTTATTGAAAAATAACGGGTTTTTAATAGTAATATTTTTCTAATCCTTATGAAAATTACATTTTACCTCACAAAATTATATTACCATTTATATTTAATATATATTAATTAATAATAATATATTTTTATTAAAATATAATTTATTTCAAAAAATTTATAATTCACCAAAAGGTGTGTCTTTATTGAACCTATATATTTTCCAAAATTTTAAATTGTATTTCATGACATCAAAATGTATTATTGAAAAATTATTATTTAATTATTTACAAACAAATAATAAAATAGAATAAATATAATCATTACATTATTGATAATATAATATACATATTCTTAATTGTGGTGCCTTGATACATATCCCTTTATTACACAAGTGAATTCCCTAAAGGTTAAGGTGTGTGATGTTTTGATTTTAATGGGGAGGTCAGATAAAAATGCTTTGGGGAGTGATATCAACGATATTGAAATTATATTATAAATGGTTTGGCTCATGAATTAGTTATTGAATATTGGCTTGGGATTGGTCAAGGTCAAACCCCAATGAAGTTATATCCCTTAGAAGATCTGATAAATTGGATTCATATGGTATCATTCAATGGGTTGAGGCTATTACTTCATTTCTCCATGTCAATTAGTCTTTATTATAACCCCTAATATATACTAATCATAATATCACAATATTATAGGTATAAAATCTGTGTTTATTATGAATAATTCGATTTTAAATTTGATAGGATATAACTTATAAAAGAAAAAATAACCATTGTAGTGCACTTGTTTTATATAACTTCATTTCTTAATAAGGAATTTCTTAATTTGAAGAAGGAATTTAATTTGTAAATCATCAATTCATTTCATATTCCCCCTTCAGAAATTACACCCCCAAAATTTTCATTTCATACACTAAATTAAATGAGGGTATTTTTGTTTCATTTCCTATTTCAGTTCCCTTATTTTATTTTAAAACAAGAGGTTCATAATAACACATTGACTAGGTGTGTTATATTGGGTCATATAACATTGTATCTATGATTTAATATCATCACTGGACACTCCTCATATAAATTATCTTTATCCAGTCGTACTACCTATGGATTTAGTACATGTGATGTGTCTGTTAAAAACAGCCTCAAGAGGGATACATGCAACAGATCATGGTTTTAGTATAGGTTATGTAGGAGTTATACTATATAGTAAAACAAATATGAGGTGATTAGGGATCTATAAGGGGTTGATGTATCCAAGAATAAGATTTACCCTTTTTCCAAACCTCATGAATTTATTTTATAGTGATATACTATTGAACAAATTTCCTCTGACCTCAAATTCTAGGTCTCATCGACGATTGTTTTCATATGTTTTTATCAACTTGGTATAGATTTCATATGTTATTGAATGTTATTTACATTCTCTACCATCTCTTGAACAATATTAAGAACTATCATCTTCTTATATCTAACATCATCCAAACATGTCATAGTGACACACCTCATACCATACAAAGCCTAAAAAGGTTTAACTTGAATGCTAGAATCTAAACTATTGAAATATGAGAACACTAATACGATATGGTGCTTTTCATAACATCTTTGGAAATCCATTAAACATGATTTCATAATATCCTTCAGTTTTTGAATGGCATTTTAGACTAACCATCCATTTTAGGTAGATGATCTATGATGAAGCTTTATTATATATCCCATTCTTTCTAAAGGCTTATACAAATCCTTGAGGTAAAACATGAATTTTTATCAGATAAAATAGCTATTTTAAATCCATGCACTCTTTCTATTTACCTTAGACATATATTTTTGAGTTAGTCTAGAGAGAAATTTTTTTTGATAGCAATTAAATATATTGACTTGATGAGGTGATTGACAACCACCTAGATGTATTTATTATCTTTAGGTTTCTTGGGGAGTCATATAATGAAACCAATGGTTATGTTTTTATATTTTCATACAAGTATTGAAAATTTTTACATCACACCCTTAGTATTTTTTTATTCCTCACTGAAATTTTGGAATGACATGCATCAAGATACAAACTCCACAATTTATTTCTTCATGTTATCCCAACAGAACTTTTACTTCAAATCCATACACATATTATCTATTCATGGTTGAATAAAGAGAGATAATATATGAACATTATCAAGAATTTCCATCTTCATTAAAATTTATAATGAGAAACATATCCATGTTCCTGACCATATAACTCAGTATTTAGCAATGTTGAACTCTGGAAAATTCACTACCATCTTATGTAGCAACTCATTATCATTCTCGACCTAATTGATCCTCTGAAGAGTATATGGTTGAGATGATATATGATAAAGTTAGGATGAACATACCTATATCCATAATTTTTATATCCAATAATATTATCCCATTTCAATTATAATCATAGATAGTGTTTCATGATCCTTTATTGTCAGATAATCTTATAACTTTTTCAACTTCCTTTGGTGGTAATGGATTGAAAAATCATAATCATTCATCATATATGGCCACCTTATTTGAAATATATTAATATACTTTTGTGTGAATATATACTTGTGGATTTTATGATTCATATTCATTTCAAACATTTTTCTATATAAGTAATGTCACCAAATCTTTAACATGAATATCACTAATAGAAATTATAGATCATGAAGTCATTAGTTTCAATCATGGAACTTAAATTTATAGGGGAAATATGCTATAAACTTTTTATCTTTCATGAGTACGTATACCAAGACCCTTGTAAAAGAATCACTATAGATTGAAAATCCATCCCCATTGGCAGGTAATGTGATTATAGGTGCTGTGACTAGCCTCATCTTTATCTTATTAAATAATTATTCACATTCAACAGTCAAGAAAAACATAAATCCCTTCAGATTAAGCTTGTTTCAAGGGATTGTAAATGATTAGAATATTCCCACAAATTGATTATAGTACCGAGATAATATAAGAGAACTAAATATTTCTATCATAGATGTTGGTCTGGGCTATCCTTTTATTTCATCTATTTTTGACGGATCCATATAGCTCCCATTGTTGCGGATAACATTCCCTAAGACTGTTAATATATATTATAAAAACTCACATTTTCTACACATTTAATATAACTTTTCCATCACAAAGGAAATCATTAAAATATTTAATTACTCCTCGTATATCTTTATTCTTTTATAGTATATATGAATATCATCTATGAAAAAACCCAAAAAATATCTAAGGTTACCCCTAAAAAAACTATTCATAATGTCCATGAATATTTTTGGAGCATTATTGATTCTAGATGAAATTACTATGAACTAATAGTTCCTATAAAATGTACAAAAAGAGTCTTGGGGATATCCTCCTTCACATTTACATGATAATATCCGGACCAAAGACCCACCTTAGAGATGTAATGGCATCCACATATTTAATCGAATAAGCCATAAATCCATGGAATATGATTGTTATTCTCAACTGAAATCCTCTTGAGCGCACGATAATAAATTCATTGGTTAATTTACCCACCCTTCTTCTTAATAAGGATGACATATGAACCCCATGGTGAAGTACAAGGGTGTAGAACCATTTAACCCAATTCTCCTATAATTATTTATTGAGATCCTCAAGTTCAATAATGACCATTCTATATGGAGTCTTAGATATGGGCAAAGATTTGGTTATAAAATCAATTGATAACTCAACATCACTCCTTGGAGAAAGACCATAAAATCCTTTAATAAATAATTATATGAATTCCGTTATAATGGGAATGTCATCAAGGATGGTATTTTCAATAATATATATTATTTGAGATATATATGATTTCTCATAAAGTAATAATATCTATTCATGAGATGTTAGTACCAACGAATACTCATACTATTTCTTTCACTTGTATAGGACCAAAGGGATATTTTCATTACATAAGGTGATTTAATTCTATTTGTAATTTAATTTTACTATATACAAGGAAATCTTGCTAATGACTAGAATATAATTGAATTCATCTAATGGGAGTATCACTTGGTTTGTTGGTAAATTCAGGAAGAACATTTGAATAGTGGATGAGTAATATGTTTGGGATGCAACAATTGACCCATTTTTCATCTTCATAGGTAACTCAACTTCTATGATTTGAGGTGGTGTTGAATAGTTATTCTAAACTTTAATGATATTGATGAAAGTGTAGATCATAGTCCCACAAGACATTTTAAGTTCATGAATCGATAACATGTGAATGAATCACCCTTTTTTTATATTTCTAATTATTTTTCATCATCCAAAATAAACATAGGGATTATAATTTTTGAATAATAAAAAAATTATAGGGAAACTATGAACATTAATGGAATAACACATAATTGACATTTATTCTTTAACCTCTGAATTTTTAGGTTTTAGTCTAAGTTATTCATGACCTATTTCATAATATAAAATCTTATATAAATTTTTCTGTCATTATAATTTTTTTGAAAGATCTTTTGAATTTACCAAAGAATATCCCCTCGGAGTGGAAAATGATATAGGAAGCAAGGATTGTTTTCATGCACTAGTTGATGATTGAGTCCAGCTCAATGCACCATTTTTCTGGTAATTTCCCCAAGGTAAAACTATTCGGGAGCCACATCCACTTGAATTAACTAGACAATGATGTATTTTCTATGAAACCACTTACTATATAATTTACCAAATTTTTTATTTTTCCCCCTGTGTTTACTCTTATCCCTGTGTCTTTTAGTAGATTTTACTAATCTTTACCCAAAAAATAACATGAAATTTCTCTAAAACCAACTTTGAAAATAAATATTTTATTGCACCTTAATTACTTAATTATTACATAATGATACACTAAATTAAACCCCAAAATTTCATGAGTCCTAGTGTCTTTGGAAAATCATGTACATAGAACCTTAACTTGAACCGTGGGTATAACATCATTATTTTAAAACAAAAAAACATAGCCTTATATGCCTTGTATATTTTAAAACATCATGTTATAACCTAGGGATATACATAAGAAATATATGAGATATAAATATCAGTAATTGAATAATAAAATAATTGTACAAGGTAAAATAATAAATGTTATCCAAGAGGTATTTCAAGGTAAAATAAGAGTGGAAAAAATCATACTATTTAAAAATGAAGAATGATATAACATGATAACATAAAAGAAACATTGGAATATGGTGGAAATATAAATTATAATATCATTAAACACTAATAAAACATAGTATAGTGTGCATAGAATAACCCCCTATGCACCATACATGGAATCTCATGATATATAATCATTAACGAATGCATTATAAGGAAATATATTTTTGGGATCACCCATAACATTCATATAACATACATGAATAAGTGCGCCACATAGATCATATAATATATGGATTTATTTCATCAAATTTAAACCCATGATTAATGAGTGTGGGTTTCATACATGGAAATCCCCAACCTATGAAGAATATATGAAACTAGGTGAGTACCATTGAGTGGAAATGGGAATGGATATTCACTAAATAAATGTTTGTCTTGGAAAATCTTAGGATGATTCTAGCAGTATAAAGAGTGTATGTAATGATTGATTAAATGGTTAAATGTTAGTGAAATGGGAATCACATCACATTAAAATCCTACAGATGGTAGGAGTATAATATAAATATATTTTTCAATTTGAAAAACTTGAAAAAATTCATATCATAATGAAGCTGATTGAATAAAGAGTAGAAGAAGAGGATCCCTTACTTCAGAATAGTAACAGATTAGGTAAAGGTTATAAGAATAAGTGAGAAGTGATAACCCATTCATAGAAAAAAATTGTAATTTAAAGAGATATTTAATAAGTAATGAAAATAAGGAAAATTGACATTCAGAAGGATAAATACAAAGAAGGTGTTTGAATGGAAAAAAATTGAGTGAGAGAGAGATATCTTACCCTGAGAGGGAACTTTTAAAAGCATGGGAAGAGGTTCTTAAGAGAAAGGGGAAACCTGAAGACGGATATATAGTGGGAAGGTTATATTAAATTTATGCTCAAATAATTTTGAGTGAATAGGAATGAGAGTTTTGTTGGGTTTATATATCAAAAGTGAGGATAATTCATTATTAATTTACAAACATAGGTTTTAGAATATATATCATAATTTAATTCCCCAAAATAATCATCAATTTTTATTAATAAAAGCTTTCATAGGAACAAAATCAATAAAAAAATAGTACATCAATAGATATAAGGTATGAATGACCCAATAGAAAACGCCAATTGATCATGGGGGTATAAAATAATGCAGTCCAAGGGAATCCACAATGACAATATTCAACCCCTAACTTGGAAAGGATTTGAACTCTGAAAAAAATAATCTACTTTTCATAGTTTAGCTTATATGTTAAGAATTCATCTATTGATTTCTCATTACTCTACATATAGAGGACATCCATGTGATTGAGAAACATCATTTTCACCTGAAAATAATATATTGAATAGACCAAGGTGTTATAAGTCCATGGATAGAATGATGAATCATGAGTGAATTGGTCTCAATTTCATTGAGGGGAATATTTTGCTACCTACAAAGAAAGAGACTAGTGATCATCATGAGGGATTCCACTTAGAGAGAGTTACCACTTCTGTTTTTTTTTAAATCGACACTAATGAACCCCAAGAATTCTACACTACTCTAACAAAAAATAGTAATCCAATGTTACATGATCCATAATTGGTCATTCATAATCCTATATTATGAGAAAACCAAAAAACCTATAATACCTTAATCACACTAAAGATACTATTGGTAGCTAGAAAAACTTCTAGGAATGGTCTCAAATAAATAGTTTCATTTCAGATCCAGAATAGATGAATATGATCAATCAAGGTGGTCTGAGTTTTTATAAGAATCCCATCTATTTCACCCATGAAGCCCTAGAGCCGCACTTTGTTTCTCATTTTCTAGAGGTTCCAACTACTTGACACCAAAATTAGTGTCCGTAAAATTTTTTCTACTCTAAGACATGATCCTAGGAACCATCAACTTTGAAATTACGTGGGTGGATTTTCATGTGATATCACACCTGTGAATCTTACAAACAAATTCTATACCATTCATTCCTAATTACCTTCTTGGAAATGGTGATCCAATGTTTTAGATAATGGATCATTGCAGAAGTATCAATTTTAGGCTAAGGTGATTCCCAAGTGAATGATGTTATCATAAGTTGGTAGCATAGATCTTTTAACTCTCCATCCTTAGAAATTGATTTTTTTGTATCACATTGCACATAGAAAATTCCCCCAAGACATCACGGTCTTTAGATGTCAACTGTGTTATATTAAATTCTTTGATGAAAAAATATCCTAAGGAAGAACTTATAAAAGAATGCTGATCTATATATTGGTTCAACATAATGTTGTCAAATATAGCCCATTAGATATCATCCACAACCACCAAAATAAAAATCATATGCTTACAAGATTTTCTAAAAGACATTTTGGTCATGGGGAAACCATAAAAACCGATGGTTTCCCCTACCCAATTGTTCCACTAATGACTGATATATCCCATACCCACAATCTGATGATAATAATGTTGTAGGCCTAAGAGGATATGCTAGACCACATGCCAAATGATGGAAGCTTTGTCTCTATGGATTCCAATTTAAACACCATGATTAATCCACATAAACCATCCACATGAATTTATCACCTCAATTAACTCCCATTCCAATTTGGAATGTAATCCATGTATTTACCTGGTAACACTCCTAATATTAACACCCCTTTAGAAACCGATGTGGTCATAATTATCTATTACACTCAATGATGACTTCCCTCTAACTGGGGATCCCATAGAAAAGAATTCATGATATTCTCTAGACGATCAATGACCCATTTTGAGGCATTATTTGTAAAAAGGATGTGCATCGGGGTGGAGGAGAGCACGTTTTTCACCAAAGGAATTCTTCCTCTGAATGATAAGAACTTATTCTTCCAATTCAAAATTTGACCCACAATTCTATTAGAATGGTTATCAATGTGCTAGATATGGAGTTTCTTTAGAGTGTTTGGGGAACCCAAATATTTCATCGAGAAGGTCCCACATTCCATGTAAAGACTCCTTTGAATAACCCTAACATGCATGTCTAGAAAATTGTTTGAGTTATATAAAATGATCTTTTACTGGTTAACTGGTTGACCAATTCATGTTCATGATAATTTTAGGATGACATTGAGTCCATAGATGTATATTTTCATACCATTGACAAAAAATATGTTACCATCAACAATCATGAGATGGAAAATGGAACTTGAGTGGTACCCAGCATAGTATGGGAGGATGATACCCAAATAAATGCATTTATTTATGTAACAGATGAAAAAATCCAAGGATAGAATTAATAGGGTGAGGGAAAGTGGGTGTCATTATCATAGAAATCTCTCTGCCTTGAATAAATCATATTGTTTCCCCACAACGGAGGTGGAAATCCATGATGAAATAAAGCAACAAAAGATAAGATCAACCATACATGCTGAGAAGCCCATGATGTTCTGGACCTTAAGGATGAAATTACACTCGACCCCCTCTTATGCCTTTATCATTTCCACCTTTATTTCTACATTAGAACCAAATGCTTTCTGGTCGATATCTATGATGGCCTCTTGAGCAAGACCAATAGCCCTTGTATTGTCCACCATTTAATAACTCTGTGTTATTATTTCACAATTCACATGAGAGGATGAAATTAAAATATTTTTTCAATGATACTTGACAACACATTGTAGGAGAAGTTACAGATGCAAATCATCTTATACTAATACAAGGACGGAGGGTCCTTGACCATAAAATCATTACCAACTTCATAGCACAAGTAAACTATGGAATATGTTTACTACGGAAGAAATATTGACCAGCCTAAATCTGATCACTATTAATAACTACCAAGGAGGACCTATATAAGGAACATGTAAACCCATCTAGTCTGGGTTCACATTTTGGATTGAATTTCCAACCACATCTCAGATCTCCTTTTCATCCAGGATTGCCTCCTTGGAATCATTATCATGAGTTTCATAATTTAATTCAAACCAAAAACCAACCATTTTTTTTCTTATGGTTTCCATTAATGATATTTTTGTTTTATTAATTTCAAAATAAAATATCCAAACACATTAAAATAATAACCTTGGTGATGTGGAAGTTAGTTGTGTTTATACAGATTTTATTTAAGACCTGAAAATATAATAAAGGTTTTGGGAGATTTAGTATGGGTTTATAAAAACAATGAAAAAACATCAAAAAACAAATTATTTAAATGTTATAACATAATTTTAGGAAGGGATAATATTTATTGTATTTATTACATCACATTGGGTATTTTATGATGTCCTAATAAATGCGGTATATTAATACCATATATTATTTAGACCGAAGAATTTAAATGTCTCAGAAAATTATGAAAAAAATCACTGTTTGATATTTTCTCTATGATGATTTAATAAATAATATTTATTTTAAAAAAATTATATATATATATATATATTTATATGAGAATTTACCATTCTAAAAAAATAATAATTTTTTAATAAATATTTCGTTTTTGACTATAATAGTTTTCTAAACCATATACATTCTAATTTGACATCGTAAAAATATATTTTCATTAATATTTAATAAAAATTATATAATAATAATATTTCATTGAAATATAAATTATTTTAAAAATTCATTAAATCAACAAAGATCATCTTGATTGAAAATATATATTTCCCAAGAATAAAATTAGTGTTTTATCCCATCGAAATCTACATTTCATCAAAATCATTATTTAATCATTTATAAAGTCATAAAAAAGGTATTGAATATAATCATTACATTATAGAAAATTTAATATAAAAATTTATACTCTTGGGGTCTAGATATATAGCTTTTTATTACACTATTGAACAAACTAAGGGTATGAGGTGTGATGGTGAGATCTTTAGGGGTGGTTCGGGGAACTTGGTGAGGGTTGTGACCTCGATGAACTTGAAATTCTCCTATAAATGGTGTATATCATGATTTAGTTGTTGAATATCTATTTAGGATTGGTCTTTTTCAACACCCAATGCTTTTATATCCCCAAAAATCTCAATTAAATGGTCTTTATAGTGTCTGATGCTACTGGTCAAGGTCATAACTTCATTTTTCTATATAAATATGACTTTATCATATACCTTAATTTAAAATAATCAATGTTCAATGTATAACTACTATAATAAAAAAATATGATCCTTAACATTCTTTTAAATTTGATATTATATTACTTATAATGGGAAAAATAACTAAATTAGTGCATGTGTTTTCAAGAATATCAATTCCTAATGAGTAATTTATTTATTTGAATCGGAAATATCAATTATAAAACATTATTTTGTTATAAAATTCTTCCCAAAAGGGCATAAATTTTGTCCTTAAGACTCCACTTAGTCTTAACTCATCGATAATAGAATATTCTCATCACCCCATAATAAACTCCTAGCTCATAGGCCCCCATTGATCCTAACCTCAAGAGGCTGAAAAAATTAGCCTTTTAATTCTCCCATGACAACTTAGTCATTTTAGAAAATGAAAATATTAATATAACATTTAATAATTCCCTTAGAAACATAAATCCATGCCTTCAAGAAAATTCACACATCCTTCACTTTGGTTTTATTTCACATCTTCTATGGGGAAGCTCTCAAAATCATAATCTAGAGGAATACCTCTTTGTAACACCACATCAAGATATTGAGGAATTATCCCACTCATAATATACACTAAGTCTCTCATCCTTTATTAATATAATTTTTCCAACCAAGAATGAGAGGTAAGGTCATCTCACCAATCATACCCAGGCTTAATCCCCATATTACCATGATTTTATCCCAAAGAAACCTACCTTGGATACTCAAAAATTATCCTAAACCCCTAGAACAACCATTTGTCTATCATAGTATCAACCAACATCTTTTTTATCTTGGTGACATAGTGGCCATGCGATCCCAAAATACCCAAAGTGAAAATGGTCACTTACCCTAACTCTAGAAGTGTTAGTGGAACCCTATTTCTTTACCTATGTAGATATTAGTCCTTATCTCTTTTACTCGAACAAAAATATGCACTTAGTCCGGAAAAATCATGTATAACAAATCATATGGATTAGTATTATAGGGACTAAAGACATTAACATAGGAGTTACCATCCTTAAAAAAGCTATTCTCATCCACATACAAGCCCATCCGTGTGTGTCTAAGATTGTTTCATGCCATTCCAAATTGTGAACCCCTACCTGAAGCCCAAAAAATTCCTAAAACATAATTATAAAAAATTTATAATTTTTAATTCAATTTTATCTAATGAGGAATATTATCTTAATAAATCATAAAGTAGATACACATGACCAAGACCACACATAAACTTGTGATTTCATCCTCAAATGGTCCCTATATAGAATTCATGAATGATATTTATCAATATAAAATATTCTCAAAATAATCAAGTAAAATAGTTATAAAAAACTAGCCTAAAATTTCACATGTCATAGGTAAGTTAAGGTTAACAAAATGGGTTGTTATTGGAGGGAAGAAATTAACTCTAATAACAACTAAATCTCCACCAAAATACTACACAGAAATTACGTACAGAGGGAGGAAAGAGAAGAAAAGGATCCAATTGAAGGATCCTATATCAGTGCCCCCTTTCCCTTAAATAATGAGATGGGATAAACTATAAAATATGGGTCTACCAATACTACATTAACTAGAAAAGGGCCTATTTATGGAATTACCTATATAAATCATTCCATGATTCCACTTTATCACCCCATGAGGCATGGCCCCTTGGTCCATGACATGACACACATCTCCCAACCGTAATAAAAAACCTATAGCCTGTTAATTCAAGATGTAGAATCCTACCTTCTTGGCTTGGCCTTCACCCAACTCTATGTGGTCATTATCCTCCACACTACAATACCACTTTGTGAAAAACCCTTTATAGTGTGGCACAGAGTTAATGGCATGGACATAATTCTCAAATAAATTATCACATAATCATACATAACGGTACCCAAGACCCATATGTATGGGTTATCATCATGGAGTGATGACCTCCTCCATGGTAGGATCCTCATGTGTTAGTGTATTTCATTTCTCAAACAGTCAATATATATGTGTTATCATTACAACATGACTCCATCCACCATAGAGTAACTCCCCCTGACCCTGACATATTTACCCCTCCAAAAAATTAAATATTAGACATATAATACACCATTAATTGAAACAGAACATTCATAATTTATCATACTACCTTTATGACGTGGTGCCTCCCCTGGATTTAACAGGATTCTTTGATCACACTCTCATAAATCTATCCCCTCAACTCCCACAATATGAAAATCTATTTGTAGTACGAATTCACAATAATGAACCTTGATCCCACTCCAACACTAACATGTTATCCTAATAAACATCTTGTGTCTTTTAAAACATATGAAAACGTTTTCTTGAGATGTTATAACCCTCAAAATCTGGATTAGAGTTCCAATTCACAACAAATCCCTTGCTTTAGGGCCAAAAATTCCAATTTTCTCAAAAAAAATGGCCAATGAAATTATGTCTCCTCATAAATTCCCCATCACAGTGCTTCTCATTCCTAAAAATAAATTGAGAATTTCACTTACAATAAATCCAACAATCGAAATATAATACCGCTCCTCATTCTAGATTCCAAACTGAATTTGATACATTTTCACCATCCATGACATAAAAATAGATACCATATTTTTTCCATGGATTACTAATAAGATATTTAAAACACATCCATCATACCCTATTTGACACACCTGATGCAGTTTCAACCTCATCACCCCCAATTATACACAACAAGAATAATTAGTCCTCTCATAGTTTACTTTACATGAAAAACCCATCCTCACCCATCTAAACATTATCACATTACCTAGTTGAAAATTCTTCAATAACTCACATTGTAATTGAAAAATTATTCAAATTCATATAGAGAAGTCCAAAAAAGACACTTAGTGTAATTCCATGGATTTATTATTTACTAACCAAATACATCATTGTAATACCCTGTGAACGCTGACACATATTTGATCCGAATCTCTCTTGGATCATACACCATTCAATCTAAATAATAATGCCAATATAAAAATACAATGAAAAATACATCCAAATCAAAAATATTAAATTTTATAAATCACCATATAAGCTCATATACACTATTTTGTAATTATCAAGATGCATTTTAGGGTATTCTCCAAATAGTTTCACTACACCCACAATAATTCTAACTTCTGGGTCATACACCCACAACTAATTAAAAGCTTCCCACAATAGTATTTTCCTTATTTTCTACCCACTAAACAAAAACACTAAATATCTACCAACAACATTTATTTGATTACTAAACATAATGACCGAAAATAAGAATCTAGATCATACATAAGAAACTACATAAAACAAAAATAATTGTTTGATCCTAAATTACCAAGAACATCATTCTCAACATTCTCCAAAACTCAGCCACTATGAGGGTCACATTGTACAACATCCAATGATATAGTTCCCCACATATATATTCTCTTAAACTGTTCCTCAAGAAAATGATTGAGTAGGTTCTACAATCACACATATGTCACTCTTGTCAATCCACACTTATCCATTGTTTACCACCCTACTGAGGACCATGATTGGGTTGAACATAACATTGTATAATGATTCATATATGATGTCTCCTATAACTGAAGAGGAATATATCAGACTCTCATTAAATACCTATGATACTATTACTATAGGTGTATCATTGAACCCATTGATACATAGCCTATAATTTACGATAAAACATGACCCATCACCCATAATATCACCCTATATGGGATACCATATTGAAACATACCATGTTCTTTAGGCCCTCCTTTGATCAGTAAAAAATTTGGAAAACTCACCACCATCATTACATCATTAAAGTTCCCAAAGAACAAAACTAATTCCTAGTAGGTTTATACATGGACCTTTTCTGTTGGTCAAAAAAATCAATTAGAACCACACATAACTAGTTCAAACATTACCTCATAAATCGATAATTTACTTAGAAATCCATTCCAATCCTCACTCTACTCCCCCATGAAAGGGTGCGCGTCTATGAGCCCTCTAACCTTTTCTTACCCACTATCCACCATGATCTCATCTAAAAATAGTGGGTGTAAACTCTTGTACATTGCAAATGAAAAACCTAAATCATGATCCCATGAGTTGTGTCATATTAAAAATTGGCATAAATTCCTAAAAAAATGACCATAACTCTCTTTCATGATGATATCATCAATATTAAAACACCCTTTTCACATTATCTACAATAATCCTAGGCATCTCCCTCAAGCGAAGGCCTGCCATGATTCTTCTACAAAACTAAAAAACCAAAATTTTAAAAAACATGGATAGGACTCCAAGTGATCTATTTCTCCAATAAAAAACATGAAAAAAATATTTCACTATGTGATTCACATTAAAAAAACCTAAGGAATCTCATATGCATTTCATCTACACTGTCAAGGGTGTCTGACTTACCAATGTATCATATTCCCATTCTCATACATCTCTCATGCATACCTAACCTATATGTAACAATAACCAAGGCATCCAATGCCTATAATAACACATCAAGATTCATCATACATCCCTTGTACCGAGGGACTACATATTTATCATCATATAATATCCCAATATAGGATAAATAATATTTTTCTTGAGAAAAATAATCATGTATCAAAATTTCAGCCCATCTAAGTATCATATGATAATTTATATAGGAAAACATGATAAAGGTCATTATTGAATCATTAAAAATCGAACCCCTAGTTTTTAGTAAAATAAATCAAACATAATAAAAATTTTCCATGTGAATATTATTTTCTGAGTATGATTTAGGTACAAAGGCTACTTTCTCTTATGTACCTAGAGCCAAAAACACAAATAATGATCTCAAATAATAACATAAAACATGAACAAAAATCTCATCTATAACAATGAAAAATAAAATAGTAATCCCATAACCCTAGTAAAATAGACATTACCCTATATATTTGTTTGTAACTCACCAATCTGGGGGCTATCATAAGATTTGACACATTCCAATCCATGTCAATCATACCCTAATTAGTATGACAAAACAAAAATACTGTGAGACTAATTTTTATTGATTCAACTAAAATCACTTGAAAATTTCCTATCCAAGGTTTCACATGGACATAGGGGAGAATACTTGTATGCTAGAGGATGGTGACTTTAATTGAGGGATAAAATCATACATTGGATAGACTATGCCCTCGATATCATTACCATAAATTAAAATAAAATAACTAAACAGTATCAAGAATAAATAATCAGAGTATGAATAAGCAAAAACAAATAAATGATATAATTAATAAATATACAATAAAAATAGTCAAACATCATAATTGATCAGCTGGAAGTATGAACACATATACAAAATTAATTAGAAATTAAGAAAAAGGAGGCTTTACTGCCACATAGAGAGTCACCTCATCATGTCAACCCAAAATCGAATGAGGCAATCCAACCTGATCTACTACACAAACGGTGGTCCAAAATGTATAATAGACATTTTTTTAAACCCATAAATGGGTGATCATGTTGGATTTGAGAAATACATCACCATTGGTTCACACTATGTGACCCTAATATACACCATCATATACATGTTCTTGCGTGAGAAAAGTAAATAAAAAAATGTTTAACATAAAAGAATTCACATTTAGTCATTGTGTAATAAAATGGCTACCATGAGACCTTACCACAACTACTTTGGCCAATACCAAAGAAAAGTAACCTCCTAACACAATATAAAACCATACCCGAAGACTCAAGATAGGGTTTCATAAAATATCAAAACCATTTCCCCTTATGTAGGATATTGCCTATATTGAACCTAAATTACATTATAGAAAGTCTTGAAATATACCATATTACATAGGATATAGTGCCATAACCAAATACATGACCCATGAAATCTCACTCAAGGTGTTCCATGCCACACCTTCTCATTCAAGCGGACACTACCCATCTAGATTGATAGTATATCATAATAAGGACGAATACCTTCTCACTAAATGGATGTCCATTCCAGCACCTTATCACTCATGTTTAGGAAAACAAATCTAATTTCATACTATATCATAACAAAAACCAATACCTTATCACTCTTGGTGGTACCTACTAGAACCATCTCACACAAGGTGGGGGAAATCATATAGTCTTTTCCACATCATAACCTATACTAATACCTTCTCACTCAAGGTAATCCCTTCAATCACATTCCCACTCTAGGTGTGGCCTTACATCCAATTCCATATATCATTAAAATTCATAATATAAACACTCAAAAAATGAAAAACATGGCCTTATTATACATATCACATGGTCACCATGACTCACATGTCATGGAGATAGTTCTCTTCTAGTTTCACATACCCCTAACACAGCACAAACCATACTTGCCTCACATTCTAATCTCCTAAAAACCATATTTATAAAATAATAATAGTACTAAAATATCATCATCATTTACATATTTACCATTATGGAATCCATTGGGTCCCTCATACATCGCTCAATTCTAAACATCGATACCAACTAGTGATTGTTACCCCATAATAAACATGTGACTCACATGCACTTCCTAACCTATCCTTCAGAAGGATATGGTTCATTTTTTTGACTCTCTCATTACAACGTTTTCTATCTAACTTGGGGAACTACTAAGCTAAATCATTATATTACCCTTTCCATCCTAATTATGAGTACGTCATACAATCCCACAACCCTCACTTGGGTTTCACCTAAAATATCTTATGAGGGAGATCTCAAGCCCATTATCCCAAGGAAATCCTCCAAGTCACACCCCATCAATCTCAATAATACTAATCCAACTCATATAACACACTAAATCTCTCTACCTCCATTATGAGTGTGTGTAAAACTAAGAGTGAGTTTTACAAACATCTCACCAATCATTCATAATCCAAATCCTAAAAACCCATCATACTAGCCGATGAAATCCAAACTAGGATACTAAAAACTCATACTATATTGTGGGACAATCCCAAGGTCTCTTGTATACTGAACCAATATCTTATACCCCTTAGTAACATATTCCATGGGACATACAAAAATTACCAAAAGTGCGAAGGATAACTTTCACCAAGTCTAGGTGGCTCAATACAACCCCACATATTTGCCTATGTTTCTCTTGATTCCAATCCCTTTTAATAATATATATATATATATATTCAAGAAATTATGTACAATCATTCAAAAAATGAAATATATTTTACTATATAAGGACCATTTTCCTTTATATAGGAGTTATTATCCTTTACCAATATCCATACATCCATATAAAATCATTTTCACGATTCATCATTTCTCATGTCATTCCATTCCAACCCTGGATCCATTATCTCAATAAATCACAATTCCCAAAAATAAATTAATTCTTTTAATTAAATAAACAATTTTATCCATAAATTCATAATCCCCTAAAAAATTACCAGGCAATACTTGATTATTGAAACCTCACAAAAAATTATGTGTTCATCATCATGGGATACCTTTTATACAATCTAAAAAAAATCTCCATCGGTTTGGGAAAATTCCCCCATAATATGATGGAATCATTATAAAACCATAGAACAAATCATCACACATCTGAGGGAAAATAACAGGAAAAATTAAATGGATTAGAAGGAATAACTAACATCTAATAACCATGGAATCATCACTAAAAAATATCACATAATAGAGGAATAATGGGATGAAGGATAATGGGAGGATTCGACCACCCCTTTCCCTTAATTCTTGAGATGGGATGACTTATAAAAATGGGTATTCCCTTGCTAAAAAATAGAAAAGGGAGATTTATGGTGTTCCCTATATGGATAATTGGATGAATAGCTCCCCTTAACACCCCTCAAGGAATGGAACCTTAGTCTATAAAATGATTTTACTCTCCCAACTATAATAAAAGAAACCACAACCTAAGATTTCATAGTGAGGCCTCCTCCCTTCAAGACATGGAATTCAACTTCCATGGTGTTAACATCATCCTACATGACATGACACATCCAAATGGGATACCCATGATAGTGTGGCCCACATATTGTAGAGTGACCATATTTATAATGTAAAATTTTACAAAATAATATATAAGGGTTCCTAGACTTCATATGTAAGGGTTATCATCGTGATGTGATGACCTCCACCATAGCATGATCCTCATGTGTAAGAATATATTCTTTCTAAATACCTAATATGAAAGGGTTATCATCATTATATGAATCTATCAATCTTAATACTAATTCTCTATATCCTTATAACTATATACCCTTCAATACTTTAATTTTGTCGCACAATATCATCCACACTATGACACCCACTACTCATAGTGTGAATTTCATCATTTATTCCATGGTCCCCCCTGGACAATGCATGATTAATTTGTAAACGCCATGTCTAGGAATAACTTTCACCATTCACAACACAACAAGCCCCCAATAACATAAATTTACAACAAGAAAACCTTAATCCTAATCCAACACTCACCCAAGAATTGATAACACCTACCCAACATATAAAAATATTCGAAAACATATCCATGATTTGTTTAAACCCTCAAAATCCCTATATGAGTCTCAACTCTCTACACATCCATGAATATGATTTTGAAAATTTAAATTTCTATAGAAATATTAACCTACAAATTTTATGATTACTATACATAATTTTTTAAGAGATATGATAATAACTTACAATTAGTATTGTTTTTATATAATAATAGATGTCACTCATCTATCTACATGAATCAATTTAAGGCCATGTGGGGGATGCCTTTTTGGTCACATATTTATATGATGAGAATTAAAAATGCATGACTTTTGGGGACAGAGTTGATGTGACTAAGGAAAGTGAAGGATTACATTATCCAGGATCATTATGGACATCCTAGAGCCATCCAAATTACTACATGAAAAAGGATATAGACCTTTGATGTTCAAGGAGGGGGACATGTGTTTCTAATGATACTAAAATGGAATGGTTTGGGGAGTTATGGATAGGGTATTATGTTATCTTCCTGATTTATTAAGCTATTCCAAATTATGAATAGGTTTGGAACGCTTTCTTATAAATAGGCATTACCCCCGAAGATGGATCAGGTGGAAAAAAATGCACATGTCATTTATGAGGTGGTTTCTAAATGGCCTATCACACATTATCAACTTGGGAAATATGGATACTAATAAAATAAACTACATTAATAGAGTACTTAATATCTATTTAGGATCAACCTAAGAATCTCCTTCATGGGTGATTTCTTCCATTGGAACATGTATTATGGTAGCATAGGAATAACTTGAATAGTTATAGGAATGGTGAGAACTAAATTTGAGCTCAATAACATATCATATTTGCATGAATTGAGCTTTTCTGGATGAAATGATTTGAAGAGAGGATTATATAACAACCCATATAAATAATTATTCCATTTAATAAGTTTAATAATGTTTATAAAGGCCATCGTAATGTAGGCTATTCTATTATGTGTCATGGTATTTCAAAAGATATAATATATATATATATATATTATATTATATTTTTCAGTCATGTACACGTAAACATTTTAAATCCTCTAAATATATTTTCAAATCAAAATCCCAACAACGTGTTTGTTCCCAATTTGTTTTCCTATGAGATTTATAACTTCTATTTTTGTACTTTAGGAATCATACATAGAATTTTAATGTCTTAATATAAAATAACCAATTATTCAAATGAGTGACCTAAAATTTCATATATATGTCATTTTATAATTTTTTCAAAGGGATTATCCCTTGAAATAAATGGAAAACCATATAGAGAAACTATCATTTTTTTGTGTTCCTCAATTTGGAATTTGAAATGAACATAGACTGAGGCCTAATTATTAATGAAACAATGATTTAACTTTATGGTAGGACATATGTGTAGCTATATTCACCATTATCTTCATTTGATCAAACTCATCTTCTCAAATTAATCATTATCTAATGGTGTTTTATGAAAAAAATAATAGTTTTATAATAAAAAGTATATTTAATAAAAAAATATATTTAACTAAACTCTTATGAGTATTTATTTTTTGAATTTGATAATTATAAAAACAAATAATATTTAATATTTAATGGCTTATTTATAATGGTTTCATGAATTTTTTTCTAGAATTATCATGGAAATGAAGCGTTTATGTTCATATAATACTTATTTTAATATTTTTTTTATTAGATATTTACACTAACTATTTTTTTCATGCTAGAGAATAACTTTCTTGTACTGTTGAATTTTTATTTTATTATTTATGCATTTTTACACAAAATATATTCTCTATGAAATTATTCAATGATCTCTAGATTGTTACAAATATTTTCTCCTAATATAATGAACTTGAACACAATATTATTATTGGGTTTTTGAACCCTTCACTAGACCCTAATCCTCTTCAAAAAACATCCTTAGTACCAACAAAAAATATAATATTGATTTTAAACCTCGTGACATTTTAAATTAGGAATAAGACAAGAGTGAAAGGCTGAAATAACACACCATGAGGAGGTAATGTGTGATAGGTTTATTTGGTGAAATAATTGGTCACAAATTAGATGAAACACCCATAACATCGAATGAGATGAAAATAGATGGATGGATAATCTTTGATGAGATGTGATAATATCCTCAGGTGTGTTGGGGTTAGGCAACATTATAGGTGAATTTGGTGGTGATGGCAGTGATGGAGACTACGATGGGAAATTTGGATCACTACATGTTCTTTATTTGGAAAAAATGACTATTCTAAAAGTATTACATTGGGTAACATGTAGTGTGTCCCAATTGTTTTACCAAAAGTGTTTAACATGTCATTTAGGATGGTCTCCACAAACTTATTTTCTTCAAAAAATAGATTGATGGTTGTTTCTCAGTCACCGTGGATCCGGAAGACCTTAAATAGAGACTTTAGTTTGTAAATTCTCATTTTATGGATGTATTTTTTATTCCATATGACACAAATTATGGTCCAAAAAGATCTAATATCATGGATTTCACATTTTTGAGGAGGCAATGAATGGAATCTTGTCCTAATTGGAAGAGGTTTCTTCTATATCCAGATGAAGAACAAGGATGATCTCAATTTTGTTAGCAATATTGGAAATAATAATATGAAACCAAGAAAACTAATGATATATGAACAAAAAATTAATTTCCATCATTTTAATCAATATAATTCAATGACTCAAATATGGGTTTAATTACATGGTCTGAATTGGGTTTATTAGCACCATAGAATCATGAATGATATTTATTCCTATACCGGAATTCCTTTGAATGTGGATCAATTCACTCACCATAGGAAACTTAGACTATATTCTAGAATTTTTTTTGATGATGGTTTTCATATGAAGATTCTAGATTCTATAAACATATTTTCTAATGATTGTATGATTATTTTAAAGGTAGAATATGAATATGTTCCCCTATTTTTTGGTTATAGAATTTTTGGATAGAATATTTATAAATTCAGGGTTATTTAGATGCAATTGAAGCCCCCTTATTCTGATAATTTTTGGAATTAGGTTAACAGAAGAAATAAGTAAAAATCCATTTCCTTGAAAAATAAGGATCCAACTGGAAAATATAAAGCATGTAAATGGGTGAAAAAAATCAAGTACTTATGATGTTTAGAACATCTATGGTATATCATTGGCCCATATTATTACTTAAGAGGTTGGGGATACTGATTGTATCTCATTCTATCAACAATTTGTGTGTACCTAATATTTTTGGTAGTAGTATGGCTCGTGAATAAGTTTCAAATTGTATGGATGATGATATTCAAATAGAAATTTACAAGGGTATTATATTCATTGTTGATTCGCATAATTTTGATTTTGTAATGTCACTTCAATTAAACATGTTGAATCTGCATCCTCATTGCATGGTAATAAAACTACAGGTGAAATTTTTTAGGATTTTTTTGTAAATATTAAGGTTATAGAATTATGGAAAAGTATGATTTGTCAATATATTTTTAATTTTCTCAAGATATTACAATTATTATTGAATTTTTAAAGGATAAGAAGTCAAAATGAATTTATGATTGGAATGATTCACTCTTAACCTAAACTAAATCATCCAAATCACATTACTTATATTGTGAGGGGTTTCCACAATAGATTTTTAATAGAATTCAATAGGATTCAAATCTGGATGACATGTTAAGACAATGTTCTACTTCTGCTTTTAATCTTAAAGAAAGTTATGAAAATTTAAATCATAATGATGCCAATTCATGTTGTACAGGTCTGATTAGTTCCATTTTTTGTTCCACATCCGAAGGTATTCTAAAATAACATTACAATTGTAACACCCATCTTCTTATAATTATCTTGAGAATGTGGGTGGATATTACTTGGCCTTAGGTGACATCACTACCACAAAACGGGAAAAGGCCAGTGCCCCCCTTTATTAGCGCTAACAAAAAAGCGCTGATAAAGGGGGGGGGTACCTTTATCAGTGCTAAAACAATTGATGATAAAAGTACCCCTTTATCATTTTTAGCGCTGATAAATTGACCCCCTTTAACATCGCTTTTTTTAGCGCTGTTAAAGGGTACCCCTTTATCTTTGCTTTTTTTAGTAGCGCTGATAAAAGGGGGGTCTTTACCAGCAATTTTAAAAAAGGCGCTGATAAAGGGTCTACTTCAAAAAAAATTCATTAAAAAATATATATTAATATTTAAATATATTGATATAGTTATATTGATATAAATATAATATATATATATTTTTAAATATAATTTTAAATATATTTTAAATAAGTATAAATATACAGTTACACTTAATATATAAGATATTTAGTGAAAATGGCTTATAAAAAAACTAAAAAAATATTTTTACTTAATAATTTTCTAATTATTATGGAGTAATAGTCATTTAATAACAATTTGAAGACTAAAAAAATAAAAAAAATTAAAAAAAGATCCAAAATATGTTGAAAACGCAACTCGAACTTCAAAAGGCCATAACTTTTTATCATGGTGTCCGTTTGAGCTCTGCCACATATCAAATCGAAGCCTGCAATGATCTCTACACCCCTGTGACCTGGTGAACCCATATTAAGGGTTTTCAAGGCAAAAAAAGAACTATAAGGCCTATGAAACTGAGTTTTTAGTCGTGATACTGTAATTTTTTTACATTTTGTGGATTTTCAGCCTCGTTTAAGGGGGTATTATTTTCTTTTTTTGGTGGGGACTAAATTTATTCCAAGGTATTACATTCATATTGATATTATTTCTTTGAAATTTTATCATTTTTTATTTTTCACTATTATTTATAATCAAATATATAACAATATATACATATTTTTTATATTTTCACACATAAAAATTTAATTATAAATATAAATAATAAAATATATTTACATATAAAATATATTAGCTTGATCTAAATAATAAATAACATCCATTTTATTTAAAATACTAATATATAAATATTTATATACCTATATATTAATCTAACTATATATATATATATATTAATATAACTATATATATATAGATATAACTATAAATATATATATTAATATCTCTATAAATATATATATATATATTAATATAACTATATATATATTATTATAATTATATATTACTATATGAATAAATATAAATAAATATATAAATAAATAAATAGATATGTCATTAACTGGAGAACAAATCAATATGGCAGAGTGGTAAAGGCTTTAGGCACGCAAGAGGGAGGTCTTGAGATAAAATCTTGGTGGAGGAAAGGGTGCACGCATGGGGGTGGATTTGGGGGGCTAGCACTGATAAAGGGGTTGGGTGTAGCGCTGATATAGGGTGGAGGGGGGTGTGTGCAGGCACTGGAGGGGCTGCAAAGCGTTGTTAAAAGGGGGGATCAAGTGCTATAAAATCCCCCCTGATTGGAAGGATTTTTTTTAAATTTATCAGCGCTATAAAGAAAGCGCTGATAAAGGACCCTTTTATTATCACTTTTTGGAGTGCTGATAAAGGGGACCCCCCCCCCCCCTTTATCTTTTCCAACATTAACAGCCCTTTTTAAGTGTTGTTAAAGGCCATTTTTAGTGCTGATAGAAAGGGTATTTGTTCTAGTGCATCCCCAAGATGGAAAAAGATAACAACAAATTCCAGGGGCATCATTTACAGTTAGGGGAAGATTTTCCCATTTAAAATAAAACAACCTATCGAACATGTGATAACCAATTAAACCACTAGATGATGTATGATATAAGTTAAATTCAACTCAAATCATTACCATTTATATCAAAACCAAAATAAAAAAGTGTACAATCAAGGATGACAACTAAAACAAAGTACATAATGGAAGATATAACTAAAAAAAATAAAATACTCTAAGCACCAACAAGCTATATGCTCCAAATCCAAAAAATAGACCATGTATCATTAAGCATTGCTAGATAAGTGTGATACTTTACATTTTCTCGTGCCTGGGTAAACTGTAATGCCCCAACCCTAGTTACCCAGAGTAGGTGCTTTATTACATTACAATGGCATGATCACAAGGAAATCATGTCTCAAAAGACCGATCAATTTAGTATTATTGGAAACAAGATTCATACATAAGTTCAACTTTACAACTTAAAAAGAAATACAACAGAAATTTATTCCATTAGAAACATCTAGGCCTCCTAGATTATGTCTGCAAGTCACTCAAAATTAACTTCTTCATATCCTGGGAAAATGAAACATAAGAAAGGGGTGATCTCAAACACTCAGTAAGGGTAAGCAATATAGCGGAAAATAACATAAATATTATGCATGGCGAATAATTGAAACCACAAGAATTTACAAATAATAAACATGAATACCTTTATGGCGGGAATATGAGCTGATTAAATAATGCCATAATAATACATAATCATTGGTATTCTACTAGTCGAATGAACACATGAACCATCAATATTATTTTCATAACGAGGGAATGTATAATGCCGGTCATTCTGAAACATTTTGTCAAGGCCTCAGCCAAGACGTATAAAAATTATTAAGGCCCTGGCCAAAACCATATATCAAATTGGGAAAGGTCTTAGCCAATTCCACGTCTAGTTGTCTCATTAGAACTACCGATGCATCGAGGAGCTATAGCGGGATCCACCTATCACTTACTAAGTCCAATACATTCCTCATATGAAATGGTTTAAATATATCATAAACATTCGTATTAAAACTAGCATACAAAATATCAATACTTTAACCATAAACCATGAATGGTAAAAAAATAGCACATCCAAAGTCAAACATATCAAAAAACCTTCAATACAATATGGATGTTTTGTATCATAATAAATCAACTTAAAATAAACTTAAAATCCATCAAAGGATGTTGACATAGATGAAATGAAAACCCTTTTTAGAGAAATATCTCTTTATATTTTGAAATCATTTAAGAGTCAAATAATTATAAAGAAAAAATTTATTTTAAAAATATTATTATAATCTTGTAAGGGAAGATTTGATGATGTTATAATGGCAGAAAATAGCCACACCCATAATATAAGTTAAAAAAAACATTCTTACCTTAAATTTGTCGAAAAGGTCAAAAATTACCTTGTTTGGAAAATGACAAAAAGATTCCTTTCAAAACACATAAGGGTATAAATGAATTTAACCCATTGTCTAGTAAATAGTAAAAATGTTTTGAAATACATTTTTTAGAAGAATGGAATGGGATGATAAAGAGGTTTTAATAGATAATTACATATAAAAAACCTTAGATAATGAAGAGATTATAGAATTAACCCTGTTAGGTCCACTAGGATAGATACCCTGAGAGGGGGGGGGGGGTGAATCAGGGTATGAATGATTAAAACAACTGCCCATTTTGATCTTGTTTTTCTGTTAGACAAAACCCTATTCTCTCTCCTTCCCGATGCAGAGTATGAACAAACTTTATAGAATGCACAGGACACAACAATTGTTACTTGGTTCACCCTCACTGGGCTACGTCCAAGGATCATACACCGGCAGTGTGACGATGTACCAATTCCACTATAAGCGCACTACTGTTTACAAGTTCGAAGAAGACTCACTATCCTTCCTAGTTTACAACCACTCAGAATTTGAGAACTCACTACTCTCTCAACTAATGTAAGATCACTGCTTCTTCAGAAGATCCACTGACAGTTTATAGACCTGTAGGTCTCCTCATTTTCATGAAATAAATCATCTTCAACCGTTGATAGATGCTATGTTGATGTCCAAATTTCATCGACTGATGAATAATCCTTTTACCCCTGAACACTGGGAAATTCCTTTGGAAACACCTTCGCAAAGCACCCTACTTCGCAAGGCTTCCAATTTCGCGAAGCTCAAACAAGCCTTCACGAAGCTCCTGCCTTTTCACGAAGCACTCTCATGAATCACTCTTTCGAAGCACTCTCGTGAAGCTCAAGTCGTTGCAGAGTGACTTCCCTCGCGAAGCTCACTAAGCCAACACGGAACTTTCAACTTTTGTGTAGCTACAATAGCCACCGTGAAGCTCTTCTTTCGTGAAGAAAATTGGCTACGCGAACTACCTTCATGAAACGAGAGCAAAATATCTTCTTAAAAAATTCTCTAATTCTCTCGAGAGGGTCGACCTCTATTTATAGGCAATTCCACCGACCCTCAACCCTTCTGCGCGAAGTCAGTGCCACGTCATCGCCAATCACGAAGCTCCAAAATTTCCACCAGAAATCTCTCAAAATCGCGAAGCACCACGGAAATTTTCCAACCACAGAGCTCTTCGTAATCACGGATCATCACCGTCAACATTCCATTGTTCCTTCTCCGCGATGCTCCCTTGAAAATCCCTTCACTACCACGATGCGCTTCAACTCTGCCGTTCACGAAGCATTGACATAATCTCGAAGAATCACCGCCATCATTATTATGGTCTTCGTGAATTCCAAACCATGAAGCCACTATTCGTGAAATTCATGCCTTTTCCATATTAAAATATGATCTTCAAGGATATCCACTTTTCGCGATGCTCACCAACCTCCAAATTTTGGACCCCAAAAATTTTCCAAACACAGGGAAACAACGCCACCTTATACTGCTCTTTTTTTACCACCTCCAGATTTTCTATTCCTTTTTCATGGTTCTTTGCAACATGGATTGTCAACAACTTCACTAGAACCTGACAATTCTCAATGGAAACCTTCTTTTTCAACAAACACAATCAACCAAAAAATACTACAGTGTTACCTTGAGGGATTTTTTACCAACAAACCCTTACCTTGTAATTTTCCTTGGTCAAGGCTATGTTAACCTCCTATATAACGGTGAAATAATTTTTATTAAATTATAAAAGAATCAAATACATTAATATGATATCATATAATCTTTTAACATTTCTTTGTTAATAATATCTTAGTATTATTTTCGTTTCGGGTGTTAACGCATTCATTTTCCTTAATATTATTTGTTATGTGAGTCATATTTGTTATGGATGGGATGTATCATATTCATATACAGAATGATATTAAGTCTTTAAACATTATTTTTAATCATCAAATGAAAATTAGTCTTGAATGGATACGATGGGGAATGAATCTCATCGCGTTCATGGAGACGGTAATCCGTACGTACGCACGAGCGACAATATCATTATTTTGATATTAAAATATTATATAATTGGATGGTATATAATATATAATGAATCATTATCATGTTATATTAACTATTTACATCAATTACAAATCATTATTATACCCATAAAAATAATAATGTATTGAATAACAATTACACCACGATGTGGAGACGGTAAGTCGTACGTACGCATGTATGGTGACATGTCATTAAAAAGATGGATAGAATAATGAATATGATTGTACCATATTTATAATAACATCAAAGTATATATATGATAATGGAGTTATTATTTTTCAATGGAAATAAAAATTAAAGAAGAAGTGGATGAAGAAAAGAACTTGTAAGAGGGTGGTGAAATTATTACCCCTTCTTTCGGTTATTCCTTTTGATTTGATCAAAAGGGATCCTTAAGTTGGATTTATGACTAATGGAAGGCCTCTAGAATGATGTGAGGGATGTTGACAGGATATTTTTGTAGGGGTTGGCTGAGCCAAAATGCTTTGAAGGTGTGAATTAGATACAAGGGGGAGTGACCTTTTATAAGAGGGGTGAGGGGTACCTTAGGAAAAGCTAGAAATAATATTTAATAAAAAAATAATATTCTGTTTCTAATGGATCCAAAATAGATTATTTAAAGGATAAGGTTGGGATGGGTCAAAAACCACTCAACCAATAGGTTTTAGACAGGTTTGGGTCACTATATTAACTTTGTATTTTAGATTTAACTCTTAGTTAAATAGTTTGACATTTACCATGTCTCTTTGTATTTTTATATTATATGGTTAATAAACATACCATATAATTCCAAGCGAACCCCAAGTGATTAATTAAGGATAAACCTATCATTATATATGTCCTTTTTCTGAACCTTTGATTTTTAGGAAAAGAATATCAATTAAGAATATAATATTTGTTTTAAAAACACTTTTATGTCAATTTTGACACTATTTGGTATTTTGTTTTTTCTAAATTCATAAATCCATTATTACTTAGAAACCAATTCATTTAACCAACCATAATATGCTATATTAACCTAGAAAATTAGTTTAATTCATAAAAATTCTGAAATTACATTTATTTGGCTATTTATAATATCAATTATCTTAATATTTCATTAACTAGTTAATTACTACGTCATCATTGTGTCATAAATAAATTAAATTATTTAATGTCTAAAAATTATAACTAAAATATGATTATGTAGGAAATCTTTTTATCTTTCTAATTAATATCTATAATCTAATTTATCTTATGTATAACCTTATATTAAAATTGTTTTAGTTATTAAACTTTGATTTTAACTCTTTTTAACTCTTCTTTTAATTAAATAATAATAAATGTCCTAATCTAATCCAAGTGGAAAAAAGAGGTTCATATTTTATTCCTAAGGTTGTTTTTGTTAGAATTATACTTATCCAATAGAATTAGTACATGTTTTAGGGTAATAATAATATCATTTTTACCCTTAATTACCCAATTTACTTTTAACCGTGGTAAATAAAAGTAAAAAGTTACTATTCACCAAAAAATATTTTTATCTTATGGAACCACATTTTACTCCTTGATATTAACTTTGTCTCTCGGATTTTTGAAATTCCACTCACATATGTGGGAAAATTATATTTTATGTGAATTTGAAAATTCTCCAAGGAGGTGGGTAAAAGACAGTGAAAAGTTCTATAAAATTTTTATGTATATAAAATTATTATAAATTGACTCCAATGAATTACATTGAAAATATATAGGTATTGTGTGTCTATTTTGACCTAAAATAAATTAAAATAAAATAAATTATTATAAAAATTCCGTTTTAAACTATAACTCAGTGTTTTTCACTATTCATCAAAAATTAAAAGTTTTCAGAAAAATGTCAAAAATTCACCATAAGCTAATTTCGATATTCTAAATCCAAAAATGAAGTCCATTGTGAAATATAAAATTTATAAAATTTTAAAAAGAGAGTATTACTATTCATAATGGCTAGTTTTATTGGTTGTGGTGTGTCTTAGAACTCGAAGTTGCGTACAACACACGCTATTGTATTAATCAAAGAGAAGTGTACCGTGGAAGCTTGGGGTGTTACAATCTCCCCTCTTTAAAATAATTTCATTCTCAAAATTTCAAGAATATTACTGCACAAAAAGACTCGGGTGGTTATTCATCATAAGTTCCGTGAGTTCCCACGTCGCCTCTTCAATCTTATGGTTTCTCCATAGCACTTTTACCAGAAAAGTCGTCCAGTTTCACAGAACTTGCTCTCTTGTATCGAGAACCATGGCATGCTCTTCGTAATAAGAGAAATTGGGTTCCAGTTCCAATTTTTTCTAGGTAAGTACATGTATTGGGTTAGGCATGTATTTTCTTAACAGTGATACGTGGGACACATCATAAACTTTGGATAGATTTGGTGGCATTTCCAAATAGTAAGCTACAACCCCAATTTGTTCTAGAATTTCTAAAGGTTCGATATACCTGGGATTCAATTTTCCGTTCTTACCGAAACGTATAACACCCTTCCATGGAGATAACTTCAAGAAAACATGATCTCCTACCTGAAATTCCAAATCCTTCCTTTGGTTATCGACAGAGATATTCTACCTACTTTGAGCTGCTTTTATGTGGTTTTGGATTACCTTCAACATTTCCATCATTTCCTCCACCAGTTCTGGGCCTACGAGTTTTCTTTGACCAACATCATCCCAACAGGTTGGTGTGTGACATCTCTGTCCGTATAACGCTTCATACGATTCCATCCGAATACTTGAATGGAATCTATTGTTATAGGAAAATTATAATAGAGGTAAATATTGATCCCACATACCTTGAAAGTCAAGTTAGCATGATCTCAACTTGTCTTATAAGGTTTGAATAGTCTGTTCTGATTGTCCATCAGTTTGGGGGTGGTAGGCAGTGCTCAAATGAAGTTCAGTATCTAGGGATTTATGAAGACTTTTCTAGAATCTTGATGTAAAACATGGATCACGATAAAAAACAATCGATAGGGGTAATCCATGAAGTATAACAACTTCATTAATATATTATCTTGCCAATCGTTCATGTAGTAAATCTTCTCTTATAGCAAGAAAGTGTGCTGATTTTGTAAGATGATCAACAATGACCCATATTTCATCATTCCTTCTAGGAGTCTTTGGTAGTCCCATGACAATGTTTCTCATAATATTATCCCATTTCCACTCAGCAATGGGAAGAGTTTGCAAGACTCCTCCAGGATGTTGCCTTCCAACTTTTACTTGTTGAAAAACCATACATCTTGACACATAATCAGAAACATCCCTCTTTATTTTGTCCCAAAAAAAATGTTCCCTCAATACTCTATACATTTTGGTGCTCCTAGAGTGTATAGAAAAATTGGAGCTATGAGCATCATATAATAATTCTCTTTTTTAAATCAGTTATATCGGGAACACAATGTCTCTTACCAAATTTCAAAATTACATCTTCATACACAAAGTCACTCAATATCCCATCATTCACAACGTTAATCTTCTTCTGAAACTATTTAGCACCGGTCTGAGAACTCATTATCCTTTCTAGTAAAGATGGTTTGGAAACCATTTGAAAAATTATTGATGTTTCACCTTCCTTGGTGATTCCCATATCCATCTTTACTAGATCCATATATATAAGATCCTTTTCAACTCTCATCTTGTTCAAAACTCCATGATCCTTTCTACTCAAAGCATCTTCCACATTATTTTCCTTCCCCGGGTGGTAGTGTATAGTTCAATCATAATCATGGAGTAGTTCAAGCCATCTCCTTTGCCTCATGTTGAGTTCTTATTGTGAGGAAATATACTTCAAACTCTCGTGATAGGTATATATCTCACATTTTACACCATAAAGATAGTGTCTCAAAATATTCAAAGCAAATATTACAGCTGCTAACTCAAGATCATGAGTAGGATAGTTTTTCTCATGAATTTTAAGCTGTCATGATGCTTATTCAATAACTCTATCATTCTGCACAAGGATACAACCAAGTACTTTCTTCGATGCATCACTATAAATAACAAACCCATCATTCCTCGATGGTAGAGTCAAAATAGAAGCATTGACTAATATTCTCTTCAATTATTCAAAAAATTCTTCACACTCTTTTGTACAAACAAATTTAACCCCTTTACGTGTGAGCTTGGTTAATGGGTTAGCCAACAGGGAAAAATTCGGGACGAAACGTCGATAATAACCTGCTAAACCAATAAACCTGCATACCTCGGTTATACTCATCTGTGCTGGCCATTCTTGGATTGCCTTGGTCTTTGAAGGATCAATGGAGATTCCATCCTTAGAGATAATATGGCCAAGAAAATAAATATCTTGAAGCCATAATTTACACTTTCTAAACCTCCCATATAATTCATATCTTCTAAGAGTCTTTAGAATAATGCGCAAGTGATTTTTTATGATCTTAATATCTTTTAGAGTATACCAAGATATAATCAATAAATACCACTAAAAAATCATCAATATATTCCATGAAAACTCTATTCATTAGATCCATGAATACAGAGGGTGCATTAGTCAATCCAAAAGGCATTACTGTAAACTCAAAATGCTAGTACCTGGTTCGAAATGCTGTCTTTGGAATGTCATCCTTCTTCACACACAACTGATGGTATCTAGATCGAAGGTCAATCTTTTAAATGTATTGAACTCCATGAAGTTGGTTGAATAAATCATAAATGCGAGGTAGGCGATACATGTTCTTCATCGTTATAGCATTGATCTCTCTATAGTCAATGAACAACCCCATAGATCCATCTTTCTTCTTAACAAAAAGTATAGGGGCTCCCCTTGGAGAAACAATATGGAAAATAAATCTCCTATTACTAAATTAATCTAGTTGTTTCTTTAATTTCACTAATTCCACAGTGGTCATTGTATAATGGGTCTTCGATATGGGCCTTAAACAAGGAATTAAATCAATGGAAAACTCAATTTCTCATTCTGGAGGATGTCCATGTAAATCTTCTGGAAACACATCAACAAATTCATTCACAATAGGTACATACTCTATTTGAAAATTACTTTCCTCACCCACAGTTATTTTATTCTCTTCCTCACCAATAATTGAATATAGTTGAGCTACTAGGGGTGGATCTAGATAAGAATCAGGTGGTGGGGATTCTACTCTAAAGATAAGGTGTTCTTTATCATCATCATAAAAAATCATAACATCTTTCTTCTTACAATAAATTTTTGCATCATGGTCCAAAAGCCAATCCATACCAAGTATTATATCAAACTCAATCATGGGTATGATGATGAGATCATCAGATAAAGAACATTTATATTCCCTAATGGGAACTGATTCACAGAACTTTGTAGCAATGATACTTCCCTTAAGAGTTTTTACCGACAAATCCCTTGTTAAATCAAATTGGAAATATGTAATTTTATTAGAAAACTAGGAAGATATGAAACAATGTGATGATCCTGAATCAAATAATTCATTTTCTAAACTTGAGGAAACTATTAAATTACCTATAACTACATCTTTCATAGCTTCAACCTCAGCAGTAGTGATCGCATAAGCCTGGCCTTGATCCCTTGGCCTTTTCTGAGGTAAGTTTCCCTGACGCTTAGGACATTCATTTTAATAATGTACCATCTCCCTAAAATTGTAGCATTGAACATTAGTAGCGTCTATATTTCCCTTACAATCACCACCAATATGGTCTTTTTGTCCACATTTGTAGCATACTACTTTTCCTTTTAAACAGGTACCAGGGTTCTTCCTTATCTAATTATCACAGGGTGGAAATTCAACTCTTCCCTTCTTCCCTATTTCATTATTTCCTTTCCCAGAGTGTTCAGTATATCTCTTCTTCTATTTCTTTGATTTAAAGTCCTAAGACTTAGAGAATTCCTTTTCTGTCTTGATAGCACATGAGACAATATCTTCGTATAATGAGAAGGATTGTGATACTGATTCTCGATGGAGAAATGGTTTTAACCCATAAAATAAATGAACAATTTTACTTCATGTATTACATATATAATCTGCTACATTCCTCACTAACCTTGTAAAGTTAGCTTCATACTTTGCGGCATTCTCATCCACCATTTGCCTCAGACTCAGAAATTGTCTTTTCATATCTTCTAGATGGTCATGAGGAAAGTATTTTTAGAAGAAATTTTTTTTAAACTCATTCCATTCCATATTTGATACTTCATCATCATCCTCTGTGTTTTGAATCAATGAAAACAATTGATCTGCATCTCCAGTGAGGCGGTAAACTGCCATGACAACTTTTTCCCTATCTCTACTCCCCAAGGTATGTAATATTTTCACTAAAGAATTTATCCATTCCTCAGGTACTAGTGTATTTGTACCCCGATTAAATGTTGGTGGTTGTTTCCTCGTGAAGCGATCTAATATTGATCCTCCACAATGCGGATCTGGGTGCTCTATATGGGTAAGGTTATTATTCATAACCTGAGTGAGTTGTCCCAGTATAGTGAGAAACTGATCAGCACCAGTTTCATCACCAGCTCCACTATAATTATCTTGAGTAGGAAGGCAATCCCTATATGGAGTGCGTGCATTGATACAATTTCCATTCCTTAAATTAGGTTCCATTTCTAAAAAATTTCATAAACTAGATTAGTTTATGAATCGCAATACATAATTCAAAACATGTAAAAAACTTAACATATGTTGACAAGTTTATGGATATAATCTATAATCATAAAAATGATTTCTTTGAAGGAATATATACTCATAAACCCTTAATAATGGTTTGTAAAGAAAATGATAATTATCCTAAGCATATCCCTCAGGAGTGTCATAACCAAGAGTGCAACAATTCCCATTGTCAAGCACCAGTTCTCATTCAAGTCTAGCTCAAAGCGGTGTTTTCGGGTTTTACCCCTAAGTACATTTGTGCCAGAGCCGCCTCTACTTGATCGTATCCAGACAGGGATGTATTTCTTGGAAAACTCACAAAATCTCTACAATACCAAAATTCTAGGAAGTTCTTTTATACTAATCCTCAAAGTCTATCTTAGGGTTATGTGCTCTAATCAGAGTTTATCTAAGTCTAGTTACCAAGGTTTGTAAAAAACGTCCTCTGATACCAACTATAACACCCTGACCCTAGTTACCCAGAGTCGGTGCATTATTACATAACATTGGCATGATCACAAGGAAATCATGTCTCGAAAGACCGATCAGTTTAGTATTATTGGAAAAAAGATTCATACATAAGTTCAACTTTATATCTTGAAAAGAGATACAACAAAAATTTATTCCATTAGAAACATCCAAGACTCCTAGATTATTCCTGCAAGTCACTCATAACTAACTTCTTCATATCCTGGGAAAATGAAACATAAGAAATGGGTGAGCTTAAACACTCAGTAAGGGTAAGCAATACAATGAAAAATTACATAAAATTAAGCATGGTGAATAATTGAAACCACATGACTTTACCAATAATAAACATGAATACATTTGTGGAAGGAATATGAGCTGAGTAAATAATTCCGTAATAAAACATAATCATGGATATTCTACAAGTCGAATGAACACATGAACCATCAATATTATTTTCATAATGAGGGAATGTATAATGCCGGAAATTCTGAAACATTTTATCAAGGCCTCATCCGAGATGTCTAAAAATGATTAAGGCCTCAACCAAAACCATATAACAAATTGGGAAATCCCTCGGCTAATTCCACATCTTGTTGTCTAATGAGACCTACCGATGCATCGAGGAGCTATAGCGAGCTCCACTCGTCACTTACTAAGTCAAATACATTCCTCATATGAAAAGGTTTAAACATATCATAAACATTCGTATTAAAACTAGAATATTAAATGTCAATACTTTAACTATAGAACATGAATGGTATAAAAATAGCACATCCACAGTAAAAAATATCACAAAACCTTCAATACAATATGGAAGTTTTCTATCATAATAAATCAACTTCAAATAAACATAAAATACATCAAAGGACGTTCAAATAGATGAAATCAAAACCTTTTTTAGAGAAATATATCTTTCTATTTTGAAATCATTTAAGAGTCACATAATTATAAAGATAACATTGATTTTAAAAATTTTCTTATAATATTTTAAGGGAATATTTGATGATGTTCTAACGGCGAAAAATAGCCGCACCCTCCGTATAAGTTAAAAAAACATTCTTACCTTAAATTTGTCAAAAAGGTCAAAAAGTACCTTGTTTGGAAAATGAAAAAAAGATTCCTTTCAAAACACATAAGGGTATAAATGAATTTTACACATTTTCTATTAAATAGTAAAAATGTTTTGAAATACATTTTTAAGATTCATGGATGTAGATGATAAAGAGGTCCCAGTAGATAATTACGTATAAACAACCTCAGGTAATGAATAGATTGTAGAATTAAACCTGACCTTGTACTTTTCCTTAGTTGAGGCTAGATTAACCTCCTATATAATGGTGAAATAATTTTTATTAAATTATACATTAATAAAAAACATTAATATGATATCATATATGATCTTTTAACATTGCTTTGTTAATAATATCTTAGTATTATTGTCGTTTCGTGTGTTAACAGATTCGTTTTCCTTTATATTCTTTGTTATGTGAGTCATATTTGTTATGGATGAGATGTATCATATTCATATCCAGAATTATATCAAGTCTTTAAACATTATTTTTAATCATCAAATGAAAATTAGTCTTGAATGGATACGATGGGGAATGAATCTCATCGCGTTCGCGGAGAAAGTAATCCGTACGTACGTACGAGCGACAATATCATTCTTTTGATATTAAAATAATATATAATTTGATGGTATATAATATATAAATAATCAATATCACGTTATATTCATTATTTACATCAATTACACATCATTATTATAACCATCCAAATAATAATGTATTGAATAACAATTACACCACGACGTGGAGATGGTAAGCCGTACGTACGCACATATGGTGACATGTCATTCAAAATATGGATAGAATAATGAATATGGCTGTAACATATTTATAATAACATCACCACATATAGATGATACTAGATTTATTATTTTATAATGGAAATAACAAATAAATAAGAAGTGGAAGAAGAAAAGAACTTGAAAGAGGGTGGTGAAATTATTACCTCTTCTTCCGGTTCTTCTTTTTGATTTGACCAAAAGGGATCCTTAAGATGTCTTTATGACAAAAGTAAGGATTCTAGGATGAATTTAAGGAAGTTTAGAGGGTATTTGGTCAGGGTTTTTCCGAGCCAAAAGGCTTTGAAGGTGTAAATTAGAGAGAATGGGGAGTTCCCTTTTATAAGAGGGGTGAGGGGCACATTAGGAAAAGCTAGAAATATTATTTTATAATAAAATAAATTTCGGTTTATAATTGCTCCAAAATGGATTATTTAAAGGATAAGGTAGATATGGGTCGAAAACTACTCAAACAATAGGTTTTAGACCGGTTTGGGTCACTATATTAACTTTATCTTTTAGATTTAACACTTAGTTAAATAGTTTAACATTTACCCTCTCTCTTTGTATTTTCATATTATATGGTTAATAAACATACTATATGATTTCAAGAGAACCCCATGTGGTTCATTAATGATAAAAATATCATTATATAATTCCTTTGGACTAATATTATATTTTTATAAATATAATATCATTTAATAATATAATATTTGTTTAAAAAACTCTTTTATGTCAATTTTGACGCTATTTGGTATTTTGTTTTTGATAAATTCATAACAGCGTTATTACTTCGAAAACATTTTATCTAACCAACACTAATATGTCATATTAACCTATAAAATTAGAGGAAGTCATAAAAAGTCTCAAATTACATTTATTTGGGTATTTATAATATCAATTATTTTAATATTTCATTAATTAGTTAATTAGTGCATCATCATTGTTTCATTAATAAATTAAATTATTTAATATCTAAAAATTATAAATAAAATACCATTATGTAGGAAATATTTTTATCTTTCTAATGAATTTTTATAATCTAATTTTTCTTATCTATAACCCTATATTAGAAATTTTTTAGTTATTAAACTTTGATTTTAACTCTTTTAACTCTTCTTTGAATTAAATAATAATAAATGTCCTAATCTAGTCCAATTGGACCAAATAGGTTCATATTTTATTCCTAAGGTTGTTTTTGGTCAAATTATACTTATCTAATAGAATTATGACTTGTGTTAGGGTAATAATAATATCATTTTTACCCTTAATTACCCTATTTACTTTTAACCATGGTAAATAAAAGTAAAAAGTTACTATTCACCAATTTTTTTTTTATTATTGAACCAAATTTTACTCCTTGATATTAACCGTGTCTCTTTTATTTTCAAAATTTCACTCACAGAAGCGGTAAAATAAGTTTTATGTGAATTTTGAAATTCTCCTAGGAGGTGGGTAAAAGGTAGTGAAAAATTCTATAAAATTTTTATATATCTAAAATTTTTATAAATTGACTCCAATGAATTAAATTGAAATTATATAGGTATTATGTGTCTATTTTTACCTAACATAAATTTAAATAAAATAAATAATTATAAACATTTGGTTTTAAACTATAACTCAATGTTTATCACTATTCATCAAAAATCGAAGGTTTTCAGAAAAATTCCAAAAATTCACCCTAAGATAATTTCAATATTACAAATGAAAAAATGATGTCCATTTTGAAAGATAAAATTTATAAAATTTCAAAAAAGTGGGTATTACTCATTATAACAGCTAGTTTGATTGGTTGTGGTGTGCGTTAGAACTCGATGTTGCGTACAACACACGCTATTGTATTAATCAAAGAGAAGAGTGTCGTGGAAGCTTGGGGTGTTACGTAAACAATATCTATAAAAGAACCAAATGTCCAAAGTAGGGGTTAGTAATAAAACTCTGAAGGCTTTCCCCAATTGACTTCCCTACTCATGTTACTAGGATAGAACATGTTAGCACATTTATATAATATATTTCATATAAATAAAATTTTAAAATTGTTTATATCACAATATAAACAAGTACCATAATCCAAAAAAAATCATAAAACAATATCAAGATCCAAGGAAAGAAAATAAGAAATGCTCTAAAACATTCCACAAATTCCATTTTGGCATAATCCATCCCTTTCCACATAACCATCCATCTAACCATGCATGAAACCATGGACCTCCCTATAATCATGGGTGGTGAGTCATCATTCCACTAATCCATCACTTATTGGACCAATTTGATGGGGGTGCTTCACACCCATATCCTTCCAAAACTTTAAATGGGGGTACATTACACCCTTATCCATCCCAATGCATATGAACACATGCCACAAAACTATGCCAACCCACGAAAAACCCCAGTGTACCAAAAACCATTTCATTAAAAAACATATTTATTGAAAACCATTTTCAAGAAGAAAAACCAACAATCATTTTAAAATCATCATTTGAAAATCTTGTTACCAAATTCTCTTTCCATTAAAACACCAAATTTATCAATATCCACAAAACTTCACCCAAGAATATTTTTTATCAAAAATTTCAAGGTGGATAAAAAATAAATTTCATAAAAAAACATGATTTCGAAATCAGGCCTTCATAATCTAAATAGAGGATTCAATAGTGAATCCACTTACCTCTGAAAACGCAGTGAAAATAGAAAACGACACCAAAATTCCCATATAAATGGGTTGAAACTCCGTAAAACCACCTTATATATCTTCTCATATCAATAAAAAATAAAAATATAATCATATTTGACATTAAATGTGTTATATATATCCTCATAGGATTTATATCTAAGAAATTGAGAGAGATAGATAAGTATATCTAATAAAAACCACCAAGACCAACCAAGAATGATTACTTACCATGAGAATCCATCTTCAAAACTCCAAGGGAAGACTTTAAATTACCTCTATGTTTATGGGATATGAATATTTAGCCTTTGGGAAGAGATAAAATCATGTTTGGGTCACATAGAAGGGAAAATAGAGTCATAGAGGTAAAAAATATAAAATCCACAATTATAGGATTTCACTTTTAACCTATGAATGGATAGACAAACCATGCCCTAAATATGGGACAGATTATTTTCCTAGAAGGAAACTCACAAGGTTGTCTCACATTGCTTAAAAACCATTCACCAGTCTTGATAGTGACCATTGTCTCAAGTTTCATAGTCTCTTCTAGGCTCCCTCAAAGTTTGTGCAAATTATATTCTGCCCATGCTTCTTCCCTTTAACCCTTATTTCATTGTGCACAGTTACTTATAGTCATTTGAACGTTTTCCCAAACTATTCACCAACCGTTCACCTTATTCAAATACCTAATAAAATTGAAAAATTATCAAAAATATCCCAAAAATTTACCCATAAACATTACATACATAAAAATCACAAAGAAAAGTCTACATACAAGAAACTAGGGGTGCTACATTCTTCCCTCCATTAGCCTTTCTATCCTTTAAAATGTAAAAAACCATGATACCCTAAAAGTGTTCTAATGACTGTTCATTCATTTCCTTGTTTCTTTTCCATATCTATTCCTCGATGAAACCATGCTTCCACAAAACCCACACAAGCTTGATGATTTTTCGACAGAATATATTCTCATGCCTATTAACATTCTGCACTGGCATTGCACTAATGAAGCATCTGAATTTAGGTCCACATGATTTCATCGAATCACATGGTTAAGTATAGGCTAATACTTGTTCAATTAAGATACATGAAACAGATTTTTCACCACGCTGAACCATGGTGGCAATGCTAACCAATATGCCACTTCCCCAACCCCTTCCAGTATCTCAAAAGGGCCAATGTATAGGGGAGATAACCTTCCCTACATTTCAATGTGATGATGTCAAAGCCTTGGAGAGATCCTAAAGAGTATCAAATCACTCACCTTGAATGAAAACATCCATCGATAATACTCTGCATAAGTTTTTTGTTCAATATGAGTCATCTCTATCTGTTTCCTAATAAAAAAATCTTATGCATTGTTTCTTGGAGAAATCTATACTCAACTAGTGAAATCACACATGTTTCCATCCATGAAAGTGGAGAATGAAAAGTATATCCATAAAATGCTTCAAATATATCCATACACATCGAGGCCTGATATATATTGTTATATGAGAACACCACTAATAGTACATGCTCTTCCAATGAACCACCAAAAATCCATTACCTAAGGCCAAAACATGTTTTCTAATGTTTGTATCATATGCTTGGATTGGCTTTCCATACGAGGATGATACACTGTACACATTGTTAGATAAGTCCCAAGGGATTTCTATATGTATTTTCTTAAATAAGATATAATCCTCAGATATCCGTCTAATATGATTGAAACCAGAATGTCATACATCTTTACCGCTTGCTGGATATATATTTTTTAAAATTCCTCCACTATTGGAGATTCATTAATAGGGTTCAAATGAGCCCATTGTGTGAGTCAATCCACTATCAACCATATGGGTTTTTTTGAACCATTATTGGGAGGTCAATTACAGAATCCATATCTATTAACTCCCAATTTCAAACTAGAATAGTAATTTACTTCAACATAATTGTTGTTCGTTGATGCTTAACCATAACCTACAAACAAGTTATTAACCTTGAAATATACTCATCCACGTTCCTTTTAAAACCAATCCACTAAAACTATACTTTAAATTCCTTGTAAATATTATGTATTCCATGTTGAACAACCCATATGGAATGGTGGTATGCATGATGTTTTTTTCCTAAAAGTCCATACGTATGACCGTATGACTTCTTAACAACATCAAATAACACTTATCCAAATTCGATCCATCAATGTTCTCCCCGTAATTGAGTTTTGAACACATCTCAAAACATTCTTAATTGGATATTTGCGCCTCTCGAACAATCATTACCAATTCAGGAACTATAGAAACTCAAAAAATGAGATCATAAACTAGTTTTTCACATTCCACATGCTTTTTTTCTTTAAATGACATCAACTACCACTCATTTAATGACATCGTGGCTCAAAAAACATATAAATTTTGTCTGAATTCATCAACCACGAAATTATCATTACCAGGTGTATACATCAAGTAAAATTCAAACATTTGGAGATACTCCATCAATATTCTTTGTCCCAGGTTCAAAACATTTTTTGGAAAATATGCTCAAGCTCTTATGATCTATGAGCATAGTAAATTTCTCACCAAATAGGTAATGATTCTAAGTTTTCAATTCACAGACTATGATAGTTAACCTTAAATCCTGTGTTGTGTATTTATTATCAAGAACACATAATTTCCTTGACCCATAAGCAAGAGCATGATCTACTTGCATTAGAACACATCAAAACCTTTATCTTAAAACATTAAAATACACCATATACCAGAGTCCTTATTTGAGAAAAATTAAGATTTTTGCTAACGTAGGGTGATATTTCGGCTCTTGAAAATATTTCTGACATTCCTCAATCCATTGGAATGGAAATTTATTCTTTTTTAAAGATTTAATATGAGAAGATAGTAGTGAAAAATCATGAAAAAATAATTAGTAATAACTAGATAGACCAAGTAAACTCTTTATCTCAAAGACATTCTTTAGAAGTTGCTAAGTGATAACAGATTCAATATTTTTGGGGTCCAGATAAACACTTCTTTCATAAATTACCTGGTTAATAAAGCGTACCTCTTGTTTCAAAAAATCAAACATAGATAATTTTGAAAAGAATAGATAATTACTCAAGACTCAAAAAAATATCACCATGGGGTTCTAATGCTTAACCAGTGTCCTTGACTACAGAAATGTTTCTTCTACAAAAGCCACCAAAAAATAATCTAGATATTTCTAAAATATCAAGTTCATAAACTCCATAAATACCGTTGGTTCATTCCTAAGACTTAAATGCATTACCTCATGTTCATCATTTCCACATATGCTTATGAAATATGTCTTTGGAATATCATCCATTCAAAGCTACAATTGGCGATATCTGGATCGTAATTCCATCTTGGATAACCACTAAGCTCCCATAAATTGATTGAACAAATCATCAATGTGTGTAAGTGTATACCATTTATTAATCATGACTTGGATATTCTTATGATAATACACACACAACTGAAGACTTACATCTACCATCTTGAGGAATAAGACTGGGGCTTCCCACATAGATATGCCTGACTAAATGAAACCATTACTTTCATTATCTTATAACTTCACATCAAATTTACTTATTTCTTATTCTTCCATCCTATAAAATGGATGGTAAACAGAACTGGTCCCCAAAAGGAGATCAATCCTAAACTCCACTTCCCTTAAAGGTGGTAACCCATATAAATTCTCAGGAAAAATAGTAGGAAACTAATCATACACTATTGGAAAACTATTATTCTAAATATCATCCAGAAATTATATGGTCAATGCTACCAATTGGTTTGAGACAGTCCTAACTGATGGCGCAAACAAGCTTGTTGCACCCGATTTTTCACTTTTGTCTCCTCAAAAGAGATTCTCAGCTCCATATTTAGTTGTAAAGCTTACCTTTCTGGTATAAATTTTAATGTGATCCTTGTACGTTGTCAACCAAAACATAACTATGATTATGTCATAGACATCCATATCAAGGATAGAGAAATCTTATTTCATCTTGCTTCCATAAATAGTTTTTGAATAGTGTATACACATAGAGGATATACATTTTCATTGAGAAAGTGGAGTTTTATGATTTAACATAGAAGAAAAAATTTAAACTTTTAAAATAAACAAATAGACATCACGATAAGGAATAATGGAATGTGATTCACCCATATCAAATATATAATGCATAAATGTAGAATTCAAAAGAATCATACCTCGCACCATAGATTTTCCAAACTCTTCATCCACAATAACCTTATTGGGTACACATAATTACATTCTCTCTGCACATAGTTTCTTATTTCCATGTCAATAATTACCTTTCGAATGAATAATTTTAATCCTAGAATCCCCATGGCTAGCTCTATTCTACTGATGAGTTTGATTCAACTTCCCTTATCCCATCGAAGCATAGGATGCCTATGACACATGAGATGTGTCTTGAACACCTACCCTTAGAGAAATGTTACATTAGCCCAAATGATTACACATATGATTTTAGAAGATTTATTCTCAAGGTTGTTTCATACACACTCATTTTATTGGGTCAAGTGATCGTACCATGATTCACTGTGTAATTTTCACCTTTACACCACTGTGCTAAACTTGATTTATATTGAAAATTATAAAAATAAAGAAAAGTTTAATTCCATTTTTGAATAATTTATTTCATGTTTATCACTGTTAAAAAGGGAAATGTTACATGTTTTGATGATTCCATTACATGAGGAGGTGATTTAGAGGGCCCATGGTGATGTCCAAGAAAAATGGGCAAAACTGCGCAAGATCCAAGCACACCAGTGGACCCATCCACACACTTATCCTGAAACGTGCATAAAAATAGGCTGAAATTTTGTGGGATGGTCAAAAACTCCGTGGAATACATTTCAAATGAAGAAACACAAGACTCATTCGGCCATCTGGTTGCCCAACCGACCTGATCTTTCCAGTACACCGCATATGCACGAAGTCAATAGTGGTGTGTTGTGATCTATCCATATCTCAGGATATAGGTGTTCAAATTGATCCAAATATTCGGTGGATATATCCAAGAAGTGGGGCTACAACTTTTTTATTTTAACCAAATCTAGATAAGGTAGTCTAGAGGTCTAACCTCATGTGACAAATGGTCTTTTTAAATCTGTGTGCTCAAAACCACCTTCCCATTTTCCTATAAAATGGAACCTTGGGATCCCCATTTGTAAGTTCGGCCAGGAGGAAATGATCTGGTATTTTGGAAACCCAAGGAATTACTCTCATCATCCAAGGAGTTCTTGAGGCCCCTATCCTCATAGTAGTATCAAGGATGAAGAGGGAGGTCCACCTGATCCTTACATTCCTCTCAATGGCGAGCTAAACGGTGGACGATCATTTTGAGGGAGCTACAAAAACTTAGGAGTGAGTTACAGCACATGTTATTATACTAGTTTTGTATAATTTGTGTGATGAATATTTAATTTTTTTTTTCATGACATGATTCCCCTGGATTACATTTCATTTGATATAATTAAGTAGAACACTTTTTATTTCAACACCGATTGGGTTGAGAGTTCATGTGTGAATATTAGGTTGTTCCGATTGGACAACACAATAATTATATTTATCTCACACATACATGAGATTTAATTATGCTTTGGTATACCTCTTATTCTATGTTTGATAACCAAATCATGGCAACATGATTTTTGTGCCAAGGGGTGATTCTTTAAGTATCATTTTAAGAGGCAAGAGGGGAGTCAAGATCTTGACAACCTTCAACCAAAGAATTAAACAAAACTATGTTAAATTTTCAAAACAATGAACTGTCCAAGATTTTTAGTGAACATGAAATGATTTTCTTATCTCATAATTGTTAATAAACCAGCTTTATTTATCAACTATTTGACTCTTTAATTAAGTAATTTACTAAAATCTAATTTCAAAACCTCCCCCTCTTTTAGTAATTATTATTAAAAATACATACTCAATACCTATCAATGCTCCTTGAGAGATGACCTAGGGTATTCCCTATACAATAAATAAATCATAAAATTATAATAAATTTGATGTTTCATGACAATGAGGTCAAATTTTGGTGCCATTTATGGGGAGCGCTTTGGGTTTAATGCGTGTTTTTGATAATTTTCTTTGTAAATTTTGTGAATGATAGTCTGTTATATCTTCTACCTTTACATTTATTTTTTTGTTCTAATTTATTTCTTGTGTAGTTTCTGTGTATGACACATTCTACTCCAAGAGACTTACTACCTTTCAAACCCAAACTGGAGAGGATCCTACATCAGCGACCCCGAGATACACAAGAGGAAACTTTGAAGGAGGATGCACAAAACATTAACACTCATATCTATCCATATTTTTCTTATTTGTAAACCCACATTAAAACTAAAATTAACATGAATAACATGGCTGAAGACAATTAAAAACTAAAAGAACTAACCTCACCCGATGTTGATATCCAACACACCTATATTCAATTACTAGTCGAGGCACCCAATTTTGAAGTAAAATATGGTTTACTTCATCTATTACCAAGATTCCAGGGACTTCTTGGAGAGGATCCACACAAGAATTTAAAAGAATTTCACACTGTGTGTTATACATTAAAACCTTAAAACGTGGATGAAGAAAAAGTAAAGTTAATGGAATTCCCTTTTTCATTAGAAGACACAACAAAAGATTGGTTATATTATTTTAATTCCCCAATAAGAGGCAGGGAGGACTTGAAACGCCTTTTTCTTGAAAAATATTTCCCAGCCTCTCGAACTGAAACAATAAGGAATGAAATTTATGGGATAAGGAAATATCAAGGGGAAATGTTACATGAATATTGAGAACAGTTCAAAAGTTTATGTTCAAGTTTCACATACCACAAAATAAGTGATCAACTTTTAATTCAATATTTTTATGAATGATTAATCCCTATTTATTGAAATATGATTGATGCTGTTGCTGGTGGTCCACTAGTTGATAAGTCCCCAATTGCTGCAAGAACCTAGATTGAGAAGATGTCACACAACACACAACAATTTGGTTCAAGGTCCAATGTATCGATTCGAGGTGTCCATGAGGTGTAAATTATGGAATTCGAGAACAAGGTGGACACAAAGTTTGAAGAGGTAAGTACCCTTCTTCAACAACATGCTCTTTCCCCAGAGAAATCCCAATCTCATCCTCTTATCCATTGTGGTATATGTTATTCTGACACCCACTACTCTGAACAATGTCCTCAATTGAGGAAAACATTTGAGAGTCATGAGGAAATATTTCCATGCCGCCCCTATAACCAACCAATTAGGCAAGAACCTTACTATCCATCCAACCCTGGGTGGAAGGAGAACCAGGCCTATAGGAAAGGGGAGTATTCAAACTAATCTCAACAACAATGGAACCAACATGGGCAGAGTAGTCGTCCACCACCACCACCCAGAAATCCTCAACCACCCCAAAGGCCTTTCAAACAAACCCGTCCAAAACCCAAGCCTAGCCTAGAAGATAGGATGAAACAAATGGCTGCCAAAAATATTCAATTCCAAAAAACCACTCTGGCAGCTATACAAGACCTCAAAACCCAATTATGCCAACTAACTAACTCAGTGGGTGAAATTTAGAGTCACAGATCTGGTGAACTTCCCTCTCAACCAGTAGTTAACCCTAGTGATAAAGGAAATGTTAGTGCCATCACCCTTATGAGTGTAAAACAAATTCAAAGTAAAATGAATCCTCCATTAGAGTCATACCCTCATAAGGAAACCTCCATCCCAAACATTAAAAATGTTATAAATGTTGAAGAACCTTGTCCTAAGAGAAGCCCATCCAAAGGAAAGATTGTGTTCATTGATGAGTCACCTAGCCCAACCACTCCTATTCCATTTCCTCAAAGGGACACCCAACCAAGAAAACAAAAGGAAACTGAACTTGATAAGGAAATATTGGATATTTTCAAGAAAGTGAAGGTTGAAATCCCATTGATAGATGTTGTGAAGCAAATTCCACAGTACGCCAAGTTTCTAAAGGAGATGTGTACACAACGAAGGCAACTTCGAGGTGACGATAAAGTGAGCTTGGGGAGGAATGTTTCAGAATCGATAGGTCCATCACTTCCCACCAAGTGCAATGATCCTAGAACATTCTCAATTCTGTTCACTATAGGGGAGTATTCTTTTTCTAATGCTATGTTTGAATTAGGTTCTTCTATAAATATGATGCCTCACTCTATTTACTCTACATTAATGGTCGGAGAAATGAAGCCCACATGAATTATTGTTTAACTAGCTAACCAGAGTACCGCACACCCCTCTGGTGTGTTAGAGGATGTTCTTGTGAGGGTTCAAAATATAATTTTTCTAGCTGACTTTTATGAGATTAAAATGGAGGATGATAGGAAGAATGGACATGCCCTAATTATATTAGGGATGCCCTTCTTGAAAACCCCCAAAAACATAATTAATTTCCACAAGGGTACATTATCTATGGATTTTTGTAGTGACATAGTCCATTTCAACATCCTTGATTCCATGAAGCACCACTTAGAAGTACATTCCTATGTCTTTGTTAATTCAATTGATGTAATCCCTACCCCTGGAAATACAAACTTTCTTTCCCCTGATCCCCTTTCTAATTTTTCTTCATTGATTGAAATTCTAGGAAATGAGTCATGCAATGATTTTTGTAGTGGATTAGAAAAATTTCATGCATGTTTGTTAATTTATGATTTCTTGAACAATGAGGATCCACTGACCATCAATGATACTACTAAGATTGTAAAGGCTCATTCCTCTATTGAGGATGATACCATTGAGAAATTATATAAGATCAGTGACCTATCACTTTCAAACACACACCCATCAATCAAAAATCCACCTGAAATGAAACTGAAACAATTGCCTCATGATTTAAAATATTCATATCTTGAGAATGGAAACAAGTTTCCTGTCATCATTGATAGTTCACTCCCTCCTGAGCATGAATTGCGACTGCTTGAACTTTTGTGGGAGCATAAACAAGCTTTGTGATAGACACTTTCTAACATTCTTGTTATTAGCCCATCAATTTGTACACATCATATTTTATTAAATGATGAGGCTAAACTAGTGAGGTAGCCACAATGTCGACTGAACCCAAACCTCTTGGATGTTGTAAAAAACATGAGGTAACAAAACTATTGGCTGCTGAAATCATTTACCCCATCTCTGACATCCAATGGGCTAGTCCTGTTCAAGTAGTTCCTAAAAAGACCGACCTTACAGTAATCAAATATGAAAATATTGAATTGGTTCCAACTCATGTGCAGAATAGTTGGTATGTCTGTATAGACTATCACTGACTAAAAGAACAAACTGGGAAATACCATTTCCCTTTTCCATTCATTGACCAAATGCTAGAGAGGCTAGCAGGTATGTCCTAATACTGTTTCCTTTATGGGTATTCAGGATACTTTCAGATCCATATTTCCCCTAAGGACCAGGAAAAGAAAACCTTCACTTTCCCCATTGGCACATTTCCCTATAGAAGGATTCCATTTGGTTAGTGAAACTCTCTAGTTACATTCCAAAATTGCATGATTAGTATTTTTTCGGATTACTTAGATAACTGGAAGGAAGTATTAAAGGATGATTTCACTATTTATGGCTCCTCATTTGATGAATGTTTAAGTAGTCTTGGTTTAGTACTACACCGCCGTATTGAAAAGAATCTTGTATTAAATTATGATAAATGTCATTTCATGGTGCGACATGGTATAGTTTTGGGGCATGTCATTTCCGGTAATGGTATCCAAGTGGATAAATCAAAAGTGGATGTCATTTCTTCCTTACCATTCCCCAAAAATGTACATGATGTGGGTTCTTTCCTAGTTCATGTTGGATTTTACCATCGTTTCATTCATGAATTTAGAAAAATTGCACTCCCCCTCTTCTATTTACTCCAAAAATAAAAAAAAATTATTTTTGAAAAATAATGTGAATAATATTTTAATAAGTTAAAATGGAGTCTCATGTCACCCATAGTAATCCAACCACCTCAGTGGGATTTACCATTAGAGATCATGTGTGACGCCTCTAACTATGCAGTTGGGGCAGTCTTGTCACAAAGGGTCGATCGAGCTCCATATGTTATTGCCTATTCCTCACATACTTTGAACCCTATCCAAGAAAACTACCCCACAACTAAAAAATAATTCCTTTCAATTGTATTTTCCAAGAAACAATTCAGGTCATACCTTTTGGGGTCCAAATCCATTGTGTTCTCAGACTATGTATCCCTCTGGTATCTCCTTAAGAAACCGTAAGCAAAACTACATCTCATTCACTGGATGCTCCTCCATTAAGAATTTAATCTAGAAATTAGAGATAAAAAAGGAGGAGAGAATGTGGTGGCTGATCATATCAGTAGGATTCCCCCATCCTCGTACATTGACTCAGCCCCCTATATTCCTATAAATGATATGTTTCCTGATGAGAAATTGTACCGAGTGAAAGATGGTATTCCTTGGTATGCTGAAATTGTAAATTATTTATTAGCATATTTTATTCCTACTGATTTCAATAAAAACCATGCCAGTCGTCTAAAACATGAGTCTCATTGGTACATTTGGGATGACCCCTACCTCTGGCGCACATGTAGTGATCATGTCCATAGGCGTTGTGTTCCTGATAGAGAGTTTCAGCTTGTCCTTATATTATATCACACTCTTACTTGTGGGGGTCACTTTGGTCCCCAACAGTCTGCTCGCAAGGTCCTTGATTCTAGTCTCTTTTGGCCAACACTTTTTTGGGACGCCCATGATTTTTTCAAATCTTGTTCTCATTTTCAAAGAATGGGGAATGTCTCTAAAATAAATTAAATTCCACAAAAATCATTGCTCTTTTATTACATTTTTGATGTTTGGGTAATTGAATTTATGGGTCCCTTTCCTAATTCCATTGGAAACTTGTACATTCTTCTGGAAGTCGATTATGTGTCAAAATGGGTAGAGGCTCAAGCCACAAATATAGATGATTCCAAAACAATTGTTGAATTTTTTAGAACTCATATCTTTTGTAGGTTTGGATTACCTAGGCTCGTCATTAGTAACTAGGATTCACAATTATGCAACCAAAAAATGCAATAATTTTTGCATCGGTATGGGGCCGGTTATAGAGTGTCTACTACATATCACCCATAGACCAATGGACAAGCCGAGGTGTTAAATAGAGAGGTAAAGCAGATTCTTGAAAAAATGGATCAACCAAATATAGAAGATTGGAGTCTTCAACTTGATTATTCATTATGGGCCTACCTTACTGCTTTCAAAACTCCCATTGGAATGTCACCCTATCGTCTTTTGTTTGGAAAGAGTTGTCACCTCCCTGTTTATATTGAGCATCAAGCCTACTTGGCCATAAAAAAATGAAATTCTAATCATTCTGGTGAATGTTTTCAAAGGAATTTGCAGATTCATAAGCTAGAATAAATGAGAATAGATGCATATGGGAACTCCATGATTTAGAAAGAGCGCACCCTGGCTGCCCACGGCCATCTCATCCTTCATCGTCAGTTTCACATTGGGTAGAAGGTCCTCCTTTATAATGAAAGGCTTATGTTGCATCCAGGTGAGATTTGTTCCCGCTGGTTTGGCCCATACAATGTTATTAATGTATCTTTATTTGGTGTTGTTCATGTTCAAAATAAAGAAACCAAGCAAACCTTTACTGTCAATGGGTAGCGACTGAAGCACTTCCACGAAGCCCTTCCAAATTTCCAGATGGAGGAACTTCATGTTCAAGAAGCAACATACCAGTAAAACACACCAGGTTTTATCTTTCCATCTCACATCCTCAATTATTACAGCGAGGACACTGCACACTCTAGGTGTGGAGGGATGGGTACATTCCTAGGTTTGTTAGGAATTTTCATCATTTTTTTCTCTTTATTTCTTCCCCTTTTCACCTTCTTTATGGTATTTTCATTTTTCCACATAAAAAATTTCAAAGTTCCATGATTTGGTGACCATAAAGGGGGGAAAGTAAAAATACCATAATGAAGGTGAAAAAGAATATTTGTATGAATTTAACATCAGTGAGTGATTTTTAGCGAATTGGTTTTCTCTCAATGATATGAATGGTAGTATCACTGTGAAACAATTGATATGATTGATTCCCATTGTGTGAGTTGTTTTTAGGAGAACTGTGTCACAAATATATCCACACATTTTGTACCAAACCCTAAATTATGAATATTTCTTACTTAATATAATGTAAATATATGTTAGGATAATATTTTTCATCTTTAAATGATATTTCCATTTGTTTTTTCTTTATCTGATCTATTTCATTACTATACCAGATTGAACTATGCATGTGTACCTAATGTCCAACTATTGTACGCCCTCATCTAAAAAAATTGATTGAGTTGTGTCTTGGGAAGGTCTAAAACCACTCCTCCTCAACCTTTGATCTTATTATAACTATTGCAATGAGTGTCATGAGGAGATCAAGCAAGGATTGAGAGATGAGTGTGAGATTTGTTCCAAATGAAACTTCTAAAAAAATAATCATAACAAAAAAATAATAAATGAGGGGAGTAATGAAAAGTGCAACATATGGGGATATCTAGGTCGGGATCTTATGGTTTGACTTCGTGGAATGATTAAGTGAGTGGGTATTGAAATATTATTGCAAAGGATGTAGGAAAAGTTCGGTGAAAAATAATAATTTAAAGATGAATAATGTTAAAATAACCTATATTTGTTGGATAGAAGTAGAAAGAATAGTATGGAATGGTTTTCACACACACAGATGGAGAGTTTGTGTAATGGTTTACTTTTTAATTCCTTTATCATATTGGTATCATGAAACTCTTTTAATTTTATTGTGATATGATTTATGAGACATCCTTTTCCATTTTCACTAGGAAAAACTCTTTGGTGTGGTTTGTGCATTGATCAAATTACTTTAATGAATTAAAGTTTCCTCAAATGTTAAATATTCATGATTTTAGAAATATATATATGCATCATTTTATTTGAATATGTGACTTTTCCAAGGAGTGAAAATGTTTAGGTGTGGGTGTGTGATTGTACCATGATTCACTGTGTAATTTTCACCTTTACACTACTGTGCTAAACATGTTTTATATTAAAAATTATAAAAATAGTGAAAATTTTCATTCCATGTTTGAATCATTTATTTTTTTTATAACTGTTAAAAATGGAAATGTTACATGTTTTGAGGATTACATTATAGGAGGAGGTGATTTGGAGGGCCCATGATGATGTCCAAGAAAAATGGGAAAAAAACGCAAGATCCATGCACACCACTGGACTCATCCTCAAACTGATCCTGAAACGTGCATCCAAAAGGGTTGAAAGCTTTTGGTCAGGTCCAAAATTCATTAGGCTACATTTCATATGAAGAAACTAAAGACTCATTCTTCCATCTGGTTTCCCAACTGACTTGATCTGTCTAGCACACTGCACCTGCTCGAAGTCAAAGGTGGTGTGTTGTGATCTGTCCATATCTCAGACTATAGGTGTCTAAATTGTTCCAAACATTCAGTTGATACATACAAGAGGTGGGGCTACAACTTTTTTATTTTCTCCATATTGAGATAATGCTTTAAAAAGGTTGAAACTCATGTGACAAATGGTTTTAAGAAATATGTATCCCCAAAACCACCTTCCCATTTTCCTATAAAATGGCACTTAGGGCTCCCCATTTGTAAGTTCTTCCAAGAGGCAATGCTCTGGTATTTTGGAGACCCTAATAATTACTCTCATCATACAAGGAGTTCTGGAGGCCTCTATCCTCATAGGGGAATCAAGGATGAACAGGGAGTTCCACTCGAGCCTCCTCCTCCTCTCGATAGTGAGCTAAACGGTGGACGATCATTTTGAGGGAGCTACATAAACATGGGAGGGAGTTAGTACACATGTTATTCTATTTGTTTTGTATAATTTTTGTGTTGAATATTTCACTTATTGTTTTTCTCTAAATGCTTCACTCTGATTTCATTTCATTTTATATAATTAAGTGGAACACTTTTTATTTCAACACCCAATGGGTTGAGATTTCAAGCGGGAATCTTGGTTGTTCCGATTGGAAAAAACAATAATCCTATTTATCTCACACATAAAAAAGATTTAAATATGATTTTTTAGACCACTTATTATATGTTTGATAACCAAATCTTGGAAACATTATTGTTGTTCGAAGGGGAGGTTCTTTAAGCTTAATTTGAAGAGGCAAGAGGGGAGTCAAGATCTTGACAACCTTCAACCAAAGAATTAAACAAAACAATGTTAAATTTTCAGAACAATGAACTATCAACGATTTGTAGTGAACATGAAATTATCTTCTTATATAAAAATTATTAATACACCACCTTTATATATCAAATATTTGACTCTTTAATTATGTAATTTACTTAAATCTATTTTCAAAACCTCCCCCCACTTTTAGTAATTCTAATTAAAAATACATACTCAAAACTTATCAACACTCCTTGAGAGAAGACCTAGGGTATTCCCTATACTATAAATCAAACATAAAATCATAATCAATTTTATGTTTTGCGACAACTAGGTCATCAAGAAAATAACATTGGAAGCATACCACTCTGATCTTCGGTCATAGAGGAAGGTTTACCTATCTAGGTGACTGATTTTGAGTCACAATCCCACGTTGGAAGACGGTGTCCCTCATCTAATTTCTCCCAACATTAGAGTTCCAACCGCTTCCCATGGGTGTCAACATAATTCATCCTAAATTATCTCCTGATATTTCCCTTTTATCCATCACATCTATGTTTACCATCTCTGTATAATTTGTAATACATTGCACAATATTTGAGTGAATCTCCTGCCTCATCCCCTATTTAAAAATGTGTGACTTTAAGGATTCACTAGAAGAAACATCAAGTGAAAAGTGCTCTAAATTAAACAATATAGACTCATAATCTATGATAAAAAGATTTTCCTACTTCATGATGAAGAATATCATTGTTCTTTGAATTCTAAACATCTGAGGATAGAATTTTTTGTAAAACAATTCTTCAAAATCCACCAATGAAAGTACTTGAACCAATTTATCCTAAATTACTAAATCCCACTATTGGTTGAAATATCCTCTATCATATAGGTCTCTAACAAGAAATTTATATATGCTGGTGTGCTAATGAAATAAAAGATTCCATTTATCAGATTTTTCAAAACCTCTGATTTATATGGTTCTAAATCACCCTGAAATATGGGTAGTTTCTGCTTCTAGAACAACACTAAATGATTCACTTGCCTAGGCACATATCTCAGATTACTTATATCCACAATTTGAAATTAATTTACTATAATATGAAACAGCTATGGGTTCACCTATGGCTCAAGTGCAACCACATTTTTAGAGTCTTCCTCAAGTTGGTTTCTACAATGCCATTTTCTATAAAAACAAAAAAATGACAACTGCCTCACTATCTATCAACTGAAGGCATATCATTTCAAATTCAATAACATAATTCTATCATAGAAATTCTTTCCAAATCAACTTTTACCATGTTTAACCATTTTTTGAAATATTTAAACTTTTAAAAAAAACTATTTTCAAAATACCACAATCATGATCATTTATGTGTTTTTCCTTTGAAACAATTTTCAACATTTTTAAAAAAATTTAAATTTCACCAAATCATATATCATTACTAAAAATAAAATATTCAGTCATAGTGGGAATTAAAATCTACAATGAATTTCATACTCTTCTCACTGGGTAAACCCATGACAATGAGATTATAAATCCTATAAGTGTCTCCAAAGCACTTATGTACCCAAAAACTGGGTAACTTGAGATTCTTCATAAAAGGTTAGATACACCCTTTTTTCTCTACATTTATTGTCTCAACAATCATAAGCCTTTCTACCAATGTGGTGCAAGGAATAGACCAAGATGTCTATTAAATCCAAGAATAAGAGAACCGAATACCACTTGTTTAACAAAGAATTTTGGAAGGAAAAAACTTATATAACATGAAACATCCCCCTTCTTATCATTATCTTGAGAAGGATTGAGGATATTACTTGTCCGTAGGTAACATCACTGAGATGAAAAAGGCTGGAAATAACCACCAGAGACTTCATTAACCGGTGGGGTAAAATTTTCCCTTTGAAAATAAAACAACTATACAAACAAGACATAACAAATTAAACCCCAACATGATTCATTATATAAGTTAAATAAAACTCAAATAGTTCCCATTTATATCAAAACCAAACTACAATAGAGTACCATATCAGAAGACTACAAAACCAAATTACACAATAGTATACATAACCAACAAAACTCAAAGAAACTAAGAAAAATACCAAAGATCCAAAAAAGATCCACGATCCAACTCCACGAAATGGCCCATGTATCACAAAGTACCAATAAAAAAGTTTGATAAATTACCATTTCCTATGTATTAGTAGATAATATCTGCAAACCCACCAATGTTCCTAAGTAAGGGTGAGCACTAAAACTCAGTAGGATTTCCCCAACTGACTTATCTACGCACACCACTAGGACAGAACAAGTTAGAACATTTATATAAAAAAGATTATATAAAGAAATTTATAAAATATTTTATATAACAATATAAAAAAGTTCCATAACCAAACAATCTTTACAAATTAATATCATGTTCTAAAGAAAGAAACCAAACAATGTTCTAAAACATTCCACAAATTCCATTTTAGTATAATCCACCCCTTTCCACATAACCATACATCCAACCATGCATGAAACCATGAAAATACCTATAATCATGAGTGGTGAGTCATCCTTCCACCAATACATCACCTAGTGGACCACTTTTATGAGGGTTCTTCACACCCATATCCTTCCAAACGTTTTGATGGGGGTACTTCACACCCTTTTCCATCGCAATGCCCATGAACACATGCCCCACAATCATTCCAACCAATGCCAAACCAAAGTGTGCCCAAAACCATTTGAATAAAAGAATCTTACTTCAATAATTTTTTCAATTTAGAAAGACAAATGAACATTTTAAAATCATCAGTTTAAAATCATGTTACCAAATTCTCTTTCAAACAAAATAAAAAATTTAACAATTTCCACAAACTATCACTCAAAAGGGTTTTTTTCAAACAATGCACAGTGGATACACAATAAATTTCAAGAAAAATGGTGAAATTGAAATATATTTATCATATTATAAATATAGTTGGTGATAGAGAAGACACATGCCTGAAAAAACATGTAGAAAATGGAAAACCACATGAAAACATCCACAGAAATGGGTTGAAACTCAAACAACCAACCTCATATCTCATCTAATATCAACAAAAATTAAAAATCTAATAATATTTGGAATTAAATATCATAGGTATATCCATATAGGACGCATATATAAGAAACATAGAGATATAGGGAAGTAGATATAAGAAAAAATACCAAGAACAATGAAGAATGATCACTTACCATGAGAATCTGACTTTAGAACACTTTGAGAATCCTTCAGATCACCTGTAAATCAATGGGAGAAGCTTCCTTATCCATTAGGATGAGGTAAAATTGAGTTTGGTCCACATAAGAGGAGAAATATATCCTTAGAGGACAAAATGTGTGAGATCAACAATTTTAGGATCTCACTTTTAACTTGGGCACAGTTAGTTGCATGGTTAGGTAAACCATGTGCAAACTATGCACTAGCTTCTGTCCGAATAAGGAACCTCACATGGTCAGCTCATAATATTTAAAAATAATGTTCTATCCATGAAAAAGGCCTATATATCAATCTGGAATGTATCTTTTAGGGTTCCACATGGATTGGACTGTCCATGCACCGCCTGTTCACTGCCATTCACCTTCCCTATATCCCCTATATTATTATGCATAGTTTCTTTTAGGTTTTGTACAGTTTTATCATAGCATATACCAACTATGAAACATTATAAATTCCAAAAAATATCTAAATTGTCCACCAAACTATCCCAAACGTCACCCATAAACTTTACATAATTATAATGAAGAAATTAAGGATTACATATATGAAACTAGGGGTGCTACAACACTGTAGTATCTGATCATGGAAGGGTTTTGGATTGCCCAAAAAAAAAAGAAATCCACAAAATGAAAATGTTGTCACCAGTAAGGATGAAATTAAAGTGGTTTATTTTAGGATATCAACTAGTAACAAACAATCTATTGGAAAAAATTATTTCTAACAATGAGCCAATGATTAAATGAATATTATCTTTTGGAATTTTCAAGGATTGGCTATCCCTGAAATAGTTTTATCTCTTTATATTTTTGTTAACTAGAGCATGATTGATCAACTTGGTATTTAATTACCCAAGCGGAATTTTTATTATAAATTTTCTCATTATATGATGGGATACCGTCTTGTTGGTACTAATCCATATAGTATTGATCCAAAATGGATTTGGGTTTTCGATCATTTATACCTAACAATGTATGTCTATATAATTATTTAGAAAAAGCGGTTACCATTAGATTTTTTTTGGAATGAAAAAATATTGTTCATTCATTTTTTTCCTACAATGATTAACATGAAATAAGATCATTATGGAAGAATATTGTTTCCTTTAGTAGCCAAATTAAGGATCCGGGGTTTCTTCTTTGTGATTTCAACGCTATAGTGAATCAGGCGTAAAAATTTGGCATTGTTAGCTCTTCTACCTCAACTAAGGAATTCAAGGCCTATAAACAGGATTGTGATATGCCTGAGGATAATACTATTGGTTTTAAATAGACATGGTATATAAATAACATGAATATTGTGGTGTCCAGTAAATTAGATTGGGATTTTGTTAATGAGGGTTCCCTTGATGCTTGGAATTATATTTCATTTTCTACTTTAATAAACCTATTTAGATGTATCTAATCCCTGGAGAGACTAAACCCTCTTTCCCATTCAGATTTATCAATTCCTATAAATTTATTTATAAATGAAAAAAATTATTTCAAGACATATAAATTTCCTCACATTACAATAATGATGTATTAGAATGTGTCTTTAAGAAAAAATTACTTAAAACAATTCTTGAAAATGTTGAGTTGTGATCACTTTATCCATCTAAAGTATAATATTACTCAAAATGAGTCCCAAAATTATATTTTTCCAGAGATTGACACTATTGATGATCTTTCAATAGGTCTTGAGTAAGGAAAAATTAGTTATGATCTTAATAATATATTGAATAATGGTGTGCTTCCTGATAAATGATTGGACTTGTTTTCTCATGTTATTTCCGATGACAAGAATATTTTTAATAGATATATATCTCGTATTGATATTAGTAAGTATCAGTGCATCAGATTATGTAACACCCCATGATTTTGACAATAAATATTGAATGAAACACTATGTCCCTAAAAAACCACTATTATAACATTGCAAGTAAAAATAATATTTCAACCTCTATGTTTTGAATTTTGAAAAACTGACACACCCGGTTTTGTTGAGTAAGATATTTAGAGTTCGATAAGGAAAACATAATTTTTGGTGGATAGTAACATAACCTTTTTAATAGTAATATCAATAGTAATATTAACCTTATGAATAGTAAATAAATTATTATTTTATTATATTAAGGTTATAAGATGATGAGATCTTGATTAATTTTTCCGCATGATATAAAATGAATTATAGATTTGGATTATTATTTTATGAATAAATTATGTTTTTTTTTAAATTAAATTATTAATATTTATAAAAGTATTTTAAATAAAAGGGAGTTCACTTTTGATTGTACATATTAAAAATTCATTAGGGTAAATTTTTGGGATTTTTCTAAAATACTTGAATTTGGGGTGAAAAGTAAAATACGATAATTTACAATAAATGATAAATACATGATTTATTGAGTCATAAGTGATGTAAGGATGATGTAAGAACATGTTTTCTGGATCTAAAATTAACATATTACTATTTTTTTTAAATAATCAATACGATTGGTTGTCTTTGAAAAAATGTTAAAATAATGATTAGGATATTCAAAAATTACTCCTCTCCTCCACTACGCCCCTTAGTCCCTCTTCTCTTCTCTCCTCTAAGCCTTGAATCTCCTAAAAGTTATCCATATATACCCTTCCCTAGTCACTCCCCACTTCCAAGAGATCTTGGTCTTTCTAAAATAACAAAACCCCTTCCCTTAAAGAGATTGTCAAGGAGGTTGATTCAAGAGGTAAATTCATATTTTATTTCATTCAATTTCATTTCAAGTTCCTTTCTATTGTTATACTCTCCTAAAATAATATATTATAAATGACCATGATAAATCCATTATCATATATATACTTTAATTATATCATGTTAATGGATGAATCATCATCAATATCCTTACTCTCTCTCTGTATAATTTTATAAACGAAATAATCATCTGTGAGGTGCCAATTTACAACATTCATTGATGATGAAGTTTCTTCTTTCAATTTCCCCTTCAGTAACGAACTTGAAACCATTTTTATGGTTTCACCAGGATATTATATATGTATTATAACCTGCTTAATATATAGGAACCAGTATATGTACATATTATTAATTCATATGACAAAACTAGTTCATAATAATCTAAATACCACCAAAAAATCTATGTTTGTCATTTCTTCCAATGATTCATCCTAAAACCATGTAAAAAAATGATATATATCACCATTATCACTTAATTATGTTCATAAATAATATATAATTTCAATTATGGATAATTACATCCTTTCCAAATGAACATCCATAGTCATATACAAATATACAGATAATGAAACCCTCAGAAATGAACACTACAGAACGAAGGAATTCAATATTATAACATATCAATGAGGAAATAAATGAACTTAATAAAATTATGTTAAAATAAATAAAATTATAATAGGTTCTTAGTTAAGTTATTAATAATTCAAATTTTATATTCTATGACCTTGTGTTCAAGAGCAGAACACATTCGGACTTTAGGTAAGGGTTTTCCACCCGAATCTCTATTTTCATTCATGTTACTTTTATTGACTAATTACCTCAATGAAATTTTTATGTATTATTATTTAATCCTCATAAATTCGGTTTTATTTTTCTAAATATGTTATAAAACCTGAATATTTCTTTATTTTATGGAGATTTACACATTTCAAATGGAACATTCAAAATTATTTCTAAAATATAAACCCGATTCCAGCGAATTTCCCAAATTATTATCTATTTTCAAGGGAACTATATAATCTATTTTTTAGAGAAAATTATATTTATAAAATAAATAATTTTTAGGAAAATATTTCCTTTCATCACTTCTAGTTTTATATAAATATTTTTCCAAAAAAAACTCTTCTTTTCAAAGTAAAAGAGTTTTTATCTCAAGAATTACTCGAGGATTTTTAAAGAGTATCTTCAAATTTTTCAAAACTCTTGTTGATTATTATGTATTGATGGGGTTTAAATTTTTTTGATATCATATAAAAAATTTAATTTATTGGTTTATTATTATTTTGAAATTGTATGTGCTGTCTTAAATCCAGTTACCAATTTACTATGAATTTTTTGTATTTATTCTTATCATATGGGGAAAGATATTTACATTTCAAATATTCAATTCAATATGAATGTATATGTTGTTTACGTTTATCCCTCTTCATATTCAGAGTTAATTGGACATAATAAGTAATTTTTGGGGCCCACTATATCCCAATTATGCATCGATAGGTCTCAGGTGACAAACAACAGTCTTGACATATGGGCTGAACAAAATGATTATTTGTTGTATTGACACGAGGCCTTGATGGTATGGTTAAGATTTACTAAATTATGTTTTACCAAATTATGACAATACTATTGATATATGATGTTGTTATTTGACTAGTAGAATACCCATGATTATGTTTTACTATGGAATTATTTATTCAGATCTTATTCCTTCCATAATGTGTTCAAGTTTATAGTTAAAGGCATGTGTTTTTAGTTATTTAACATGCCTAATGTTTATGTTTATGATATCTTGCACTGTATTTCTTACCCTTACCGAGCATTTGATCATTCCCCTTTATTATGTTTCATTTTTTTAGAACATGATTGTTTTTATTATGAATAAATTGAAGAAATAACCTAGGAGTTATGAATGTTGTAGAAAGAATTTATATGTTATTTTTCGTTTCAAGTTGTAATGATGAACTTATGTATGTATCTTGTTTACAATTATACTAAACTACATGGTATTTTGTGATTGATATTCCTTAAATATATTCCAATGTAATAAAATAAGGCACTGGCACATGGCAATTGGGGTCAGGTCCTTACAATTTCAATCAAAGGAATTTTAGTAGAAATCTTGAAAACAAGATTTAGAAAACATAGATTAGGGAATAAATCCCTAGGATAGACATTGAGGATAAACCTAAAATAACATCCTGGTATTTTCGTAAGGATTAGATTATGTGTATCATTCTATCAAATACATCCATGTTTAGATACTACAAGTGGATATGGTTCTGGCATAGATGTACCTAGTAGTGAGAACTCTAATAAGGAGTTTCGAGTATGACCCAAGGTATCCGAGTACATGACAATGATTCTTTCTGTGCACCTAGTTTTGACATTCATGGGGGATATTCTTATAATAATTCACATTTTGTTTATAAAAAATTAAGAATTATTTAGATGTAAATTTTTCCACAAAGATACCATGTTTATGATTATGATATTTTCTATTCATGCTAAGTATTTTTCTAAATTGAGAATATAAATTATGATTCATAACCACATCTAGTGTATGTAATTATATAGAAATGGAGCCTAGTGTATGGAATGGAAACTATATGAACATGCATATCCCATTGTAGGGATTTCCCTCCGATGCAAGATAATGATTTTGGCTCTCGAGCTACGACTAGTGCAGAGAAACTTATAACTATACTGGAAATAATAACACAGGTTATGAACAATAACCTTACACATATAGAGAATCCTAATCCACAATGTGGAGGAGCTATGTTGGATCACTTTATGAAACCATGACCTCAATCATTCAATTAGACTATAATCCCATTTGTAGATGAGAAGTAGATAATTTCCTTAGAAGAGATATTTCTATCGTTGGGATGTAATGAAAGAGAGAAGGATGTCATGGCAGTTTATCATCTATTAAGAGATGGAGATCAATGGTGGTCGTTAATCCAAAAAAAGAGGATAAAGTAATAGAAGAGATGAAATGGAGGGATTTTAAAAAATATATTCCTATAAAAATATTTTCCATGCGAACAACGAGTAGATATAGAAAGGAAATTATATTATCTGAGGTAGAAAGAGGATAAAAATGTTTCAAATTATGAATCTAACACCACAAGGTTAACAAGACAAGACTAGAACTACATAAATAATCCAAGGAGCGTGATTGATCAATTATTCTATGGTTGAAAATCTTTCATCTAAAGGTCACTAGTCTCCAAATGTTTCACATCTATGATGATATAGTCTCTTATTCTATGAAAAAGGAAGAAGAATTATCTAATTCTTATAACTATAAAGGAAAACAAGAGAATAAGAGGGCTGCCAAAAAATAATAGAAAAGGAAATAATAAAATTGGGACGAGGGGAAGAGTTGACATTCCATCCTATAGTAATTTTGGGAATAAACACCCTGGCACTTGCCTGAAGGGAATGTGAGTCTTTTAGAAGTGTAGGGAAAAGGCCTCTTACCTCAAGATTTTTCAGGGAAGAAAGAAGCTACCACTATTCAATGCTATAATTTCAAGGATACATGACATTATGCACATGAATGTCCATATCGTTAGGGAAGACTTCCCAAAATAAGGCCAACGAAGAAAGGCTAAACTTATGTGGTCACAACTGCATAGGTTGAAGTTCCAAACGATGTGTTGGTTGGTACATTAATCATTTCATTGAACATAGACAATGATTTTTTTTATTCTAGTTCATCAAATTATTTCATATCTTCCCAGTTTTCCATGAAAACTTGATATTACCAATTTGATTTATTAAGGGAGTTGTCAGCCAAAAATTCTAAGGGATGTATCGTTGATACAAATTTGTGTCAGGCAGTCCCCATTATGGAATATAAACATGTTTTTTCTACTGATTTTATGCTCATACCCATGATTTAATTTGATATAATCCTTTATATGGATTAGATTTTTAACCATGATTCAAAAATTTATTTCAAGAAGAAGGAGGTTACAATTTTTTAATATGATGTGGAATCTCTTATTTTTAGGGCAGAAACATCCCCATCTGATTCTCTTCTAGATCCACCCTCAATAGCTCTACTGAATTCAATTAATTGGGAGGAAGGGAATGAAATAACTATGGGTGGTGAAAATAATGTTCAAAAAATTGGATGTACCTATTGTGAAATAACATATTGATGTGATTACATAGGATTTACTTGGACATCCTCTAGAGTGGGAAATTAAGTTTTCCATTAACTTAATTCTGGATTCAAGGCCCATATCAAAAAGCCCTTATAGAATGGACACTGTGGAATTAGTGGAACTAAAGAAATAACTAGAGGAACTAAGTGTTAAAGGATTTATTCACCCAAGTGTTTCTCTATGGGGATCCCCTAATCTTTTTTTCTATAAAGAAAGATAAATATATGATTTTTTGCATTAACTATAGGGAGATCAATTCTATAACAATACAGAACAAGTATCCCTTACCTTGCATTGATGATTTATTTGATCAAATTAATGGAGATAAATATTTCTCTAAGATTGAAATTCTCTCAGGATAACATAAATTTCTTGTGAGGAAGGATAAAATTTAGAAAATAGTAGTTCAAACGAGGTATGAGAATTATCATTTTACAATAATAATTTTTGGACTGACTAATTCTCCCTCCGTTTTCATGCATCTAATGAATAGGGTTTTCAAGGAAAATATTCATTACTTTGTGGTGGTATTTATTGAGGATATCTTGGTATACTATAAAAGTTATGAAGATAATGAAAATCAATTGAGAACTATTCTAATAAATATTAGAAGAAATTAATTATATGAGAAGTTAAGCATGTGTGAATTTTGGCCTCAATAATTTCCCATTCTTGGACACATTGTCACTAAGGATGAAATATCTTTTGATCTTATAAAGACAAAGGCTATTCAAGAATGGACTACTCTAATGAACATAACTTGGGTACATAGTTTTATTTTTTTAACAGGTTATTAACAACCTCTTGTTCAGAAATTTGCCTATTTATCCAACCCAATGACCAATCTTACATGTATAGGGGTTACGTTTGTACATACAAAATAATGTGAGGACTATTTTGAATAATTAAAGAGGAGATTAGTGAATTATCTGATCATAACCCAACCATCGGGGAATGATGAGTTTGTGATCTATAGTGATGCATCAATGAAAGGACTTAGTTGTGTCCTTGTGTAGAATGACTGAGTTATTTCCTATAAATCAAGGTAGTTAAGAATTCATGAAAAAAATATCCTACTCACGATCTAGAGTTAGAAGTTGTAATATTTTCTCTGATTATATGGAGACACTATCTCTCTATTATAAAATGTGAGATATATACTGATCACAAGAGTCTAAATTATATCTTCTAACAAAAATAACAAAACATGTGGAAAAGGTGATAGCTATAATAACTCAATGATTATGATTATACCATACACTACCACACAGGAAAGGAAAATAAGGTTACTGATGCATTGAGTAGGAAGGGTCATGGAGTTATCAAAAAATGTAGGATTGACAAGGATCCTTTGAACATGGATCTAGTGATGATGGATATGGGAATTATAAAAGAATGTGATGCATAACTAATTTTTCTAATGTTTGTCGAAAGAATTTATTGTAATGAATAAAATCTTCCCAGTATAATGATGTGAATCTTCAAAAGAAAATTAATTCTGTGAAATATGGGAATTTGGCTAACTTCATGTGCGAAGATGGAATTATGAAATTTGGGAAGAGGATATGTGTTCCCTGTCTACTTGAGCTAAAAAGGGAGTTATTGGATGATTATCATAGATCAAATACCTCTATACATCATGGTAGCACTAAGATGTATATATATTTGAAGGAACATTTCTAGCGGGACAACATGAAGAGGGAAATTTCTTATTATGTATCAAGATGTTTTGTCTGTCAACAATTGGAGGCCAAACTAGAACATCCAAGAGGAGTCATAAAACCTCTATCTATTACTACATGTAAATGGGATGATATAGTCATGGATTTTGTCATTGGATTACTGAAACCTCTAGGAATGAATGATTCAATATGGGTAATTGGTGACCGACTTCCAAAATCGATACATTTCCTTTCCATAAGGGAGGATTTTCCACTAGAGCGTCTTGTAGGACTCTATATCAATGAAGTTTTAAGACATCATGGAGAACCTCTTTCAATATTGTCTGATTTCAGTCCTCAATTTACATCAAAATTTTAGAAAATTTTACAGAAGGATTTGGATACTGATTTTTTTAGTACTACTTATCATCCTCAAACTGATGGGAAATTTGAATGTATGATCAAAACCATAGTAGAAATGTTAATATCATATTCAATTGACTATAAAGGAATGTGGGATCATTTTTTACCCTTGTTGGAGTTTTAGTACAATAATAATTTCTATTCAAGTATTCAAAAGGCACCTTATGAAGAATTGTATGAAAAGAAATTTCATACACCAACTTGTTGGGATGAAGTTTGAGAGGGGAAGCTTGTGGGACTAGAGATTGTGGAGGAAACAACTTCTAAGGTAAAGCCTTTTCAATTACATATCAATGCAACACAAATAAGGAAAAAAACAATGCTAATAATCGAATAAAGGATTTAGAGTTTCAAGTGGGAGATCATGTTTTCTTAAAAGTATCTCCATAGAATTGTGTTATAAGATTTGGGATGAAAGGGAAACTGAGCCTTAGGTAAATAGGACCTTTTGAAATTCTAGAGATAATTCAAGCTGTTTCATATACTAGATATTGTGCTGATGGTTGAGATGGACTTGGATGGAAATGTAGGGTTATTGGGACTTTCATTCTATCCCAGTTTCAATGCACATTCAACTATGGGAAAGATGAATCATGATTATTCTCATGGTTCTTCTCAATATTAAGGTCATTTTAGGCCTCCTTGTGTACAAGGAAGAGGTACTTTGGTTTGTTACCAGTATAGAAATCTAATACATTCAATGAGGGTTTTCACTAAGGCACCCAAGAACAATGGATCCTAAGGATGGTCAGGTAACTCGAAGAGATTTTGCCTTGTTTAATTCACACCACATAGTGGAATGGGGAATTCTAAACATTCTAAAACTGAAGCACAATTAGATTCATTACGTGTAAAAGGGATCCATCTACATGAATATAGAACAAACCTTATTAATGTAGTGGAAGAGTCTCCAGAGGATGTTGATATGGGTACAATGATTATGAGAATTACTATTACCATAACATCATCATTAGTAAATTATATATTTTATTCTGGTGGATCGAATCAATTTATTTCATCATGTATTTCTAATATGTTAAATCTTCATATAGAGATTTTATCATGTGTAATGGATATTACTATATCCCATGGTAATAAGAGAGAGAAGGGTCTCTGTAGTCCCACTTGTAATTTCTCTATATCAGATTTTGAGCCTGCTAAGAGTTTTCTAGTTTATGGCTTGAATCCTCTACACTTCATTTTTGGGATATATTTGGCCATTTTCAAAAAATCCAGGACTGATTGTTATCTTTTATGGGTCCCTTTCACTACACCCAGTGTTGTGTGCCATATCTTTCAAGGAGAATGGGACGCAATGTTAAGGAGAACTGAACCTTCTAATATTGAGTTAGTGAAATTAATATCAGTTTTTTCTTTTGATCAGGAGTAGGAATTTTTCTGTGGTGGCCTTTCTCTAGTTTTCATTCACATTACCAGCATGTTTCCATCATAATTCTCTTGCTTCCCCATTGTAAGGGAGGTTGAATTTTCTATTTATTTAATACAAGGTACTCAAGAAGATTATATTCACTCACACCATATAGAACTTATTTAAATGGAAGATTTAAAGTCTATAATGTAATATATTCTTGAGAAATGATTCATACCCCCTGATTGTGTCACTGTAGGCAGTGCTTGTTCACTTTTCTAAGAAATCCGATAGTTCACTTGTCCTATTTTTTTTATCAAAAACTCAACAGAGTTACAATAAAGAACATGTTTCCACTACCATGAATTGATGATTTATTTTATCATTTGAAAGGGGTGAAATAGTTTTCAAAATTCATTCCAGCAACCATTAGTTAGGGATTAATGAATACTATATTCATAAACCTGCCCATCATAGGAAGTACAAACATTATGAGTTCCTTGTCATTCCTTTTGGTATAATCAATACTACTATAGTTTTCATGTCTTGGATGATCGTGATTTTACATGAGTATCATGATACTTTTGTGATAGTCTTTGTTATTGACATCCTTGTTTAATCTATGTCTGAGGATGATCATGTACATTATTTGAGAGTAGTTATGATTTTGATGAGAAATCACTAAATTTATTCCAATATTTCAAAATGTTATTTCTAGATTCGTGAAGTGACGTTCTTGGGACACTTTCTTGTAATAACATGGAATATTAGTTGATCTAGATATGGTGAAGGAAGTTATGAATTGGGAGAAACAACGAAATTCCATCGATATTTGGTGTTTCATAGGCTTATCCCAATATTATAGTCTTTTAGTGAAGGAATTATCAATGTTAGATTCTTTAAAAACTGCACTAACTCATATGGGCTTCATGTTTTCTTTGAATGAGAAATTTCAGAATTATATTGTTGAACTGAAACTTATTTTGACTAAAACACCAATGTTATCTCTTCAAATGGTTTCTCATGGCTATGTTGTCATTTGTGATGCTTCAATTTATGCATGAGATGCATTCTTATGTAGTGTAATCATATTGATGGTTATGAATCTCATCATCTTAGGACACCTGAGAAGAATTATCTGGCCCATTACCTTAAACATACAATTGTGATGACCAAACATAAAAGATTGTGGAATTACATTTTCTTAGAATTGTTTACAATGTGTTCTAACCATAAGAGATTGAGTAATATCTTTTCAAAAAAATATTTGAATCTTCTCTAGAGGATTTGGGTAGAATACCGATGTTCCTTCTATTTCTAAATCACCTATATCCCGAGGAGATAGAATTAAGTACCAGATGATTTTAGTAGAAAACTTTCAACCTAGGAAATGAAAAAATCATAAAAAGATTGGAAAATGATGGATCTATTTTTAAATTTAATTATTGGAGTCCTAGAATCATTGATAGTGGTTTCCTTTTCCAATGTTTAGTTGAAATCCACTATTATAGAATTGATTCTTTAAGAACATAATCTTGATGATGAGTTCCGTAACATTAGAGTCTCTCTTAGTTATGGGGTGACCATGCTTGATTAGTCTTTTTCAAAAATATGAAATTAAATGATTTTGGAAACATTTTTTGGTGCCATAATCACTAAGGAAAGCAGTAATGGGGCTATTTCTATAGTTTCTAGTGGGTAGTGTACCTAGGATTCATAAAGATGTTCTAAGAAATGTAGCAATCATTCTACTATCCTGGTAAGAGATGATCCATTAAGATTTTGTTTTTCATTATTATATGTGCCCACAGGTTATGGTCAATCACAATAAACCTCACAGTTTGATTCTTCCAATTCTAATCCCCAATTATAATTATGATGAGATCTCTATTGACTTTGTGGTTGGGTTTCCATGTACCCATAGAAATAAGAATGTGATAAGTGTTTTGGTTGATCCACTGATGAAATCATCTCCATTTATACCCTATTTTTACTCAACCAATTTTTAAGAGTGCAATGACCCAAAAATTCCATGGAAAATTTTTCTTTTAATACATGGGAATTTTATGAGTCCGCAGTTTCTGACGGCGCCTGATCTCGAGGCCCGGTGTGCCCGGAATAAATTTCTGAAGTTTTTTCTGGGTACGTTCAATAAACGTATGTGTAGGTTTTCTATATTTTGAACCAATGCTCGGAATTGAAATTCAAGGACACCGATGAACTCACAGCACCAATATTATCTTAAGGAGACCTTTACCGTAGTTGTGTGTGGTCGAGAGTGGATGTTAATTCTTGGGATTCTTAATAAATTAAATAAAATTTATGTGTTATATAATTTTATTTAGGTGGTGGTTATTTTTCTCCAAAGGGATGTTGGAGGTGGGTCCCACACTCCACATAACTTCCCGTGGGAGAATATTGTGTGGTTGGGCCCACATGAACATCAAACTTCTCGACTCCCCATGTAACTCTCTTTTAATTAAGGGAGTCTTTTAAACTTCCAACTCTCCCTTTTTAATTTTTAAAACTATCCACCTCTCACCTTCTATCATTGATGTGCCAACACCGTTAAATAATTAATTGAGCTTCCACAATTAATTAATTAATTTGTATTTTTATGTATTCTTATGAATTCATTTCAAATGCATGGAAATATTAAAATGATAGGGAGGCTTTTGTTTTATTTTGGATTGGAGTTTATTCTCTGGAGAGCTTGGGAGAACTCTTGGAAGAACTACCTGTTACAACGAAGAATGCTCCTCATATCCAAAGAACACGATGGACATCTTCAATGACCTCATTCCACATTAACGGAGTAGACACCACCCGCTAAGAACATCGCCAACGACGACGTAATCTTCTTCTGACATCAACGGAATGACGCCACCTTCCCGCGACTTCACCGATCTCATCCTCCTCCGACGTTGATGGGATGACGTACATCTTCCGCGATGCACGTCTTTCGCGACTCGTCAACATACAACAACAAATACGAGGTAGGTGGAATTTGGTTTATTTATACATGTGAATTATACCCTCGTACTTTGGAATTTATTTTTGGATTGACGATTGCCAAATTGTTATCACCAAACGTGGAGGGCACGGGCCGAACAAACACGGCCCGACGACCCACCATTGATACTTGTTTTTGTTGACATCGAAGGTGGAGCCGGTATGGCGTGGTTCCATCGCACCACGCCAGAGAATAACCACGACCAGGAGGACCGCGGTGGACGGAAGAGGAACCGCGGCCAGGAGGGCCGCGGTGGAAAAAGAGGCGTGGTGCCGTCGTTCGGCACTGTGGAGCCGAAGGCCACAGCCAGGCCCGACTCCGGTGGTGGAGGACCAGCACCGTCACACCGAATGCGTGGAGGAGGATGTGGCCCGCAACCGCGGGCTTCTCGGACGAACCAAACAGGCCAGGCACATGCATGCCGGGATGGAAACCCGCGATGCCCGTAGGTGCCTCGTGGAGGAGTCGTGGCCCGCTCTGCTGGGCAAACTGGCCGGCTGCCTGCAGGCCATGGTGGTGGACCGCGGCGCCCGCAGGTGCCGTGCGGAGGAGAACTGAGGCCCATTGTGCGGGATGCGTGTGCTGGGCAGAACTGGCCGCTTACGGCCTACCGGGCAGGTAGAGGCGGCGCCGCTTGGCGCCGCCGGGAGAACCAAACCGGCCCGCAGCACAGGCCGGGTTTGCGGGTGGGCCGTGTCCAGCTGGGCTGGGCCGACCCCCCAGCCGGGTCAGACCCGCCATGTTAGGCTGGGCCGATGACCCAGCCGGGTCGGACCAGCTGAGCCGGGTTGGGTCGACCCGCCAGCCCACTGGGCTTGACGGGCCGGGCTCGACTTCGCTTAATGCGAATATCTCCAAGACTGCACGTCTGAACGACGCACTGTCTGTAGAAATGGGACCCTCACGACGAGGTGGTACTTTTGTGATACTCTAAGTGAGTTTTGGATAAATTTGAAAATCGGTCAGGTTTGGATCGAGCGTAAATCCAATCGGGCCCCTAGGACGGAAAAGCCAATAACTCTCAGACGGGGCGTCTGATTGACACACCGTCTGTTGTGTTGGGTTCCTTTTGATGAGACGGAACTTCGAGATACATCAACTCAGGACATTGTGATATTTGATGTATCGACACTTGACTCGAGTAACAGACCCTCTCAGAATCGAGCGTGCTGTGTTCGAGAACTCTAGAGCTAGCTGCGACGACTACTGTACATGAATCCTACGTGGGTTCCACAGTGATGACTTTTGTGCTGGAATCCACCGTGGGTTCAAAAGTGATGAATACTGTACCGTAATCCTTCATGGGTTCCACGACGGTTCTACTGTACTAGGTTCCTCTATGGGTTCGACAGTTCTGTCTTCTGTTCCTGCATCCTGTGTGGGTCTGACAGTGTAGCTGGTCCTATATCCAGTGTGGGTCCGACAACTTAGCTGGTCCTGTATCCTATGTGGGTCTGAAATAATAGATGAATCAATGACTACATCTGATCATCTCTATCACTCTACAGAATTTGTATACCTGTGTGAGCTGAGTCATTTATTTCAACAATTATCATCGTGGTGATTGACTTTACTTCCTTTGTGGACTGGGTTGTGTTTGGGCCCAAGAGTTGGAGCCGGGACTATGACTAGTAACATAGTTATATGTATGGGCATATACCTATGTAGGGATGGGTGATACTTCGTGATTGTATTTTTCTTCTGGGGTTTATCCTCTATGGATTCTGAGAGACCTTTAGGGGTCTCGAGGTACCTAACTGAGTATTGTTATACTCACCCCTGAACGGCCTTCACCCGCACCTTGTTGTGTTTTGTGCAGACGACAGACATCAGTGATCGAGGATGAGGGTGACAGACAAAGGCTTCTCAGAGCTGGACTAGACGGGACGTACCGTAGGGACGAGTTGTTCAAGTTCTATACCTACCCTTCAGGTAAGATTCCCTGATGGATGATCCATGAGCTGTTTTTCCTTTTTTACTTGTACTTGTACTTGTTGTTTAGTTGAGTTTGTATGCTGGCCCACTTACATTCAGCACACCTTACTTTTCTATTTTAGTACTTGTTTCCTCTACTGTTTTTGTTCATACTGTGTGTGTTACAGGTTAAGAAGGAAATTCCTTCCCTTTTATCAGGGATTCACCATTGGTGCTAGTCGCTAGCCCCTGGCCTATGGAAGGTGGGTTTGGGTTAGTCATGGAACGAGCTCTGAGGACGGGGCCTGACAAATTTTCATCAAAGGAGTAAGTTCTACTGCAAAACATGGACTCTGATTATTTTAATGACAATAGTTATAAGTGTTTTGGGTGTGGTTATCAGTTTTGGGAAACTGGTGTTGGTGCGGCGACCGACATATCCATACACCGAGACTCTGACTTCAGATCTCCAACTCAGTGCTCGAAAACACTGATTGCGTGTGTGTTTCCTTTGAAAAAGTTTTCTTCGTAATTACTTTTTCTCATCTCACTAGGTATACTGTTTTAACCATGGTGCACCTGTTTCTTTTTTAGGATGGTCCCACGAGGGCATCCAGCTAGTGTTCCGAGTTTCGTACGAGATAGTAGCCCACCGAGCGACAAGGCCTCGGTGCAGGGCCCCATCACAGTGGAGGTACCCACAGTACCACTACCCACTGGGCCACCGATACCACCATCCCCAGCATGAGAGAGTGCACGCCGCCTGAGTGCGTTTCACGAGTTCCAGCGCCAGAGGCCGCCCAGGTTCTGGAGAGAGACGAACCCACAAGCATCTGAGGATTGGATGGAGGTTGTCTTGAGAGTTTTTAGATTGGTAGGGAACCCAGTCGACCTCATGGTGATCTTTTCCACGAGTCTTCTGCATTCGGTGGTAGATAGGTGGTGGATCCTGATGCTCTAGGTGCATGATGAGGCATCATTACTCTGTACTGACTTTGAGAGTCTCTTCCACTCAGAGTTTGTTCCAGTCACCCTTCGTGCGGTGTGGATTCGAGAGTTACTTCATCTGCAGCAGGGCATCATGACAGTAGCTCAGTACTCAGTGATGTTCACTGACCTCTAACGCTACTCCACAGATATAGTACATGACCCGTTATGTAGGTCCCGAACCTTTGAGCAGGGACTCATGCATGGGATCAGGGCTTTGACGATTCCCCTTAGCATTCCGACGTAGGCGGGGGTGATGGAGCGATCCCTTCTAGTGGATATTTTTCTCAGTGATTAGTCACCAGTGGCGAGACCCACTAGAGGGTGACACTTATCAGAGTCTTCTGTAGCCGGTTGTAGACAGATGAATTAGAGATCCAAGTGGACCAGGCCATCAGGTGGGCAACCCCAGGATACAGGTTCAGTTGTGCGGGGCACATGAGACAGAGCCAGCTATACGAGGAGCAGGCAGTGCTATGCATGCAGCGGGCAGGTCCACATGGTTCATGACTTCTCGAACTGTCATTCAAATAAGAAAGATACAGTAGGGGGACCTCCCCGGAAGAGGTAGAGGTTCGACTGTAGTGGTCTGTTGGGATCGGGCAAAGGTGGTTGAAGATCTAGCCAAGTAGCGGGTGGTGGATGCTTTTTCGAGGCTCTACCACCACCACCAGGAGATCCACCCCGACCACAGGGAGCTGGAAGACTGAGGCTGTTTCAGGTCCAGTCAGTAGAGGCCTACAACCACGTCGCACCTGAGATGATTTGAGGTACTATCTGTGTCTACTCCACCCTTGATACATTACTTATAGACATAGGTACGAGTCATTCTTTTATTTCCACTGCCCTTGTTCGGAGCTCGGGTATTTTGACGGAGCCGTTGGCTCGATCCTTACGGCTAGAGACTCCTACGGGAGTAGACTCGAAGATTACACACTGGTGAAAGTAGTGTGAGCTTACTCCAGGAGGCAAGAGCTTAGGCATAGATCTTCTTATAGTGGCATCGAGGCCTTACGATGTCATCTTGGGTATGGACTGGTTATCAATAGTTCATGCTCAGATTGACTATATTAGGCGCAAAGTGTGGTGTATCCACATGGATGGGACTAGGTTCAACTTCACCAGTGAAGAGGGAGCCTTAGTATCACAGGATGGACTTACACAGAGGAGGGGGTAGCCGATCATACATTAGTTGGAAATTATCATCCTCGAAGCTGTTGATGTGCGGAGTCTGAGTTTTTTGTTGTGGTGGATCAGTACGCGAATGTTTTTCCTGAAGACATTCTAGGAAAACCTCTTCACAGAGAGGTATACTTCTACATCGAATTGTACCCTGGGACAAAACTGATATCTACTCTAGCATATCGTATGGCTCCCACCAATCTTCGTGAGCTACGGGTACAGTTGGAGGACTTGCATGGGAAGGGATTTATCCGACCCAGCGTTTCACCCTGGGTATCTCTGATTTTGTTCGCCAAGAAGGTGGATGGGAGATTGTGATTTTGTGTCGACTACTGTCTCCTAAATCAGGTGATCGTGAAGAAAAAGTACCCACTTCCGAGGATTGAAGACCTCTTTGATCAGCTCAAGGGAGAATGATGGTTCTCGAAGATAGATCTTAGATCAGGCTATCACCAGCTTAGAGTTCGAGATGAGGATGTCCAGAAGACGACCTTCAGGTGTCTCTATGGCCCCTATGAGTTCTTGGTTATTCCCTTAGGCATAACCAACACACCAGAAGTGTTCATGAGTCTCATGAGCAGGATCTTCCAGCCTTACCTCGATCATTTTGTCATAGTCTTCATTTACGACATACTGATTTACTCGACTACTGTGGAGGAGAACGCCTACCATTTGCGGGTAGTACTTGACAAAATACAAGAGCACCAGATTTATGGTAAGATCTAAAAGTTCTAGTTCTGGATTCGAGAGGTTCACTTCTTGGGACACATCATCTTAGAGGCTGAAGTTGCAGTGGATCCAGCGACGATCGAGGCAGTACATGCTTGGGAGCCACCCATGAGTGTGACGGAGGTGCGGAGATTCCTGGGACTGGATGGGTACTATCATAGATTTGTTTCAGACTTTTCCAGAGCTGCAGCACCACTTTCAACATTGACGAAGAAGGGGAAACCCTTCATGTGGTTAGATAGATGCCAGTAGAGCTTTCAAGAGATGAGGCATAGGTTGAACAGTTAGACCATCTTGAGGCTACCAGAGGAGGGAGTTGGGTAAGTAGTTTACTGCGATGCATCAGGGACTGGACTCGAGGGTGTCATGATGCAGGAGAAAGAAGTGATTATGTATGGTTCACGACTGTTGAGACAGCCTGAGCAGAACTATTATACCCATGGCCTGGAGTTTGTATCAGTGGTCTTCACCTTGAATATGTGGTGGAACTATCTGATGGGATATCGTTTTATTGTCTACTCTGACCACCAGAGTCTCAGGTATATCTTCACGCAGAAGGAACTGAATTAGAGATAGTGACGATGGCTCGAGTTCCTCCAGGATTATGGCTTCAAGAAAGTCTATACTCCAAGAAAGGGGATTGTTGTAGCAGACACTTTCACCAGGAGATCATGCATTTAGATGCTAGAAGAGGCGACATAGCATCTGGATGCGTTGCAGATATCCTTTGTGGACAGAGATGGAGCAGCCTTTCTGCAGTCTCTCACAGTCACTCCTCCACTTCTTCAACGAGTCAGAGAGGTACAACGTGAGGACATTGACTATGAGACATGATGTGCTCAGATATCCTTAGGGCAGACACCTGATGGGTTTTTTGAAGGTGGGGAGAACATCATCCTCTTAATAGGACATACCATGGTAATAGTAGCACTATAAGAGGAGGTGTTGAGGGAGTTTCACAGTTCCCATCTAGTGGTAAATCCAAGAGTGGTGAAGATGTATTAGGACCTCAGATGGCAGCACTGGTGGTTAGGTTTGAAGAAGGCAGTAGCAGAGTTTGTCTCACGATGCCTCACTTGTTAGTAAGTGAAGGTGGAGAACCAGGTTCCAGAAGGCTTTGTTCATCCCTTAGAGGTCCCATAGTAGAAGTGGGATGGGATATCCATGGATTTCATGACATGACTTCCATGTATATCCAGAGGACACGTCACTATCTAGGTGATTTTTGACTAACTCACCAAGTCGGCCCACTCCTTACCGATTAGAGAGCATGGATCAGAAGAGATATTGGGATGCCTCTACATATAAGAGATCGTATAGCCTTATGGTGTTCCATTGAAGATTGTATCCAATCGAGATTCTCATTTCACTTCCTGGTTATGGAAGTGGTTGCAGGAGGCTTTCAGGACGCAGCTTCGCGTGAGCACCGCCTTCCATCCTCACACGGACGGTCAGACTGAGAGAACCATTCAGAATCTCGAGGAAATTCTCCGTGCATGTGTCCTTGACTTTTGTCGCAGCTGGGAGGATCACTTACCCTTAGTGGAGTTTGTGTACAACAACATCTACCACTCCACCATAGGGATGGAACATACGAGGCACTGTACGGTCGACCTTGTAGATCACCACTGTGCTGGACTGACCCAGGGGAGTCAGCACTTGTAGGACTAGAGATGGTTCATGCTACGATGGAGAAGGTGCAGATAATCTAGGAGCAAATGAAGAATTCACAGAGTAGACATAAGTCCTATACTGATATGATACAGAGAACAGTGGAGTTCAAGGATGGCGACCACGTATTCTTACAGATCTCACCTCGACGAGGTCAATGGATATTTGGCCGGGGGGGGGGGGGCGAGTTGTCTCCATGATTCATTGGACCATTCCAGGTCCTCAATAGAGTAGGCGAGGTGGATTACCGCCTGGACCTTCCACCTCAGTTGCACCGGGTGCATGAAGTATTCCATGTATCTCAGGTGAGGAGATATGTGCACGACCCATCCCACATCATCGACCATGGGGTGCTGGACATTTTTGACAGGGCGACATTCACGGAGGTCCCCATAGAGATCAAGGATCGACAGGAGCGGGTCATATGTGGACAATCGATTCCTCTAGTGTGCATTCACTGGCAACACGAGAACCTCCAGGAGGGAACATTGGAGTGGGAGGCTCAGATACATGCTCAATAGCCATATTTGTTCCCTTAGTGTTTGTTGTAGTTTACGGGTATGTAAAGACCTAAGGTGAGGAGAATGTAAAGACCCAGAAATTCCATGTAATTTTGTTTGATACATGAGAATTTTACGAGTCCGCAGTTTCTAACGGCGCCTGATTCCGAGGCCCGTTGTGCCCGGAATCAATTTATGAAGTTTTTAAAGGTACATTCAGTAAACGTACGTACAAGTTTTATATATTTCGAACCGATTCTCAGAATTGAAATATGAGGACACTGATAAACTCATAGTGCCATTATTCTCTTAAGGAGACCTTTACCGCAGTTGCGTTTGGTCGAGAGCGAAAGCCAATTTTGGGTATTCTTAATAAATTAAATAAAATTTATGTGTTACATAATTTTATTTAGGTGGTGGTTATTTTTCTCCAAAGGGAAGTTGGAGGTTGGGCCCACACCCCACATAACTTCCCATGGGAGGATATTGTGTGGTGGGGCCCACACGAACATTAAACTTCTCAACTACACATGTAACTCTCTTTTAATTAAGGGAGTCTGTTAAACTTCTAGCTCTCCCTTTTTAATTTTTAAAACTCTCCACCTCCCACCTCCTCTCATTAATGTGCCAACACCATTAATTAATTAATTGAGCTTCCACAATTAAATAATTAATTTTTAGTGTTATGAATTCTTTTGAATTCATTTGAAATGCATGGAAATATTAAAATAATAGGGACACTTTTGTTTTATTTTGGATTTGAATTTATTCTCTGGAGAGATTGGGATAACTCTTGGAAGAACAACCTATTCCAACGAAGACCTCTCCTCATCTCTGAAGAACACGAAGAACATCTTCAGCGACCTCCTTCCACGTTAAAGGAGTAGACGCCGCCCTTGAAGAACGTCTCCAACGATGATGTCATCTTCTTTCGACGTCAATGGAAAGACGACGCTTTCCTACGACTTCACCGAGCTCTACCTCCTCCGACGTTGAAGGGACAAAATTATTATTCCACGACGCCCGTCTTTCACGACTCATCAACATAAAACATCAAATATGAGGTAGGGGGAATTTGGTATATTTATATGTATGAATTATACCCTCGTACTTTGGCATTTATTTTTGGATTGATGGTGGCCAAATTGTTATCACCTTAGGCGGAGGGTGCGGGCCAAACGAACATGGCCCAACGACCCCCCGTGGATTCTTGTTTGTGTCGAAAATAGAGGAGGAGCCGGTAGGGCGCGGTTCCGTCACACCACGCTGGAGAATAACCGCAGCGGACGGAAGATGAACCGCGGCCGAGAGGGCCGCGACGAAAGAAGAGGCGTGTCGCTGTCACGCCACGCTGTGTAGTCGATGTCCACGACCAGGCCGGGCCACGGTTGCGAAGGACCAGCGCCGTCGTGTCAGACGCGTGGAGGAGGACGTGGCCCGCAACCACGGGACACTCGGCTGAACAGAACTGGCTGGCCGCCTACCGACTGGGCTGGAAACCCATGACACCCACAGGAACCGCACGGAGGAGTTGTGTCCCGCTTCCGAAGGCCGCTCTGCTGGGCGAACCAGCCGACCGCCTGTCTGCCGGGCGGCTGGACCGCGACGCTCGTAGGCGCCGCGCGGAGGAGAATCGCAGCCCACTGTGGGGGCCGTGTGCGCCGGGAAGAAATGGCTCGCAGCACGGGCCAGGTCAACGGATGGGCCGCACCCCACTGGGCTGGGCCTACCCCCCAGCCAGGTTGGACCTGCCGAGCCGGGTCAGGCCAACCCGCCAGCCCACAAGGTTTGACGGGCCGAGCATGACTTCACCTAAATTCGAATATCTCTAAGACCGTGCATCCAAACGACACACCATCTACGGAACTGAGACCCTCATGACGAGGCATTCCTTTTCCAATAATCTATGTGAGTTTTGGATAAATTTGGAAAATGACCAGGTTTGGATCGAGTGTAAATCCAACAGGGCCCCTGGAATGGAAATGCCAATAACTCTCAGACCGGGTGTCCTATTGACGCGTCGTCTGTCACGTTGGGTTCCTATTGATGAGATGGAACTTTGGGATACATAAACATAAAAATTTGTGATAGTTTATGTATCGAAACATTACTGGAGGAGCGGGCCCTCCCAAAATCGAACGTGCTATGTGCGGGAACCCTAGAGCTGGCTGCGGCGACTACTATACCAGAATCCTATATGGTTTCGACAGTGATGAATTTTGTGCCGGAATCCTCCATGGGTTCGACAACGATGACTACCGTACCAGAATACTCCATGAGTTCGATGACGGTGCTACTATACTAGGATCCTCTGTGGGTCCGATAGTTCTGACTTCTGTTCCTGTATTCAGTGTGGGTCTAACAGAGTAGATGGTCCTATATCCTGTGTGGGTCTGACAGCTTATCCGGTCCTGTATCCTATATGGGTCCGATAGCTTAGATGAATCAGTGACTACATCTGATCATCTCTATCACTCTACGGATGTTGTATACCTCTGTGAGCTGAGTCATGTCTTTCAACCATTATCATCGTGGTGATTGACTTTACTTCCTTTGTGGACTAGGTTGTGTTTGGGCTCGAGAGTTGGAGCCAGGACTGTGACTGGTAACATAAGTATATGTATGGGCATATAGCACAGTAGGGATGATTGATACTTCATGATTGCATTTTTCTTCGATGGTTGATCCTTTGTGGATTCTGGGAGACCTTTTGAGGTCTCGGGGTCCCCTACTAAGTATTTTTATACTCACCCCTACACTAGATTCACCCACACCTTGTTGTGTTCTGTTCAGAGGACGGACATCGGTGATCAAGGCTGAGGGTAACAGACCGAGGATACTCAGAGCTGGACTAGATGGGATGTACTTCAGGGATGAGTTGTTCGAGTTCTGTACCTACCCTTCATGTAGGATTCCCCGGTGGACGATCTAGGAGCTGTTTTTAATTTTAACTTGTACTTGTACTTGTTGTTCAGTTGGGTTTGTATACTGGCCCACTTACTTTCAGTACACCTTACTTTTCTAATTTAGTACTTGCTGCCTCTACTGCTTGTGTTCAGACTGTGTGTGTGTTACAGGTTAAAAAGGAAATTCCTTCCCTTTTATCAGGGATTTTCCTTTGGTGCTAGTCACCAGCCCCTGGCCTATGGAAGGCAGGCTTGAGGTAGTCATGGAACGAGACCTGAGGATGGGTCATGACAAAGAGTTTGGAAATATATTTGTGAAATAGATTTCTCATTTTTAAGGAGCTAAAAAATTAATATTTTATGATAGGGATCTTCAGTTCACTTCTCACTTTTAGAGAGGCCTTCAGGAGGCACTAGGACCTCACGACCATTTTAGTATGGTGTACCATATGCAGTTAGATGTCCAGAAAAAAAGATCTAAATAGTTTTTTTCATATACTTCACATTTTTGTTAACATATTTGGTGGAACGTCTGATAATAATTTGGGACAGGTTGAGTTTTCTTATGAAAATAGCTACCAATCCATGATTATAATGGATCATTTTCCAGCCTTGTATTTCCGGCCTTGTAGATCTCAATTCTGTTTAGGGGTGATCGGTGAAATTTACATAATTGGATCAGGTTTGGTAAAATAGAAGATATCAATCATTTAGTTGATTAAACCAAGAATTTTTATGGAATAGAGTCGATATAAGGCTTATTATTATCATCACCATATACATTTGGAATTTTAATTTGGTGACTAGGTGTTTATGAAGGTTTCACCAAGGTTGGGTCAACGATGGCTTGAGATGTTTGGGAATCTTTCTTCTCATTTTGTGGGACTGTTCTTGGTTATTGAGATGGTAGTATAAGTTTCTTAATATTTTGTTATTCCACTGTAAATTACATTGACACATAACAGGTTCCATGTTTCATAGCTTTGGATGTATTTTTCTGATCCATATCATGTTTTAAAATGGAGTGTTCTTGAGGTTGAACCTGAATTATCCCTGACTAAAAAATCAGTTAGGGAATTTGATTTTAAAAACAAGGTACTTTTTGGGATGATGATATCATTTTTACATGCATTATGGTACCATGGTTATGATTCTCATGAGATATGGGAGATGTAGGCACTAATGAGAGGGATGTAGCCTCTTCTTTTTGGAAAGGGAGATTCTTTGTAGGCATTATGGGGACACAAATTTTCTATGGTGTGGGGATATACCATTCTATCACATGTTTTTAGCTATTATTAAACCCCAATTTTTAGTCTTTCATTGGTTGGGTTTTGGATGGGGTTTCTTCGGGTCAAATTTTAATTTTGTTTGATGTTTTGGGGATAGTGCACAGTTGACGCACAATTATCCCAAACTGTGCACCTTCTAAGACCAAACCATGAAACTCAAGGTAATTATATTTTTCTTGGTTGTCACATGGTTAGTTAATAAATTTTTACTATTTAGTAAAACCATGTTTCCCATTTAAAACATGCATATGGTTTGTCTTCCCATTTTTTCAAACCGTATAGGTATGCCTATGAAAATGTGTGTAAATGTTTTTGTTTCTCAAAATATTGATTAAAAATTCCTGAACCCCCGTTTTTGGCCCATGATGTATCTATAATAATAATAAGAGATTTATCCCCTCCTTGGAACTCCAAATAAGTTTTTCTGGCCCATGTGATCTGTCCTAAAAGCAACTCAAAACTCGAGGAACACCCTTCGATCTTAACCTGCTAGGTTTCCTATTCTCGTTCTCATTATCCCACTATCTCATTGATAATAACTATTATTATATGAATATTATTGTTTAATTATGAATATAATAACCTCTATTCAGATTATAAACATAAGAATTATCCTTGATTCCATTATTATATGATCATCGTTCTTCTTTGACAATTCCTATTAGGGTTTGGCATTACGAGTTCCATTAATCCTAAAGTATTCGGTTCCATAATAATTCCCAATTTACGTAAACCCTAAATTTATTTATTTAATTTTAATTGTATGAATAAAATTAAATAATTAGATTTTAATAAAATTGGATACCAATTTTTTGTTGGAAAAAACCAATTCCCTTGAATTTGGGTTTTAAAATGTTTTTTGGCATGATATTGTGAAAACCCCCAATTCCATTGATTTGGGGTGTGTTTATTGAAAATTTTTAAGTTTAAATTGTTTATTTCATGGAAACTGTTTCAATTAACTTATTGAATTTAATTTTGAAAAGTATTTGATGGAAAAGTTTTGAAAAATCCCAATATCATTGATTTGTGGGTTTATTGTGAAATTAATGGAATTTGCGAAAATTTAAATTATTGAATTTAAATTGTGAAAATGGATAATGAAATTGAATTTTTAATTGATTTCAAATCCCCATTTTTAAAAATTACTTAAAATGATTTGTTTAAGAACTATTGGGTTATATCTTATAAAAATTAATTTTTTTGTTTAAAAACACGTGTTATGGTTTTTAAATTAAAATTTGTATATTTTAAATAGAGAATGGGAATAATTTTATTTTACAGATTCTTAAAATAAATTTACTATAATTATTTTTTTCCTAGATATCAAGAAATCCATAGGTAGTTAGTATGGTATTTGGATTGCACTTTATGATTTATAATGTTAAAAAACATAAATGTAGCATGACCCATCTCTTAGGCGATGGTGATTATTCATATCTGGATGAAGTTCAAAGGGATGTATATTTATATTGAAATTTTATATTGTGTGTGGATTCCCAATAGCCTGTAACTGTCATACATTCATAGTCATATGACCATGTTTCTTTGTTGTTTTTATATAAAATTAATATATTCCATTAATATAAACTATTTTATATGCCTTCTGATTTAAATAAATTGTTTTATATAAAAGTGTTTATTTAAGTCATTTTTTAGAAGTTAACTTATTTTAGAAATGTTTAAACAATTAAAATTAAATCTTTTTCTTAATGTTTTTTTCGTATTTATAAATGTAAAGAATAATTTTTTTAATTATTCTTATGATATGCCAAACCTGTTTGTTTTGAGTTAAGTCCACTTTCTTTGGATAATTTTATATTTGAATCTCTTATAAAATCCTTAGTGATACCCTAGTAGGTTTTTTAGCTCACACCCAACCTATACCTTTGTATTTTGGTAGATTATCCCATTCCATTTTTGATAAGAGTTTAATAACCACATGGAGATGGTTCTAGATATTGATATGTGGACTTGGTGAGTCACGTCTGTTAAGAATTGGGCAGTTCTTCCTATTTTCAAGTATTGTTTGATATAAGAATTTAGGTTATCGTACCTGTTTGAATTTTTTTACTTCATTATTAGTGGAGTTTATTTTTTATGATTAATAATTTTTATAGTTTTCTTTCACATTGGTAGTGAAAAAACCATTCCCACTTTATTTTTTGTATGATTCCATGTACTAGTCGCGAACCCGTGGGGATCTGGAATGACCTTCAGTCTATGTCAGAGCCGGATCTATTATCAGGTTACCTAAGTATCCAGGATGGTTTGTGACATAAAAATAACTTATATTCAATATATATATATTTATAATAATATATAAAATATAGGAAAATGAAATGAAATATATTGTTCCTGAATATGGTAGTCTGTATGTACACAAGAACATTGTTTTCATCTTTTATCATATTGAAGGATGGAAAAGTAAATTACACAAAAACATATATATTATAAGTATTTTAGAATTAATATGTCATAAATATAAAATATTGTTAATAAATTTATCCTTAATACATTTCATGTAAAGCGTGAACAAATCACATATCTTTGAGGAGGTGGTAGTCCACATGTCCACAAACGATGTTAATGTATTCCCACAAAATGAAGAGCTTGAATGTTTTTTTATAAAATAGTTAAAAAATCATAAGTAAATAATAAATATCAAAAAAATAATTTATAAATATCATGTCTATCTTTATTATCAACTTTGAGAGGTGGTAATAGAAAAAAATGACATTAGTTTACAAGATGGTAGCCCACTATACACACGAACGATGATAGTCAATACCATTGACGGAAGTGTGTGTATGTGTTGATAAGAACTGTAAAATTACAAAAAAAAATGTATATTTAGGATAATAAGGTTTTTATACAAACATTTATTAAGAATATTTGAAGGGGTGGAAAAATAAATAAACCAAAATAGCTCATTGAAGAATTATTAATCTTCTTTGGGAAAATTCTTTTGGTTTGCAACAAAGGGATTCCTTGGCTTACTATGTTACAAAATATAGTCTTTTAGGATTAATGGATGTATGTTGGAAGCTTATTTGGGAAGTATTTGGTGGTTCCAAATGGATTGATATGTTTGAATAAGTGAGGGGGTGAGTGCCCTTTTATAGGAGAGAAGGAGTAAAATTCTTGTAAACACAAGATTGTAAACACTATTGAGAGGTCTCCCTTATATAATTTGCCTCCAATAATAGACCATTTTCTATAAAAGGTACTATATTTTGGAAATCTTGTATAAAAACTGATTATAGAAATTTTTTGGGTCATTATTTCCCTTAATATGATGTTTAACCACAAAGTATACTCATTTTTACCACAATCACAGTAATTAATTTTCATTACTTTCATTAATATTTTTGGTCAAAAAATAAGTTGAACATAATATAAAATATAAATTTCTCTGATTCCAAATATTTAATTCATTTTTTTTAATTTACAATATCAAAAGTTCCATTAATTAATTTAAAATAATCTTTTATATATGATGAAATAATGGGGTTTTAATGGGAAAAATGTTCAAAATATTGAAATGTTTTTATATCAAATACCAATGTTAAATTGAATAAAATGACCTAAATTGTACTAATAGATGTATAATTGATCAATCTATACTTTAGAACTCATTTTATATATAATTTAACTACATAAATAAATTAGTTGAAAATGAAATTTTCAAATGAAATTAGGTGTTTTTCATTATTCATCCTTAAATAATACTTTTCTGATAAATAAAAAAAATTAATCCAAAGTAAATATTGATTTTCATAATTTAGAAATGAAATTCTTTGGTCAATTAATATTTTTAAAAGTTTCAAAAAATAGTATTAATAAAACTTCCCTTAATGAGTGGTGAAAATTTATTTTAGAATAACACAACTTTTGATGCATAAAATTATATTTATTCTTATTTTATTCCTATAAAACTTGTTGGATAAAATTAAAAACATATTATTGATTTTATAATATATAAATTTTATTAAAAAAATGAATAAAATAGTTTTTCATACTTTATATAGAATTTTTTTTGTAACACCTGGCCCTTGAAGCCTGATGTTGGTGTCTTATTATATTACATTGGAATGATTACATGGAATCAACTACTAAATGAATAATCAGTTTAGTAGTTTTTAAAAACCATATTACATAAATGATCACTATAATAAATTTGTAAATATAATATTAAATATAACAGATAATAAAATTAAATGAAATGCATCATTGACAGATCTTTCAAAAATTTATCTTAAATATCCTTTGGAATAGGAAATAAATAAAGGTGAGATGAAATACTCAGTAAGGGTAAGTAAAATGGAAGAATTATTTATTAAATGATAATAATCATCATGGAATGGTAAATAATTTAGCACACATTCGATATAAATATCTAGAAAAGTAATATTCAATATGGAACAATTGATAACTGAAACACATGATATATAATAAAAAATCTAAAAATAAAATGAATCCATAGATAATATCAGAGAAAAAAATCTCATGTATACTAATAATAAATGAATTATAAATAAAATCAGTTCTTAATTGATTTACGTAATTCTTCGGAGGTGTATGATACCATTACTATCAATATCTATTATCAAAACCCATTAAAATACTCTAAATTTTCCAAGGTATCTTCTCTTGTGAATACCGTTTTATAGAGGGGATTTCATTAATGTACTCCCAGCCCATATAGTGAATTTCAAAAAGAAATACCCATATATTGAAATAATAAATATAAATTACAAACAATGCACTATATCAAATATCTATATTGAATAAAAGATAGAGATTTATCAATAATTCCATAGTTAATTAAATAATTATCAAAGATAACATCGTATGTAAAAATGTTATATTGTTTTTGAAATAATAATATTAATTTCTGATAATTTGGATATTTTATATAAATATAATTTACAATAAAAATAATCACATTGAAGTGATTGTTTCATGATAAAGTTAACAATTGTATATGAGAGTGATATTACAAATATAACTTTTACAATATGGGAATTTTCATATAAAATCCCCTTATATGAGATAGTTCAATGCGAAACCTAAATTACCATGAAGTATGATTGAAAAATGATAATTAATTAAAAAATGGGATGTATATACACAAAATTAAATTAAATTGGTGCATAATAACAAATAATTTTTTAAGGAATGTTATTTGAGAAAAAATTTCTCACTACATGGTAACATTGGAATTATAATTCCCATGAAGGAAATAATAGAAAATTAAACTATAAATACCATTACTAATAATGTAACCAAGATATAAAATTCAACAAATATATAACATACACAAAAAAAATGAAATAAGTTTTGAAAATGGGGTATGCCTCATAGATGAAAAAGGATTACAAGAATCCCCTACCATGAGTCCGACTTGTCATGAGTTTCCGTATCATCATGAATAATAAAATTCATTAAATATTTACCTACATGAGAATATTTATAATTTTAATTATTACATTTATTTCACTTAATAAAATATTTTATACAACTAATTTAATAATTAATATTATGTCATGTGTTTTGACTTAATTCAGTTCTTGTGTCAAAAATGATTTTGGTAGGATGTTAATGGTCAAAAGGGGTCATTTTATTATCATATATAGAATAATAATAATTAAATAATAATAATACTTACACTTAAATTATTATTTTAAAACTAATCATGAAATATGGTTATAAGAAATTAACAAACATTTTAATCGTGGAGATGGTAGGCCGTACGTTTGTATGTGTAATGTTCCTATTTTTTAATTATCAATATAGAAAAAAGGTAAGTAACATTTTATCCTTATATAATGATAATTATATCATCAATACCATGTTATTAAATCATATATACTTATATATAAAATAATAGTGATGTAAATGGAATCATATCACATTGAGTAGGTGGTAGTCCACACTATAAATAATGACTTTATCATATTTGTGTGTGTGTGTAAAGGGTAATAAATAAATTGAAACATAATATTTACAGAAATTAAATTATTTATTGAATATTATATATAATTCATGTATGAAACATATGTTTAATTAATCTCGTCCGTAATAAATTCCACGTAATGTGTGAACCTATAACATCTCTTTGAGGAGGCAGTAGTCCACACATATACAAACATTGTTATTGTATTTACAAAAAATGAAAACAATGAATGTATATGTTATATAACAATCAAAAAATTATTAAGAGTAAATAAATATCATATATATCATAAAATAAATCTGTTTCCTCAGTAATCGCCAACCATGAGATGTTGTAAAGCAAAAACCGAACGACATCGTTTTGCGGGGAAGTAGTATTCCAAACACATGAAAGATTTACCCATTTGATAGAAGTGTGTGTAGTTTTTGGTCAAGCCCATAACATAAACACATATCATTAAATTTAGGACACATATGTTATTATATGACCATAGAGTATGTATAATTTATTTTTTTGAGGAAGAAATAAAACAATACTAACAATTGAAGAATGTTACCTCTTTTTTATTTAGCTCCTTTTAGTGTATAACAAAAGACTCCCTTGGATGGATTCACTCACCAATTGAGTATTTTAGCATGAGTGTAGGGATTTTGGGAACAAATAAATTCATATTTATGATCATCAAAATTGGATTATATTTATGAAAAAATGAGAGGGGTGAGTGTATTGTTATAGTGGAGGAGGAGTGGAATTATTGTAAATATAAAAAGGTAATCAATATTGAGTGCCCTCCCTTATATAATTTTCTTCCAATAAAGACAAAAATTAGAATCCCAGGATGATATTGTCTATATATGGACCTAAAATAGATTTTGACATGTTTTTAGGTCATTTTGGCCATCATGTTTAAGATTTTGTCCCTTGTTATGTTTAATGTTACCTTAATCGTTGTAATTAATTTTAACTACATTCAAAATAATTTTAGATAAAATAATAATTTTAACTTAAATGAAACTATAAATTATTATTATTTACAATATTTAATCAAATTTTACAAATTTAAAATATAGTATTGGCGTAAATTTATTTCAAATTAATATTGTGGATAGAACAACGAAGCCTGTTTCTAAAGTAGAAACTGTTCAAAAGTTAGAAATGTTTTTATATCCAATAAAAATGTAAAATTGATTATAATTTCATAATTTTTGTAATAGATTTAAATTTATCAAAATAGACATTATAAACAAAAAAAATAGTTTAACCTTATAAATATATTATTCAAAAAAGTAGTTTTCAATTAAAATTCAGTATTTTTCACAATTCATCAAAAAATAAAACTTCACATACCAATCAAAAAAATCAAACCAAGATAATTTTTAAATTAAAATTTTAAAAATTAAGTGTAATATTTTTGTAAAATTTTTTAAAGTATAAAAATTACATTTAAAAATAGGTGTGCAATTAAAAGGCGACAAAATTGCCTTTGAGAAAAGAATAAAACTTTTATGTGTAAATCTGGTTTTATTCTCATCTTATGTCTATAAAAATTATTAGATGAATATAAAAATGATATAATGAATATATAACACATATATTTATTTAATATAATTTATTATTTTTAATCAATTTAATTTATTATGATTAATAATCTGAAGAGCATAAAAATAGTTTTTTTATAAAATTATTCACTTTATATCAATTTGTTTTCTATATTTATTTCTAATTAATTGGAATCTAAAGAATTCAAATATATATTTTTATTAGTTAGTTAATACTATTTAGAACTATAATTTATGAGCTAAGTTATATATTATTGTATTAAATTAAAAAAATTTAATAACACATTGTTGTTTGTTAAAACTCGATCTTGCGTGTAATTAAAAATACTGAACAAATGAATTCTTGTATGTAAAGAATAAAAATTTAATATTGTTTGCATTAGAAGATATAAAAATTATTTATTTAAATTTTTAAAAATACCATAATGTTTTAGGACATTATATTACATTGTTACTCTTGGTGTTTTGTTTCATACATGCTATTAAATAAAATGTTCTGACATTAAAATTTTAGGGGGTTACATTCTCCCCACCTTAATAAAATTACATCCTCACAATTTATCCTTGGTCATTGTAATATATGTTTTGAAATTTTAAAATAATATTTTTTTAAAAATCCACATCCAAGAAAGGGTAAATAAAACATCTTCATAAGAGGAAGGAATGGTAAATGTGAATGTCACCACAAAAAGATGATTTTGTATAGGAGAACAATATTAAAAACTGGGACATAGAAGAGAAATATAACTATCATGTTTTGATAGAGAGAGACAAAGAACATGTTTAGATGAATGTTATTGAACAGAAACTATAAAATATAGGTTTGAATAAATGTCATTTGAATTATAAAAAATAATGAGAATATAACAACAATTTTGTTTCAAGACACGTTTCATTGAGATGGGGAATTATTTCACTTTGTAATGATATAAGTAAATATAAAATTATATAAAAAATCATATACTTTGATTATTCCTTGGATACTTTATAGTTAATATCATAGCACATATTATTTCATATGGTGAAGTAATAAATTAACATAAAAAACCACATCCAAAGATCAACTTAAACCATTTCATAAATGGGAAACCTTTAAAAAATATCATTATCTAACTATTTAGAATCATTTCCATGGTTCCTAATAGTATCCATTTTACATTATCCATATCAATCATCACTTTATTCAACATAATTATTTGAACATTTTGAATATATTATGGATTTTATTTCCCTCAATGATTTATCTTCCAATAATTTAATCTTGATACTAATTAACATATCATTGTACCATTCAACATGTGATCTCAAATCCTTAATTAAATTTAACTAAAATAAAATCCGTACATATTTTATAAATCATATAATAAAAAAATATCAATAAAATATAATTACAACATATTTAAATGATCCAAATATATAATCACATTAATCATTCCACTTTGGTTATGTCAATAACATAATCTTGATGTTGTTCCCTTTTATTATTTTGATGTATATTAAATTGAATCTTGGTGAATTAATTTCCATAGTGCCTCATATCCTTTCATTTGTAACCTCAAATAAAAGTGTATCTCTTCTTCCTATTTCATTAATTTTCTAGGTGATCATTTTCTCTACACATATAACAGAATCCGAAACCATTCAATAATTTTCCATGGTGATTCTTTCCATAATTATCACATGTGGGAAACTCATTCCATTCCTTCTTCAATTTATCTATTATTTTATTTTAATTTTACTTCATCTATTTATTACCTTTTAATAAATTTTAATTGGATAATTATTTCCCTTTCTTGATAAGATATAAAACTACTACATCTTATGAAGAAAAGGGTTGACACACCTTCACCCATTGGAGAGTTGGATTAATCCCTAAATATATGTTATTAATAATTAATTTTGTGTTTTATATAAAATAAGTAGCATTCTTGAAAAAACATGTAAAGGTTTATTCATACTCCATGATACATTCTTCTTTATTTTTATTCAAAGTAATGAACGTTTTCATAATCTCAAATTTTTCTAACATGGGAAATATTTATAAAAAATTCATCATTAAAAAATTTCATTCCATGAGTTCTATTTTCTCATCCATTAAATTATTATGGAATAATTACCACCATTGATCAGAATTCCCATTGAGAGAATACAATCAAAGTGTAACCTTTTACTTTTCAGAACATCTGAATTCCATGAATATCTTCTCCAAGGACTTAATCTATTACTCATCCTCCATTGGGTTAGTTTTCTCACTAAATTAAAAAGACCTATGTGATATAAATCTATCCAATATAATATATTCTCTCTTTTAAATAGATTTCCCAATTCATGAAATGTTATTTTTAATACCCTGATTAAGTTTCTCTATTATAGACATAATTTTCTCCTTCACAATAACAGCTATATTGACATTCCCAGTAAGAAAATATCATTATTTTACATGAGTAGTGATACCATTCTTTCTTATAGGATCCATTTATAAGAAATTACACTTACTGGATTAATATATTAAATTATGAGATTTTTATAATTATAAATATGGAATGATTCTAAATAAAGAGAAAACTTAATTCATAATTAATCTTATAATTATACACATTTCTACAATATGACATTATTCTATACATATCCTCAAAGTATATCATAGGATTATTTTCTCTAGTATATGTTATCCCAAATCTAGATTCTAGGATTTCTACTAAACATCATTTCTTACCAAATGTAATTATTCTACCCTAGAGACATGGAGTTGGTGACTCAATTTATTACATGGGTATGATTAAAATGAATCATATCCCAATGGACTGATATGTTTAGAAATTTTGGAATATCAGATTACATAGATGATGCACATATTGAATTGGGAAATATAAAATGAAACTTGATATATAATAAAATGAAATAAACTGCATCATTGAATGCTCATTATATGATTTCTTCTTCATATCATAAGGAAAGGAAAAAAATAAGGGTGGGAAAAATGCCCAATATTGGAAAATAAAATATAATAAATAAGGAATCGATAAGAATAATATTCATGTAATTTTAAATAATTGAGCATACATTCCATAAAAACATTTGGATAAGGGCTAATCAATATGTTACGTTATATAACTAAAACACATTCTATTTAAACAATAAATTGATAATAAAATGTATCAATAGATAATTTCAAATAAATAATATAATGGATAAAAATAATAAAAATAATTATCAATAAATTCAATTATTAATTATGGTATTTAATGTTTCCAAGAAACATTATACCTTTCCTATCAAGATCTTTTCGCATCACAATTTAAACTACTTATATTTGGCTAAATAATTCACCTCATGAGACTACCGATGCATTTAGTGGATTGAATTAACCTATCCCAAACCTATATAGTTACTATACAATGCATTCCTCATATAGTGAAATAATCAATTTAAATCATAGACAATGTTCTTTAAAAAATACCCATATTTAATAAAAGATAACGATTTATCAAAAATTCCACAGTTAATAAAATAACTATCAAATTGAACATCATATGCAAGCATAGTATGTAGTTTAAGAAATAATAATATCCATTACATGAGTATATGGATATTTTAGGTCAATTTAATTTACAATAAAAATTATTATAAGGAAGTTATTGGTTTAAGAGAATTTTAACAACCAGAAAAAAAATGATGTTACACAGATAACTTTTTCCACATGGTAATTTTCAATAAAAATCCCCTAGAAAGATATATTTCAGAGTGAAAAATAAAATACCATGAATTATTATTAAATCATGTTATAAAATAAAAAATGTGTAGTGTATACACCACATTAATTTTAATTTATTCATAATAAAAAATATATCTCAATGGAATGTAAATTGAGACGAAATCCCTTAATACCAAGTACTATTTTAATTATAATACTTAACAAAAAAACATCAAATGAATCTAAAAATACCATGAATATAAATTTATTCATGATAAAAAGTACAATAGGGTTATAAAATACCCCATAAAAAATATGTGGTGAAAATGGTGTGTGCCTCATAGAAGAAAAGCGAGAAAAGAATCATTTAACTTCAGTTAGACTTGTCATGTGTGACTTTATATTCCTAAATAAGAAACATATGTTAATTATTTACATTAAATATATAAGTTATCATTAATAGTATTACTTTTATTTCACCTATTTATGTGTTGTATCAGAACATAATAAATAATTAATCATACGTCAGGTGTTTTGACCTAATTCAGGGCAAGTGTCAAAAAAACTTTGGTCAAACTATTATGGTTAAAAGGGGTCATTATATAATCATCTATAGAATAATTATAATAATTATTTCATTACACTATTTATAAATTAAGTATTAATTTAAAATCAATCATTATAGATGGTTTTGAAAAATGATCGAATGTTACAGTAATGGAGATGGTAGGTTGTATGTATGCATGAGTAACATTCCTATATTAAAATGATCACTATTAAAAGAAAGTATGTAAAATTTTATATTTATGATATGATAATTATATAATAAAAACCATTTTATTTAAACATATATACTTATATATATAATTCCTGGTAAGTAGAAGGAATCAAATTGCATCGAAGACACGATAGTCCACACATCCACAAATGATGTTATAACATTTTTGATGTGCGAAAAGGGTAATATAGAACATTATATTTTATATTTACAGGAATAAAATTATTTCATAAATATCAAATATAGGTTATGTATATCCTATATTTTTTTAAATATACCCATACTTAATACATTCCATGTAATGTGTGAACGTATCACATCGCTTTGAGGATTCGGCAGTCCACACATCTACAGGATGTTATAATACTTACAGAAATGAAAAATTTTATGGTATGTGTTATATAACAATTAATGAGGTATAAATAAACATTAATATCATATATATCATATAAAAATAATGTTCCCATTATAAATCCAAACCATGATATGTTGAAAAAGAAAAATAAATGACATCGTTTCTCGAGGGGGTAGTCTACCGTGAACATGAATGGTATATTTATTTTCAATTTGATTGAAGTTTATATTGGTGTAGTTTGAAACCATAACATAAATAAATATAATTATTTTTATGATACCAATGTTATTTTATAATCATGGAATAATAATAATTGAATTTTTTAGAATGAAATAAAACAAAAGTGGTAATTTAAGAGTGTTACCTCTTTATCAGGTAAATCCTTTTAGCTTATACCAAAGGACATACTTGGATGGATTTCTTCCAAAAGTGAGGATTCTAGGATATGTATAGGTATTTGGGGAGAATATTTAGTATGAGTTTGTATTAGAAATATTTCTTGAGAGTAGTGGATAAATTTTTGGGGTGAGTGACTTTTTATAGTGGAGGAGGAGTGAAATTTTTGATAATATAAAAAAGAAAACACTATTGAGAGGTCTGACATACATCATTTGCCTCTGATAATGATCATATTTATAAAAATTAAGGATTATATAGAAATAGTTCAATAAAATAGGTTTTTTACATGTTTCTTGATCATTATGGCCCTTATGTTTAGGGTTTAGTCCCTTATTAAGCTTAATATTACCATAATTGTTGTAATTAATTTTAACTTCAGTGAATAATATTTTAGAAAAAAACTATGTGAAAAATAGAATAAAATATAAATGTTTATAATTAAAAATATATAATCATTTTTTCCAAAATATAATCACATATGTGGCATAAATTATTTTAAAATTAATTATGCTGAAGGGATGCCGAAGTAGACTTTTAAAGTAAAAATGTTCAAATGTAAAAATGTTTTTATATCATATTTCATTTTGAAATTTATTCAAATGAACTAAATTGGTAAAATATATTTAATATTTACCAAAATAAACATTAAAACCAATCCTAAATATAATTAAATCTTATTAATAAATTATTTGAAATATATGTTTTCAATTAAAATTATGTATTTTTCACTATTTATTGATAAATTAAACTTCACATGAAGATACAAAAAATAACCCTATGATAATTTTGACATTCATATTTCAAAAATTAATTTTATTTTGAAACAAAATATTTATAAATGTTTCAAAATTCAGTTTTTAAAATAGGTTTTCCTTTAAATGGTGGAAGATTTTCCTTTTGGGAAATACACAAAATTTAATCACCAAATGAGATTTATTCTAATTTTATGCCTATAAAAGATATGGGATGAATATAAAATTTTTTTATTGAATATTATAAATATATATATATTTCACTAATATCATTCAGTAATAGTAATTAATCCAAAATATTATTATACATTTCCTTTGGAACATAAAAATAGTTATTTTATAAAATCATTCCCTTTATATTCAATTGGGTTCTATATTCATTTATAATAAATTAGCAACCAATGAATTCAACTATATACTTTCAAAATATAGTAAAACCTATTAAATCATCCAATTTATTGGCTAGGTTATATATTTTTATAATAAATAAAAATATTTTAATAATATATTATTGTTTGCTAAAACTCGATCTTGAGTGTAACAAAAACTATCAGACAATGTTTTTCTTTTAGGTAATGAATGATAACTCAGTGTTTCATGCATTAAAAGCTATAGAATAAATTTATTTAGAAAATTAAATATATTATAATGTCTTATCACATTATATTCCATTATGTTCATGGTGTTTCATTTTATATATGCTTTTGAATACCATATTATTACATTAGAATTTCAGGGTGTTTCATTTTTACATAGAAAAATATTTATCTTATAAAATGAATTTATTAATTTTAAAATATTTCTTACATTCATATCTAGATAATTTTTAACCAAAGGGTTCATTTAAAATACATGTGTAAACTATATTTTCCCAATTTAATAAATCTTATTTGTTAATTTTACCAGGTGATAACTATAATTATATTTTAAGAATAATAATTATAGTATATTTTAGTTTGGTAAAACGTGGTCTTGCATCTATAAAAAATTATCAAAGGAACATGGCATCGTGTTTACAAAAATCCAAACATAATTTTGTGTGTATCCCAAGATAATCTAAGTGCTCCGTGTAGTGAATGATTAACATTGTGTTTCATAAAAAGAATGAATAATTTTGTGATTTCAAGTAAGAGAAGATATATTCATTGTTTCATGAATAAAAAATATCAAAATTATTAGATTAATTCCAAATTAATAATTTATAAAAAATTAGGGTGTTACAAGAATTATAATACCCATGCTTAACAATTATGTTATATTTTTCATGATCTTGTGATTTTGGACATTATCTAATCAATAAATGCTTCTTGGTATTCACAGTCCGAAAAAGTCAAAATTATATATTTTTTATGAAATATTTTAACCTAAGGTAGCATGGTATGGAATAATATCATCTATAATTTAATTTCAATATTCAATGTTATCCTAGAAATATATATAGAGTTGTCTACTATATTAGTAGTATGGTTCACCCTCACAAGGTGCTAAGAGAAAAGGAGGAATATTGGCTAGTGGAATTAATGATTTATCTCCACATGGATGTAACTAAGAATCAATATTGGAATCGTTTATACCAAGTAAATATTGAATTATCTATTGTAGAGTGTTTTTAGGAATACTAAATATCTGATCCAAATTTTATCATCATTTTAGAGACACTTGATGTTGGTAAAATCCTTAATGTTTAGTCGGAAGATTCATTTTATTTATTATATATCCATAGATGACTAGTCATCCCAACTGGTATAAGGGAAGATGTAATGAAAATTACCAAGAATATATATTAGCCAGTCGTCATGAATATAAAGAATAAAACTTATCAAACATATAAGATATATATTTTAGATTAATATTCATTATATTACAAAAATACATGCCTAAGGATATTAATGTACAGTGCCATTGGAATCTTGGAATCATAAACAACTGGTCTATAAGTGACATACATCATCCCCTATAATGTTCTTCATAACGAGAACCATTCTTAGGTTTATCATAAATAATACCTAACAACATAACCTGGGGATTAGAAACATATAAAAGGTTCATCTAATATTCTAAAAAAGAGTAAACAAGGGAGATATCCACATATAATGAACATTGGGGGTATGAGAATATGATAAGAACATTTTAAACCCATAACATACAAATCATTGATCCTAAAATAGTTTCATGATATAAATCTTGGAAGTTAATATGATATGAATCATAATATGACCAAATAACACAAAAAATTAGAGAATAACATTTTCATGATACATAGATTTGTGGCATAAACATATGTATAGAAAATAATTGATAGAGTAGTTCAAGGATAATTTACAAGACTGTAATTTTGGATTGAGTTATCTCCCCAAACCATCATCGTAGTCAACAATCACTCCCAAGACAATAATAGTGGAAAGAGAGCCTTACTGAATTGTCTTCACTACCCATTCAAGTCATTTTCATCTCATGAGATATCAACCATAATGAAATTAGTTTAAGGGTGATATAGGTCCAAACCATCACATAATTAAAGTCAAACATATGTGTTCCACAAGATTATGAAACATTTATCATATTAAAACCCATGAAATAACAAGGGTTTCATAAACATTCTTTAATAACATAACCTATGGAATGAAAATAGGAGTCATACTCATTTCTAAATTTCATCAAAGCATAACCCCTAAAAAAGAAGCATTAGTCATATGCATTTTATTAAGGTATAAAATAGGGAGGAGAAATGAGTTTCATAACTATATTATAATTGAAAAAATAAAACATCCCGATAATGAATTAGAAAGGTAACCTCAGATCATATCCCCATTAAATCCTAATTAACATTAAAGGATATAATCTTAGATTAATAATTATTTTGAAATAAAAATTACATGGAACGTTTCTTGAGGAAAATATACTTTCCTTGAAAATCGCTTATTTTATATTAGAATTTATTAAATTATTTTGGAAATAATTTTCATTGAAAATAACCTTGAAAATTTATAAATAATTCATCTATGAAGATATTTGTTCATGATGTTAATAAATATCAATTCATTTCATACAGTTCAAAAATATATTCTATTAACATTTTCTATAAAATCTAAAAGATCATTTTTTGGAAGAAGAAAATTAGATTCCCCCAAAAAATAGGTTTGAATTCAAAAATGGATATAATTTTTTCAATAAATAATTTAGATAATTTTTAATATATTGTCTGAAAATGTTATTAGAAAACATTTTTTTGGAAGAAAATGGATATTAAGAACAAAGATAGAAATAAATATGAGTTGTTTTAAAAAAACATGAATTTAAATTATTTATTACATAAAGTGATGAAAATGAAGGGAACACATGTATTATCCTAAAATATCTATATTCAAAGAAAATAAATGAGTTTATTTATAGATATATCATATAGTTTCATCATTGTAATCATAATCAGGAGTAATCCCGAAAAACGATGATATTGTAACATAATAACAATAATATAATAACATTAATTAAAAAATATAATATAAAAAGAATAAATAAATTCATGATATTAAATGTAAATGACCCTGTATATACATATCCTAGAATAATATCGGTTTATAACACTACATAATTCTCAAGGGAAGAAAATTGAGACATAAATCACATACCATAATTATTGAATTACTTCATACATATTAAAACAAAAGTATAATAAATATATGTTTATTATAAATATATAAAATAAAAATAAATATTTATACCATACCACATATGATTTACTTATTACCTTATATTACCCATTTATTAACAATTCTATTCCAAAGTTACACTTTGAACAATAACTAATTTATTTTGTAAGGTATGTTATAACTTTTTATTTTTCCGGTCCTTATAATTTAATCATGGTTCTATAATATCAAAAATATTAACCATGATAGAAATATTTTATATAATCAGTAAATATGTATTTAGAGTAATATATAAAATTTAGAGCTGGAAAATGAAATACAACATTCATGGAGACAATATTCCATACGTACGCAAGAACGTTATTACCATTCTATCAATGGATTGAAATAAATAAATATAAATAAAATATTAAAATTATAGAATAATATTTATTACATAAATATCACATACTTTCCTTAAAATTATCCTCATTACCTTTCATGTAAAACGTGAATGAATCACATCATTTTGTGTGGATGTAGTTTTCTATACACATCAGAGTCATTACCGTATTCCAAAAGAATGAAAAGTAAGGAAGAATACATGATATAATAATTCCATGAATAAAATAATATCATAAATATAATATATAAAAATTCAATATATAATTATATCCATCTTTGATAGGTTCTGATATCAAATGAATAACATCGGATTGGGAGGAGGTAGTTTATTGTACACAAGGATGATGAATTTGTAACCCATTTAATAGAAATGGAGGTGGTTTTAGGCCACTACATTAACATAAAAACATATAAATATATGTATGATTACAAGATTATTATTTCATAATGGTTAAATATGAACTGAGAGTAATGTGGGAAGAAATAAAATGGAAATTCTCATTGAAGAATGTTATCTCTTCTTCGGGTAACCTCCATTGGTTTCCACCAAAATCCTTCCTCAGTTGGATTTATCAACAATATAATTTATATATGATGTGAAGAGGGTATTATGCAATATATTTGGTTAGGTATTGGTATAACCAATTATTTTTACATGTGAACAGAAGAGGATAAGGGGTGTCATTTTATAAGTAAGGTGAGTGTCACAGATGTAATTTTTTAATGTAAAAGTTTTACACATTTTTTTGACATAAAAAGCCCCAAAATGTGAAAATATCTAAATATAACCAAGATAAGGTCACAATATGGTTATATAATGGGTTTTGAAAAACATTTAGGTTATTTTTAACCCATATCTTATTACTTTAACCCTAAGGTAAACCTAATTTACCATAATAGCAGTAAATATTTTTTACTATTTTTACAAATCATATAAAAAAAAGTTGCAATTTTTATATAATATTATATATTATGATAACAAATATTGATTCAATTTTTTCAAATTTAAATAATATTATTGGAAATTTTTTATTTAAAATTAATCACATTAATATGATGAAAAAACATTTTGGCCAAGAGAAAACCATCAAAATTTTAAATGGTTTTTATGTGAAAATTAAATATGATATTGATTCCAATGAACTAAAATTGATTAATGTATGTATTATATAAAATATTTTACTTTTTAAAACAACATTAAAATAAATTTAATGTTTTTAAATTCATTAAAATAAAATAAAATTCTTAATAAATACATGTTTTTTAACTATTCCATGGAAAATATATGTTTTTAAAAAATTCTAAAAACATCACTCCAAAATAATTTTGATATGATGATTTAGAAAATTAATTTTATTTTTTATAATAACTATTATAATATTTGGTGAAATTAATTTTAAAATAATTGGTAAATAAATGAAAAAACTAATTTATAGAAAAATGCAGTTTTTAAGAGTTAAAATGGATTTATTTTTATATCATATCTCTAAAACACAGGAGTTGAATGTTAAAAAAATTATTAAATATATAAAATATTAATTTCATTAAAATCATTCAAAAAAATTGGATTTTTTAATTTAATAAGTTAAAACACATTTCTACAAATAAAAATTGTTTTTCATAAATTGATTTCCATTTTTTTCAAATGATTTTTATTTTAATTTATAATTATTTGTTTGATGAATAATTAATTATATGTAAATGTTTAAACAATAAATTTTATTAATTTAGTTAATTCTATTCATATATACAATTCCAACTGGTAGGTGACATCTATCAATTTAAATAATAATATTTTTATTGTATGTTGTGTTTTGTTAAAACTCGATTTTGGAAGAAATGCAAGAAAAACTCAATGTTGAGTGTAACACAAGATATTGAATAAATTAACATTATTAAAAAAATATTTCATAAAATCATGGGGGTATTATAATGATATAATGGGGATGAATCATAATATTTATCCCCAATTCTAGTGGTCTAGCATGAATATAGATATCACATGACTGGTAACATGATGCATTACTTGTCAAAGAGAAAAATAAGTGTATAGAATAACCTTGGGATAGAATCATCCAATTACACTACTGATATATAAATGTGATGAAACTACTCTAGAATTATTTATCCGGATCCTTGAAAATCAGTATCAATTTGAGTAATCACAGATAGTCTCACTAAGATGTCTCACTTCCTTTATATTAAATAAGCCTATTCTTTTGATGGTCTAAGGATGATTTGTGTTATAGATATTGTTATGATAAATATAATAATAAATATTACGATCTATGAAAGGGTCCCAAGATTCATGTATTATGTTTTTAAAGGGATTCAATTACAAATGGATTTTTTATGTGAAATAGAGTACAACTTTTCATTCTTAAACCAGAAGTTGGGTTAAAAAAATACTCTCATTTATAAAGACATGATTCATGCCTATATTAATAACTTCAATGGTCTATAATAGGGTTTCCTCTGTTTTATAAAATTATTAAAAAATATTTATTAACATTAAATTAACTAAATCTATTTGACGTTAATAGTGTATCACATGACACCTAGTGAATATAAAATGCTTACCAAATGATACTTAGAGGGATTAAATGAATATTTCAACTCAACTAAGAACATAGTGTACTGTATTGGGACCCCTAAAAATATTTTGTCCCTCATAAATTTCTTCTAATGATATTTAAATAAATTTCCATTAAATACAACCCTTAAATATTGAACACTAGTGTCAAAGGTAGTTCATAAACATAATACAACAACAAAAGCATAAGTTACAACATTATTATTTTGATCCCCCTAAAGTTATGTTATATCCTATTCAACTTTTTCCTTTATATGATATAAAAGGTAATACATAAATAATGGGGGTGATTTCTAAATCCATATAATTGATAAAACTTTATAGTAAAAAATAACATATCAGATAAGGTGAAAACATGATATTATAAAGATAATGATTATTAATCATCCAAATGGATGAATAAAAAATTGGAATTTTATATAGAAACAAAACATAATAATAAAAAATTTGTAATAATATAAGATATGACATTATAATCATATGTCAAGGATCACTTTCAAGACACTATTCTATAGTGTGCATGGATAACATCCAATCTTCCACACATGGTATCTCTATAGATGAAAAAATCACAAAATACTTTGGGATATATATAATTATAAAACCACCTATAGAATAATAATTTTTACATGAATATGTGTTCTATATATGGAAATCATACATAATGCATAATGATAAGAAAAACCCATCATTAATAAATAAAATACATAATATTATCACAATGTATAATAAAATTATATTTCCTATATATTTCGTGGAGGAGAAGAAATTAAATATCTTGAAAAATCACATTTGAAATAAAAATAAGTCTTAAATATAGAGTTAATTTGTAGAAAAATTTATATGAAATAGTGTAGAAGTAGTAATATAAACAAACCCCATAAACAATGCTTTAAGAATTGAGTGAATAACCATTAAATAGGGATATCACATGAATTTTTATTTAAAATGAGATGTAAACTATAATGGGATTACATAATATTTATATTATTTAATGAAGTAATAACAGGAAAAATATATTAAATATTGAGAAAAGAAAATAACTGACCAATAAGAATGTTCCCATTAATTAGTTTTTATTTTGAGAGATGATTAAGAAGGGACTTTAATGAAATGTGTAACCCCCTAAAATCAATGGTAAAAAAGATTTGTATATATTTAATGGAAATATATATAGTATAAAAGAAATTTAATTATAATAATTATGAGATAATTTTTGTTAGAGAAAAAGAAATCATAAGACAAAAATGAATAGGATGATTTAGGTGTACCCTTACGTCACATAACCGTTTTCTTAGTAAATTCATCTAACTTCATGAAAAAATGTTTAGTTTACAAAATACATTATTTATAACATTTTCAAAAAACAAATTTATGTAATATTATTCTTTTTTTAATTTTTTTAAATATTTTATTTAGATATAATATATATATTAATTATGTAGAAGTTATTCATGTAATGGTTATAAGGTCTTATCACTTTGTAGGTAATTATGTATATTATTATGAAATATATGTATAAGGGAGTAAGTGTGATAATGTGATTTTTAGTTCATTACAAGAGTTTAAATTGTTCCATGTTTAAGAAAATTCCCCATTATAGTCCTCGTTTGTTGAGTGTATATAATATTATTTACCGGTTAGTTAATTTTGTGACATTTTCCGACATTGAAGAATGTAGTTGATATCATTTAATCCCAATGTTTATTTAACCATTCCAACATATGAAAAAGAATAGAATATACTTATTATTATCATATTTACCCACTAAATAAAAATCATATCGATTTATAAAGGTGGCGATGAAGAATTAAATATATTGTTCACAACGGTAGTGAACCTACCATAATATGTACAACGATTTCATTTATAATAAAATGAGAGGATTTCATATAATGGATGTTCAATTAAAGTAATAATGAACTAGTATATTAATTATTTTAATTTCATTATGTATTTTTTATGTAATACCTTTAGGGTATATATAATAACAAAAAACTAAAAGTGTTCAGTTAAAAATGTTATATAATCCATTGGATGACTTCTATTAGATGACACTTTAAAGATTATTATAATGGTATATTAGTGAGATAATAAATCCTAGGTTTTGGGAATTTTTTTGGAAGATATTTTGATAGATAAAAGGATTTTGTAGCTGTTTTGGAAATTAATATAAATTATTGAAGGTGGGTGGTATTTATAAGGGGAGGAGGTGCTATATTTGAATATAATATTCACTAGTTTATTATATTTTTTCTAGACTAAAAATGGTGATGGTTATTGTCTGTATTTAAATAATTTATTTAATTTTATTATGATATAATGACTTATAACATCACACAATATAATATTAAATGAAAGATACCATATTTTATAATTCACAAAAAATTCAACCGTTTTATAAAAAAAACTGTAATATTATTTTGGTGTGATAATTAAAAAATGATATATATTTTATAATAATAATTTAATTCATATAAGAAATTTAATTTTTCATTAATATTCATATTTATCAAATAATTCATATTTTTTTACATTACCCAATTTCCAGGCCTTATAAAAATTTCTTTTAATTTCATAAAATGTTATTATAATTTATATAGAAATAGATAGTTTTTTATTAAGACATTATATAAAAAAAATTATTGTAAAATTTGAAATTTGTTATAAAAATATATTTTCACAAAAATAATACTTATAAAATTTATCAAAATTATAATTATATTTTTTTGGTGTCAAAAAAGTATTTTTTTCATACTTGATAATTTTATTTAATTATCATGTGATATAATGTTCTCATAATTTATTATATCTCATGACTCTTAATTATTATTTTACTATTCCATTTGTCAAGTTACTATTCTAATCTCCGAGTTATTATTCTTAATGATGGGATAAATATTTCAATAGTCAAATTTATTTTATAATTTCTACAAATACCTCCAATCAAAATCATTAATCAATCATAATAATACCTTTTAATGTTTTGTATTATTTATTTAAAAAATGGTTGAATTATAAATGTTTTGACTGTTTCATACCATTTTCTTCAAGAGTGTGATTATTCTAGGAGACCAAGATTATCTTAATTTCCCTATTCTATCTATTTTATTTTTATATGTTTACTATTGCTTTATAAAAATTACATTTTTGGGATATATTTATTCTATAAGAGTAATGTTTAAATTGAACTACTAATGTGATCTCAATTTTTAATATATGGTGAATGTGTTTTATATTATTTTACTATACTAAATGTCACAACCATATATATTTATAAGAGAAATTCCATTTCCAAAAGTCTAGGTCATTATACATTTCCCCTATTTAGAAATTGTTCCACCAAAATATCCTCATACATAAAAGGACAAAATATATGATTGTATTTCTATTTCATTTCTTCTCCAGTTTCCCATGTTTCTACCTCATACATATGGTTTCTCTCAAGATATTTTTCCTTATGAGTTGTTTTTTGATTAAAAACATTTCATTTTAGACCAATATCTTAATCAAATGATCTTCGTAAGAGATATCATGCGATAACTATACCACCTATTGATTTATAACAAGTTATGGATTTGTATGTACTTATTAAATAGGAGTATTTGGAACACCTCATGCACTTGAGAAAATAATGGGGGGATTACATGTTGATAGTACATTAATATGATGTTATCAAGTATCTCAACAGGGTTATTTTAACTCATACTAAGGTTTCTATTCGTCCTAAGACTCATGGACTTGTTTTAAGAGATATATATATTAGAACTTTTTATATAACATCAAACTCCTTATAGTGTCATATATTGTCAATATAGATCTTATATTGACTATATTCCTCTATTATGTGTTACTGAATCAACTTGAATCTTTTTTACATTTTTAAAACTTGTTTATATCTCAAAAACTCTTATTTAATAACTTATTCCCAACACAAAGATATTCTATATCTCATCCCATTGTTTTATTCCTATGGTTCCATTTGAATGCTCAAGTGGTAGGTAATGTTATATAAGAACTCAACTAGAGGAATATGTTTATCCTAACTTCAGTCGAAATCACTAGAGCAGGCTCATAACATATCATCAAGTGTACGGATTTTCCATTCATATTGTTCTTCAATCTAATGGTGATAGGATTTACGGAATCTCATATATGTGTTCCAATTTTTTTGAATACATTTCCATAACATTGAGGTGAACCTCATATCATGATAAGATAAAATATATTATGGTGTTGCCTATAACATCACCAATTTATTAATGTATTTATTTGCAATGTGATCAAGTGAAAAATACACTAAAATTGTGATGAAGTGATGTATCATTATAATATGATTCAGTAAAAAACATAAGTAATTATATCAATTGTATCTATTTAATAGACAAGAGAAAAAATCTATGTTTATGATAACCTATTTCCATAATGGTCAATGGTTGAATAATCCCGTTAGAATTTGACCTTTATACCTTTAATTTTTTATATACATGTCACACACACACACATAGATATATATATTCAACAATATAATTTTTTATTTTGATCCACTATTGGTGGTATCAAATATCTATATACGTAATTTTGGTCCCTAGGAGGATAGAGAATATCGAGCTATGTGAAACATTCAATAACAATTACTTTAACTCGGTCTTTGAGTCTAAAAATATTAATCACCCAAATCTCATAAATCCTTATTCATCAATTTTTAACTATTATGATTTATGATTTCCTAAAACATTCAATTTATTCTGTATCTTCACATCATCCCACTGAGCTCCTTTAATCATCACACAAATGGATTGTTGGGAAATAATTATAGCAGGTTAGGATGTGGGTTCTTCATTTATGATTCCCATGCGTATCCTTTTTATATATATTTATAATGGATTATTATCAATCATCATCATAGATAAGGTTTTATGATCTTTTCCTCTTAGATATACTATAATTTTATTCACCCTTCATGAATAGTAATGGTTTTTGATCATAATCATAGATTACCTCTAACAACCATTGTTGGTTCTTGTTTAGTTATTTTTTGGGAATATATAATTGAATATATTATTTTATTTATAAATTTCACACTTCTATCAATATATATAATGCATACAAAACCTAAATGTGGAGATCATTGTATCTAAATTTAGATCATCTATGAGACTGTTCTTCCAATGCACCTTCAAATGATGAGAGGCATAAGCTTTCACTTTCTAATTTTTCATGAGCACACAACCCAATACCTTCTTTAAATAATCAACATAGATCAAGAATATATCCCCTATTAATATATATTTGAGTATAACTATTTTTCTAAACATTTTTTAACTCCTTGAATATCTATTTATATTCATCATTCCTGATAAAATTTACTCTCATTCTTGTATGCTTAGTTTTTGGGATTTGAAATTGAGATAAGTTCCTCAAAAATCATTTATAGTATGTATTAAATCCAAGGAAACTATGGACTGTTGATATAGTTGGTTTTATTTTCTATTACACTATTGGAATTATCTCAAAAGATCCAAATAAATATCCCCTTTCTAGCGATACCATTCCCGATAAATGTTATATTCTCCATAAAAAAAACACATTTATTGTAAATATCATATAACAACTCATCTCTCAATATATTTTACACAATACCAAAAGAATACTCATATTCCTCTTCAATTTTATTTTATTAGATCATCAAAACTATAATGACTATAATTTATTTGGATGTTAATACCTAAATTCTTTATTCATCATGTCCATGAAAATTGTTGGAGCATTTGTGAGTCTAAATGGAATCACTCTGAACTCATAGTTCCCATACATTATATGAAATTTATTATAGTTAATATCCCATTCCTTAACATAAAATGATTATATCTTGATTGAAGACTTTTTTTAGGGAAGTATTGGGCCCCACATAACTGATAAAACATGCAATAAATCCATACTAGGTGTACATGTTCTTTTTCATGATTTTTTTTTTCAGTTTATGATAATCAATACAGAGGAGCAATGACCTATATTTATTCTTGAAAAAGAGGACCACCACAACCCAGGGTAAAGAACTTTGGTGTATAAAACCTTTTCCATATAGTCTTGCATTTTTTATTTAGTACATCTAGTTTAATTGGGTCCATTATATCGGGACTTATGGATAGAGGATGAGGTCTAGGAAAAAGTTCAATATGGATCCCATCTTCTTGATTAGGATAAATAGTAGATGAATATTCTAGGATTGAATCAGAATATTACCTCATAGTGGGAATGTCTTAATGGATGATCCTTTCAATTTTATCAATCATTTGGGCATAGTATTATTTCTCACAAGGCTCCAATATCCATTCTTGAGGAGAAGTTTCCAACAAAGATTTATTATACTCCTAATACTTGTATAGAATAGATGGATGTTTTGGGATGTGGGAAATGATTTTTTTCCCTCAAAATCGATGTTATCTCAATAAAGATATCCAAAATACACGTAATATAACATATAATTTCACTTAATAGAGTATGAAAAGTTTTTATCATTGATTCATCTCATAGATGATAACTGGGGAATATTTATATACTTGAGGTGGAATTATTTATCCACTTTTTTTCGTTGATAATTAAACCTTCATGTAATGAGGTGCTGTTTGAATAGTTTTATAAAACATTCATGATATGAACAAATGTATATAAAACTAAGCATATAATTAATATGAAGCTCATAAATGAATAATTTGTGTACCATTACCCACTGGATTTTTGTTCTAATAATGTACTAAATCCATAATAATACATGGGATGTGTATATTAAAATTAAAAGTCATATAAAATTGAAACATCAAACATTTAAGTAATAACATATAAATGAACTGTATACCATAAATTATTAATATCAATATTTAAATTAAGTTTATCCATGTTCATTTTATTATTAGATTCAATAAACTAAATTGCTATAGATTTAATAATAATATTACAAGATACCATAGTAATATATATTAAAATCCTTTATAATGGTTCTTAAGAGCATGTTAATCATCCCAAGAATATTTCCATAAAGTGCCAAACCATGTGTGATGTTAACACCCCTTTTTATACACAATGTAGAGATAATGTTAATACCCAACCAACATATTTAATAGTTATCACCCCTTGGTGATTCTAATCCAAAGACTTACTCCACCTATTGTATCTAGATAAGAATTTCATTCCTTGGGGCCCACATACTTTTTTCTTTTCAAAATATTTAGGATGTATTCCTTATAATTATCCATAGGGACCTCACTAATGTATTTTTATCATAATCACTAAAAATGACTAGAAATTCCAATGATGATAACTATAGAAACCCGAGTCCCTAATACATTTTATTTCAGGATTTTTAAAACAACCATCCTAAAAAAACTACCCATAAATCTAGAGGAATGGTATATTTGGAAGATTAAAAGCACAACACCCTGACTATAAGATAATCTAAATCTTCTTTATTTTTATCCCCTAAAAGTGATCTGAAATCAAAATAGACTTATTTTAATTCTTAGGATATTTTAGGGATTATATATATATAGGGGAGTGCTATAAAGCTCCGTAAAGGAGAAAACAAGATATAAAAATTAGTAAAGTTAGAGGCTAGAGAAAAATATGATATCATAGAGAGGAGGAGAATTTATCAAAAAAAATGAAAAAAATCATATGTAAGGATAATGATATAATAATATCATGAAATCATAAAAATGTGGTATAAATTTAAAATACGACGTCATAATCATAAGTCATGTCTCACTGCCATGAAAACATAACATAGTGAGAAAGTCAAACTTCATATAGACCATACATGGTAAATCAAGTGACGATATAATTACTAAATTCATCGGGGGTGTATAATATAGGGATCACCCATCACATCATAATATATATATGAAAATTTTTTCAACATAAAGAAATCATACATAAGTAATCATAATAATAAAATCCCATGAAAATGAAATGGGTTATGTAATATTGCATAAAAGCATAATTAATGGATATTTCATAAATATTACTAAGAGAAGAATCAATTAAATAGTTTGTAAATTCATATTTGAAATAAAAATCATAGGTTATAAATGTGTATTTAAGGTTAATAAATATTCATAATAAATTTTGGATAAGTAGGGTTTGAAATGAAACTCTTAAATTAAGCTTTCTGAAACGGGTCAAGAAACATTAAAAAGGAAAAATCAAGGAACTTTTATTAAAAAAACAATGGTTTTCCAAAAAAATAGATTGATTTTATTTTAAATAATTAATGGAAACATACATTAAATATTTGAAAGGTTATATTTAATAATGAATAATAATGTTAAAATTATTTATTTTTTCTTTAGAGAAAAGATTGATTAGGTAACATTAAGACATAAATAACCCCCAAAAAGAAAAGAATGAAAAGATAGTTACATAAAAGTTAAATATATAGAAAACATATTGGTTTAATTAAAAAAATAAGGAGACAATGTGAGTTAGAGAGAGAAAGCATTACCCGAAAATGATATGGGTGATTTGGGAGTTCACATACCCTTAGACATGATTTAGTTGGTATGTTCAAATAACATTGTGAATAAAAAAATTAATGTTAATAAATAATGTATTTTTAAAATGGTAAAACTATATTTCATGTATTATTATTCTATTATGATAGTTTATAACCATTTGAAAGAGATTTCATGTATATATCCACTGTCCCGACATCGTTTGTGTCCTGGTTCCCATGTCACATCAATTTATAGATAATTATGGAAGTTTTTATAAAGTGGTTCTGTAACTCAAAAAGTGTAATAAAATAATATTCAGGAAATTTAAAGTGTTTAAATGGTACCAATTATATAAAATATCTCCATTGTAGGTATGATTCATCGATAATAAATTTTATTGATTAAATGTTAGTCAATTATATCTATTTTTCATACCATAGTGGACTTATTTGTTATCATTTAATCCCCATGTTTATTTAGCTAATAAATAATACAAAAATAATATAATTTATATATTATGATCATATTTTTCCATTAAATAACTACTATATCCCTCGATGAATGCAATGAGGAAAATTGAATTAATTTGATCATGGAGGGGGTAAACCAACTATAATATGAAAAATATGGTCATTTTAGAATCAAATGTGGTGATTTTTGTTAAAGGATATAATATAAAAATAATAATATTTCAATTTTTTATTATACTTATTTTATTAGTAAAATATGGATGGAATATATTGGGGGAGGTATAAGAATAAAATATAAAAAGAGTTTGGGTATGGACATTACTTCCTCCTTTCAATGTCCTCTCTTAGAATACACCTTAATGATAATTACAATGGACTTTTAGTGAGACCCAAACCCCTCAGATGTGGGAAAGATGGATTGATAGTTTTTTTGGTAGATATTAAGAAAGGGAAGGATATTTAAAATAAAAGTGAAATGGACGGAAGAGGGTGGTATTTATAAGGGAAGGGGATGGATATTTTTTAATATAATATTCTTTAGATTATTATTTTTTGTCATTTCTACAAATAATGATTATATTATGACTATATATAGTAATTGTTTCATTTGGGTCTAATATAATGGTTAATTACACCATAAAATATTAAATCACTCATGTATTAAAACTATATCGTAAAATATGACATTTCAACATAGTTACTATTCACTAAAAATTCAACATTTTCAGAAACAAATACACGAGTTTATTTTTAAAATGTTATCCTCAAAATGATACCCAATTTACAAAAATAATTCTATAAATATAAATATTTATTTTCCAATTAAAACCATTATTTATTTAAAAAGGTTAAAATTTAGAAGACATCAAAATTTCAGACCATTATGAAAATTAATTTTAATTTCATAAAATTTTATTATAATTTACATTAAAATAGATACTATTTTATGAAGATATTATATGAAAATAAATTATATTTCATAATTTTAAATGCATTATAATAATATATTTTTAAAAACATAAAACATATATGTTTTACTAAAATTATAATTATAATTTCTTTTTTAAAACTCTTTTTTTATAATATTCAACAATTTTATTAAATTTTCATGTGATATATTTTTGTTAATTTCTATCATTGCATAAGATACTCATATATCATTTTACTATTATGTTGTCTTGGTTTCTATTCTACTTGTTAGGTTGCTATTACTAATGGTTATTTTATAATTTCAATAGTCATATAAATTTTCTTCTGCTTATAAATAACTCCAATTAATATCCTTCAATATACATTCCTATAACTCATAAGGTTCTATATTATTTATTTCTAATAATTTCTATTGGATTATTAAGGTTTGGTATCTTTTTTTCATGAGTGTGGTTATTATAGTATAATAAAATGATCCAAATTTCATTATTCTAGTTATTTTATTTTATAAATGTTTACTATATTATTGTAACAGTTTCAATTCATATAGCTATATTTATTTTCAAAATATTTCTTTAAAGATAATATTATAATATTTTTTCAATTTTTATTATGTGGTGAATGTGTTTTAGATTATACTAGTTTACCAAATGTGACAATCATATAATATTAGAAGAGAAAAATCATTCATATAAGTTAGGATCATTATATACCCAGTATATCTACATTTTTTTAAAAGTCCAAGGAAAATTTTGACCTTTCATCATAAAAGTTGATCCCTAAAATTACTTCAAATCAAAATTTATCCCTCATTCAGTTGTAATCCCACCATTGGGAGATATCCTTAACGCCTATCACTTTATTGTGATCTACCATCAACTTAGCCTAGTATTTCATTGTGTTTTAATTTATGTATGTATTTGTTAAGTGGTATGTTTTTTATCACACTAGTATAATATTCACTATAATTTCTCTTATGTAGTAGACTCAATCCAAAAAATTTCTATTGTAGGTCTTATAGAATTCATCAGGTCTTATAATATCCTTTTTTTTTCTAAAAGGAGTGGGATTTGATCACCTTTTAAAAGAGGGCATCACTTTGGTTTCACATTTCAGTATAATTTTTTAATTTTCGATGGGAGAAAGAATCTAGTTTTCATATATCATAGGTTGTTCTATTAGTCTTTTTTGTGAAAAATTTTCATCAATTTGACTTCAAGGAATTATTTTTCAGATTTTTTAGGTAAACCCATATCCCATTCATACTTAAAAAGCGTATATCTATCAAATATATATATATATATATAAGTGAATTAAAATACAATAAAGTGTATCTCCTTAACTAAGGGATTAAAATTGTTTTTATAAAAGTAGGAATTATTTTGACTATTTTTATATTGTTTTTAAATATGACCAACCAAGATTATGTTGTATATGCGTTGTTTATCTAGAAATTTAAATGATGGAGTATTTATTGCATTGTTTGAGATCAAGGGTTATATAGGGAGGGTTGAATTATTTTTTATTACTATTTTACATCATTTTTTTGAATAATATTTATTATTTTTTACATACTATGTTAGCCAAACATTTTAAATGTTTTTTGTATAATCTATAAGTTTTTGTGAGAATTTTAGAAAGGGGTACACAATGTTAGTTAAATCATGAGAAGGTAACCTTTATGTAGTGAACATGTTAATGTTATGGGTTGAGCTGACAATTCCCATTCATAGAATTGTCGATCCCCCATTCTCAAAAGGGAAAGATATAGAATTTTCTACACATGATAAACACGACTCCCTTACCATTGATGGGATGGGTATTTCCCCCATTAATTAGGTGGTCATGTTCATCTTATATTCTAAGATTAGACACAAAGCAGGTATCACAAGAATGAAACCCCTCTTAGTCGGGAATTGTTTGAACTCACTTGAATCTATGCGTATTATATCTGATTTTCCATGTTTACTATTTAAATTCTTATTAATATAGTATTAGAGTATTTCAATACACAATTTAGTTAATAACACATCATAATGTGTGATATGGTGACCAACTACTGTGTATATTATACTCACACCTATTACATGAAATTTTAAGATACATGAAAATACATTTTACATTATCAATGAAAGGGTATGACACCAATTTATGGAGTTCAATATGACATGGAGTGTGATGTTCATGTGAAATCTTATTGATATTTGGGAGGATGTATAAAAAATGAAAATATGGTATTTCTATTAGGATTTGCTGAGGATATCCCACTGATGGGACTTCTATTTTAGGTAATTAGGATGTGTTTCAAATAACTAATATTTAAATATTTTTTTCTTATTCCAGGTTTTGTAGGATTTAATGATATTTGGGGTAGTAGTAGTGTTGAAATGGATGTTTATATAGTTATATACATTTATTACAGAAAAATATATACCCTCGTAATTTTATAGGTACTGTATGTGGATATATATTATTTCATTAAAGCTTATTCCTAAATTTTGACAAGAATCTCTAATATTTTACATTGGAGTTGTGTTTTCTTTAAGATATGGCCCATGTATGGTAAATATGAATTATTGACACCCATATGAGATTACCCTAGAATATTTTCCTAAATTATTTAATATTTTTTAGTGTCATCTCTCCCAGAAACATCCCATTATAGTGATTCTCCTATGTAGAGGTTAAGTGGGGGAATCCAGGTTGAGGATATATAATATCATCTCCCACTATCGTCCTTCAGATCTTATTTTTTCTTCCATGTTATTGATGTATTTTAATTGGTGAGGATTTTGGTTTCTATCTTTTAAACCATGTGTAAGTTTCCATATTCTTCTATTTCTACCTCACCTATCACCCAAGACCATATCATTGGTCTAGAATGCAATAATTTGAAGTGTTTTATGATTTTGATGGGGGGACATTATGTTTTTAGGTTGTTATGGTTATGGGATTTGATTTTGTGGTTTTTTTCACAGTCACAACTCTCCATCAAGGAATTGGATTCATCTTAATAATAATACGTATACCATTTCTATCATATTAGATCCATTTTATATGATTTTTTGAATTCCATTGTATTTTTAAATGTGTGGGTTTAGTGTTTGATTGTGTTCTTAGAGTTGTGACCTTCACTTTTCTTCAATGATTGTTTTCATTGGAATCAGTTTCGGTATTATAGTATTTGATTCTATATTTTTTTATTTTCAATGAAAAATATTTATATTTTTATAATAGTCTATCTGTATGGGATTCTTCTATTCAAGTAAAATAATTAAAAGGTGTTTTCTATTCACATATGGTGGTTCTAGTGGAATGAGTCGATGATCATGACATAATTAGTGGATCAATATTGTGTTATGATAATTCTTATATTATAATACTGCTGCATTTTCATCTTTCGACTCCAAATTCTATATGGTGCGATGATTGTAAAAAGGTTTTGGGAATTGTTTATCAATAGTTTGACATTGGTTGACGAGGAAACTCATGTGAGGCTTCTCTCATTCCTTTAGGTTTAAACCATCATTGAGTTTATGATATTGGGTTCCTTATAATAGTAGTCTATAAAACCTTATGGTTCCTTCTAGATGTCTACTTTCTATTAGTTTCTATATGATTATTGATGTTTCTTAGTAGTCCATAAGAGTATTTGGTGGATGGATTTTTTTCATGATGGAATTTTCTTCCGATGATGTTCTTGGATGGATAAGTTATAGGTGATTATTTGTAATGGTAATATATGATGGGATAATTGGTTCATGTTTTTTCTATAGGGGTTAATGGTGTTGTTAGGGATGGTTCATGGGTTTAGATTATCATTGCATTAGTGATTGGATGTGGTAGGTACACAACACTTTGGTATCAATGTTTTGGGCATCGAGGTGTCTGTCCAAAGATATGGATTGTTTTTTTAAATATTCAAAAAAATTTCGTATTGAATTATTTATTTTCTATCTTTGTTTATTTCTGTGGTGACCATTTTGTATGATTTTTATTATATGAGGTTACAATTTAAACTAATGTGTATTTATTAAAAATAAAAAAGGATTTTGAGAATATATTTATGAAATAATTACCTTTTCTTGTTACCAGGTTTTATTTTATGAGATACCCTCAATGGTTTCTACAAAGGTGGACCTAGTATTCTTGACCATGTAACTAACTTATATAGATTGATAAGTCAATTATCAAGAATCCTAGCTAATGAATGCGTGAAGGAATTATGTTTGGAGACCTCATTTATGTAAAAAATAATATGATATATAACATATCATTTATTAAGGAGTTTTATGTTAGAGATAAATTATTTAGAAGATATAGAATAATCCTTTTTGAGGATGGCAGTTTCAACATGAACAATCCCCAATGAATTAAGAGTTATTAAGTAAATTATATAAATTGATGTCCTTTTTTCTAGAGAATAAAATGTGTAGGGATACCCTTAGGTGAATGGATGTGATTCTGATATCTTATCATGAGGTTTCCATGGTGTCCTATAATTAGAAAGGGGATTATCACCTTTTAAATATGAAATTGAATTGGTAGTACGAGTAATTTATTTTTATTGGTTGTGATATGAAAAATCAACCAATATTTGGTTATGGTAGATTATGTTTTTCATTTAGGATCATATCTTATATAAGTAGATAACCTTATTTATTTCATAAGAAACCATTAATAAATAAATAAATTTAAATTCGAAGTGGTTTTTCATTGTACATTTGGAAACTTTTATTTCTAAAGTTTAAATGAAATTATATTAAATTTTCATATTTTATTGTTGTATTGAATTTATTTCAAAATATAATGTGAAACTAAAAGTTGTGTTTACATTTTATTAAATCTTAATAATTATTTTTAAAATCCATGAGAGGTTTGGAGAGGTCATTTATTTTTAAATGTTTTGAATTATAATAATTATTTTAGTATGTTTTAAATATGGATTTTAATTATGATATATCTTATAGTTTGTTTGTGGTTGAGTTATGGGTTGAAATGATTGATTATTTAATTACTATTCCCTTCTATATTTTATCCTTTGGATAAATATACATTAGTTTAAATGGACTCATTTTTCATAGTTTGGTTCTGGGATATATCTTATTTAGTATGGATTGGTGTTATGGTGTGGTTATTATATCGAAGGTGTTTGGTGAATATTATATAGGTAATTCATTTAGGGGTTTTTTGGGAAAAAAGTGTGTCCGTGAAGTGTGGTGGTTCTGGTTTGGGAGGAATTTAATGTCGAATTCTTGAGTTTTTACAAACAACCTTACCATTGAGTTCTGAGTTATATTTTTATTGATGAAATTAGTTTTTTTGAGTGGGATCTCCAATAATTGATTTTTATTAGATTTTTATACTTTCAAATATATTTATTTTTGAAGAATATAATAATTAGAGTGGTATCTAATATTGAAGAATCAAATTTCATGATCCAATACATTTTGATTTTGATGTAATATAGTTTTTTTGAGTTATTTTAGCGATACATAGTGAATAGAAGATGAGTTTTAGATGACATTTCTGTTGGTAGAAGAATAACATTATAATGATTTCTCATTATTCTAAAATTTGTTTACTGGTGGTGTTAAGAAGGAAGTGTTACCTTGTGATGTTTTGGGGAAATTATTATTAAAATAATTCCATTATTATAGTGTGAAAAGTTAAATTAGTTCATAATTCCTTCATATAAAACTCTTTGGTGTTTCTTCATGTTCAATTGTTTTATTGTGATTATTTATAATTTCCCCATTATATTTTCAAGAGGATTTCAAATTTATTGTGAGGTAGATAAGGGGGAATGTATTAACCCATGAATTATAGAGGTTCATATATTATGTTGTAATGGGAGCATCACAACGTAATATAATTTAATATCTTAAAATTTTAACTTCCATTTATTTTAATATATGAGGTAGATTTAAGGATATTATATTGGTGGGTTTTCAAGGTCCTATTGATTGAACCCCATTATCCAATAATTTAGGGAATTAAAAAACTATTTTTGAAGATTCATTTTCTAATTATAAATTTTTTTTCTCAAATTAGTTTCATACCCTTCTTTTATCTCCTAACTATCTGTGACCTTAGCGGTTTTTGTGATACCCGATAATGTATTTCCCTAAGAATTTGATTATTTCCTATGGAATATGCCATATTATAATATTTTTTTTTATTTCTCTTATTATATTATTATCTTTCTCCCTCTCTTCTACCCTCCTATGTTTCCAAGACAATGTTTGTAGTGTTAAATTAAAGATGGCTTTATATGTGGGTGTTGGATTTTAGGCTTGTTAAGGGTTTTTAGGAGTTTTTTAGAGGTTTGATATTATTTCCATATTTTCTTAGAATTATTATCATTCAATCATAGATTTGCCTTTAATGATTCATATTATGACATTTTTGGTTTTTATATTGAAATAAAAATATCATGTCTTGGTTTTATTTAGCAGAAGTGAAAAAATTATACTAATCAAAGTTAAGTAAATAAATTTATGGGAAGGGTTATGGATTTTTTTTATATACTATCCTTATTTTATTTTTTTACTAAACCAATGGTAATGGTGTTTTTTTGTTTATTATTAATTTTATTATGATTATTAAAAAAATACTTCAAACTAGATTGGGGGGGGGGTTGATATGGTTGTAATCTATGACAGTAGGATAGGTGATGTTTTGGTTTACTAATGAAGTGGAATGATGAGGTTAATTTTTTTTATTTAATAATTTCTCCAGATGTTGAGAAAATGAAATAATGATATAATATCATGATGTAATATTTTAATGAATTGAATAATATGGAATTATAATGGTTTTTGTTGAATGAATTATGTAATGAATCTATTTATTGGAACTGGATGAATTATTTTGTGGGAATTAAAATATAAATTATTTGAAAGTGGATTTATAGATGTTAGAAAAAAATTGTTTTATAAAATTAGTTTTTGATGTAAATTAGTAATGTGAAATTTCTAATGTGTTTGGAAATAAAAATAATTCATGTGGTTTTTGTAATATATTGTTTCCTTATTGTCTATGCAGTAGATGTGGTAATATTTTTTTTTCAACAGAGATAATGTTATAATTGTGTATGAAAGTTGATGTGTTATGATAGGATGTGGGTTAATGTTTCATATATGGTACTATTTTATATCCAATAACGTTTTTCTATACATTAAAAACCACCACCCAAGTAGGGTATACCTCATGCTTCAATATGTTTTTTGGGATTCTAGGTGTACGCACAACATCTTGGATATAGGTAATATTTATTTTTAACTACTTATTCTATCCAATAATATATCCCAAATGTATTATGGATGGGATGTGGTCATGTGGTTGTGATTTTGTGATGTCGTGGTGATGTGATGATATATAATTGATGTGGTAACTTGATATGGAGATGTATAATGCAGTTGTGGGTGTGTTGTGGTTATCAGGCTATGGTATTTTAGAATTAAAGGTATATATTTTCCGTAACATATGTTTTTGGGATATAATGGAAAATATATGAATATAAAACCGTGTGTGTGGTGTCTTAATTAATATACATTTAGGATTATTATATAACTCAATTTTCATACATATTTGGTGAGATAACATTTTTGAGGTTACAGAAATTGTTGACCTTGGATTGGTATCAATTATTTTTTAATTTTAATTTCCTTAGGTTTTAGTATTATTAATATATATTTTGATGATAGTTTTTTTGGGAGAACCATTATTACTATACTTTCATGGTGACTAATAATTATTTATATTATTTTAATATTTTCATTATGGTGTTGGTAATTGGGTGGGATGTTACATTCTCATGGATCGATATGTTATTTAAGAAATATCCATCTATTAAAAACCATAATTTCACATAACATCATGGACATAATTATATTTTAAAATATTATTTTAAACATAAAATTTATGATTTAAAACATTGATGGGTAATGAATTTTGAAAATATATTTCATGTTGTACACATTAGAACAAAATTCCTTTGACATTTTTAATAAAAGTCAAAAGTAACTCAATCAGAAAATGAAAAGAAGATTACATTAAAAATATTTTTGAAAATAGTCAAATAAGCGTATAAATGATTTTAAAAAATCATTGGATAATAGTAAAAAAATTCATTAAAATTTTCATAGAATATTTAGATATAAAAGAATATGGATTTTCAATGAAAGAGATAAATAAAATTGATTTATATTAAAAACATTATTTTAGACTCTTGGATGAATAAATGGAGGAATGTTAAATGAATGCATTTATTTTCATGAAATTAATAGTGGATAATAAAATCAATTTCATTATTGAGACATATATTATATGATTTCTTTCATTGGAATCGTAATCATATACAATCCCGATAAACAAATGGATAATATCATAAAACCCTTACAACTTTGGTAATGTTTGAATCATAATACACATCTCAGAATAATGGTCAGAAAAACACTAAATATCATGTAAATAATATGATTCATTATATAACATGTCAAATAGGTAGTATATATACCAATCAAATGAAAATAGTATTGAATATAGAATATGTCTCCCAGAAATAAAAGAGAGAATAGTTAACAATTACATAATGTATTGATTTCATACGTACAAAATAGAATCTTTAATATATTAAATTTTTGTTTATTATAAATTTATTATAGAACCATATTTATTTACATCATAGAATATATGAACTATTTATGACCATATTTACTCATTTATTATTTTTTTTGAAAAATTCACGTTCCAGGGTAAAATTGATTTTTTTTCATTTATGTTTTGATTTGGTATCTTCAATCCATTTATATTGATAATGGGTCCTTATTATCCATAATTATAAACAGTAAATAAATAAAAAATATATTCATCAGATATTTATTTATAGTAATCCATAAAATATGTAGATATAAACTGAATTACATCATTAAAGAATATTGTAGGTCATATGTATGCATAAATGTTCATTCAAATTTCAAAAATGAAATAATGTAAGGAAGGTAAATAATATATAAAATTTCTAGATTCAGTTTTATGTCATATATATAACACTTGTTCATCAGATTTATCTTTATTAAAATTCATGTAAATAATAAGTGAAAAACAAATCACATCGCTTTGTGAGGCAGTAGTCGACTGTTCACTCGAGAGACATTATCATATTACCAAGTAATGGATAGTAATAAGGTATACATAATATTATTATTCCAAATGAATAATAATTTCATAAATATCCTATAAATATGTTCAATACATCATTATAAATAGTAGCGAGAGGTGGTTATGGAAAACAAATTACTTCAGTTTGGGAGGTGGTTGTCCGTCATACTCAAGATCAATGATTTTATTTACCGTTTAATGGAAGTGGAGGAGGATATAGTTTATTAAATTAAAATAATAACATCTCAATATTCAGAATATATTATTTTTATTATATCATCTTAGTTGGTGGTTATTTAATATTAGTGAAAGGAGAATTAAAACCAAAATACATGTTTAAGAATTTTATCTCTTTTAGAGAACCCATCACTAGGTTTATTCGTAGAGCCTTCATATGTCGATTTTCTAATAAAATTATAACCTATTGTTATTTTTTAGGGAATTAAAAATTTTATTTCAATATTTCCTGGATGAACCATTGTTATTTGGATGTGTAAAGGAGATAGGAGAGTAGGTGCCCTCTTATAAGTGGGGTAGAGAAATAATTTGGAATATATGTAATGAATAATGTTAAAACATATTTTAAACCTAAAAAGACTCCAAAATGGATCATTATCTATACTTATATGATATAAGGATTACATATGTCCATTAAAAAGGTATTGAACATTATTAATTCCATTTTAACTATTATCATTGTAGTTTAACCATTTGTAAACCCATTTTAACCTTAATGATAGTAATTAATTTTTATGGTTTTTACTTATCATCATGGAATGAAATTATGGAAATATTATTATATAATTATAAATTTTCTGATTATAAGTATGGAATAAAAATTTCCAAATTCCATTTAAATATGTGGAAAATTTTAATTTTAAATTAGCCCCATGGAAATGACAAAGAAACGAGTTTCCAAAGAGAAAGTTTTCATTAGTATACAATGTTTTAATATCAAAATACAATATTAATTTTTATTTTCTGATGACCTAAATTGGATTAATAATAAAATAATTAAAATAATTTTATTTTTAATAAAAATTAAAACTAGCCAGTACTTTTTAAATTATTTAACCAAATGCGAATTTTATAATAAAATTAACCATTTTTTTCTATTCACTAAAAAATTAATCTATTTTGATGAAATATTTAATAAAATATTTTACTATTACATTATAACCATATTAAAATTAATGTCATAAAAAAACTTACATCACTACAATAAAAATATATGAAGATACATCTGCCTCATCAAATCCTTATGTTCCCCACATAGCTTCTTCAAAGTGGTAGTTTTTCCAAAAAACATTGACGAGGTGAGTGGAATTTTTTCATATAATTTTTTCTTTATGATATAGAATATCCACCATGTTTTACTCATAAGAAATATAATTCTCTAGTGGTATGAACATTGAGTTTAGAACATGTGAATGATAAGGTATGTACTTCCTCAGGAGAGATACAAGAAACACATCACATACATGAGAGAAGATTAGTGGAAGCACCAATCTATAATATTTCATCTCAATACGATGAAGAATTTCCAATAGACCGATATAGCTCATGATTATTTTTAAATTCATTAGAAATATCAATACCATCTTCCATTGTGTTATTCTTAGAAACACCTATTTAGCTACATCACTCCCTATATCATGTCGGTGATTATAATCATAAATGTTCGACCAAATTTGTGCTTCCCATATGTGATATAGAATGAATATAACTTTATCTACCATTTCTTCATATATATCAGGTGTTGATAGATTATTTCTCATTATCTTCATCTAGGTACATAGAATTTTTTACTTATTTTTGAACGGGGATTCAAAATAATTCATCTGAATGCTCGAGGGAATGTTATCATTGTTTGAAACTAAACTAGAGGAAGATGTTAATCCCAAACACCATTGATATCTATAGAAAAATATCACAACCTATAATAAAGGGATTTAATTGTTCTCTAAGACTGAACATCTATATGAGGATGATACATAGTGATAAAACATATGTTTGTCTCCAAATATGATTGAATACATCGCCAAACAAATGAGGTAAACTTTTGATCCTAATCAGATACAATGGAATGAAGTACTCCATTAAACATTACCACTTCTTTAATGTATATGTTTTCACATTGATATAGGTTGAAATTCTCTCCGGTGGAGATTTTGTTTGATTTTTTAAAGATATTAACTAAACCCATAAAGAATTTTCCCCTTTGGATATTATGGGGAGTCTGAAAAAAACCCACGGTAATGTTTCCCAATTTTTGTTTAGTTTTTGGTATTGTGTGTAATATCCCCCTGTACATTAGTCTCATAGTCCTAAATTTATAACATACAAATAAATGAGATGAATAACATTCATTATATATCATTATTCCATCCCACCAAAAATAGTCTTTCAAATATCTATTTATATTTGTACTTCCAAAATTAATTGATAATGAGGAACTATGAGCCTCTTCTAATATCTCATTCATAAAATATGTTATATATAGAACATGTACACGGTCCCTATAACTTATCAATACTTCATAATAAATATTCTAATTAGGATAATTTCCTATATTCTTCTGAAACTACACAGTTTCCTTTTTTTCATCTTTAATATTCACCTTTATAGATAGATGGACACTCATTTTAGAGAGATAATTTTTCTCCCCTTACACTAGGATTTGTAGAACCATATTTTAAAATCAAGAAATATTTGATCCTTTATGATCCTCATCATTATACATGACTAAACATCTCATTCCATTATATGATATAACACTATATAATACAAACCCTTATCCACTATAGGGTAATGTATGAACATGTGTGATGGCTAATATTCAATTCATTTCATTAAAATTTACCTCAAAATCATCCATACAGAGGAACTTGGATCCCATATGAGTTAACATGGTTAGTGGATGAGATATTTTTGATAAATTATATAAAAACAATCAATAATATAAATCCTATCCTAGAAAACATCATGTCTTAATTACTATGTTTAGTCTAGGACAATTTTCAAGAACCTCTATCTTTGATTAATTCACCGATATACCCATACATGAAATTATATGTCCCAAAAATTAATACTATTATAGAAATAAATGAAACTTTTTAAATGTTTCATGTAGTTTTTATTTCCATAGGATATTCAGTATACTACTCAAGAGATCTTGATGCACTTCATTACTCTTTAAATTTGTAAGATTATACCACCTATAAGGAATACCAAGAACTAATCAAGGTAATATCAAAAAAAAATGTTAAATACATGAAGATAGTGGTGACATTTTTATGACCAAATGAAATCACTAGATAATTATAGTGTCCATACCCTGTATGGAATGTCGTATTAGGTATATCCTCCTTTTAAACTCCAATTAATGATATCCAAAACAAAGCTTAATCTTGACAAAGTATTCAGATCCATGATTTTGATCTAACAAGTCATCATTTTGGGGTAGTGGATACTTTTTATTGATTCTAATCTTGTTATGTTTATTGTAATCAATATATATTTTCATCGATCCATCTTTCTTCTTAAGTACTAGTACATGTGTACCTTAGGGTGACACACATAGAGGAATGAATCCCTTTTCATAGTTCTCTTTGAGTTACTTTTTCTATTAATGAAATTCAATTAGAACAATTATACATGGTATCATGGAAATAGTTATATCCCCAGGGATTAATTCTATTATGAACAAAACTTCTTATTTTTGTAGAAGACTAGGAATCTATTTTGGAAAGACATAAAAAAACTCTAGAAAATTGTTATATAATCATTGTTGAGTTTCTATAAAACCCTGATATTTTTGGAAATAAATATATAAATATATATATATTTCAAATAAGTTTAATCATTTAAAAAGTTTCCATCACAGACAACACTGAGTTTATCTTGTGTTACACAAAACAATGTGTTTAAATGAGACGTGACATACAATTTATATATTATTATTTAAGATGTTTGTTTTCTCCTATAAATTGGAATTGTAGTTACAAATAGTATTAAATAAATTATGATAATATATTCTCTATATATGTATATAAAATGAAATATTTTGTGAAATATTAATTAAAAAATAAAATTAATACTATTTGAAAATAAGGAAATATTTTTATGCTGAACTATATTTATGTTAAAAAAAATCATTTACGTTAATAAATCAAAAAAAATTGTGGTCAATAATTTTAATTAAAATAATATATTATATATTCAATAATATATTTAATATTCTCAATATATGTTTTCTAGACAAGAGATAAGAATAAATCTAATTTTACGTATAAAAATATATTTATAAAATAGTTTTATTACCTTTTTGTGAACTTATTTTAAAAATAATTTTAGACACTTTTATAAACCTTATTTGATATGATAATTTTTACATTTAAAATCATAATTTCAGAATTATCTTATAGTGAAACTATTGTAATTTTTTTAAATGATTAATTTTTTGATGACAAGTGAAAAATACCCAATTTTAGTTGAAAACTGTCTTTTAGTTTAAGACATTTAAATAGTTTAATTGTATTATAAATTGGTTTTAAATAAAAATTATTTAAATTATATATCTATTATCCAATTTATGCCATTTTAACCATTTTAATTTTCAATGTTTATATAATAGACTTTTAAAATTTGGAACATTTTCTCTTTGAAAACCCTCTTTCTCCTCGTGTCTGTGGGATTAATTTTAACATAATATATTCTACATATGTCATTGAAACTTGGAAAAGTGGATTTCATATTTTAAATAAGAATAATTTATATGTTATAATATGGTAAAATAATTTTTTGACCAAAATGAATATTTCAAACAATAATAGTTATTTATCATTGTTATGGTTAAAATTAGATTTCTATCTAGTTAAATGAAAACTATATGGGTTAAAATGACATAAATCCTTAACTAAAATATATTTTATGTCCATATATAGACCCTATAATATTTTAGGATCTACAATATCAATTAGTTACACTTTTTTAATGTAAAAAATTTCAGTAACCCATTTTCACTTCAAAAATTTCATGTTTACCACACACCTCACCTATAAAAGGAACCCCCTCTCCTCTACTCATCACCCCAACAAACAATTTTTATTCAACCCAAAACATCCAATAAGAAATTCCAAAATTCCCTACTATAAAAATATAATCTTTATTTTTTTGATGAAATCCAACCTCCGAAGGTTTTTGGTGAAAACATATTGAGGTTACCTAAAGATGTAGTAACATTCTTCAACGACCATTTTAATTTTATTTCTTCATACACTTCCTTTAATTATAATAAAAATATGATGATATAATATAATAAGAAATTAACATTTAATAAGATATCATTATGTTAATATTTTTACCTATAAACTTACACGATCCCTTAAAATGGGTTATGAAATCATCATTCGTATGTACAATGGATTATAGCCTTACGAAACAATGTCATTTATTTTTCCGTTACAAGATATCATAGTATGGTATGATGATGGATATAGTATTTTTATATGATATTTATAAAATAATTATAAATACTGTGTAATTTTATCATATTTATATTTTTATCTTTTGTTCATTTTGGGATACATTAACTTCACCCTTATCTATTGAAGAATACTACATTGCGAAGCTATGTGATTTTATTTTCACTAATACGTTACATGAAAGATAACACATAAAAAATTAATTAATAGATCTGATATACGAGACATAATTATAGTATTAATGAAATATATATCATTCTTAAATGATAATATAACATTTTATTTTTAAAATTTTTACTCATTAAAATATAATAACGTCGTTCCGGTATGTGTGGCCAACCTCCATTAATAAGTAATAAGACTCTATATTTTTATCATGAAACCACATGGATTATATATATAAGTATATTTAATAGAATATAATATATGTTATGATATTATTATATTTATTTAATGATAAAATATTAGTTAAATATCCTCTATAATGATCGTTGAAAATGAGAATGTTACATACCGTCACCACGGTATGTAACATACATTATTTATGAAAACCATATATTATGATAAGTAATAAAAGTATAATTGATATATAAATATTATAATCATTTCATGATTATTATTTTAGATATTATGGAACCCTGATCAATTTATTATGACTGAAAATAACAAATTAGAACCAATGCAAAAAACAAAGCAGTTGTTACCCAAAACATGATTTTAAAAAGAAATTGGAAATAAAAAAGTTATAAATTGTAACAATTAAATAATATATAGAATAATATATATATTTATGGTTATATAATACATTTATGATGAAATTATATTTATTATACAGGCGGTTCTAACATATATGAAATAATTCAAGATAATGGGAAATGGATTTCCCCCTCACTTTTTTTCTTATGTGTGACACATTTCATATTTAACACTTGTCTATATTCTGTGAAAAATTTAATTACTCTGAATTTATTTTGTAATTCATATCATGAAAATAATTGGGACTTACATATCCATCGTACAATATTTCTTTCATGGGGTTTACATTTCCAATGTTACCTAAGTGGTAATAGAGTTTTGTCTCAAATTTACTTCTTTGGGAAATATGTTATTTAATGCACCAAAATTGTATTATAAGGTGTATATAAATACCATTTGATATTTAATATCAAATATTTATTTATCCTCATGAAATTTAATGATTTATTTAATGTGTTTCATTCATGGGGAATATAATCTGATGTTTCCGAAGTGGAAAGAGTTCGATGTTACAATCTCATCATTTATCATGATTATTTATCATTATTCTTAAAATGATGAAATATTATGATATATCTCTTATAAAATTCCATAATATTATTATCCACTGGATATTTCATGGGAATGAATTTTTCCCTTTGTGTTTCTCTCTTTATAGACTCAATAATTCACAACATTGAATTTAAGAAAAAAATAGATTTATTTCATTCTTCTGTTGAAAATCCGTTTTCTTCCAAAAACAAATTTTATAATTTTTTTTTTAAATTAATTAAAAATTTTATTAAAAACATTTTTTCCTTTTTCTTTATTTTTCAAAAAATAAATTGAAATGAATCTTCATGTCATTTTCCAAGCAATTCATGTTTTAATTTTATAAACAATTTGAAAAGAATCTTTATTTCAACATGTATGGCATTAAAAAAACCTTACACCATAAATTAATTTATTTTAATTGAATCCCCCTTTATATGTTTGAGTGTTTGTTCTTAATGAAATTGATATTTATTTTTTTATAAAAATGTAGTTTTAACAATTTTTTTAATGAAAATTTATTTTAATCAAGAAATGTTCCTAGTGATTTTTCAAAATCATTATCTATCTAATATGATATAATATGATGAAAATTATGATTTTATTGGGATATGAACTAGGTATATAATTCTTATTATTTATCCAGAAGTATTTTCATTAAAATATGTTTATGAACCCCATTTCTCTTACATAGGTTATACGGTGATAAAAAGTTTCTGAAACTCACTTCTTTTTTCCATGGGTTATGCTACGGTGAAATGTTGAAATTATTTTGAAACAAATATATTTTCAATAGGATAAGATATGAATAAATTTTTATGAAACCCATTTAAATTAATGGGTTATTATATTATGTTTGTTTTATGATCTTGTGGCAACATATGTATTATTTTCATTATGTGATGGGTGAGAATTATATCTCCCTCCAATGCAATAAGTAAAGTCATATAACTCTTGAGTAAATATGTTATGGATGAACCTGATTACATGTTCACAATTTTATGCATGAACCATATTACATGTTCATGATGTTATGTGCAAAACTGATCACATGATAAAAATGTTATGCATGAACCTGAATACATATTAACAAAATTATTCATAAACTTAATTACATGTTATCAGTTTTATGTGTTGACCAATATTTCATGTCCATAATGTTTTCTATGGACCTCATTTCGTGTCCATAAGCTTATACAAGTTCCTAATTTTGTGTACATTAATGATTGAACCTATCACTATTTATACCTGTTTAAAATATTATATTATGATATGTATTCCAAAAAACCCTATCCCATGATAACGTGATTCTCTCATGGATCTTATTCCACTATTCCCTTTTTATTCATGTCTTATGAACATCCAATATTCATTTTATGACTTAATGCTACAATATTTGGAATTCATAGAATGGTTTTCAAATTTTATTTTCATGTTCTCGTGAATTTATGTTTATGGTTTTGATTATGTATCTCCCTTTTTACCCTTATTGAGCATAAAATATCAACCTTTCTTATGTTTCCTTAACCCAAGTTATGAAATATTTTTTCAAGTAGGGTATGTATGTAAATAGTACTAAATGGGTAGATATTAATAGAATATTATGATTATAATTCATCAAATTATAGTAATGTGTACCTATTATCCAATGACACTAAAATATTATGGTCTTCAGGCATGTGCTTGTGTAATGTATTGTATTTTCATCCAAAAATACATAATATAGGTGTATGAGTGTCACATGTCGCTATAGTTTGTATCAATATAATGTTTTAATTATCTGTTAGAAACTAGAATAATAAAAATTTAGTGAAATACCTATATATATTTCTACATATATGTCTTGGGATGTCTTCAAGGATATTTATAAGGGTGAATCATAGTATAAGAAAATGTACTGGAATTTTGGTAGAGGATAGAGACAGTTCATTCCAAGTAATTAAATCATTATTTGAATATTACATTTTTATGTGGCTCTATCAAACAGGTTCCCAGGGATAATAAATCTGAGAATGGTGCATTGAGATGGAATCTATTGTCACATATTGCTTGGAAAATATCCTTCATACACACCTCCTTTTACACTACAGTGGGATATGATTTGGAAATTCCTCAACTCCTTACGAACCATTAATACAGATTTAAATAGATGATGATCAAGGACGAACTAGGATAAACATGAGGTGTCATATATTAAAAAGGTTTTATGATTTGGACAACCTATAAGATATTTATCTTGATTATGTGGTTCATAACTATTATTATTGTTTTATACACTATTCATTTTGGTTTTAGTCAATTAATGGATCCTAAAATTACTATATAAATGTTTAATGGAATTGAGAATGTAATTATTTTCCTCCTAATAAACCTAATGTTATGGTAAATGAAATTAAATAACTCATTGTTATGATCACACAATATTCCCATGAAATGACTCATACCAATATTCCAAATAAGAAATGGAGAAATTTTTTTTTATTCATTACTTAATGAGGGAAAACCTAAATTCTATCAATGGTTCAATTGATCCTCTAGTTACTGAGCAATGGACCAGTACAACTACATTTTTTCAATCCTCTAGTGTTTATATCATGAAAAATTAATATTTTGTATCTATAGTATGAAAGGTTATGAAGAACAATGTTGGAATCTTACTAAGAATATGCATCAATGATAAGACATTGGATCCATGAAGTGAGATGACTATAAAAGATTACATTTCTCTATGTAATTTTTATTTATTTATCATAACAAAATAGAGAATAATTATTCGTTATTTATAAGAATTATAAAGAATATTATGGTACATAGGAATCAAAAATTATATAAATTTGTAAAAATATTGGGGTATTATCATTTATTTTGAAATTAAGGTTGATCTATTATTCAGTGGATTGAAACCAAGTCATAAAAAGTTATTAACCCTAGAGGAATTTGGAATCTCTAAAGGAATTGATCGATGAAGACTAAATGTAGAAATAAAATATAATAACCCTCTAGGTTCTAGTGATTAGAAAAGGAAGATGGGGTTCGATGGAAAATATAATAATATGGTATATGGAAGGAAGAAAATGTTTCAAAATCCTAATAGAAAAAATTGTAGGAAGGATCACTTAGGTGGCTTCTTGAACGGAATAAGAAGGTGTTTAATTTGTGGAAATACCGTCCATCAAGAAAAATAATTTAGAAATACTGTGAAAAGGATAGTTAATGAAATGAATGGAGAGAGAGCTCAATAGAATATACCAGCCCCACATCAGTGTTTCAATTGAATAAAGTCTGTGTATTATGTGAATAAAATAAATATTCCAAGGGATAATGTGGATGATCATCTACAATAAAATCTAATGAAAAAGGAAAATGGGAAGGATTATGCAATCATAGTGGATGAATTGAATCATGATAATTTGGTCAAACTAATAGTCTCTTCCTTAGTTTTGGAATTTCATATATGATTTTGTTGGAATGTTCCATATGAAATAATTATTTCTCATCCTTTAGTAAAATTTCATATGATTATATCCCTTACCATGGAGTTCAAAATAATGAAACCACATTTGATATTCTATCGGTATAATTATAAACCCATGATTCCTATGAATTTTTTTGTATAAAATATGATCTTATAAACGGAATATAGGGTCAATTAACATTTTTAAGTTTATATTTGTCTATGTAAGATTATCTTAAGATTCATGGATACCATCAAGGGTTTATAATTTATTATTCATTATAATTTAAAATTCATTGACACCCCTTTTGATGTTTTATGTGGTGTTAGATTATCAATATTAATGATATATTAAGAGTGATTTTAAAAAATACAACCCATTCGATGTTTATATGTTTTAAGGACACAATAATTTGAGGAGGAAGACCATTACACATTGTATACACATGATTAACGATACTTTTAACCTTTAGGGATTATATTATATTTTTTGGTGAAGTGAATATGGGTTTTAGATGATCACCTTATGAAGTGAGCATAATTCATTTCTACTAGTCATGATTTCTATATTATTTCTTTTTCTAGAATATACATTAATTAAGTGGTATGTTTTATTGGGGATCCAAATTCAATTATATATAATAGGAACATGAATTTTTTTTCTTTGTTTTGGTGATTTCATCAACATGATCTTGATATAAAGGTGAATTTTATGACAACGTATCATCCAAAGTCAAATGATCAGTCTATGTGAACAATTCAAACCCTAGAGGATAGTTTATGATATTGTTCTTCATATTAAAAATATATATAGGATCAAAACCTTCTTTAAGTTTATTTTTATTGAAAAAAATATATATCACTAGATCATTCAAATAGATCCTTATAAATCCATTTATAGAAATTAGTATTGAACTACAACATACAGGAATGAAGTTCAAAAATAAAAATATTGGAACCTAAGCTAGAAAATGAGGTAGAAGTGAAGGTTATGGAAATTTAGAAACATGTGTAGAAAAATATAAAAACATGTTGTGTGGATGATCATCGACGTGATCTATAATTTGTAGTTGGTTATATATTCTTTCTATAAATCTTTACAAGGAAGAATGAAGGGTTGTCAAAGCCCTAGGTATATCAGTCCCTTTGAAATTATTGATTGTATTGGGATGGAATATTGTCTCTTTTTACTTCCACCAAAATGCTCTAAAGTTCATGATATCTTTTTTTTATCTCTCTCGATGAAGTATATACCTAATCCATCACATGTACTTAACTCATAGGTACTACTACTGCTGTATGATAGTCTTTATAAAGAAAAACTTATATATATTTTCGATCGAATAGAAAATGATATAAAAAAATTGTACCTACCTAGAATTTTTTTAGGTGAAGCCAACTAGTTAATGAAGCTATGTGGGATCTAAAAGATTCATGATTTAGAAGTATCATCAATAGTTTGTACCAAGGTGATGAATTTATATTAGAAATTTATTTTAATAAGGTTGAATGTAACAGCATGAGATTTTTTGAATTGTATTTTTTCTAATAAATTTCAAATTTTTCATATTTTTCAGAACAAACAATATTGAGTTTATCTTTCATTTAACATAACACTAATTTTATCATGGTTTTCAAATAAAACCTACTTTAAATAAAAGGCGACATATTTATAAAAAATAATTATTTAACATGGTAGTTATCTCATAGCCATTGGTATGATGGATATGAATTGGAATGACTAAATTATGAAAATATATGGATTAAGAATGTTTATAAAATGAATCATTGGTGACTAATTAATTAAAAATGAAAATAAAACTATTCTAAAATGAAAGAAATTATTTTCTTGAAAACTATTTCTATTCAAACAAAAATGTTTTACCTCAATAAATATATAAAAAACCACTATTTTAAATTTATATAAATGGAATTAATACATTTCTATATTCCATAAAATATTTAAAAATCATCCAATTTGTTTTATAGACAATAAAAAAGAAAAACAAAATCCAAATTTATGCTTTAAAATAGTATTTTTCTTAAAAATCGTTTTGTTGCATTTTTACACACAAATTAAAATATTTTTCTTGATACTTTTGGATTTATTTTGGTATATTATAAATTTTATTTTTGAAATAAACATGTAATAATAATGTTATGGTGGAGTTTTTGGAATTTTTTGAATGGAATGATTTTTTTTAAGAAAAGATAAAAATACTAAATTTTAATTGAAAAAATGATTTTTTTAGTTTACATTATTTTAAAATATAATTTTTAATATAAAATTGTTTTAAATAAAACATGGTTAAACAATATATATAAATTCAATTGAGGTAATTTAATCATTTACATATTTAATTTTTGGTTTAAAAACCTTGTAAACCTTTGAACATTTTTTTTGAAAACCTGCTTTCTCATCGTGGTTGTGGGACAAATATTAAATATAAATTTACCAATTATCTAAATTGAATTTGGATAAATGGATAAAATATTTGAAATAACAAAAATCTGTATAATCTAATATGGTAAAATTAATATTTTACTATCATAAATAGTAAAAATAAAAAAAAAATGTCGTTGAGGTAAAAATGGGTTTACCGGGCATGAAACTAAAATAATAAGGGTAAAAATAACTGATAAATTATCTAAAATAAATTTTATCTCAATATTTAGACCCTATAATAACAATGGATATAGAATAATCAATTTTGACCCTTTTTAATGTGAAAATGTGGATACACTATTATTTCAAAAATTACAATTGTGCCACAGATCTCACTTATAAAAGTCCTCCCACTCTCCTATCCAATTCACACTTTGAAATGATATTTTTATAGAAAAATACAAACAAAATAACTTAAAAACATCCCTCACCAGTTACTATAATCCTTATATTAATCATCAGTCTACCAATTATGGATTTTGATTCAAAACTAAGGATGTTACCTAAAGAAGAGGTACCATTCTTCAACAAGAGTATTAATTTTATATCATACCCCACAACTATATACTCATAAAAAATATGATGATATAAAAATGTTAGTATAATAAATATATTGATTTCATTAAATTTTAATTTAATGACCTAAAACCATCTCCACTTCTATTAAATGGGTTCTGAAATCACCATTATTGTATATAGAGGAATACCACCACAAAAACTAGTATCATTCATTTTCCCATTACCACATATAATGGTTGGTTATGATGACAAATATTTATCAAATATAAGATATTTAAATAATAATTATACCTATTGATTTATTATTTCACATATAAACTTTTTTACATTCCATTCCTTATAGAAAATGATAACATCGCTAATGTGTATGAGAGACTACAACCTCGTGAAGCGATGTGATTTGTTTTTCACTAAGGCATTACATTGATGAAAATAAGAATAAATTTAATGAATATATGTGATATAAAATAAATATTTATAATATTAGTTACCTAATTAATATTTTAACAAAAATAATTTTATTTTTTACCTTTTTCCTCACTAAAATATGATAACATCATTCATGTACGTGTGGAGTACCACCATCATTAAGTGACACAACTCTCTATTTTCACTATCAACACACATATATGATACTTATAAGTATATTTAATTTAATATAATTTCCAATATGATATAATTTTCATTTTATAATTATAATATATTACTTACCTCCTTTCCATAATGATCAATGAAAAATGGAAATGTTACTCATTCGTACGTACGACCTACCATCTCCATGATTGTAACATACATCATTTATATAAATCAACATACATGATGGGTATTAAAATTAAAATTCATTTATTAATATTATAATTATGTAATTATTACTATATAAGAGATTATTTAACCACGATCAGTGTAATATGGATAAAAATAAATGATCAAAACATATATGACAAAACAGTTAATACCCAAAACATGATTTTAACAGGGAATTCATAATAAATGTGTAATGAATGGACATACTATAATATTATATGGTATAATATATATAATTATGGTTCTATAAAGGATTTAAAATAACTTAATATTTATTATATAGGATTATTGAATGTGTTTGAATGAAGTCAAGACCTAAGGTAAGGGATTATCGTCTTACTTTTTTTAGGTGATACACATTCCAAATCCTCCACCTACTTTTTTATTTTGTGTATATAATTAATAAGAATATATTTTATTATTATAATCCTCAAAATTATTTTAATTTTAATACCCATATTTGGATCTGTATTTCATGGGGTTTACATTACAAAATTTAGCAAATCTGTAATGGATGTTTATCTCAAATTTTTTTTGAGACATATGTTATGTTATGAAACTATTTCTTTATGAGGTGCATATAAATACCATTTGAAATATACTATATTTAATTTTTATATTATTGAAATATTTTTTTTGTTTCATTTAATTTCATTCTTTAATGGGGATTATAATCCAATGTTTCTAATGTTGTCAGAGTTTTATTTTTAAATCTTATACTTTATTAAGATTGTTTATGATTATGCTTGAAATGAAGAAATTTTATGATCTATTTGTCAAGAAACTGATGAATTTTATTTTCCATTATTTAATGTAATGATAATTCATGTTTCCATTTATTTTAACCTCTATAAATGATTTTTTAAGAACAAACATATTTATTTCATTCTTCGGCGACAACCGTTTTTATTCAAAAACCATGTTTTGTAAAAATGATTTAAAAAATGTTATTACCATTATTAAAATTATTTATTAAAAAAATTATATATTTTTTATTTTAAGAAATTGTTTTTATAGAATTATTCATATTTTTTTCAAACAAATTATTGTTTATCTTTTATATAAAATGTGAAAGGAATATTTATTTTAAAATTTACAACATGAACCTAAATTTTTGACATCATAATCATTACATTCATGGAATATTTTGTCATAAGATTTAATTGTTTTTAAAAGGAATAGAATTTTTAATAAAAATTTATTTTTTACTTTTAAAAAGTAACATTCAATGAAATGTTATTTTCCTTAAGTGCAGCTCCAAGTGACCTTTCTAAATCATTCTCCATTTATCATGATATCATTTTATGTAACATACGATTTTCTAGGGATATGAACCAAGGACACCATTTTTATTATTTATCATAATGGATTTTTAGTCAAGATGCTTATGAAACTCATTTCTATTCCACAGGTTATACCATAATAAAATTCTATTAAAACCCTCCACTTTTTCTATGGTTCATACAATGATTAAATGAAGAAATTATTATAAAACATATCTATTTTACAAAGTTAATGATATTATGAAATGTTTATTAAAACCATTTAATTTAATGAGATATGGTATTATGATTGTCTTATGTTATTTTATCCCACATACATCTTATTTTCTTTATGTGATGGGTCGAATATATTTCTCCATCCAATGAATTGGGTAAAGATGCACAACTCATGAGTAGATATGTTACGTATAAAACTAATTACATTTTCAAAAAGTTATGTTTGAACTAGATTAAAATTTTAAAATATTATTTCTGAATTTGATTACATATGAACTATGTTATATGTGAACCTAATTACATGTACACAATGCTATACAAGAACTTGATTACGTGTTCATAGTGTTGTGTGTGGACCTGCCATTCATTTCCATAATATTATGTGCCCAATACGATTCATGGACATAAGTTTATGAGAGGGACTAATTTCATGTCCCAAAAATAATGATTGAAAACATGTCAATTTATAATTTTACAATGTCATAATATGAGGAGCATCTCACAAACCTGTGTCATATTCCAATGTTATTGTAACACCCCCAGATTTTGTGGAATACATTTTTTAAAATAAATTTAATCATTTATATATGTTTCATTACTCAAAAATAGAATGTTTATCTTGAGTTACATGAATCACTAATTTTATCTTCCATTACCTGAAATACTGAGTTTCTCATTGTTACTCATAACATTGAGTTTTTTTTTGTGAAATACAAAAAACTATGATTGATTGAAATGTAACATATTATTATAATATTATTATTTTAAATCATTTTTATCACCCAACCATTGGGATCAATGGTATGAATATGATTACATAAATTATGAAACTATATGGTTTACACATGTATATAAAATTAATTCTTCGGTGAAAAAGATATTTTTTAAAAAATATTAACCAATTTAAAATAAGGGTAATATTGTTCTGAATTTTTTTTATAAAAACAGACATGTGTTAGAAAAATAAATTATAATTTTTTTATTATCATTTTAATTAAATTTATATATTATACAATCACTAAAATATTTATCATCCATCTTATTTTTTTATAAAATATATATCATTTAATCCAATTTTATTCTTAAAACTATATTTTTCTATAAAGAAGTTTTGTAGAATTTTTTTGCATAATTATTTTAAAAATAAATCATGAAACACTAAGAAAATTTATTATAAAACATATACTTCATTTTATAAATTATAATATATAAATTATATTATGGTAAATGTGTTATAATTATATGAATAGTATAATTTTCCGATGAATAGAGAAAAATATTGAATTTTAATTGAAAACAAAAGTTTAATTTAAATTTTTTATAAGGTTAAATTAAATATTAAGTTTATAATAATTTATTTTTTTCAATTATATATTTTTTAATTCAATATTGTTCATTTGAAACATTTCCGTATTATTGTTGGGTATAATAACTTTGTACACTTTTTACCATTTTAGATTTTAAAAACCCACTTTCTCCTCTTATTTATAGGATTGATATTAAATAATAATTTTTCACTTATGTGAATTTAATTTGGGAAAAATATTTAAATATTTTAAATAATTATAATTTATATTATCTATATGATAAAATAAATTTTTGACAAAAAAACTAGTGAAATTACTAAAAATTCATTACCTCGTTGAAGGTAAAAATGATATTACATGGGGAATAAAACTAAAATTATAAGGGTTAAAATGGAATCAATTTTTTTTGAAAATATTTATTAATTGAAATTTTTAAAAAATATAATTTATTTTTCATTATTATAATCCACTTTTAATGTTTTTATAAATCAAAAAATGTGGGTACATATTTTTCTTTTCAATATATTATAAGTGTACCACTAACCTCTTATATAAAAGGTCACACACTCTCCTATAATCTTAAAAGCATAAAACCATTTTGGTTTTGAAAATACCAAAAAAATAACTTCCCAGTATACCTAAATTAATCCTATAAGACTTTATTTTGCAGAAATCCATCTTGTAAATTCTTTTTCTGAAAACCTTTTGTGGTTACCCCAATAAGCGGTAAAGTTAATCAACATGATTTTTTGTTTTATTTCTAACTCCACCTCATATATTTCTTGTAAAAAAATGATGATATCATAAACTAATAATAATACATATAATTATATGTTTTTTAATATAATTACCTACATCAATCTATGATTCCTTCAAATGTGTTACGAAATCATCATTTGTTTGTATGGAAGCTACCACCTTGTAAATCGATGTCCATTAATTTTCCCTTAACACATATAAAATTTTTATATGGTAATGGATATAATGTTTAGATATTATATTTATAACATTATTATAACTATTTAGTAATTATATAAAATATATAACTTTTTTACTTTCCATTTTGTAGAGGATATGATAATGTCATCTATGTGTACGACAGACTACCACCTCACTAAGCGTGGTTATTTTTTTTCACTAAAAATTTACATAGAAGATAAAATTGATAAATATATGTCATATACATGAAACCATAACAATAATAATGAAATATTAATAATTATATAAAATTAATAAACCATTTTATTTATTACCTTTTCACTCACTGAATGAAGATAAAATTTTTCATGTACGTGTGGACTACTGCCTTCATGAAGTAATGTGACACTCTTTTTATCACCAAACTAAATGGTTGATATTTATAAGTATATTTAAAAAATAATATGATAATATGATAATATGATAGTTATGAAAATATATGAACTTATATACAACATTTCCATAACAATCGTTGAAAAATGTAATGTTTACTCAGGCGTACGTTTCACCTACCGAATCCATGATAGTAAGCTGCTTCATTTAATAAAACAGTGAATTATTATTAGTATTAAAAGTATAATTCTGTTATAAATATTATATTTTTGTCATTATTATTATTATTTAGAGTATTTAACCATGATCCTTGTAAGAGTATTAAAAATAAAAAATCCAAAAATACATAAAAAAGAAAGCAGTTATTACCCATAACAAGACTTTAACAAGAAATTGTTAATAAAAGGTAATAAGAGGAAATAATTAAATAATATATGGTATGGTATATATTAGTATGGTTAATTATTATATTTATAATAAACTTATATCTATTATACAAGAGGTTTTAATGTGGACAATTGATGTCGATACTTGCGGTAATGGATTTTCATCTCAAATTTATTTTTGGGGAAAAAATTCCATATTCTCAACATGTTTGTTTTATATGGTGTATATAATAAAAATGAAATTATTTTATAATTATCAAAATGAAAAAATTTTGTATTTACATTTCTCTTTTATAACCCCATTCCATGAGTTTTATGGTTCAAAAGTTAAAAAATCAGCAAAGCATTTTGACTCAAGTAGTCTTCTTTGTAACACATGATTATGTTATGAACATATCATCATTTATAAGGTAATTATACAGAACCCTTATCATGTAATATCATGAATTTATTTATACTCATGTTATTTCTAGTTTCATTTAATGATTTTCATTTATTGGGATTATGTTTCAAAGTTACCAAATGGGTAAATATTTTATGTTATAATCTCCTTGTTTATCAAGATTGTTTATGGTTATGTTATAGATGATAAAATATAATGATCCATATATCAAAAAACCCATTAATTTTCTTATCTGATATTTATTTCACAATGATATATTTTTTACATTCATATTTCTCTTTTTGTGTACTCAAGATATCAAAAAAAATGTTTTTAAGAGAAATCGGATGTTTAGTTGATAAATCATTTTTAAAAAAAACATATTTTCTAAAAAATGTTTTGAAAAAAATATTTGTAGAGTACTAAAAATGATTTATTAGAAAAAAAATTACCCCTTTTTTTATTTTTTTAATTTTATTTGAAAGGAATCTTAATGTATTTTTTCAAAAAAAACCTCGTTTGGATTTTACAGAAAATGTAAATGGAATTTTGGTTTTAATGTGTATGAAATGAATAGAAATTTCCACTATAATAGCCATTATATCATTGAAAATTAATTTTTATGCATTATATTTTACTTTAAAAATCATGATTTTTATGGATAATTTTTTTTCAATTTGAAATTTTATTTTTCCCAAAAATTGCATTGAATGATTTTTAATGCTACCATTAAAATTTATAAAAGGTTATTTTCATTGAAAGTGATTTTAAAAATATTTTATAAATATTAGTTTTATATTAATGATCTTAAAAGAATGTATATTTCCCTCAAGATATGTTAAAATTATTCTTTCGAAATCATTTTCCATTAAAGATGGAATCATTTTATGTTACTTATTATTTTCTAGGGATGATATCAAAAGATAAAATTCTTGTTATTTTTATTTATGGTTTATTATCATGATGAATATATGTTTATAAAACCTATTTCTCTTCCACAATTTACAATGTGATAAAATACTTATAAAAATTGCTTCTTTTTCCAAAAGTTCTGTTTTAATGAAATAAAGAAATGATTATGAAACCTATTTCTTTTATATGGGTTGTGCAATATTGAAACATTTATAAAAACCTTTTCATTATTAAATTTTGATATGATAAATGTTTTATTATCTTTTTGAACACATATGTATTATATTCACCATCTAAAATATGGGTCCTATATCTCTCTCCAATTCATTAGGTAATGACTAATAATATAAGAGCACATATGGTATATAAGAGTATCCCAAAACCGAAAAGGGTACAAGAGAGGTTATCCAAATCCCAAAATAGGGTACACGTAATGTTATCCCAAGACCAAAGTAGTTATATGGCTAGTTATCCCAACACTAACATGTTATGAATGTCTTGGTTGGTATTATTGACCTAATATTTTCTCTATTCCACAATTGCTTGTCTTATGCCAATGATGTTCTCTCATGGCTCATGTTCTTTGATTTACTTATGATTCATGTCTTATAGAAATCCAATATTTATGAAATAAATCAATATTCAGATATTTTATATGCATGGTATGGTTTTCAAATAATATTATCATGTTCTCATACCCTTATGACCACATTATATTTACATATTTACCTTTTTTACCCTTACTGAACATCTAATATCAACATTTAATTATTATTCCTTTTACAGGGTTATGATAAAATTTTATATGTAGGGTATGTCTATAAAGAGTTATTAATGGGAAGATCATCATTGGAGTCATTTAAGATCAATCAAAGAATAAGAATATATTATTAATTGTACATAAATGCACTAAACTATTAAGATCCACATGCTTGTTTTTGTTTAATATAATGAATATTCATCTATAAATATTTATATCCATGTTTGATATGCTCGAGTCTCTATAGTTTGTATCATATCAAAGTATTATCTATCATTGGGAATCTATGATGATAAAACATTATAGATATCCGTAGAGATATTACTAAGAATATGTCTTGGGATTTCTATAAGGATTAGTCTAAGGATCAGGCATAGTATAGGAAAATATAATGGTATTTTTTTTATTAATATAGAATGTGATTTCCATATAATTACCTCCCTATATAGATACCACAATTGGATGTGGCATTGGAAAAGATTTACCTAGTGGTAAAAGATCTGGAAAGGTTTCATTGATAAGGAGTCAATTGTCACGTAGTGTGTGATAATGGGCCTTGCTAGACCCTTGTTTCGATACACCCAGGAAATATGATTTGGAAATTAAAAAACAATTTATAAACCATCACAATGTATTTAAATTGAAAATTACCATGAAAAACCATGATTATATATATGTTTTCATATATTTAAAAGAAGGTTTCATTATGTAGACAACATATGATAGATTTTTCAGGATTATTTGATTCCCCAATTTTAGTAGTGTTTCTCAAACTATGATTTCAATTTTAGTTGATGGATTGAATCCAAAAGAACCCAATTAATGCTGATTACATTGTAAAATTCAATTATTTTTTTCCAAAGAAATAGAACATTATGGGTTTTGAAATAAGAAATTTTCATTCTATGCTTACAAAACATTCTCAAGCGATGAGTCATTTTAGACTTCCAAATGAGAAAATGTGGGAATGAAATTTTGTTTGGTCCATCATGAGGAAAATCTAAATTCTATAAATGGGTCTTAGGATACACTAATTTCTGAGCACTGGATCTACACCACGGAAAAGTTATTTTTCATCCTCCATTTTTCATAGTATGAGGAATTCATTTTGGTTATATAACATTTGGAAGGTGAAAACATCAATGGTGGAATCTTATCAAGAATAGAAGAAAACATGATAAAATTCAATCTATATATTGGGACGAGTACAAAATATTATTTTTCAATAGTAAATCTCATCATGTAATTTCTAAAAATTTAGATAAGGAGTTACATGATCATAAGAAAATTTATGATGATTCTATTTGTACATATGAGGAAAATTCAACTAGATATTTGAAGTAAGATTCATAAATTATCATCCAAACTAAAATTAAGGTTGATTGATTTTTAAATGGGTAGAAAACTTACACGAAGGGAGTTATCCTCTTGAGACTTTAGTAGCAATAAAAATATTTTTTGATATTATATAAATGTGGAAATAGTTGTTGATGTTACCTAAAAATTTTATAGTTTTCATAACAAGAGAAAAATTAAATTCAATAGAATATAAAAACCCATGGATATAAGAATCTGTTCTTTTCTTTAGGATCAATGTGTGAGAAGAAACATGTAGGGAATTATATTAAGGTAATTGGTAAATGTGTTATGTTTGGAAGGGATTTTTAGTAGCCAATTGATTTCTGAAGTGATGGGAAGAAGGTAGATAATAATGAATAGAGAGAAATATGCAAAGAAAGCACCAAAAAAATCCATTTATTTAGATTTAAGGAGTATGGGAATTATGCGAATCAACTGAAAAATATAAGGAATAATGAGGATTATAAACCAAAAAATAAATGAAGATAGAGGATAAAGGTAAAAAAATTAATCATGATGGTTGAAGTGACTCGTGATAAATAGGGAACAATAATACCCCCTGCTTAGTTGGGAATTATTTCACTGATTATTTTGAATGAGACCTATAAAATTATTATTGTTCACCATTTAGTGAAATTACATATGATTATATCCCTCTATTTTAATTCCATGATAAAAAAATGACATTTTATATTATATCAGTACAAGGTTGAACCAAACCTCCAATGGAGAAGATTTTGTATAATATTTGGGCTTATTTATGAAATAAAGGATGAATTATCTATTAGAAGAATTTATTTCTCTAGTTAATATTAGCACAAGAGTTACAGATACCATAATGGTTTTTTGAGATTAAGGTTTATCATAATTTTAATGTCATTGAAACCCCTTTGGTGGTTTTATGTGATAGAAGTTTATCAAGATTAAGAATTTTTAAGAGACATTTATGGAAATGAAAGCCTTTATTTTTATATATAGTGTCAATGTTATTTGCGAAGGAATACAATTAAACTTTGTGGACTTATAATTAAATGTACTATAAAAAAGTAGGGCTAATATTATCATTGATGTTGAGACAATTATGTGTTATATTCAACCATTATATAAAGTCATCACACTTCATTTTAATTAGATAAGATTTCATTCTAGATCCAGCTTCAAGAATAAAAAATATGGAAGTGGTAAGGTTGTATGGGATAACAAATTCAATTTTATTTATATTGAAACTATATTTTACCATGAGTTTTTAGTGAATTATTATAAAATCTCTTTATACAATTTTGGGTTTCATCACTGCATATCATCCACTTATTGATTGTCATTTGAGAGAATAATTCATAACATAGTGTATATGTTAAGTTCTTGTTCTTTGGGTTTCAAAGGTAATTGTGGTCTAAAAATTCATCAAGAAGAGTCTTTATGAAAAAATATATTTCACTTGGGAATCTAGAAGTATCCTTTTTGAATACTTTATAAAATAAAATTTAGAACTCCATTGCACTTGAATATAGTTGCAGAAAAAATATATTGCCACTTGTGCAAGACAATGATATGGAAGATGATGTTGAATCCAATCATAAATATGTAATATCTATGAAAATTTTACTAAAATGTTATGCTGATAATATTCTTCATGGTTTACAATTTGGTGTCGGTAAGAATGTTGTTCTATTAATTCTTATGTGGAAGAAATATGGGCAATCTAATCCATAGTTATACTGGTCCCATTAAAATACTTGATCGTATCAGGGTAGTAGTTTATATTTTTATGGTTACACTGATCCTCTCTTAGTTACAAAATATATTCCATGTATAAATCCAAAGGATGTATATAACTGAAACATCAGATGTAATTATCTTATAGTCCAAGCAATTGGAGCATGATATTTCTTATGAGGATAAACTAGTAGTGATTATGGATCATATAGATAAAGTTCTATGAAATAAGACATCAAACATGGTTAGTATTTTGTGGTGAAACCACCATCTTGAGGAAGTAACATGTGAACCTTGTGATATAATGAGGAAAATATTCCCCAATTATTTGTACCAAAGTGATGAATTTTGATTGTGAAATTCATTTTAATTGGCGTGAATGTATATCCTGGAGATTTTGTGAAATATATTTTTTCAATAAAATGTAGTCGTTCATATTTTTTATGACATTCATTATCATTTTTATATTGAGTTACTTGAAACATTGAGTTTAGCATATGTTACATCCAAAAATTAGAATGGATTTGGTTATATATAAAATTGAGTTAATATTGTGATACATAGAAATTTGATTTTAAACAAAACGTGAAATATTATTAAAACATTATTATTTAAAATGATATTTATAAACTACTAATTGGAATAATGAGCACGAATAAAACCAAATAAATTATGAAAATTGTATTTCATAAAGAGAAGTTTTGTCTCTATTTTAAATACTTTTTAAACTAATTTTACAAAATATTAAAAAATTTATTTGAAAAAATAAGGTTTATTTTATGTTTCATCAAATCAAAATTATATTATTTTGAATTTATCACAATTTTAGGAAAATAATAATTTTCTAATGAATATGATAATATAAAGAATTATAATTCAAAATTTCCATTCAATTTAAATTATTTATAAAGATAAATTATATTTTAAACAGAATTTGAAGTCAAATTAATTCGATTATATATCTATTAATTCAATTTATTTCATTCAAAAAAATACCATTTTGAAATTGGTTATAAAAACATTAAAATCTATTAAACTATATCTCTTTGAAAACCCAAATTCTCATAATGCTTGTTAGATTATTTTTAAATTAATTTTTGACACTTATGTGAATTGAATTTTCAAAAATAGATTTCATTTTTTGAATTATCATATTTTAAATTATAAAATAATGTAAAATTTAATTTTTTACAAAATTTAAATTTGAAAATATTTAAAAGTAATTACACCACTTATGATTAAAATTGGATTACTAGGGGTTAAACTAAAATGATAAGGGATAAAGTGACTTGAAAACGTGTCTAAAATATATTTTCTGGCCATATATCGAACCTATAATATCTTATGGTCCGTTATAATCCTTTTTTTATCCTTATGTCTAGAGTAAAACATCAATGAACCTTTTTTATTAAAATATCAGAACTATGCCACTAACCTCACTTATAAAAGGACACCCACACTCCTACACTATTAACACTATCAAACCCTTTTGGATTGGAAAAAAAACAAATTAATCACTTCCAAAATTCCCTCCACTTATTATAAAAGATTTATTTCGATAATAGATCCAACATAGTGATGATTTTGGTGAAAACCTATAGAGGATACTCGAAGAAGTGGTAACATTCATCAATGAGAATTTTTTAATTTATTTATTCATCCACCCCATTAAGTTTTTATTAAACATTGATAATATAATAAACTCAATATATTAGAAATAATCAGTTTTTTATTTTAATATAATTATGTAAAGACATCTGAACTTCCATCAAATGTGTTACAAAATCATTATTTGTGTGTGTGGTGGATTACCGTCTCGCGAACCAATTTCATTCGTTTTTTCATTACCACCTCTCAGTGATGGGTATGATGATGGATATAAAATAAATATATTATATTTATAATATTATTATACCTATTTATTAATTATACCTTATATTTTTTTTTAATTCTTATTATATAGAGGATATGATAGGAGTGTTCATTTGTAAAGAGGAATGCCTCTTCACGGAGAGAGGTGAATCGATTTTTAGTGACTCTTTACATGGAAAATAATACAGATAAATCTAAATTTCATAAAATAACTATTTATCATTATAAAATTATGATATATCATTTTTATTACCTTTTTCACTCACTAAAAGTGTTAACATCATTCATGTGTGAGTATATTGTCTCCTTTACGAAGCGATGCGAATCTCTTATAATCACCACACCGCATTGATTATATTTATAAATATACTTAAATATGTAATATGGTATTTATGATATTATTAACATTCTATAAATCTAATAGATTTCTTACCTACAATTCGTATTGATCATTGAAAAATGGAAATGTTACTCATGGGTACGTACAATATACATTATTCATGGTTGTAAAAAAAGTCATTTATAAAAATAATCATTAATGATTGGTATTAAAACAATAATTGATGTATATTTTGATAAATTTTTCAATATTATTATTCTAGAGATGATGGAACTATGATCAATGTAATATGACCAGAACAATCTAATCAAAACCTATTTGAAAAACAAAGTTATTATTACCCAAAACACAAAATTAACATGGACTTGTTAATAAACATGTAATAAAAGAAGATAAGTAAATCATATATGGATTGAAATATAAAATTATGGATATATAATATATTTTTCATAAACTTATATATATTAAATTTTTTTTCCAAATATGTGAAATGGAAGTTGGGGCTTAGGTTAAATGATTTCTATCTCCCAATTATTTTATGTGTGAAAAATGCCATATTTATTAGATTTATAGTTTATATGATGTATAAAATAAAATTGAATTGAATTTATTATTATTATCTTTAATATATTGGTATTTACATATCCATTAGAGGATCCATATTTCAGGGGGTTTAGGGTTCTAATGTTAAAACATCAGAATGGTATTTTTTGTCTCAATTTTTATTCTTTGAGACACATGATTCTATTATACACCTTTCTTCTTTTACGGCATGTATATATAGACCCATTGAAATTTAATCTCATGAATTTAGTTATTATCATGATTTTTGAATTTTCATTTAATTATTTTCCTTTATGGGACAAACTTTTGGAAGTTACCAAAGTTGTTCAGATTTTATGTTACAATCTCAAATTTTATCAAGATTATTTATGATTATGTTTTTGATGATAATATCTGATGATCCATATTTCAATATATTATTTAATTTTTGTATCATATGGTTATTTCATGAGGATATATTTTTTCCCTATATATTTTTCCCTTTTTTGTAATCATGATTTAAATTTTTTAAAAAAATGAACATTTTTGTCGAATACACTTATTCTTCTAAAAACATGTTTTTGAAAATATTTTCAGTTCTTTTTATAATACTAAAAAAATTATTAAATAATTTCTTAATATTTTTTTAATTTATTGAAATTTTTTATGTATGGAATATTAATGCATTTTTTCCCAAAAAATCCAATTTGGATTCTATAAAAATAGTGAAAGGAATCACTATTTTAACATGTAAAACGTGAAGAGAATTTCTATCATCATGATCATTATTTTCATTTAATATTCCTCTATATGTATAAAAAATTATTTTCAATGTAAATAATTTTAAAGATGTGTTTTTCTATATTGGTAGGATATTTTCCCCATGAAATGTGTTAAATGGTTTTCAATTCTTCCTGTATAAGTATTAAATGTTTATTTTCAAAGAAATAGATTTCCAAATATTTTTATAATGTTATGTTTTAAAATTTTTATTTTTAGATATTGGTTTTTTTCCTCAAGAAATATTTCATATTATATTTTAATATGATTTCCCAACTAATTTGATGACCTTGTATGTTACTTGTTCTTTACATGAGATATAATTCAAGGACAACTTTCTTATTATTTATTTGGTTGGTTTATTTTTATGATGACAATATTTTAATTAAATCTGTTTATATTCCATGGGTTATACAATGATAAAATTATTATAAAACCTGCCCCCTTTTCAAAGGTTTATTCGTATATGAAATGATGAAATGATTATTAAACTTGTTTCGTTTCCACAGCTTATGTTAAGATGAAATATTTAAGAAAGAAATTTTTTCTTTGGGTTTCAATATGGTGAATGTTTCAGGATCATATGACACATGTATATATGATTATCATCATTGGATATGTTGGACCAATATCTAACTCCAATGCATTGGGTAATAAATAATGTTATATGGTCACAAAGGGTACACTTGAGGTCATCCCAAGCCTAAAATAGGTATATAAGGATGTTAGCAAAAGCCCAAAAGATGGTACATGGGAGGTTATCCCATGTCTAGAGATGGTACACAAGTGGTTAGACTAGTCCTAAAATGTTATGAATGTCTTGGTTTGTAGCCATTAAATAATATTTTCTATGATTATGTGTATTCCAAAATTCCATGTTTTATGCCAATGTTATGATCTCATGGCTGATATTGTTTGACTTTCATATGATTCAAGTATTAGGAACATCCAATCATTATGATATATCTTAATATTCTAATCTTTGATATATAGGGTGTGGTTTTCATATATTATGATCATGTTCACATACCCTTATTCTCACATTGTATTTACATATTTCACTTTTTTACCCATACTCAGCATTTGAGATCACCGTTTCTTATGTCTCTATACCCTAATTTATGAAGAAGTGTTATAAGTATGGTTTGTATATGAAGGGTAATTAATGGGAATAACTTCATGGGAGAAATTGAATATATTTCATGAAATAATAAAATGGTGTACCTAAAAACCAAATACACTAAACAATTATTATCCACAGGTGTTTGTTTTTGTAATATAATGAATATTTATCTCAATAATGTGATATCCATGTGGAGGAAGCCTAGTTTGTTTTAGTTATGTTATCATGGATCATGTTCTTTTATTACATTATGATTTATGTCTTATAAACTTCCAATCATAATTCCATGACTCAATATTATAATCTTTGATATGAAGGATTTTGTAATGAAATATTTTGCTCTTGTTCTCATACCATTATGTTCATGTTATAGTTATGTTTCACCCTTATTTACACTTATTGATAATATGAGATCTACAATTATTATGTTTTTATTCCCCAAGGTTTTAATGGTGGTTTTATATAGGCTATGTTTGTGATCAGTACTAAAGGGGAATATCATTATGGGATATAATGAAGATATTTCCCTAAATTATAAAACTATGTACCTAGTCTCCCAAGAAAAAAAAACAATTATGGTTACAAATCCTGTATTTTTGTAATATATTTAAAATTAATATAAAAATATTTCATTTTTATGAAAGAGAATCCAAGGTATCTATATTTTATACCCAATAAAATAAGATAAATTCCCATTTTAAATGTGATTCATGACCTATAGAAATGATGTGCTCTTTATGAGAAGCTCAAATCTATCACCATGCTAGTTCATGTTTATATGTTGGTTTGGAATGTCAATTTGATTCCCCCAAAAATTTATTTGGGATTTTTGTAGAGAAATATAACACTTTCCCATTATGACATCTAATTTTTCATGAGGGGGAATAAATAGGATTATAATATGCACATTCTCGAAAACATCAACTGAAAAAGTATCATTGAATTGAAATGAGATCATCAAACCAATTAAGTTTTTCACATATAATAAAACATCAAATCATTACGTGGATTTATGATGTCATCATAAAATTCTTCAGATATTAATTATTGGTTAGATCTAGAGTCAAATAGGACAATAGAGGTTGTTGATTAAATGGTATGTGTAAAATTCACCATTTTATTATCAAAACTCTCTATAGAAATTTTAATTACATGTGAATTACCATTTTCTATTAGCTTAAGAGTTTTATTATTTTAATCCTCATCATTAACATCTATATTTTTGCACTGGTTATAATAATTCACATACTCCTTTCATTTGAAACACTATAGTGTGGGTGGTACATTCTATAGATATTTATCTCTATTCATATCATTAGTTAACTTATTACAATAAATCAAACAATCAATTTATTGATGACATTAATTTCCACACATAAAAAATTTACTAGTCCCCTTAATAAAAATTTCCTCTATATTTAATTCTTTTTTATACAAGGAGGTAAGGTCATCTTATTTTCTACATAGTTTTTATGTTTACTAAAATTCCATCATTCATTTTTTATCAATGAAATATGAATTATGGGTAAATCCAGTAAAACTTTTCCCATTGATAACACATCAAATGATTTATTTAGAGATACTAAAGTACCTTATGGACAATTCAATATAGAGACTTGGTTTTTAGGAAACAAAATAATTCATCATCATTACTCATAGTTTGGACGATAATACCATAAGAGTACCTTACTTGAATTTTAAAAATAATCTCATACATTAAAAAAAAATTCATTATCCTTCTTCTTTAACTCAAGGAATTCCATATCAATTTTCATGTGAAGAATACCGTTTCCATATAAAAAACTATTGTGGTTTTTTTTTCTAGATGGTTTATTGTGGGGGGATTAATGTATGTAAAATAATTTAAATTTGGTTAAGTACCTTCATCCATAATGTAGACTCTCAATGGTTCCCTCATCTATAACATAGTAAAAACTATATTTCCAAAGGTTGATAGTCAATTGGAGTTTTAGAATCAAGGGCTCTTAGAATCTCACATTGGTTGAGAGGATGGGAAGTCCAGCTCAACACACCCTTTTTGTCTAATTTATAAAATATTCATGAAATTTATTATATATTTAGAATATTTTTGTGCTTATATTACTATTCCCTATACAATACTAGTTACCCAAACAAAACGATCAAGTGTTGAACACTTCCATGTGTAAGAAGGGGTCTATTTATGAGTCTCTCTTTATTTTCCTAAGGTTCTTCATCTGTTTTCATATAATAGGTTGATTACTATATTTTTAATTTATATAACTAGGAACTCTGGAGATTACTAAAATCCAAGGATGTGATTAGTTTCTAGATGATTGTATTTATCTTATATGAGGGATCATATCTATCCTATTTATAATAATAATAAAAACAGATGTATTTTGTTGGAACCAGGCACTTTATCGTCACAAGTAAAGGGTATTTTTGAGGGAACATAAAAACTGGTTATCAATATTGAGCATTAAAAATCTATACAATGTATCCTTCTTCAGAAAAGAATTAGAGTTAATATAGTTCATTCGCAAGCTCGGAACAAACCTCATGTTGGGTGCCATTTTACGGGGGTAGTCATATCATACTTCTATATAGTGATTACATAGAGAGGTGGACCATGATGGCGGAGATTCAGGATTTGAATGATATGATCATTGTAAATCCATATTCCCATGTAAACTATTCTTGGTGTGAGAAATGAATGGTATAATGTAATTTTCTTCACTAAATATGGATTCACAAATTTTATACTAAGGTGATCCTTATCAGGTGTTTGATGTGGATCTTGGGCCTTAGGAAGAAATACTATGTATCCTGGTTATGGATTAAATTAGAGTTCTTATAGTTCAGTTGGTTTCTCAATTCACTGATGTATAAGAAAGAGTGGTGTATACCTGTAGGAGATTTTGTGTCTCCTAGGTTTGACTATCCGAGACATTGAGGGGGATTTAAAATGAAGTAGGTATACCTTAGATCTCGATCATTCAAAAGGAAACTTATTTATCATATTTGGAAAGGGATCAGAGTTCTCATAGTTTTGGATAGATATCAATCTTCTAATGCATGATGGAGAATGATGAGCCCATAATAGAGTCTGGGTCCCAAGGGTTTGAATGTTGGAGTCATGGACGATATTACACTAAATAGGGCTCCCATTTTAGATTTGATATTAAACAGTAATTTAAATTATCATTTTTTAAATGGAATAATTTTTCACATAGATAAATTGAGGTTATTTTTCAAATATGTCCACTAGAAATGGTTATCATTTCCCAGAAAATCCGCCCGACAAGTCCCGATTTCCTTTAGGACATGTCTTGAGTGTTGGTATGAAATGTTTTTGGATGTGTCTATGATATGTATAAGGATTTCTGTACATGTTGTGGTTTCCTAGTCAACATTCCCCAATACAATCTCATGACCCAAATTAATTTTTTTAAAGGACATAACATTATTTGGATGGAATGTCTTGGAGGCTATCACATAACCTGGATGAAATATAAATATAGAATAACATGATATGTTTTACTTGTCTAGGATGTCTTCATGAAACATTGGTAAAAATCATTTATGTTACCACAAGTCTACTGAAACATGTATAGAGGAAATCACAAGATATGGCTGGAAAACCAGTAGGCCCTCATAGGACATGTGTGACATGCCCAGAGGGCATCACATAACTTGCCTGGAATGTGTAAGGGACAACACATGATCCAAATGAAATGCCATGGGGGTGTTTTATGACTTTTATAACATGTTTAGAGGGCGTATCATAATGTGAATGGTATTTCTACGGGATATAAACCGATCTACTTACATTTTCCAGGGGACATCATGAGACCTGGATGACAAGCCATGATGCAACCACATGGCTTCGAAAATTTGTCGGGAGGATAGTACATGACCTGGATGGAAATACTAGATGACAAAAAAAGACATGGGTAACATGACCAGAGGTTTTTGAAAAACATTCCTAAAATGTAAAAGGGGTGTCACATGATCCAAATGACATTGATCATGTTATGTCGCATGTCTTGGGTGACACGCCCTGGTGAAGTCACGTGATCTGGGTAGGTCATGGGAATCGTATCTATCTTTGCACATGCCTTCCAACTCTATAGCTTTTTTCCATCATTTGTTGAATATGTACCTCAAGATATATAAATATTTTTTTTTCTTATTTGAGGATTCATGTAACCCATTAAACATAGACGACCAACTTTACATACCCTAGAAAACATAATGAGAGTCCTTTATATGATCTACGAAGTGATCACATGAAGAAAATATATATGTCTTGTGATCCCCTTGGTCATTCCCTAGATTTCACATGGTAGAAGACCTTTTCAATTTCATGGACACTGTTTCGATAAGTCTACTCCTATGCTCCCTTGTATTTAACATCATTGTATTTTTTCATTTTTTATACATAGTGAGATATATTTTTGGGCCTCTTCACCTTAGTTATATGCACCCTTATATAGCACGTTTCATGCAAATATGAGCTGTAGTTAGATGATATATTTGTTTAACAAGTTCTTTGTATGATCCTACTTTGGTTCATCCATGACACACACTGATGATAACAATCACATGAATGTTCCTCCATTTTAAATTTTTCGATCCCATATGACCAAATGGATTTCACCTAACCATGTTGTCATGTCATACAACCACCAAAGGATAGGATAACATTTCTAGAGGGCGTCTCATGTCCAGGACGCCTATGGAATTGATTTTTTGTGATCAAATATGACTTTTTAGGGTTCTTCACGGGACTATGTCACCTTGTGAGAGTATGTTCACGATGTCAAGATGAATTTTCATGTGCCTCTCATGGGACTAATGTAGCATGTTAATGGGGGCCGATGTGGGATCCATGGTGATCACCTGGGGTGCATAAATTCTTTTCACTTGAGTATCCATGTATCCTTCCATAGTAAAAATATCTCACCATTTCCCATTTTACTTATATCCTTAGATTAGATGGACATGAGAATTCATGTGTTTTTTTGGATAGTTTTCAGTGATAATCACTCTACATGACTATGATATTACACAAACTCAGTGAATGGTCTCATTATGAGTAATGAGTATTTCCATAGAAAATCCACCTACATTTATAAGAAACATAAGGGGAATCACATAATCAATTTGATATTTCAGATTCCCTTTTTCACAATGAAGGTGAAATGAAGAAATTATCTTGCATGACGAGGTGAAAAAAACTCTGGGGGCAGGGTCATGAAAAGCGCATGAGTAAATCACATGAAGGGTCATGTAAATATCCTTCACATGAGGGTTTTTTATTTCCTAGAATCTATTTTATACGGGGTTCAAGATTATTTTCATGAATCTCTCTATTGACAAACTACATGATTGGATGAACTCATCTGGAAGATTTTATATAATCATCATCTATTGTAACATCACCTTCACAAGAATAGTAGGGCTGTTAAATGGGCTATGCATGATCGTAATCAGATTATACACTACACATGATCCATTCACACAACCTTTTGAAGGTCATGTGATGACATGAAATTTTGAAGGTCACTTGATCCACATATATCACCCAACATCACTCCCTTTTTTTCTAGAGAAAACAATACCCATAGTTCATGTATTTCTTCTATTCCAGATTTTATGATGCTTGTTTAGAATGTGCCATCAAATCCCCCCACCTAAAGTGAAACATCTATAGGGAGTAGGAGTTAGTTTTGAAGAATGTAAATTCCCACTTGAGTCCTTGGACTAGCCACCTATCATTGTCATTGAAAAATGTTTAGTCTCTATGGTGACATTGGGTATTCCTTGGAGAACTCTATAAATAGGTAGGTGAGGGGTGTCTCATTTGACTAGTATCCTTGGATCTCTAGATATCTTGTGATTGATTCTATTATGTGATCACTTCGCAAGAACTAATCAAAAGATCCCATTCACAATACCTCTACATGAGAATTGATCATAAGATTTATTCCCAATAACTGATCATATTATTTTTTTGTGATATCTAATCATGTACTCCACTATGTGATAGTTCTATCTCACCACTTGTTAAAATGAATCAAAAATCACATATGAATATTTTATTAACCCTTCACCAAATAATGTTACTGTGAGACTTTCTTATGAGATTTTCATGACCTATTAGCTTAGTTGAATGATATTTTGACAATCTTGTGCCTCACAAGAGCTTCTCATTATCAAGAGATCATCATTATAATTAATAGTCATGAGGTGGAGTGATGCCCTGTGGGACATTCAATCAGTGAGTTCTAGATAGATTTTGAAAGTGTAGAGACCAGTATCGTGTCATTTAGTAACAAATCCATTAATTTTTTACATGATTCTCAAGATTCTTCTAGAGATATGCATCTCTTTTAATGGTATTTTTTTGTGTTAGAATATGTACTTATTTATTTTATACATATGGATTCTAGTTCTCATATAACTTCCCCCGCAACAAGATAGAGGGACATGATTATGAGGAATCATAATAATGAACATTAGTATCATGTGAGCATCGATAATGTGGTTCTGAATAGGATTCCCCCAAAATATCTTTAGAGATACCCCCTTCTATACCAGCTTCATTTATATAGATTTTTTCAATTTGGATAATGTTTCCATTCCCTCAATTAACTATAACTTTATATCTTTCTTGTTTTCGCCCTCCCTATAATATGTTCAAATGACGATTTCTAATGGTGTTCAATTGGTTGTTGTACAGTCCCAATAGTCATCCTACATGTTGAAGAACTCAAACCAGGGTCCAGAGTGTTATGATTTTTCCCACCAGCTCATTGCTCAAATTTATTCACTCATATTTATCTCCTCCCAGAATAATAAAAGAAGCATCTAGAGATGGAAATTTGATTTATGACATGGTGGAAAATTTTATAATTAATTGTAATGATTTTTTGGGTTATAAAGTGATACTCTTCATTCAATGATCATATACATGTTATTTACCATTACGAGGTCCTATTGGATGGTCAGTTCATTATCTATAATTAATTAGATATTATTAATGATTTTATTAGCTGTTAGTTCCCATGAAATAATTCACTCAAACTATCCAATAGAGAATTAGGAATCCATATTATGAATAGATACTGACTGGATGGGATATCTCTTCTTGGGGAGATGTACAATGATTTCCTCCATGTTTTGGGTGTTTAAGATGACCCCACACAAACTAAAATCTTGGTAAGGGATATTAATAAAAATTTGGAAGAGAATTTATGTAATGATCTAAATATACACTCACTCATTTTCTTTCCAGATTAGAACAACTTATTTCTCATCTATAATAGATCTTGACATACCACTACACTCCCTCACTAATGCCTATCCCAATAGGACTTTGATTGAAAAATATCATATTAGACATTCCTTGAGGTTTAGAGTATACCAGGTGGAGATAATCAGTGATACCTTATACATACTTGAGCATTAGGTTTTATGGGTTCATATAAATGTCTATTAATGGATATATTTTCCCTATCAACAACGCTCACCTAGGAATTCGAGTCATAATACTAGTGATGGAAGCTCAATTAGAAGAGGGAAGTACACTTAATTTAGTAAAAATAACTCCTTTACACCCTTATAATATTATAGAAATATAAAAAAAAATCTATACAGGATTGGAGACACCTTTGAAATTTATTTGGGCTAAATAAAAGATCATTTATGCTACCAGAAATTCTATAACAAAAATGAGATCGCAAATTCTTAATTCAATCCCATGATATTAAATAATTAACAGGTTATGAAAATTCTCCTCGTCCCCAATGAGGTCATTTTATTGAGGATATAGTTTGATCACTTGAACTTTATGCCTTATCTTTCACCGACCAGGACAATTACTAAAAACAGTGGTTAATCTCTCACTAAATGGTCATAAATAATATCACTTTGGGATGGGTTTATCATCATTTGTTTCAAAAATATGATTATTTATGAGCCATATACCCCTCAACAGTTAGCTAACCATTTTTCCATCCAATTTGTTTTTCCTATCCCCTTAGAAGTAATTTGGGGAGAAAAATATCCCAAACATATCAAATAATTATGGATTATATTGGACCATGAAGAAAAAATTATGATAGTATGCTTCCACATGTTAGTGAACTTTATTATTATCTCATCATTATTCTAAATATTGGGTGGAATCTTACCAAGGTGATTTGATAAATAGGTTGGTTTTTTAGCGTGAAAACCAAGTGCTTCTCTAACCCCCTTTCCTTTAGAAATAATAGAGTTGATTTAGGATCAGGTATTCCTTCGAGGAAGCCTTCTCATCCCGGCGATGACCATCCCAATAATTGGGTAGAGTATGTTGAAAATAATGGTCTTTCAATAAAACCACTCGATGATACATCATGTTAAATAAGAATACATTATAATTCCTATATTTCTTCTTCATCAGCTCACCCAGTAGTTCCCATTCTGACATACCAACCCCTATAGTTACTGAGGCCTAACCATTGAAAAGGCTAATTTGTTGGCATATTAAAATATTACTAATTGAGAATCACCTAAAATAATTTCATTATCCAGAGCAATGACTTCACTATATCATTCATGATTTGGGGGATGGTATATTTTACCAAATATAATTATATGATATCATGATTAATATCATCTAGACACAAAAAATATTTTTAATAGTGAGAAGGGTTGCACAAGTTTTTTAGTGTAGGTTCTATAGACCTATCATTAATGGAAGTATCAGAGGTTCTAGTGAAGTGACACCACATAACCTCTAGATTATATGCTCAAATGGAACTCTTTTCATAATAAATACTACAATATGAAGTTCATGTAGGTACCAAAAGATCCCATCCTTTGATGTCATAATATTTACTAGAGAATTGTCAAAAAAGAAGATAAAAATTTATCTTCTTTTATTGAGACTATCCATACTTTATCAGAGGTGGAAATGTTAGGGTGAGTTAGAATTCAGTTTTCAATTGATAGTTTTCTCTAGACTTTTGAAGATTTGGTGAATTTAGATGATCAAATATTAGTGTAGTCTGAACAAAAATGTTTTTTTGTGATAAAATCCTTGGAGATGATCTAAGATTTAGAGATTCCTTCTTTTTTTGAGATCCTAACAAATGAATGAATAGTTTGATATATATATATCATTGTCTTTCATTCCTTCAGTCATGATGTTCTTGGTAAATCTTTGTTGCATAGATCATCAACGATATATATCCTTTGTACAATATCATGTAAACCTAAACACCTTGATTTGACTGATTAAACCAAAACATATTTTTCTTAAAAAACACTGATGAATGACCACTGAAATGAGATTCTCCAATAATGTGAAAGATATAGTTTTCTTGTTTTTATCTTCCTCAAAACGGTAATTTGGGTAATATATATGTCTTAAATGAAAAATGATCTATACTTTTCTGAAATTAGTGGACTAAGTGAGGGTAGATTTATTATTTCTATTAAAAAATGATGATACTTAAAATATTTATATCTTTTTAATTTAAATTTTTCTAATAAATTCCAAATAATCATAAAGGTTAAGGATTAGTGGTCACATAATCAACTTTTTCTTAGGCATCCCACTTATGGGATTTTGAACTGACAGGTTTTTGTGACTTTCACAAATTTTTAGTGATCAATATTTCATAGACCATGAAGAGTAAATGCCTAGAGAGAGGAGTCTCAAATATTTTATAGGATTCCGTTTTTATGTTTTAAACATTGTGGGAATTATGAAAATATTAGTTGATTGGTTTATGGTCTTATAAAATAGACCATTATTGTGAAATAGTTTAGGGTCATATATCATGGACTTTTTATTGATGTATTTTATGGTCATCTAACTTGGATATTTCATTGTTGCGGGTCTTCTATTACTGTAATTAGGGTATTCTATAATGGGCCTTCAATTTTTTTATTTTAGTTTCATCTAGCTAAGACATTATACTTCTGGTAATACACCATTAACATATTAATATTCTCTATCCATTTTATTATCATGCGTTAAGGACATCTTCCACATAGTTTAATATTATGAAGTGGGGATTTTTTATGTGTACATTAATGTCACGTGGTATAAATGTAAATATGATATGAAGTTAAAATTATTTCTTCTAGTACCAAGTAAAAAAAATATAGAATATTGGGAAGGAATTATATGGATGGACCAAAACACCCAATGGTATGGAGTTTCACAATGATGTTTCTAAGGCTCATGAGGATTGATGTTCCTTTCTTGTAAGGAGAGGATTCCACTAGTTGGAAGATCAAATCCATTATAAATCACTATAATTTTCAAATAGAGGTTTCCCCACTCTTTTCCATTGTCCATAAAATATTTATGGAGATGGGACTGGTGGATGATAAAGTATTAGGGTATCTGATCCCACATTGAATGGCCAAAAACAATAAAAGGTGTTATGTATTTTTTTGTGTTACATTGGATCATAAGTATCATATTTCCCTTCTTAAAAGGAGGATATGACTCTAATTGGTAGGTCTGAAACCTTATACATGATACTATATGGAATACATGCATAATCATGTACTGGAGATCCCCACTATCATCTAAGAGCCGTTAAAAACTTGTAAATACTTAATCAACTGGATGATGAATTTCGATATGGAGAAAAGAAATATCCATAAAGGGTTATAGAATTCATGTGAAGTTGATATTTTTAATGGGAATCGTAGGAAATTCACCATGTGGTTTCAATTCATGCAGTGTGGGACTTCAAAAGGTTTGGTAATGGAGTGTCATATTCCTATTTTTAGAAAGGTTACAATATAAGGTGGCATAACATCAAGCATATAAAATATTCATGAATAGTTTGGTAATGGGGATTTTAAATCATGATAAAAAGTGATCAGGTCCTCAGGATGACATATAAAAATCATAACGAGGATGGTCCAAAACACCCTATGGTGTTTTATTCCTATGCAGTGATTCCATGGATTAAAAGGATCAGAAATCCCTATTTGAAATATGATGATGAATTTGGGTGATGACTAGAAGATCAGGTGCATAAACCATATGATGACATGCATAGTCAAAAAAGGGTATATAAAAGCTGGGTATCCTCCTATAAGGCCACCAGAAGGTTTCTGGTGATATGAGGTTATTAAATAACCATGTGTGATTTATTTAAATTTTAATATTCATGTAGGATTAGAGCACCGAAAATTTTATGCCACCACCTATTTAACATGTTATTGTCATGAACCAACCCATCATGGATTGATAAATAACTACCCCATGCCTGTCTCAATAGTCCAAGGGGTGGAGAAAAGCATCAAAAGACATATCCTCAATGGGAATCCATTTCCAATGTACATGTGTGCACACATTAGAAAATATCAATGTAGAATTTAATATGAATTAAAGAAAAAGATTTTATATTGAGAATATAACTATGCATATGAAAAAAAATAGTAGGTTGTATGAGAGAATGATAGTGAAAATTCTATGAAAATGATAAAATACACGCACAATAAAAAACATGTACAAACCTAAAAAAACTAGAAAAGTAAAAGGTTGAGAGTTCTCTAATCCCAATCAAGAGACATTGACCCACATACATGGTCCAATGCACCAAGTATCCCTATGCTCCTCTTAAGTCACCACTAAACTATCCATCATCTCCATAATACATGACACATGAAGGAGAAGCCATTGTAGGGGTGAGTACATACTTACCTAGTAGGCACCATGAAAGATAAAGTGTGAGATGTAAGATACATCATAGGAATAAATAGAGACTAGACAGCCCATCCCATATCAAGACTAAAAACAAGATCCAATGACATGGTTAGTGATAAATATTTATTCTAAAAAAACCCAAATGAGAGAGAACGGGATCTATATGTCATAGCATATCCTAGGAAAACCTTGAAATCAGTTCCATAATTCCATCCTCAATGCACAGCATCTCATGTTTCAACCAAAACAAGAAAACATTTAGAGGTTCTATGTCTTCACACTATGAAACACAGTCAAGGGGGAAAATCTCAATTTAGAGGACCAGCACCCTAGTCTGTTAAGGGTTTCTACTTTGTGTAAGGTGGAGCAGAACCCTAACTGATAGGGGGTATGACTACATGGGGAGAGAACCCGTTTCCTAGTTTTTCTGGGGGGATCCAGTCAATGTAAAGTTTACCCATGAAACCTAAAATAGGGGTACCACTTAGTATATAGATAACCCACACCCTAGAGAATCATGGGTTTCCACTCAATGTAAGGAGGACCATATAGCTCTCTGTTAGGGGTCACCACTCAGTATATAGATAGAGGACATGATCCCTAATCTATTGGGGTATGGTACCACTAAGATGAAATAGGACCTACACCACAATTCCTTAGGGGGTAAAACATTGTAGAAATATAGACTACATGCAGTATGATCCTTGAGGGGGTACCAAACAAAGTAATGAGAACCCACACCGTAATTCTATAGGGGGTTACCATTTTGTAGATAGAGGAATTGCACCCTAGTATTCTAGGTGTACCATTAAGAGTAAATTAGAATCACACCCTAATACCATATGGGGTATTAGTCTATTTAAATAAGACTACCCTTTCCCATGTTTTCTAGGAGTACCACTCTAAGGATCATTCAAAATCACTGCTGTCATCGAGCACTGCCTAAATAAGAATAATACATAAAAATTATCACATTGTTTCTAAAAATCTACAGTGTAGGCCACCATAGGGTTAGAAGTGAAATAACAACTGGGATAGGCTACTCAACGACCAAAATCTGAGTCCAAACAATAGAAATACGAGAGGATTAAATTTCCTCAAAAGGAATGAATGGGTACACGGTTAATGTGGTGACCCTCATGGTGTGTGGTCGCATTATATCTCCTAGTTGTTTCCCTACTGGTACATGGATCACTACTCCAGTAGGGATTCATGAAATTTTGAGGGTCTACATGACATGTTTGAGGGACATGGTGTCCTACCCATGCTCCCTTTCCATGACCATTTATCCTACCCATGCCTATGTTCTCTGGTATATGACATGTGACTAGCTGTACCCATGCCCATATACTTCTAGATTACACCCCGAGTCACCATACCAAGTTCACTTTGAATGTGGGGGTCCCACATGGTATTTGATACTTATTAATCCATAGAAAACCTACTACCACCACCTTAGGGGAAAGACACCCTGTGTTCATTGGACTACTCAGTGTGTAGGTTTATTCATTAAAAAAATGATAGATATGTGCTAGAGCATTATAGATATAGATCCTCCATAGAATATTATTCTACCAACCAGAAAAAAACAATGGATATATATACGTTTGGTGATTTATGGTTATCTATTGGATGGAAATCGGTATTTGGTTTTTCCTGCATGATTCATCTCAAATACCATGTACCTCATGGATATCCAGCAAGCCTCCATCATTTATTTGGTTTTTGGTAATTACATCCATCACATGAAATGGGAAATAATCCCAAATCTCTACTGGATTCATCAATCCATTTGTTTCACATTATTTCTATGACGATCCATGAATCTGGTCAAACTCGATAACACCCATCAATGTCAAGCCATGGTCATATAGCCCAATGGAGAAGAGAACAATGAATCAAAGGTACATAAAAACAAATAAAAGGTTGAAAAATCATTGAAAAAGTATTCACACCCCTGGAACATGATCAAGGATATCAAGGGTGAGACAATAAATGAATAAAAAAATTAAACCAGTATATATGCAGATGCCAAGGTTCAATTAGTGCATGTCAATGGATAAATATCAATCATGCTCATTCAATTTAATCAGTAAGGATATAAACCATGAATTGAAGAGTCATACCTAGAGATTGGATCATTTTTTGATCAAAAGGAGCTATTGGAAACAATTATAAGGGGTTATTTCATTCACTATGTATCAATCAGCTTGGATCTCAAGTATCATAATTTACATATCATGATATTCCAACCGAAGGAGGAAAAAGACACACTCAATTATACTAGGGTTAATATGGATAGTTGTATAGGATTTTCCATGACATGGGTTTTATAAAAAAAAGAGGTATTTTTTTAGTTATTTAAATGAAATAAATTTTATTACTTATTTAACTAAATGAAACCCCCTAAAGTCACAATGTCTGAATGACCCGCGCCGACGAACAGTTGGTCATTCCTAGGGGTAAAATCATATTCCAGACTCAACGTGTTGTTAGATTTTGGATTTGAGATTCTATTTAATAGTTATCTTATTTCAATACTAAACTATGCACATAGAAAATATAAAAAAATATTTTTATTAAATTAATTTGCGGCATTTTGGGTCTGAGATTTACAAGTTATCTCAGCATCCTGATAGAAATTGTTTTGTATAAATATTTCAATGTCCACCAAGGTAAATTACATACTCTCAACATCATTTAATACCTCATTAATTTCAACAATAAAATAAAAAAATAAGAAAACTATTGGGATAATGTGCTCACATTTGGAATTCACACTCTTAAGATCTCTCCTACATGCTCCAGTACTGCAACAGCAAAAAAACCTAGGGGATGGTATATCCACATAAGTTCCCCTCTTATGGATCCTCAGTTTCTATATGGTCCCCCAAAAAAGTGGATATATCTACTTCTCCCTAATTAATTATGTGCATGGTGTCAGACACGTATCTCCACAAATGCAACACGTGGAAGACATCATGCACCAACTCCAACTATGGGGGTAGGGAGATGTGGTAAGAAACCTCAAAAAACATCTATAAGATATCTAATTACTTGATAAACTTCTAGGATAACCTTACTGTAGGGAAAAAACTTCCCAATCCTCCTCATGGGGAGACACTCAAGGAAACATGTCTCCCTACTAAAACTCCAATGGCTTATGGTGTCGATATGCAGAAGAATATTTCCTCCTCATGGTTATCCTTATCTGATGATGGATTACTTAGACCTTTTACAAAGTCTTCTACACTATCTCTAGACCCCAAAGATACATCTTTATAATATCTTTATGAAAAAATGGTGGCTTGTATAGTATTCCATAAAGGGCCTCAAAAGGTTCTATACTGATGGAAAAGTGGTAGTTATAGTTGTATATAAACTCTACCAAGGGAAAGTGATCCTTTGAGCTCTGACCAATTTATAACATAAAATCCCTCATCATATCCTCCAAAAAATGGGTAGTATGCTTGTTCTACTTATTATATTGGGAGTGGAAGGTTTCACTCATCCTCATTTGGGTCCCAAAATCCACATGCATTCCTCTTCATAACTGTGATGTGAATAATGAATCAAAATCATTGACAATAGTTGAGAGGACCATAAGAAGTATAATTATATCTATTACATACAGATTCCCAAAACTCTCTACCGAAATCTACTTCCTGATAAGAAGTAAGTGAATAAAATTGGCGAGTTGGTCAAATATCACCCATATAGAGTCATGAAACTTCATTGTCTATGGAATCATTTTAAAAATTTCTCAGGATAGTCTATCCCATTTCAACATTGGGATATCAATAGGATGTAACAAAACTATCATAACATGGTTCTCAGATTTCCCCTAATAAAAGTTGATTCATCGTGAGATGAAATTGTAAACTCTCGGTCTCATAGCGGTCAACTAAAACTATTATTAAAGGTCTCCTTAAATCATACAGAAAATAAGGATATAAAGATACAGGAGATGTGTGTAACTCCAACATCACCTCATCTCACATAATTACTAGAACCACCATCAATCCTTCGAAAATGATTACACAATTACTTCCTTCCAAATATCAATCTATTGAATCTACTATGGATATATGGTGATGAAATAATAGACAGTCAAAATATCCAAAATGGTACTCTCTCACAGGCAGAAAGAGTATATGAGTCAACACCATTCAAAGAATTAATGCTCCTCCCTCATGATTAATCATAGTCATCCACATGGAATCCAAAATCTCATAATACTCTTGAACCAAATGAGCATGGGGCATCCTACTAAGGGAATATGTTATGAATTTTTCATTCTTTAGAGTGTTGACTATATCAAAGTTATAGTCTTGTAATTAATATAACTAGTTCCACTGCCTCAGGTTTATTTCCCTCTACGTGTTGACATCCATGAGACTCTGATGGTCTAATAAAACCACAATGATCACTCATAGAAGACACTATCTCCACGTCCCTAGAGTTAAGGGTATCAATTCCATCTCTAGGTCTTGATCCAAGTAGTTTTTCTCTTGGGGAATAAAATACCTAGACTCATATGAAATAGTTTCCTTCCACTGCATCAACTCATAGTTGAGCCCAGTTCTTGAGGGATCATAAAAAACTACGAACATACACCCTCTTGAAATAGTGATAACATTGGAGAAGTTGTCTATCTCAGTCTCAAATCCAGAAAGGATATATATAACATGATAGTCTAAGAAAAAGGCTTCTCATTCAATGTTAGCTGGTTAAAGGGGATGAAATCATGGAAACTTCTTCCAAAAACCTCCCATAGTACAACACCATGCTACAAAAACTCTTCACCTTTGAATTTATCTTATGTTTCTCCCATGAAAGAACTTCATCAACCTTCAATGGGTTTATTATTAAATTTTTTTCAGAAATGACATGCCCACAGTAGTGAACCTTTTTAATCATGAACTGGAACTTAGAGAGATTAACATAATGAAGGTTCTCTCAAAGAATATATAGAACGATCATCATGATCATTGCATTCTCTTCCTACGATGCAGTGTATAAGAGTATTTCATCAATGAAAAAGACAAAAAATTAGTTCCTGTATGGTTGGATGATCCGGTTCATCAAACCCATAAATAAAATGGGGGGATTCATCATACCAAATGGCATCACCCATAACTCAGAGTGTCCATAGTGACATTGGAATTATAGCTACGGAATATCATCCTCAGGAACTATAAAATGGTAATAGATGTACCTAATATTGATCTTTGATAACCATTTTATGACTCTAAATTTTTAATGTGGTCCTCAATCCACTTCAACGGGTATATTTTCGTTTTTCTAGAATGTTTCATTTGATGAGAATCTATGAAAATATGCAATCTCCCAACCGATTGTTTCATGAAAAAGTTATAGAGATGCATTAGAGGAAACACTAGTTACGATAAAACATTTCTCTAAATGGTCCTAAAACTACAACCAAAACTACCAAAACTCAAATGGGTGAATCAAATATTTAATATAAGATATTAGAGAAGTCTTGGGATTCAATTCAATATAATGCTTCATCTCCTATCTCAATGCTTGTACCAAAACATCCTTAGGGAGGACAATATTAAAATTATACATGACTAAAGGAATCCAGAATCCTAGAGAGTCTACTATAACATATTATAAACTAAGAAACTAATGGGTGATGGGATGTTTACTAATACAATAAACACCCACTCATCCCTCTATGAGATCTCTATCCCTTATAAAGGAGAATCTCGTCCAATCAGGGAAAATAAATTTGACTCATCAGTGTTGAAATTAAATCAAAAATTAGACCATGAAAAACCAATCCAAAACTAAGGTGAAGTCTCAAGATTCCCAAATGACAACCAAAATTTACCAAATGAACCACTCTCCCCCATTAGATAACTCACACTATAAAAAGATAAAAGATATGTAAGAGTCATTCCATATAGGAACCTCTAGGCCCAGCTACTTGGATAAAGCCTAAAATTGGAGCTCTATCTCTTACACCAAGTGTAAACAGATGAATTCATTAATAGAGCCTATGTATAATAATAATATGGAAATATTATAATAAACAAGGATTATACTTCTGATCATCTTGTGTGACGAAAAAGTCATAGGCCACAGTAGTTGGGAGCTATCTATGGCCCCAACTATTAGCTCCCTGAGCCTGATGTGGGATTATTGGTGGTAGTGGTGGAATGATCTCATAGTTTCTTCCACTACCCACAACTCCTCCCACTAGATATCCACAAACTCCTCTTCCAGTTCTTCCTCCTAGGGAGACTCCCTTCCCTTGTCTGGGAGATCCTTGGTCATGTCAACACCTCTTCCATAGCAGTCCATTTTCAATCACCCCACACTCGAAAACACATCTTGTCAGGTAGTCACACCCCATGTGACCTCTCTCACCACAATCATAAAACATCCTCTCACGGAGAATACATAGTCCTCCACACTATCCCTATGTCACATGACCACATGCCTGATTTTGATCATGGGTAGGTATACTTTACTGAGATCCTGTCATCTAGTGAAACCTATTAGCTATAGATGATTCAAAACAATAACACCCATCTCTATACCCAATTTCCTAGAGTCCCACTAATAGGAATATCTCTTTCATAAGTTCCCACTCCAATATCCCAACAACAGTTGGGATGCAAAAAGTATCTACAATAGCACATATATATTTGATGAGAAACCATTCAAAATTGTGTTCATGTATGTATCCATCCCAAATCTTGTCAAGGTAATATTGTGTATGGTTTGTGAACCTTGAAACATACTTATCGACTATCTCCTCTCCATTATGAATCCATAGAAGTTTCTAAATTTGAAATGATCACAAGTAGTAGGGTAGTTATCATCATGAAATAACAGTTGGAAATTGGGCCATGAGAGTGTCAACTCATCATGCATCTTACATACCAGACTAAATCACATCCCAACTGCTCTATAGAAAATGCTAGACGTCAACACCAGAACATAATCTAATAATGTCTAGATAAGTCTGAATACACTAATCACCATCTCTATCCAACCCTCCACTTCCAAAAGATTTGATTCTCCATGAAACCATATTGGACTTTGGTGATGGAACTCGTTTAGAAATCTAAGCCTACATACATCCCCAATCTACTATTTTGGCATGATTTTCATCTCAATAGGTGAGGGTGCATCCACATTTCTACCAGGAGGAAGGATTGAATATGATAGTCTTGGAACTAAGTCTTCATTACTCATCAGATCATTTTAAAAATTCAGAATAAATAACCCGACTGGTTATTATTTTTAATAAATACTGAAAATTTAATCAAGATGTAACACAATCAAATAATTACAAACACACAAACACACACCAAACAAATACACAAACACACACACATATATACAATGGGGAAATGACTCAAGATAGAGAGTCAAGTACTACCATTGACCTTTTCAACCGATGTATCGATATTCTAAGTCAACAAGTAGGTAGTCAAGGTCCAGGTGAATGAATACATTGTCTCCACATACGATCACTAGATTTCCCACCTTGAGAGAAGTTATCAAGACACTTTGATAATTTTTATATAAGTACTAACTAAATAAATATAAGTGGAATGCAGAAAACACCATCACCTGGAATGAATAGCTCAAATAACAATTTTTCTCAACCCGGACCAATAATACTCGAGCCACAACAAACCAAAGCCTGTATCTATTGGTCATGGGGTGGAAATAGGAACCGAAGGAATATCCTATATGGGAGGATGTTGATCAACATACCTATATGCACACACCAGACCATTTTAAAACATAATTATATAGGAGTAAAAAATATGAAATATCTTGAATATAACCTTTCATATAAAAAACCTATAGAGTGTATAAGAGTATGATCATGAAAACTGAAAGTTATGTGAATAAATACACACCCCAATAAAAATATTTCCAAACTAGAAAAAACAGAAAAAGTAAAAGTGTTGAGAGATACCATCTCTTGATCTCAAATTTTTGACCACCTTTTGTGGTACAATACACCAATTATACATAAGATACTATTTGGTCACCACTATATTATCCGTATTTTTCATAAGAAATGTAAAGTGTGGGAAAATTACATATGAGGGTGTGAATATACATACCATGTTGGAAACCATGAAATATGGAGGTGGAGTTGTAAGATACAAGATAGTAATTAAAAGATACTAAACATATCAACCCTAATAAATAGAGTAAAATGGACCCAAAAACATGGATACATATATATATATATATATATATATATTATTAAAAAAAATAAACATAAATGAGAGAGAAGAGGATCACTGTATCACATCCTAGCCCCTGGAAACATTTCTATTAGTTCTAGAAGTCCTTCCTCGATGCTAAGTATCTTGCGTGTCTATCCAAAGAAGTAAATATTTAGAGGAACCACACGTCTCCACTGTGACACAAAACCAATGGTGATAAATCTCCAAGAAGAGGACCCACACCCTGTTCCATTAGAGGCATATTACTTAGTGTTTGGAAGACTAACACCCTAGCCAATAGGGTGTACAATTTGGTGGGTAGAGTACTCAGTACCAAATGCCTTGGGGGGGGGGGGGGGGTTCCCCTCAATGTAAGGAGGTCCCACACCCTATCTAATAGGGGGTACCACTAGGTGGATAGGGTACCCAAGCCTAAGTGCATCAGTGTGTTCCAATCAAAGTAAGAATGAAAGCTTCTATATTTGTTATAGGATATCACTCAAAATATAGATACAAGGCTCATGCCCTAATTCAACAAGGGGTACTACTAATATTAAAGAAGAACTACCCCATAATTCCATATGAGGTACCACACTATAGATAGATAGAGGACCCACACCCTGATATATTAGGGTATATCACTTAGTGTAAAAAGGACCCACACCATAATGTTATAGGGGTACCACTAAAATGATAGATGACCCATTCCATAATATGTTAGGGGTACCAATCAAATAAAAGTGGACCCACACCCTAATGTCATAGGGTGGTACTATTCCATAGATTGATAAGGTACCCACACCCTATTTCTTCTGGGGCTACCATAATAGGAATCCTACCTGATCAGGACCCTCATCGAGTGGTGCATAAATAGGCAACAGTCATTAAACATATTTCATAATATCTCAAAATACACATGAAAATATGTAATTATGTTCTATGTAGAAAATAACTTAGGATAGGTCACTCACATGCCAAATTCATAGTCAAAACAAAGGTGATACAATATGACGAAGTTTTCCAAAAAGGAATGAAGGGGTACGTGGCCTGAGGTAATGGTCCATTGCATGGTCATGTCCGCACTAAAGCATAGATCACTACCCATGTAGGGATACATGGTGTATAGAGGGTCTACATATCTTTTCAAAAAAACCCAGGGACCTACATGTGATCCCATGTCATGTTCGGGTATCCTTCTGGTGTCTATGTACTTTGGTACACAACGTTCTCCTAGTCGTGCCCATGACCATGTAATCCTAAAGTACATGCCGAGTCTCCAGCATAAGTTCGCATGGCGTGTGTGGGTCCCACATGGTTTGTGATACTTATAATACTATGGAAACCCTAACATCAAAGCCATAGAGGATACACTCTATTTGATCATAAGACTACACGACATTTGATTATGTTTTTTCACAAAAAGTTAGATATGCACTTGGATGTTCTAAATCTTGATCTTCCCCCATTAATCTCTCCTCTAGACACATGAAATCATTGGATCTAACTTCAGGAAACAAATTTTGGTCATCCAATGTCTAGGAATAAGTACCTAGTTCTTCCCACAAGATCGCTCATATATCCTGAACACATCACACATATTTGGTAGCCCTACTTGGTTGATTTGGATTCCAATCATCTAATTAATCACTAAAAACCTAAAATCATCCCAAATCTATACCTCATTGATTGATACATTTATTTAATCTGATTATACTACAAATTTGGGGGTCTAATCAAAATCGGTACCACTTGAAAACATCGAGTCCCAGCACTATAACCCAATGGAGATGAACGTGATGAATCAAAAGGATAAAGGTACAAAAAATGGTGATAGGTCATTTTCCATGTGTTTTTTTTCAAAAAAACATAAGAAGATATATCCAAGGTAAGAAAATAATTGAATAATAAAATTAAACTAGTACCCTTGAATATGACAAGGATTCATTAACATAGATATTTGGAGAAGAATCGATCAAGCGTAATATATTTAATAAATAAGGGCCTAAACCATGCATACTATATTCCGAAATTAATATTGGATCATTATTCCTTGATGAAAACACTTTCCAATGTTTGATGTCAGTCTTTTCATTCACTAAATCTCAATCTACATGGATCCAAACTACTGTCATCATGAGATCATGATTCCTAATGGAAAGGCTGAATAAGACCCTGTTAATTATCCCATGGTATTTGTATCTAAATATGGTGGATTTTCCATATAGGGGTTTTTTTAATTGAAGATAACTACGTTAGTTAATTTAAATAAATAAATTTAATTATTTATTTTAACAAAATTCACCCTCGAATAGTTTTTAAATATGAAATTCCCACACTAACCATATTTAGATCATGCCTAGGGTAAAAAATGCATTCTACAATCCCCCATGGTATTTGATTTCTGATCTAAGATACGATTTATGAATTTTTACTTTTTTCTTAAATAAACAGTAAGTGGAATATAAAATATTTTTAGAATTTTTATAAAATTAACTCTTGGCACACCAGCCCTTGAAATCTCACACCATCTTAGCTCCAAGATCCTAAAAATAGTTTCATATATATTTCAAAGACCTATGATAAAAAAAATAGATATAATTAGTTATTATTGTAAGGGGATGTAAAAAATCATTACATTAAATTTTTTTTACATAAGGGGGTCCATTTAACATTACCAAGATTTTACTCAGGACACGAAGTAGGTCGTATAATATTTATTCCCCAAAAATTATGCTCTAATTTTTTCCTAAACTTTGGAGATAAAGTGTTTAGAAATTGGAGAAATTAATTTTTCTCATGACCCCCTTTTGGGTTTTTAACCAAACATGTTCTGTGTTGATTTTGATATAATTATAAGTTATTTTTATTTTTATTATCAATGACTCATGTTTTTTGTACAAATATGACCAAAGTGATTGAATTTTTAGGTCATGACACACATGGACCTAGTATGAGGATAATTTTACATAATAACCTAAATTGGATACCCAAGGTCCAGAATAATCCAACATCTTTTTAAGAGGGATATTAAAATATTATAAATCATGACTCAAGGTTCATAATATATGATTATTGATATCGGAAAATCATTATATGGATGAACCAGATAACCCTAAGGTTTTGTGATCTACCAGAGTGATGTTATTCTAAAAAGGATTAGATATCACATCTTAAGGGTCCAAAATATCTCTGGTTAGTGGGTCAAAACCCTTATTCATCAAAATCATGGTCAACCAGAGAGATCTCTTTTCCATTCCAAGGTCCGTGAATGGTTTTTGGAATCTTGAGGCCTCAAGACATGAAGTGTGATTTATGGATTGAGGGGCTAAAAATATAATGGAAGCAACCCAATTTTGGTTTATTGGGGTCAAGATCTTGTGAAACTTTGATAAAGTGTGAGTATGGATAATGGATGCACATTTTCACTTCATGTAGTGGGAAAATATCTATCGTGCAATTTAATTTCACGTGACAAGGTTATTTTCCATATATTTTAACATCATTTAGTGAAGTCATTTTTGGAATTCATTGTATTTTATGGTCTTTTAGTAATGATTAGGAAACCAACATGAAATTTGTGAATGATATAATTATGAAAACTCACTCTGCATAGAAAATTCTAGATGAAGGGATAATCATTTATCCCTGCATGAGTTTATTGGTGGGTATCCATTTATCAGATCCCTTAAAGATAGAATTATCCCATGGGAATGAATTTCACAGGTATCCCTGAATCATGTGTAAGAGGAATGATATTTTATGGCTTATCCCTCTTTGAAAAGAGTTATTTGATGGTTTTATGGTCTATTTAATGAGAGGAACCTTCATCATTTTGTTTAATGTCATGTGATTAAGACATGAAATGATGGATGAGAAGGAATAACCCATACCAAAAGAGTGGTATTTTTTTAAATTTATGGATGGACCAATGATTGGAGATCCAGTAATTTCTATGTATCATGAGATGAAAGGAATCATTCCATACATAATTATTGAATGAAAAAACTTCCATCACTGTGTTACCCATATGAAAAGGAGGGAATTGTTCCCATTGATTATTATATTTGGACCCCAGTTTTTGGATTCAAACATCACTAAATATCTTGTGATGATGGGAATCAATACAAACACAGTTCCTGAATAGGAAAATCTCAATGAAGGTCTAATTTGATTGAAAATGGAGAAATGTTTTATTGATTATTGCAGATGGACCCAGTATTGGTGATCTGGGAAACACTACATATGTGTTGAAAGGTATCTAGACACACATAGTTCTTGAGAAACCATGAAATTTAATGTCACACAACATGGATGTAGGATCCTCAATGTGAAAAGGAAATATTGAGGATGGACCCAAGAATAGACATGTGTGTGTCACTATATATCCTATGATGAAAGGAATCAAGCCAAACATAGTTCTTGAATGGTGGTGTGGCAGGAGTCCAATACCAGGGATTGTGGTCCTCTCAGGTGAGGTCTATAATAATGACCAATTTTATGACATGATAGATACATTAACCATATAATTTAATATCATGATGCAAGGAATCATGGTGTGAATTTTTCAGTCTTTCATCTAGGACCATGATAACCATGTCGTGGACTAAACATTCTTGATCTTGTGTGGATTCCAATACCAAAATACCTAATCCTTCATGAGATATTCTCAGTGAGAGAATAAATTAATGGAAAATTGTTCTCTCACCTCACAGATGTAGTTAAATGAAAGGACATGGTTATTTGGTATCATGAAGTTCCTAGTAATAGATAAAAGAACATGTCATCACTATGTATTTTATTGGATTGGGAATCAATCCATAAAAAGTTATAGAAACACATTTTGGATTATCACCACTAGTAATGGACATCATCCATGATGTCTTACATCCTATGATAAGAATAAAGGTTACCCAACATGAAAATATTACTTGAATGTTGTCACGAAGTCTGATTTATTTTAATTGGGACCAATATATTTTGTCATGTCTTGGGATCAAGATATGTGCATCACTACATATCCATGATGGCAGGGATCAATCCACATGTAGTTATTGGTGGTGAAAATTTCAATGTGGATTTGTCTTACTTGTAGGGAGGAGGGAACTTCATTTATCCTTTTTATAAATCTATCTCATGTGCGATGAGTAGTCAGTGAGATGTTTTTTCCTATGAAGTTTAATTTCATGCGGTGAGGATTTATTTTGTACATACTAAGTTCATATGGTTAGGATGTGGGATTATGTTCTATTTAATGTATTACTATAAGGACTCATTCTATAGTGGTTGACGTTATATGGCTAGGGCTTATTGTGGAGTCTAATCTCATGTGAACATGATAAAAATAATTAATTATGGATACTATGAAAATTATTTCATAAGAAACCTCCCATGGGGGGGGGGATGTGTTCCCTATTACACCATGGACAATGGGAATGATCTATTGTAATAGAACTTATTTATGATATAATCTAGTCCCTATTTGGTTTCTATCTTTGGAAGAATCTTCCATAGTATCATTGGGGTCCTGAGAGCCAATACCAGTTGTCCATGATGTTTCAAATAGAGGCGATGTTTTTATTGAAGTCTCATGTGATATGCTTCTGACAGACTTTATGGTTGTGCAGTGTATGCATCCTTTTCTAATCGATTCATTACCATTCATCCAATAGATTCAGTGACTTGTCATCAAATGATATATTCCTAAAAATGGCTATTCAAAGCGAGGGAACGTAGAATTATATGGGAAACACTGCCTCACTACCATAAATAAATTAATCATCAATTTACAAGTTGTGGTATGTGTGGTTGTACGGTAGGCATGGAAATCATGTAGAAGCTTTTTCAACCAAGACATAATATTCAGATTCGCCATATTTTATATTATATTTGATAGTGACTTATTGAAGGACTCTATTTTACCATTTTCTACTACAAGATAGTGGGTGAATGTTTGTACTTGATGTTATACTCCTGGAACAATTATGACTACTACATAGAATAAAATTTGGTTCCATTTTCTATCTTAATCATGTATGGGAATCCAAATCTAGTGATGATATTGGACATATAAATGTTGATGATGTTATTCATCCAGAATTAAATTAGGGGTATTGCCTCAGCCCATTTGGCGAAGATGTCATTATAAGTAAGGATTTACACTTTTTAATTATGGTTGGGGGGTTTCATGAAAAACATCCATTCTCTACAAGGAAAATGGTTAGGAATATTTAGTCATATGAAGGAATTCATGGGGATGATGGGTGATGTTTTCAATGATCATGAATGTATAATATATCCTGGTAAATTCCATGCAGTCATGTACCCTTGTTTTTTGCTAGTATTCAGGCCTCTAGATTTTGTGGGAGAGCCTATTATTGGATATATGAGAACCATGAAAACTGATATAGACTTCTTACATGATGGTGGGAATCACTCTTTTTTCAATGCATCTAAGGATGATTCAATCAAATCATGCCTTATAGATGAGGTTTTTTTTACATTTGGACCATATCAAAGGGTAATATATTCTTCATGGATACAAGTATGTATATTTTTTTGATGGTATGCCACAAGATTCAAATTTTAGAGAAAATAAATTGTCGCCACCATCCATCCATGGGTGGATATCTATTCATCATGTTCTGGGGGTGGTCTTGATGATTTATTTCATCCATGTTATAGATGATGACCAATGAGACTGTACGTTGGTTCGTGATGTGGAATATTTGTTCCTCCTAATCAGGGACTTCTAGAACTATGGATTCATTACCCAGTGCAACAATGTGAGTGTTATGTGATTATGGGACATGATTCATTGTGGGTTCAAAATAGAACTATTACATTATTCCTATAACATATCCAATGAGGATTAAATTATTCTTCTTCAATGTAATATTCTCCATTGATATACTTTAACACTATTCTGAATCCCTATTGATATTTAGTTATGTTATTTGTAGATTTAGGGATACTTCCATGCTATCAAAGAGGGATCGATATTAAATATCATTATTCATGAATCCTTTGAATATTTAGAATCTACAGGGAAAAAAACTTTGTCTAGAGAGATAAATATAATCCCTAGACCCACCAGGTTTTGTTTTTGATTTTCTATGAACTTATAAATATGAATTTTAGAGGAATAATCAAAATACATCTCCCATTTCGAGGGATTGTCATAGGAATAGAAAACATCCTTTTCTAGAAGTTAGCTGTCCATTGTTGCACTTTTTTGGGGTTGGGCAGGCAACATGGAAATCAACCAGGGAATAACCTTTCACTAACTTATGTGAATTGAAATTACTGTCATAGTACTACAGAATAATCTACCATCAGGATAAACATTATGTCAACATATGACATCTAATGATATACATGAGGGGGTCAATATGAGGGACCAAGTGGAATTCATGGCACTACAATGGCTTATATTTTCTTTTTCACTACAAATATGAGCATGAGTAAATTCTTATAGACATATAAATATCATGTCTCAATACCTAATTTTTTTTAAATATTGTAGTATATATTTTTATTATTTTGTATATCACTGTTTTTTTTGTAGAGAACACCAAGAGATCGTTCTATGGAATCAACATAGAAAATGAGTGGACTTACATCCACATGTGGCATCAGAACTGGTTGGTGTAATAAGTACAATTTGAGGCACTCAAATGATTCCTGGAAGTCCTCAATCCATAGGTAGGTGAATCCTTTCTTCAATATATCAGCGTAGGGGAGGGATTTGTTGGCCAGGTTATCTATACAATTAAAAATTTAAGTAAGGTTCCATTGAACCCCATTAATTTATTAAGATTACAAGTGGGTGGAATTTCTAGAATGTTACTAGTAATTTAGGGTTAACCTCAATGTCATAATGGCTTTCCAAAAATCTATTTAATATCCGTGATGTTTCCCCAAAATCCCATTTCAGTGGATTCATCTTCAAACTGTGCTATCGAAGCTTGTGGAATAATGTTTAAAGGTCCACGAGGTGATCATATCACTATCGATATTTGACTAAAAGGGCATTGACATAACATCCTAATATTTGTGTCAAGATGGGTTATAATATATTATGCAAGAAACTATGATAAGTATTACTAGTGTTACATAATCTAAACTACATGAAATGATAGCAAAAGATTCCCTAAGGTGTTATAAATGGTGTGCTTCCTCATATTCAGTGGCCATATTTATATGGTTGTACAATGAATACCCATCAATGAAACAAATATCTTAGAAACCTATAGTTTCATCAACCAAGAGTTCACTAATCAGAAATGATAAATCCTTAAGTTATTAGTGTTTATTATGATATCTGGAATCAATGCATACCTAAATTTGTCTGTTCTTTTTCTTAACAAGGATGATGTTCGCGATCCATATTCGGTATTGTATGTCCTGATTTTTTTTCTATATATATTTTTCAACCTCTAAATATATATTAGTAGCATGGTATGGGTTCATCCTTATATCCAACTACATGAAACCTTGATGTTCATTACGTAATCGTAGATGGTGTGTAGCCACATTGGGTTCAATTCATTTATTTCTATATAATTACAAGAGATCTTATTTCATTGTTTATTTATTAATTTTTTGTAGATACCATTAACCATTTGATGCATGGTAGCACTAATCAATGTAAGATTTTAGTTTTTCTTTGTTACTATATTCTCTCATGTGAGTTCATCAATGATGGTGGTGATTCCCTAAACAAATTTTGGAGGGTAATTCCTGGGGTCACCCTCTTCTTCTTATAACATTGATTATGTGGAAAATTTTCTTTAATGGTAGATAATGTGATAGAATCACTATCACTATCATGGTAAGAGAGGCCATGGCAAGAATTATTTTCATCCCCTCCTGCTAGAGTCAACAAAGAGATATTTCAATGCTAATTTATTTTAAAATTTCTATAGGGAATGATGGGTGTCTGAAATCATGGATTAAGTTTATTAACTCAATCTGATTAATGGGAAAAACATAATCATTGTCGATCATACTCTAGAGATTTATCGGTGTGGTCCTGATGCCATTGGGGGATGCAACCTACATATTTTCATCCACCATTGGTTTCATTCCGTCCCTTATATTGATACATTCATCAACATATCTAGATTTACAATACTCAAATAGGGTATTGTCACCATATTTTATACTAACAGTTCCATTGATGGGGTATTTCAAGAGTGTATGAAATGTTGAATTTATTACCATTTGGATGTGAAGACAATTACTTATGATAAAGACATTATATATAGTGTCTTGCTGGATAACCATGACATCAAAATTTTCTATAAGATCCCTAAACTAATCCTTGATATGGATCTTCCTAAAACATATTTTATTTCTCTTATCATACCCTTGAATTGTTATCCTTGTGGGAAATAAATCCCCTTTATTTTATCCTAAACATTTAAGGGTTTGAATTTTGATGAGGATGATTCTAGAATCATTTTCAATCAGAGACGTGTGGATGTCGATGTGGTTGAGCTTTCTTGGATTATATAGGGGTATGATGTGTCCCAAGATGGCCTATTCCTAGTCTTGTTCTATTAACAAGATGGATAAATAGAATTATGATGGAATACTCTCCACTCAATAAAGTTTATCTATGAATAATTCTATCTCAAGTTATTATGGCCTCTAGTGGAATTGGATATGTTCCTATCAGAGTTTATTTGAAATATGGAACACATCTCGGATTGAGATTTTGGTTGGGACAACCACAAACTATTTCATAATGTTATATTTTTTAGCCAAGGGTCAACATTTATCTTGGTGTATTTTCTCCTAATATGTGGTTCGTGATATCAATAATTTGATTTGTATGGGACTAGTTATTTTCTGGAGGTTGTGGTAGCATCTTCTTCTAGTGACATATGGAATGCTAGCTGTCCTCATTATCGGGGATGATAAGACAATCGGATTTCCACTAGTCATTTGAGTAAGATGACTGTATGGGGGTTAATATTAGAGGGATTTGAGGATCCATAGTGTTTATTTATGGATCGATGGAGTGATTTCACAGGGATATCATTTATATATATATATATATATATTCTTTTTGGGGATGTGACTGAGATGTTGGGTCTGAAAATGCTCGTGCTATTCCCTGTATCCTTGGAACCTACACTTGCAGCCTCTAGCGCCATGGATAGGCATGGAGAACTCATACATGGAGTCATATTCATCATTATAGAAGGGGTTTCGCAATTATATCACTTTAATAGAACCAAAGATGGTCTTTTCATCCAATGATGTTTCTGTTTGGTGGGGGTGTTCATGTGCTTTAGAAGATGTGAAAACAATATATTCAATAGTCATAGATTGTATAAAAGATGAATATGAATATTCCTTTTCTATATATGCATGTGTCTAATTATTACATCAACCTATGAGAGGTGTATAAAATTTTACTTACATGGGTGATGAAATAGTGAATGGTTTGGTAAAATAATCCCACACGGTGTAGCGATAATGATCAATTATATTTTGAATCATTAAGTTATCAATATTCTGCCCATGCCTAGATGGAACATTTATCTAATAACCATCTTCAACTTGTTGGGAAATAGTCACATAAGTCAAAAATTATATGTATTTTTGTATAATCACTTATCCATAATTGACTATGTTTTGAAGGAATTATTTATAGATTAAAAAATATTTTATGGTTTGACCCAGCCTAATATGGGAAGGGAAATAGTCGAGATGATTATTGAGGATGAACTCATTGAGTTTCATAGACTGTGGAGTATTGTGTTGGTTATTTCCCATGGATGTAAGTAAACAATTTATGAAATTATCATTTCAAAATTTTAATTATTTACTCATCCATTCCTCTAATCCTGGGAGACCTTGATCTATATTCTCTTTAGTTTGAGGGAAACTTTTCAATTACATCCACATAATAGGAGGCATTGGGTGATTCAGGACCATCATTGGTGCATTAATGGGCACTTCTATTTTATTGAGTGTAATAATTTTAGTCTCTACATTTATGAGTGGGTCCCCAATGATTATGGAATGATTTGAGATTTATCTTGGGTTCAATGAATAGAATATTCAAAATGTTGTGATGTTTCCACAAATTCATAGAATCCACCTTGGAAAATCATCTAGATTAGGGGTGTCTACATCTCATCATATATATTTTTTAGTATAGTGTTCTAGAAATTTATCTTTTTATATATGGATGATGAGTGAATAGGTTAAACCTTTCCTTCTAGCTATGAAGTCAGACACACTCTAATTTTAGATATTCTAAATGTTTTTTGGTGAAACAATTATCATTTTGCTAACTATAGAGACTAATTGAAAAAATAATTGATCATGTTGGTCTTCCAATATTGAAATTGATTCTTCTAGAACATTTTTATACCCAAAAAATCCCGTCCTAATCAGATTTTGTACAAAATAAATCATCTTGGACACTGTATATTGATATCGAGGTCCCTTTATCAATCTGCATTGGGACATGATGTACATGATATGATGTTATGAATCTCCTATTTAATCAATGTTTGACAGTGTATGATTTCCAAGATTTTCTGTGTGTAATATATCATACACCAATTTGGGATATGAATTCTTCTCATTCATTATAGGTGGACATCACCCAACCAGGGATTCCATTCAAGTAGGCAAGGACGCAATGGCATTGAGTTGTTCTTGAGGTACTACTCTCTGAGCTGCCACGAGTCCATAGAGAGTTGGTGGGGCTTGATGAGGTAGCCCATTATCATCTCCAACTAACTCATTATCTATTATAAGACTGAATGTTCGCCCTCATGGGGGAGACACTATAATAGTAATGGAGGGAAGTGGTGATCATCCTCAACTACCTTATCTATGTAGACTAACATCCTAGATTTAGAGGTAGTCTAGAAATCAAAAAATACACATGCAGGTGGATTGGATCATTACTGATATGGGGGGGGGATAATCATCACATCATGAAGATGATATCCAATGGTAATTCCTACACTTACTAGATCCTCATTGATTTTTTTGAGATCTGGGATCTTATCCTAGTTATTTGATAACTGTTCCACCATGGAAGGATTCTAGGCCCTTCTCAGTGAAATGTGGGGCATGACTTCAAAGTTACCTCAATCCATGGTAGTATTCCATCATAGAGGTGAAAACTAAATATCCAAGGGTTCTAGGTTTTGGATCCCACTCTTGTTCTGTGTTCATCAATACTTAGTTGGGGCAATCAAATCACCATCCTATCAAGGTACATTTTCCATATTTCACTCCTTTGAATTTTCACATGGATAGGAATCATCAGTTTTTAGACTGTTACAACATTCAATGAAGTGTATCATGGTGTTTTATTTTTCTCATTATTATCAATGAAATAGGGTAATTATTCCCTTCTTAAATAAATGTATTTTTTATAATAGCTAGCCATATTTGAGCTTTTTTATCTAACATCACATATGGGGTTTGATTTACTTCACCATGAGTTCATCCTGGCCCAATATGTGAATAATTACCTCAACGAAGCTTCTGTCAATGCTTTCTTAATGGTACATGAATAATAGAGGTATATCCTATAGTGGGAGGAACATATGGGATGTTGAAAATTGATATGTACCTCCCAACCTAGAGAAGTCTATTTCCCTATGAGATTATGATGATGAATATGAAAATTCCACCATCCATGTAGGCTAGGGACTATCTAGGGACATATTGGAAATTTTTGATGCAATTATCATGGTGTTGATCATTCTAGTAAAATATTTAATGAATAATTGGATCAAAATTGAGATAAAAATTCCCCCATCATAGTTTTCTTCAGTTAATCATGAACTACCATTTTTTTATCCAAGAACCTCTTGTATTGTAATGATGTTAGTAATAAATATTTAGATAATAATTCCCCTATATCGATGATCTGGGGTTTGTTTTCAGTAGAAACTAATATATCCAGAATCCTCTTAGGAATTAATGGTCTAAGGAATAGAAGTGGTGGTAAACATTCCCCCATCCTAGTGGGTTGTCTTCTCTTTTAGACAGATGCTCTGCAACTACTAATGTGACACATTTTATTTGTCTTATCTATTCTTGTTAATGATCTTGGTGCAATGGAATCCCATTATGGGGGTCATTATTTATGAGAAGCTTCCAGGATTTCCGTAACATCACCTTCTGTGTCTAAAATGTGTTCCAATTACTTTGAGGGGCCTAGTTCAATGATTTATTGGTCATACTCCCCCCATTAATGATATTGTATCATCATTATTGTTTTGGAATTATAATGTATTGACCAAACAGGTCACACATTACTTGTTCCCCTGATTTATATAGAGGATTTGAAATTATAAGATGCTAAATTTGGGGAGTTGTTTTTGTTGTAGGTGTGTAGGGAAGTGAAACCCTCCTTGCATTTACCAGCTAAAATAAGGACATAAGGAGAGTCTATAGAGATCAGTTACTGAAGAATTATAATGTAATGGAATTTCCCATGTTGTAGATTTCTGTTTTTCTTTTTTAGTTTTTCGTCCCAGACCATGGAGGTAATAGCCAGGTCTGGATGACAATAGAGTATATTGATGATCTAAAGGTGACCCTCAAATACTAGATATGGGAGGTGTATAAACATTACCTACAGATGTGTTTACATCATATTTCGATGTAGTTAAGGTATAAAAACCCTCTCTATATCATTTTGGATCTCATATTCATACGTGTTGAGGGGCCATAACATTGTTGTGATGTTGTTTCTGGAAAAAACACTCTATATGAAAATGTTGGTTTCCTCTTCCTTATAAAAACACATCTAAACTTGTTCAAACCACACATGCCTCTTCTACGGGTCAGATACTAACTATGGTGAATGGTTTTTGGTAGTTTATGGGGAACTAAATATGGTTTAACCCATTGTTTCGAGAACCTCACTATAAGAAGGTGCTATAATTTTGAGAACCACTCTATGTGGAAGTTTTTGGGAAAAGGGATGATTTCCCTATCTGAGAGATAAATCATCATAGGGAGGTTGATCACAATACATTTCAATAGTAGAGTCCCTATAATACATTTGTACACTACAATGAGGAGGACTATCATGGTAATTATTACCTTATTCAATGGTTGAAGAGTTCAAAAACCCTTAAGCTATTATGGACATGTGTTGAACAACATCGAGGACATAAAAATAATGAAGGTCGTGGATATGAGCCTCTTTATGCATCATGGATAGAATATTATAACCATCATTTAGGGTTTTTTAATGGGATATGCCTACTATATGATAAATTCTACAATATGTTGATAACTATTTGGTGCTGTGGGAATATAAGTTATTGATGGGAAGCTACTGGACCATGTTGGAGAGAATTTGTATTATTGGAAAGATTATATGTTGGTTTTTGTGTGTAGATTATAGAATATATCAGTCAACCCTAGATAAAGAGGGGATATGGTCCTAGTCCAAATATACATTCACAATTGGAATATGAATATGGACATATGAAATGAGAGAACGTATATAAGACTCATCTTGTATATCTTTTGAAGTATGTTGGTTTATCCCTTCATCAGTTAAAGTAAGGATATTACCTATGCATTGGTAAGCTGTAGGATTAATCCTTTGTGCCTCAATAATAAAAATATGAGCCTATCCCAGGTCATGTGTCTCTCTCACCCGGGGAGCCTTATATTGAATGAGGATATGATCTTGTTCCCATTCCTTGGTAATTTTATTCCCATATTTATCGATAGGTATATGAGCATATCCAAAAAAATGACTACCTCTAAATTGGAGAACCCCAGTTGGAATGAAAATAAATTCCTGGTTTAGAGATTTTAGAGGATTAATCCAGTACTTTTTATAGGAATGCTCACCTGTCCTAATCCATGTGCCACTCTTACTTGGTGGTACCTGGTTGTAATGGGATTATGAGCCTATTCATGTGGTTCTTCCTTAAAAAGAATATTCCAATAATCTTTCTAGATGTGAGAAACAATGTGAACTTAATCCAAAGAATCCACTTGTTCTTGATTTTCAATGTTTTGTGATACTCTGGATATGGGGATAGGTTTATTTTAATGTCCATTTTTCTATTCCTGTTTTTGAACATTCCTGTGGAATTTTGTCTCTACATTTAGAATTTAGTGACATCTTATACAAATTTTATATGCCCAATATATACCAGAAGATATCGTTGATTGTAGAGGGGATATAATCCCACTATATTTCTCATTATTCCATTAGAATATGCCGATGAGATTCTTTCAGCAAGGTATGGATATGATTCTCCCATTCATTAAGATTGCAATATTACCATAAACTTACTCTGAGTGAGCAGTGATATGAGCCTTCATATTAGCTACTATTGGAATATGCCAACAGACCTCATATGTAGAAGAAGGGATATGATCTCACAGCCAGTTCTCCAATCCATTCCACATCTGATTAGACTTCATTGACGTATGTACCTGACTGTCAGAGGTGGAAATTTATCGCGTGGTGCACTCCACAAGAGATTTAGTGGAAATAAAGGGATAACACTAGTGAAAGAGGATAAAAATATCCCCCCTCTGTGGATCTTATAATTTAATGTATTCATAGTTAAATCCTTGATCCAAATTTATTAGATATTCTAGGTGGTTATTATCATGCTCCAGAGATATGCTCCAAAATTAGTTATATGTGGAAATGGGTTCCCCATAATTCATTACAAATTCATTTGGACAATGCAGATTAATAGGTTTTAGAATCTAGAGACCCATGAGTGTATCATCATGGTTATAGATCATACCATGTCAATAGTATTCCCCAACAATTGAGTTTTCCAATGTATTATTAAGTTTTCAAACTACTATGGTCATTCTGTGACTCACTGGGTTTCATTGAAAACTGATTTCACAGAATAGTAACTAGATAAAAAAGTGATCTTTTGTTGGGGTGTTGTTTTCGAGAGAATTATCTATAGTCATAAAGAAAATATGAAAAAAGAACATCATTCAGTGAATTGTTTCAGCAATGATATGTTTTCAATTATATATGCACAATGAACATAATTTTCATTTCTTATCCCCTATTTTAAAATTTTTCACATGGAATTTTTACTAAAAAATAGTCTATTTTATGAGAACCTTGGTTACATAGGATTTCATAATGGGCACACAATTTTCATTTTCATAGGAGGCACAAAGTGAAGTGGCCTAATGCATGGTCAACCGAACAACATTATTATTTGAGATATTCATGTCAGGTTCCCCCTTTTTGTTTCTCAAGGAAACATTAATGCATGTTTTCACTCAATAGTTGATTGTGGGGGGTTTAATGTAATTAAATAATTTATTATGGGTTCCCCAATTTCTTCCTTAGTGTAAAATTCCAATGTTTCCCATATACAGAACTTTTTACAGACCTTCATTCCAAAAAGAGGTGGTTAGTTGGGGTTTTAGACCCAATGGTTATTAATAATTAACATTCATTGAGAGGATCGTAGGATGGGCTCAACGCACCCTGGGGGGGGGGGTTATTTCCTTTTCCAATACTCTCTTATAGAATTTAGATATGATAGTGAATCTCTTTCCAATCATGATATGGGTCCTGTTACCCTAAAAAATAATCAAGTGTTCAACCCTTACATGTGTTAGGAGGGGTCTATTGAAGAGTCAATTTGTATGTATATGAAATCCTTAATCCATTTCCTATTAATGGGTAGATACTTATATTCTAATTCCATATATTAATTAACTTTGGAGTTTACTTCAATTAAGGTAGGTGATTATTATCTCAAGGATTTGGATTGAACCTTTATGTGGTGTCCAACATATCTTATTTATAACATGAATTAAAACCAATGTAGTTTATTAAATGCATGGAGTTTAATTTCATTAGAAAAAAATTATCTATGAGGGAACATTGGAACCGTGTATTATCTGAAAACTCAGGAAGGATTCTTACCTATCTTACATATTATATGAATTAGAGTCATCGGAGTTCAATGACATCTCCAGAACATTTCCTGAGGTGGATAATGTTATATGGGGGTCGTCATATCATCCCACTGAATGGGGCATAATAACTGAGGTGGATCTTTCTAATAGAGATTCATAATGTGAATGATATGATCACTAAAAATGCCTAATCCCGCATGATTCATTATTGATGTGAGATACAAGGGGTATAAAGTAATCTGTATCACTACATATATTTGTGGGACTTACGCACTGGGGAGACCCATATGTAGGGTTTCTTTTTTAGATTAGTTCATAATAAGGGGTCCTATATGTCCTCATTATGTAAGGAATTAGTGTTATTCTAGTTCAAATGGATTCTCAATACACTAGTTGAAGAGGGAGAATGGTTCACTGGTTGGAGATTTTATGGATTATAGTTTTGAATATTAGAGACATGGAGTTGGATTTACATCATAGTGGGTTAGCCTTGGATCTCAGGATGCTAAAAGGTATCATACATATCCCATTTGGAAACAAATCATAGTTTTTGTAGTTTAGTTTAGTCCTCAATCCGTTGATGGATGAGGTAGATGGATGAACCTTTAAGAGTGTTTGGTCATATAGGTTTGAATGTTAGGGACTTGGAGGCTCTTACAGAAAGGTGGGTAATATTTTGAGCTTGAACCATAAAAATGAATCAGTGTTATTCTATTTGGACATGAATCGTAGTTCTCATAGTTCAGTTGGGTGTAATTCTCAAATATGTCTATTGGATAGGGTCATCATGTCCAAGGAAATCTACATGAAATGTCCATATTTCCTACTTGACATGTCATGAGTGTCTATATGTCATGTTTGGGAAATTATGCATGACTTGTATGAGTATGTTGGACATGTCATAGTTTCCTAGAGTACATGTCCCAAGATAATCACATGATGTGGTTTACTTGTCTAGAGGAAATCATATGATATAGATGGAATGTCTGGGAGGCTATCACATAACCTGGATGACATGTATAGAGGGATTTTCATGATCTATATGGCTTTCCTGGGGGAAATCAAGATACCTTTGTGAAATTTCGGGATGAGGCCACATGGATTGGGTGACATGTTTGGAAGATGTCACAAGACATGGATGAAAAGACAAGAAACCTTTATGACACTTGGGTGGAATCCCGAAGTGAATCACATAAAATGAAAGACATATCAAAGGTGCTTAAAATAATCCAAATGAAATGTCCAAGGTGGTTTCACATGACTTAGATGACATGTCTAAAGGGTTTCACATAACCATGACGTCTTGTCAAGAGGAAATCACATGTTCTGGAAGAATTTTATGAGGGACATCATGAGCCCTTACTAACATGCCCTACTATTGCAGTATGGGCTGGGTGACATTTCTAGAGGACATAAGATGACCAGGATGTCAATCCTAATGGACATCATGAGCCATGGGTGACATGCCTAGATAGTGTCACATGACGAGACTGACATTTTGAAGGGACATCAAAGGATCCAAATGACATGGATCGGGGGTGTTGAATGACTTATGAAACATGCCCATGTGATTACACATGATTTGGGTAGGTCATGAAGAACATATCTATCTTTAGATATGCCTTACATTTTTTAGTCTTCTTCTCACCATTATTTCATCTATACCTCAAGGTATACCAAGTGTTTTAATTATTTTTTGTTTTTTCAGGACCTATTCAACATGTGGGATATACTTATCTTACCCCGTATAACACTCTATGAGTCTGTAACATGATCTTTGGAGCAATAAAATGAAGAACATATGTGTGATGTGTGATCCGTTAGGCAATTCCCCTGAATTTACCTAGGGGAATACCTTTATGACCACGTGACCTACCACTCTATAATTTTTTCTCATGTGCTCCCATGTAGTAGTAACTATATAGTGTGTGTCCTTTTTTGGTTATTGGGTAGGGATTTATAATCCTCTCAACCCCGTTTATACACCTCCTATCATGACATATGTCTCATATATATGAGTTAGATTTGGTAAATGGATTTTTTTATCACACACTTTACATGATCCTTCCTTCATTAATCCAGGGTTCCATGTGATAAGTAAACCATGCTAATGTTCCATATTTTTCATGAATATTAGAACATGATCGATCAAATGGATTTTTTAACAATATATATAGGTATAGGAGCCTTTAATAAGCCAGGATGACATGTTTGGAAACCTTCGAATTGTTAGGATACATGTAGAAGTTCTTTCACATGATTGAATATGACATGTCTATGGGTATTCATGGTAATAAAGCATCTTGTAAGAGTATTTTCATGATTTCAAAATGAATTGTCATGGGATTTTAATATGACTAATGAGGCAAGTGTGGGGGGCCTCTACAATATCAATGGTGGTCACTCATGGTGTATAACTCCTTTCTCATGAAGATTATTGCATCCTCCCTTCGCTGGAAGCTTCTAACTTTTATCATTTTCTTTACATACTTATTTTTCAATTAAAGTATATATAGAAATGTTTTGGGATCATTTTTAGTGATTATTAGTATCTATTCTTATGATACATCAGGTGATCTTTGATGGATCTTATGATGATGTGTTATCATTTCAATGGGAATTCAATCTTCATATCTATGTAGATGAAGGGTAATTACATAATAAAATGGACATGTTTGAGACCCTTTTCATGATGAATGTGATACACTAATATTCCCTTTTAATAAGAGGTATATGTACTACCATGGTCCCCATGGGGTCATTAGAATCACATCATTAGGTTTACTAAAGGTCAATATAACTCTTCTTTCCATATTGACTCCAAATTTTTCCACATTTATTTTATAAGGGGTTATATATGATTGTTAGGTGTATCTTGATGGTAAATCCACATGATCAGAGGAACTCATCTTACAGCCTCCAGATGATCATCAGTGATGGCCAGAGCACCTTTTCAAGAATAAGAGGGCTTGTTAAACAGGCTTCACATGATAAAACGTATATCATATCCTACCCATGATATATTAACAATATCATTAAATGGTCATGATATCATGTGTTGTTTTATATTTAAATGATATGTGTAATTTTTAATAATTTCCCTAATTTTTTTTTCAAAGAAAATAATACTCATACATTGGGTATTTCATTTATTCAAGATTTATCGATGCTCATTTTTTGGGAATTAAAAACTATTTATAAATTACTTATTTAAAAATAAGTTCTTAAAATCATCCAATTATATGGAATTAATTTCATCCTTCTAACTTGTATTTTTGATACGATTCTACCATTGATCAACTTCACCTTCTAAATTATAGATGAAAAATATTATTTTTCATTCTCTGAACATTGGATAATTGAAAATATATTTTCAATGGTTCTAGTACATTTTTTATAAACATTTTAATCATTGTAACCACTAAAAAAAGTTTTCAATACCTCATAAATCACTCAATATAATGTTGTTCCCTCCTTTTCTGGTATGGAAGTTCAACATGATTCATACATAGAGAATATTGTGGAATCATAACTATGGTATTTTTCATTCTATCTCTTGTAATGTTTAGTTTATGTAGAGGGAAATAATTTCATCATAAACTATAATCATCATTAACAAGGTTACTTTGGGTTCTATATGTTAAAAAACCCAAAATTCATTGTGTAAGAAACACTAATCATCATTGGAAACCATATAATCATGAAATATCAATAATAGGATGTCGAAATCATGGTACCATGATTAAAAAATATAACACCCTAGGTTTAACCAAGATCATTTATGGTAATCATTTATCTAAATAATTCAAAATGGTTAATAAATGGTTTGTGGGTTTGAAAGAATAACCCCAGGGTGTTTCAAACCAGGTGTCTAGTAAGGCCTGTTGTAATGATGTAGGTGATGATCGAGTCCAACACAACATTATTTTTTTTGTTTTTACCCATAACTAAAACATTTCTGTATAAAAATTTAATTTCTTAATCAATAAAAGGTTTTTTTCATAGAAAAACACACTCCTTTTACCGTATCATTTGATGATCTCTTATACATAGGAATATCCTAATGGTTCTAATTTAAGGGTTCCCATCCTAGTTCTCAAAGATCATCTAAACTTTACTATAATACCAAATGTAAAGACCCAAAATTATAATACATATATAATATGTGACATCCCTAATGTAAATTTTATATGGGGGTACAAGATCGATGGGTTTTCCCCCTGACATCATGGTGTTTTTGGATATAAATGTGAAAATTTAGGGGCTTTTTAGAGGTCACAATTTTTTTATCCATGTAGGTAAAAAATAAAAAACACTCCAAAAAGGATATGTATTTTCTTTTTTCCTTATTTATAATTGGGTTTTAATCCCATAGGTCTCCTAATTCAAACATAATAACATGGAATCCTTTCCCGATCCTCTTTTTCTCCTGCATGGTCCTCAATGTTGGTTTTTGTGGTTCTCCCTTGTTAAATATTCACCATGTCAAATGGTTGGGGATTCGTTATTCTTATTATGTTGTTTTCTCTATTTTCTAAATATCCTCTAACCCAAGTGGTAATGATTGGGTGATCTTATTTTATTAGGGTTATTGAGAATTGGTTCTTTTAGTTTTTAATAGTTGTAAGTCATCCTAGGACTTCTTTTTGGTGGATTGTGTTGAAGGTGGCAAGGTTCCACCACATGAGTTAGGTTTTTAGATTAAATTTTATTTTATTAAATATTTCCATTGAATTTTTAGTTTTTAAAATTCTTGTTTACCCTTGATAATTATGGTGTGGGTAATATAGGTGTGATTTTTAAAGGGATACATTAACCTGGTTTTTCTTTCAAGTAGAAATTCATTATAACTTTATGTTTAAAATGATGATTTGATGTGAAATGGTATGCTATGAGTCATAAATTTTTTATAAAGTTCTAATGTTTGTTTTTAGTGATGAAAAAATTTGGATTATTTTTTTGAATCAAAAATAGAGTTTTAATGTGTGGGATTTCCTTCCATTTTAAAAATTCACATCCATGATTGAAAAAGGATTTTACTTTTTAATGGATTCATTATTTATTAAATGATAATTTTCATCTCTATTTTTTTGTTTGGGTATTCCTTGGTGTTTGATTTTTTTACCATGGTTTTTTGTTTGGTTTAAAAAGTGTTTAGAAAATGGATTTTTAAATGTATATTCTTGATATATAATATATTTTAAGCCTAGTTAGTGCTTTTTGAAGCTATATTGATTGTCCCCTTGTTAAAACCCCTTATTTTATTGACGATCTGTATTCTTATAAATGCAATGGATGTTATAATGTTATCCATTATGTGCTTATGTGTTGAGGATCATTTTATGGATAGTGAAATATGTGGTAAGGACATGATTGGGCTGTCATCCATAAGGTCTTGTTATTTTAATATAAGGAAATTTATTGTTCAAGGATCCCCACTAATATTATTCCATGGGGTGACAAAGGATTCTATTTTGTATATAGTTGGTAATAAATACACTAGTTGAGGTGTAGCATAGAGAGCCCCCTAGTTGTATGTATCACCAGGATATGGTGTTTTTTTCTTAGAAGATAGCTTAGAGTAACTTAGATGATGGATTTCAAACAATTAACCTCTTATAAATATGTCCACCTATACAAGTCTTGTACTATGAGGTTAGTACTCTTGGTGATACCTTATGATATGTATCATATGCTATATCTTTTCTTTTATGTATTGTCATGTGTTTTTCTTATTACCTAGATATAAGTATCTTGATTCTTTGGTTATCATTTCGATTATCCTTGTTTTTGGCTAGTGTTATTCCATCCATTTATTTAGCATGTTTGTTTTTAATTATTTACCCAATGTTTCCATTAAATCCATTAATGTTGGGTGTGTATGATATTTTATAAGAATAAAATCAAATGTTATTTTCAAACTGATATTCTTAAGTGAAAATATTTTTTGAACATTATTATAATCTAGAAGGGTTTTATTTCAAAAGTGTGTGGTTTTAAGGAACAATATCTTAGTTTCCATGGAAATTGGCCTTATTTGGGAATGTATTATCTTAATGAAATGGTTTTACAAACCAGAATCTATAAGAAAGTTCATGTTTCCAAATAGTTTTATTTCAATGTTTTGTGTTTAAAGTTAAACCCTATTAAACATTACTTATTATAAATTAGAATAATAAAATTCTTTTATAAAAGAAATAAAACAGAATCATGGTGGTACCATACTAGCTTCATCTCATACCTTAAATACTGAAATTGGTGGGTATTTAGTGTTAATATCTTGTGGATTTATAAATTGGATGGATCTAGGTAGCTCTCTATTGTGAATGATGTGTTTTTTGGATGATGGAGGTGATTATAGAGTCACAGGATGGAATTCATTAATACTTCTATTTCAAGGAACTTCATATCTCGAGTTTGTTTTGGACTATTTGTCTTTTTAATTTTTTTTCTTGCATATTCTGTTGTAGTTATGTAGTTCTTCTCTAAATGATTATTTATATGTGATGCATATTATCATGTATATTGTCTATTTATTTTTATATTCATGTTTGGTTTCTTTTTCATATAGATATTTATGGTAAAACCATACCAAATTGTTATGTTTGATTCCATTGAAATTTTTCATGATCCTGAGGGATTCATGGTTTCTCTTTAGGCATGTGCTCTGTCAAATCAGTAATCTATTGGATGGATTTGGAAGGACATTTCATTACACAATGGAATCAAACAATCATGTTTAATGTAAGTGGTCCTAGATTCTTGGGACTCACCTTCTTGTTATTTTTGTGCCAGTGATAGAAATGAGTTAGGAATGTCATGAAACATGTGGTAGGTTTGGGGAAGTTATTGGCTCCATCATCCTTGTGTTAAATCTTGAGTTTCAATTGGATTTTTGGAGACTTTTTTCTTTTATTTTTTATGTTATGGTGTCCTTTTATGAGTTATATTGGTCTAGACCCCTATCACTATGAGTTTTTGGAAGAACCTGTAAGACATCTTAAGAAATTCATTTGTTCGGAGTGAATTTGTAATAATCATAACCAAAATATGGTAATGGTTAATGGTTTATGAAAACCTGAGCATAATAAAACAAGTTTCAGATGAATTCTAGTAGTACTTACATTATTGGTACACGGTCTGAAAAACCATGTGGCCAAACCTTTTATAGTGGTGAATGTTTTTGGAATTTATTTGTTTTATCCCATTAAATTCTTTTTTATTTTTATTTGATTAGTAATATTTCTTATATATGTTTGATTACATTTTAATGTAATTTTTAATCTTTCTTTTAAAATTGAATTTTTCATTTTCTAGTAGATTATACTCTTTAAAAAAAAATGTTTTGGGTTAGTTGAGTAATTTTTTAGGATTGTTTTTATTCACAATGCATGTGAATTGAGTAGAGAACATGATTTCTTAGAGATTTTGGTTTCAAAATTCTTTAGGTATTATATACAATATGTTTCAAATTTTTTTTATAGAACATTGAAAATAGTGATTTTGTTAACTCAATTTGGTTTCTTTAAGACTGTGTTTCCATTATGTGGATGTTTTGAGGTTCTTTTGTATTTTTTATCTTGTATTGGTTGTAATTATTAACTTTTTTTTGAATTTAAGAGTGGTTTGATTGAGTGTTATTTTTGTTATTTTTTAGAATGAGACACTGAGAAAAGAACTGACATTTTGTGAATGTAATTACTCATGTCATTTTTTTAGTGATATTGGAGTTTTCTTTCTAGTCTATTCTTATACTAATAATCATAATGGATTGGCAGTTTCATGTTCCTCCCTACATTTAGATCATGCATGGGAGTTTTTAAAAATGTTTTCCTCCAATTTTCTATGGTGATTTGGGATCCCAAGTGGCGACCAAATGGCCAGATAAGGTTGAAGAGATTTTACACCTACTAAAAATTCAAGAAGCCTATAGGGTGAGGTTCACCATTCATTTCTTAAATGTTTAGGATTATAATGGAGGAATATAATAGTTAATTTCTAGTTATTCGAGGCCCTATATTTCAGTTATTTCAAGTCCATCTTCATCATGCAATTTTTTACTAAATAATATAGATTTGAGAAGATGATGAAGTTCATGGGTTTTCTTCATTACGATCAGTTGGAGAAGGAATATGTTGATTGTTTTTATAGCTTGGTTCCCTTTACTCTCGAGATAGAAATTGATGATTTGAAGAATTCATTGTTCCTTGTGCATTGCTTTCATATAGAACTATTTTCATCAGTTCTTTAGTGTGCCAAACAATCTTGGCATAAGTTCTTTGTATGTCCATCTTTGTTGGGAATATCTTATCATAGAAACCTACGATGGATGGGGATTCAATTCATATGGGAGCTCATAGGGATGACCATAAAATTGATAAAGTAATATAGGGAGGTGATCATAATTGGAAGTGACATTCTCAACCCCTCATTCCAATTTTATCAAAGTGGATTCCATTTGTCTGTTTCAAGCATGGGATGTCCAGGAACATTTGGTGTTCTTTTACATCATATCCAAATAGATTCCATATATGGGACTATTATTGTAACATTTGGATGTTTTCTGAGATATATTGAAATTTGAATAAAAAGGCTTATAAAATTATTGAATATGGTCAGTGATCCCCATAGTTTGTACCTTTTTAGGCTTGAAGGATGGGAATTTATTTGGGAGCATCCCGTTATCTAATATTTATTTTTATTCATTTATTTAATTATAATTTTTATATATATTTCTATTGTATATTATACATGAAAATGGGATTTTGAACCCGTCTTCTTATCTCTTGAATTTTCCGTGATCATTTTCTCATTAGGTTTTTTATATTTTTTCCCATAGTGTATACCATTAATTTAGGTTTGTTTGATGGAGGAAATTTAAATAACTTGGACATATGATTTAGTAAAGGGTAAATTTTTTAGGTTGTTTGGTATACGAGGAGAGAAACCAATATAGGATTTCTTTTCATATGAAATTATCAAATGTATGTACACCATGTGTTGGCACTATGTTTTCCATATAAAGTTACATGTCCCTAGAATTAAAATCATGAAATTATTTTTTGAGATAGCATGATGATGGTGAGTTATTCATATTATATATATTAATCTTCATTGTTAATATATAAGGTATCCCTTTTTGATTATATCATGTATTTTCTCCTTTTTGGTGATATATGTTGATTTTTATTGTTAGTGAATCTTTTCTCTTTGGTGAGGATGTCTCTTTATGGGTGAGCCTATTAATTTTCTCAATGTTATTGTGTAATAGTAATTAGGTATGAGACATATTATTGGTCTCCATGTATTCATCCAATTTTTTGAAGAGATTCAATTGTATACCATTGGTTGGAATGTGCTATCATTTGGATCTAGTAACCCTAGAGGTTCCAAAGGTGGTGTTTCAGTTTTGTATTGTGATCTGGTTTGGGATTTTGGAGGTTCTTAAGAACAATAGTAAATATCATGATGTTAATGACTCAAATAATATCATATGAATCACTATCCAAACACTATCTAATGTTTTTTCCATTTCCCTCTTCAAAGTGGAGTTTACTCATTATAAATCATAGTGCATTTTCTATTGGTAACTTTTGAATCATTTAATAGTGTTTATTCTATAGACTGGGGTGTTCATTCCGTTTTTCCTAATTTTTTATGTTTGGGATGTTGTTTTTGGTTTTTTAGTCATTAGGGGGAAGGTATTTTAGAAATTCCTAATTTAATTATGTTTTCTAATACTTTTTTGGTAGTATAAAGCGACATTTTGGGGAGTGTTTGACACCCATAGTGTCACTATTATGTTGGGGGTACTTGATGGATTTTTTTCAACAAGATTTCAAGGTGTTCATGGTAATAAATATGAAAATTTGGGGATGTTTTCTACATTTAATTATTGGAACATAGATAATAGTATATAGGATCATATCATTACTTCCTCTTATAGTGGGGATTTATATGTTTACCAGATGGTTTATTTAACCAGGTGGGTAAACTATGTGACCACTCAATAGAGGTTATTTTTCTCTTTTACCTTTATTTATCTTGGGTTTCTTCAATTATGTCCCCATATTAAATCCCCTTTACATGGATTCATTTCCAAACCATATTTTTCATCTCCAAACTCATCTAAGGCGGTTTTTGTGGTTCATCTATAGTGAATCTTCCCCCAGTTCAAATGTTTTGGATAAATACTAATTATTTTGATTTGGTTCTCTTTATTTTTTCACTTCTCCTAAAACCCTAGAGGTAATTATTGTTCAATTTTATCGATTAGAGTTATTTTTAATTTTATAATGGGTTTTAGCCATCCTAGAAGTTATTTTTGGGTGATTCCATACATGGTAACAAGTTTCCATCACTTGAGGTGGGTGTTTCAATTTCAGGTTATTTTTTAAGAGTTCCATTGATGTTTTATTTTTCTACCTGTAAATTTTCCCTAGATGTGGATTAGCTAGATTTTATTTTTTAAATATTTCATTAATATAATTTGGTTTCCATGTAGATAATTTTGGGAACTTCTTGTTGTGAATTGGTAGTTTATACATTCTGTATGTTTTATAAAAGTACAAAGATGGTTTTCAATTATGAAAATATTTGTTTTATTTTTTTGAAACAAAAAAAGAAATTTTAATAGTGGATTCCATTTCAGAAAAAAATGAGATTCCATGTTTGAAAGAGACATTTTTGTTTTAATAGACTCCATATCTAAGAACTGAAATTATTTTTTTCCTTTTTTTCAGTTTTTGGGGTCAATTAGTGGTCGATTGTGTTTTCCCTTGGATTTAGATTTTGTTTCCAAATTATTTTAAATATTTATTTCAATGTGTTTATTATCTATATATGATATAAGTGATAGCCCATATGGAACATTGTGAACTGTTGTTGATTGTGCCATAGTTTAGCCACCTTGTATTATTTATGGTGTTAATTCTTATCCATGACATGGTTGTTATTGTGTGATTATTGATGTGATGACATGTTGGGTATAATATTATGGTTAGTGTGAGAGGTGGGAAGGATTTTATTGTGGTGTAATCCTTATGGTATTTTTATTTTCCTTTGATGATGTTGATTTCAAATATACCACCTCAATTATTATTCCATGGGGAAATCAAGTGTAATAAGTGGGAAATAATAGCGATTTTTTTGGCCAGTTGAGGTTTAACACTAGATTTTAACCCCTAGTTTTACATATTACATGTCTTGGTGGTTTTCGCTGAGGATAATATTTAGTGTCATTTAGTTGATAGATGTGTGGCTATTAACCAGTTGGTAGTATGTTTAACTATTTGTGTCTTATGATTACCAATACGTCCTCATGGAATTTCCTCATGATATGTATCTTATGTTATGTCATTTCTCTTATATATTCTAATACTTATTTATTATTACCAGGATGAAATTTTCTTGATGCTTTGGTTCACATATATTTTAGCCTAGCTTTTAATAGTGTTATTAAATCCTTTTATTTACTGTGTTGCTTCTTGATTATTTACCCCTTGGATCCTTTGTTTCCACTAATGTTGGTTGTGTGGAAAATTATTTTTGAATAAAAGAGGAAGCTATTTCTAATGTACTAATATTTAGTGAAAATTACCATCAATAATGTTTTATACTGTGGAATGGGTTTTCATTCAAATGATTAGCGTTTTAAGTAAATTTGTCTTAGTTTACTTTTATATTGGAATTATTTTGGAATAATACCGTCTTTTTTAAAATGGTTTTACAAATGAGAAGCTTTGAAGAAATTTATGTTTCATACTAGTTTTATTCCACGGTCTTTGGTAGAAAATGAAAACCTAATTTACTAATATTGGTTTCTAAAATGGAATAATTGGTTTATCTTTTAAAATAAATGAAATCAACCTCTTGGATGTGTCCAATTGGATTCATAAGACACCCTACATACTCATGTTGGTGGGTATATAGTCCTCATGTATTTTGTAGATATATTAATGTTGTCTTGTAACCAATCATTTTTGGGAATTATCTGTTTTTAGGATAATTGTAGTGAATGAAGAGCCACACCGTTTCAATTATTGAGCCATTCATTTCAAGGAACTGGTTGTTTTGAGTTTTTTTCTCTTTTGTATTCTATTTTGTTTATTTATAATTACATTGTAGCTGTTTATATCATGTGTATGTTTTTGATTATTTGAGATGTCTGTTGGAATATATATTGTCTATTTATTTTTATTCTATGTCTGAATTTTTTCGTTTTGATTTTGAGGGAGAAATTATCCCAAATTGATTGGTTTAATACCCTTGAACCTTGTCGTTAGCTCCAGGGGGTCAGGGACACCCTATGAGTATGTGGAGGGATAGGTGAGGAATCTGATGGATAAATTTCCCATGTTGGTTCCTTATATATTATATCTTAATAGTTAAATATTCATTACATAACATAATTATCCACACTATAATCGTATTGTTCTAGTTCCTTGGGAATCATTTATACATAAACATTAGGCTCATAGATGAACTAAATTATCTTTTACTATGTTCATAATAACTATAACCCTTTTAAACATATCATACAAAATACCTTCCTTCATAATCTATAAAAATAAAAATAAAGTGTAATCTAAAATTCTTAGTATGGGTAGACAAGTGAGATATCAGAATAATGTGATAATATAATTATGATAACAAGATAATAACATTTTAAACTACGCCCAATGTATCGTATATCAAAAAAATGAGTCATAGAAAAAAACTTCATTGTTTTTAAGAAATGAATAATAATATAATCAATGAATATGATCCATGAGAGTATTACATTTTCATAAGAAATAAATTTATGATGTATACATAAATAAAGAAAATCTATTTCATAATAGTAATACTCATTTACAAAATTATAATATTTGAATGGGTTTACTCCCCAAGCCATTATAATAGTCAAGGTTTACTCCCAATACTATGATAAGGGATAAACTTACTTACTAAACTGAGCTCACTCCCCATTCTAGTCCGGTTTGTATCTTGAGAAATAAATAGTTATGTAGTGATTTGGAGAGTGATATTCATACCAACCACCCTTGGTTATAATGATTCTTACACCCTTTTTCATAACATAACCACATTCACTGGTTATAAAATTACCACCATCAGATAATGAAAATCATATGAAAGTGTCCTATAAGATCATAAAACATTCATCAAAGCGGAACACATGAAAAGAAACAATTTCATAAACATATTTTATTCATAATAATAAAACAATCAGAGTAATAAAAATTATATTATTATTTTTTTATATCCCCATAAAATATTTTCTATCCTTAAATGATGTAATCTTATATGGAAAATTATTTCAAATTATCAATTTCAAAAATACATGATGTAAATAAAATTTCCAGTGTGAAAAACACCTATTTGAAAATAAAATTTTAGCTAAATTGTTGTACACCATTTTATAGAAAAATATCCTTGTAAAATTATAATGGAATATTTAAAATTTTATTGTTTAGGATGAGGAAAAATAATATTCATTCTGTAGACATTAAAACAATGACACCATTAATATTTTTGGTAAAAGTCACAAAGTAACTCATTTAGAAAATGGACAGAATATTCTTTCAAAAATATATTTTTTTTGAAATTTAATAATTTGAAAAATAATACATAAAAATAATATTATATAATGAATGACATTATATGATTTTTTTTTGAAAAAATGGACATGGAATAAAATATATTTTTGACCGAAGAGAGAAATAAAGTCTAATTTTCTTAAAATAATTATTTAGAATCGTGAGTATATAAATGAAGGAAAATGAATGGAAAACATTTATTTTGTAAAAATAAATAGAATATATGAAAATACATGATATTATTTGGGTATATATCATAATTTTTCATCAAGAGAAGCATAATCATAAACAATTCTAATAGATAATGGAACTGTATCATATAAGCCTTTCCACATTGGTATCACTTGAATCATACGCCCCATTAAATAATAGTACATAAATAAATAGATAAATATGATTAAAATAATATTCATGATATAACCTGTCTAAGGGGTAATATATACACAACATAAAAGAAACGAGTTGTGGATATGGCATATGTCTAACAAAAATATAAGCGAGGCCAGATATTCCTTTCCTTAAGAGTCGTATTCAATCTTACACATTCAAAACACCCGAATAATAAATATATGTTTGTGATACATTATATCATAACCATAAATATAAATATCATGCCATATATGATTAACTTGTGACCTTTTTTATCTATTTATTAATAAATCTTGGTTATATCACATTTTAGGTAATACCATATTTGTTTTTCATGTATGTTTTAATTTAGTATTTTTTATACATTTAATAGGATCATGTTTTCATTGTATTAAAATTTTAACCATTTTATAAATATCCTAAATATTTATTACATATTTATTTAGAGTAATCTCTTAAAGTAGATGTAAAAAATTAATTACAACATTCATAGAGATATAAGGTCATATGTAAACATGAATAAAAATTAAATTTTCCCAATGGAAGGAAATAAATGAAGGTAAATAGTATATAAATTTTAAAATGTAATTTTTATGACATATATATGACATATTTTCAAAAAATGTATCCTTATTACATTTTATGTAAAGAATAAGTGAAAAATAAATGACATCCCTTCGTGAGGCGGTAATATGCCGTATACACAAAAACATTATTAAATTCCCAATAAATGGAAATTAATAAGGTATATGTGATATTATAATTAAAATAATAAAATTATTCTATAAATATCACATAAATAAGTTAAATATGTCAATTTAACAATCCCTAGGAGGTTTTCATGGAAAACTAAATACATCGATTCATGAGGAAGTACTCCTGCGAATACGCGATTAATTGTCTCATTTCCCATTAGATGGAAGAGGAGGTGGATATAGGTTGTTATATTAACTAAAAAATATATAAGTATGTTGGATATAATGTTACTATTTTATGACCATATTTGGATAATATTTTAATGATGTGGTAGAATAAATAAAACATAAAACATAAGTGTATGAATTTTACCTTCTCTATAGACAACCTCTTTAGGTTTATACCAAAATGATTCTTAGGTGGGGTTAATAATAAAAATAATTACTCTAAGATTTGGGTAGGATACTAAGAAAAATATTTAATAACGGATTTTATGTTCCAATGGGTTTAAGATATTTGAATAAGAGAGGATAGGGGTTCCATTTTATTAGTGGGGAAGAGGACACACTTGTAATTATTTAAAAGAAAAAGGTATAACCATGTTTTAAAGATGAATTTTTTTGAAAGGGATAATTATTTATCCTTAGATATTATATGTTATATATATATATAAATAAAATGGGAATTTGAAGTATATTTATGTCATTTTCACCCTCATCATTTTAGTTGAATCCCCTTGTAATCAAATTTTAGCCTTAGCCATGATAATTATTTTTTACTATTCATTTTGAAAAATGATAAATTTGGCCTTATTATATAATAGTAATTATTTTTATTACAAATATTTATTTATTTTTTCAAATTCCATTTAAATATATTGAAAAATATAATTTAATATTAAACTCACAGTTCTGTAGAAAAAATTATTTTCTATATAGAAAATCTTCAAAAGCATATTATTTTTTAATATAAAAAGTAAATATGGTTTTTTTAAATGAAATTGAGTGGTTTAATAATAAAATAATTAATCTTTTCCTACTCTATATTTAAAAAAATGATGGAATGTTATAAGTGCTTTAAATGAAAAGGAAATTTTTAATAAAAATCATTATTTTTCGCTAATCACAGAAAAATTATTATATTTTTGATATTTTTAAAAAAAATGCTAAGATAATTTGACATGTTGATTTAAAAAATGATGTTAATTTGTTAAATGAAATTTTCAAAAATATTTCAAAATTAATTTTATTTTCAATTCAAAAAATGAAATAATTTTCTTATGAAAAAATAATTTTAAATAGTATAATGACATTACTAAAAATGTAGTAGTTATTTATTATTAAATTTTATTTATGTAAAATAAATAAATAATTTAAAAAATCAATTTATTTCTATTAATAATGCCAGGTTAACTACTAGGTTGTAATGGTCATGTTTAAATAATTATATTACTAATATATCATGGTTGGTTAAATCTCAGAGTTTCGTGTAATGAATGCTAACAAAAAATATTAAATATAATTGAAAAACATATTTCATAAAATGTATGGGTGTTACAAGTGTACTATAATTAATGTATTCATGGATTTTATGTTTCATAATGGACATTTGAATATGAATTTTTTCATGGTAATATATAACATAAGGAAGATCTACCAATATTAATCTATAAATGGGAGATACATGGTTTATAATGGATTATTTTGATGAAACATAAATCAATAAACTTAATTCCTGGTCATATACCCAATATTATTGGGTCTGGTGATGAAATGTACTATCTAGGGTCTCTTTTTTGAATTACCTTGTATATGCATTTATTTCTATAACCATTGTTGGTAATGTTTTCAAAATTCCTTAATAAATATAATATGAATGAGTTCAAAAAAATATTATCCAGTCTTCAAAATATATTCATGATAGTTTAGAAAAAATTCAATATCTATGGCAGTGTGTTATGATTATGTTTAATAATGCAAAAGATTATTCTATAAGAAGAGGAAAAATATTGGCGGGTTTTACAATATTCATGTGTAGTGCCCTCAGTTTTTGGTATGTAACCATGAATAGTTAATTTTATGTAAGGGTGAAGGTTGGGAGAGTGTGTTAAACATTCAATATGTTTTTGGAGATAAATTATATGTGCAAAGGTTGCACATGATTTGTCTAAACCATGCGTATATCATAGGAAAAAATGTACATAGTTGTAGTTTTTAGGCTCTAGCTTTGGAATGGTTTGAGAATAGTTAGGGAGACCATATGAGGAGGCCATGAAGGGGTTTCATTAAGTGAGTATACAACACAATATTAGTGCATGGTTTGTCTAACTATGCGGTTTAACCATGCACATGTAAAAAGTACGTTACTATTTTATAGGATCTTACTCGTTTTTTCTTCTACTTTCTCGTTTTATATGATAACCATATCTAATTTATGATTTATATCCTTTGAAGTTTTGGTAACCTCTACTAATCATTTTACAAGCAATTTGGAGACCTCTCTAGGAAATTTCAAGCTAGATTCTCTTGGTAAGTGATGTTCTTCTTCGTAATTACCAGATTTATTTATATATATATAAATTTACTTCTCCTACTCACTTTTTGTATCATATCTACACCAGTTATGGGTAGCTCAATGATGGTAGATACCAAATATGATGATATTTGTTCTTTGTTGTGAAAGGATAAGTGCTCTAATGTTGTTTTTGTGGAGAATCAACCTGATTGAATGAGTGTTCTATGTCCATTGTCAGTTTTCATCAAAACCATTGAGGTTGGTGGATTATCTCTCAGATCCTCTTAATATAATTTATTTCATTAGTTTTAAATTGATTTATTTTTTATTAATTTATTTTTAAAATCATGGAATAAGTCTTCTCTAGTGATAATATATGGTTTGGGGTGAAATTGGGTGATCTTGGTGAATGGTTATGCAAAGTGATTTAGTTTCTTGAATTTAAAATGGTGATTTTAAATTTTGGATTTTTTGGAATTTATAAATGGTTTAATGGAAAAGGTTTTTTTAATATTTTTTTTATTAAATGGTTTGAAATTTAAATGGTTTTGATTGAAATTGTTTTCAATAAAAATTTATTTTTATTGAAAATGTTTATTTTTGGCAAGATCCTTGGTAGTATTGGTGTGTGTGTTCATATTGAACTTCTAGAAATTGGTTGAAAGATGACCTTCTGATCAATTACACAAGTCAATAGGAACATGCTACATAATTTCCTATTGATTACTGGGTAGATCTATAAGAAAATTCTCATGAGTATACAATTGTCATCACGTAGCATGTATTGTTGGTTGTATGAATGCATGGAATGGTTAGTGTATGCCAGAAAAAGGATATTGTCAAATAATATTAAAAAATTGTTAATATTATTATGAAATGATAGATTTATGGAAACTATTATTAATATCTCTTGTATAATTTGGTTGTAATGTATTTTGGAACTCGTTTATATTTTGTTATAAACTGTTTTGGGATTTTTTTAAATAAAATGTTTTATGGAAATGTTGGTAATGCTTGTATCCTAGTAGCATGAGTAGGGATGTAATTGGGGGTAAAACCTATGGATTTTTATACTCACCCCTTCTTTGTCACTTTTGTTCTTTTATAGATGCTTTATTCTGGGACATGGGAAAAGGTAAAGTATTACATAATTTTAGCACCACCTCATGATATATGGGATGTTTGGTGATTGTGGAGATTGTAAAGCATGAATTCCTATATATTTTTGAGATTCTTTATTTGTTAATCCACTTTTTACTTTGATAATAGTTTAGTCTTCCGTTTTCCATGCTCCATAGTGGTTTTGACATGAGTAATGTAGTTTTGTTTTCTTGCTTCTGTTCATGCATCATTTAGTGAACGATTTCATTATGGTTTATTAGTTTAATGGTTTATTTCATAATTGGTAAATCATCCCACACTTTTAGATGAAACCCTTCAGCATTAATTTATAGCCTTTGGAATCTTGGGGATTTCACTTAAGGCCATGTAATGGATCACTGTACTCTCGAGACAATGAGAATTATTGGGTGATTACAAATGGTATCATCTTGTTTGGTCCTTGATTAACAAGTTGTTTTAAGTTTTTTTCCATGGAGTTAAAATTTGTTTATATCTATTCCTTATGATGCAATCTTAAACATGAGTAAGATTATTTGAACTTGTAATGTACAACATAAAAGGATGTAGCTAAGCCATTTATGCTGAAGTTCAAGATATCAGGGAGTTGGGTACATAAGTGTTTTGGAGACACTTATAGGATTTTGGCATCTCATTGTCTTGGGTTTACCCAATTAGATGAACATGAAATTAATTTAATAGGAATGAATTCCCACTATGATTGCATATTTCATTTAGAGTGATGATTTATGATTTCTAAAAACATGTAAATTCAAAAAAAAAATGCATAATTTCATTTCAAAATGAATAATTTTGAAAAGAGGATATTTGGTGTATTTTTTAAATGGTTGGATTTTTAAAAGCAATAATGGATATTTAAAAAATGGTTGTACCTAGAAATTTTTTTTTGGGAAAAAATGTTGTGAAAGTTGATGTTATATAATTTTAAGTAATTAGAAATCAGTTTCTAGGGAGTGATACTTATCGAGTTGTAGTTTGTTGAGAAATAACACCTGATAGGCATCATAGAAAACAACTAAAATAAGATGTGTAGAATGTGGTTGCACCTAGACCATAGGTGAACCAAGATCTTGTTCAATGTATCATCCATGAATTTCAATATGTGAATATGGGGGACCTGAGGGATGAGTCAAGGTATGTATATCATTCCATCCAGTTTTTGAAGAAAAAATCATGCATATTTCAGGGTGATTCTAAATTGTAAAAATAAGAGGTTTGGATGAATAGGAAGAATCATATCATTAATTTCATCAGCACACCATCATAGTTGAAATTAAATATGGAGACTTATATGCTCGAGGATCTTGCATGCCCGTGGTGGGAAGTACTACTACTTTCTAGTGGGGATCAATGCCTTACTTGAGAGGATTTTCAAGAATTTTTTAAGAAATAACTATATCCTCACATTTTCGTGATTCATATGATGTTATATTTCTTTAGTTTTAATTAGGAAAATTTCACTATCACCGATGATGTTGCTAAAATCTATAATATAGTGTGCTTTACACCAAAAGATGTAGTGAGTGAATCCGTGAAGGAATTTATCTTCGAATTAGGGTAAGAAAACAAATTAGATCTAAGATTGAAGTGCTCTATATTATGGACTATACAGAGATGGTGGATAGAGAAACAATGGATGAAAAATTCATCACCAAATCTATGGAAGGAGTAAATATGTTCATACCTATAGGAAATGGTGGAAACATGAATTCTTAGGGAAAGATGAAGAGGGACACCTATTTCCACGGTGGGAGTGGAACTCAAAATCTATAACAACCAATGTATTTATAAAATAATACATTTCCAAATACATTTATATTTATGAATATGATATTAATTTTATGTTAAATAAGAAACTTTGTCCGATAGTGTACTCGACACGCAACAACGGGTTTCTCCAAAATCATACATAACACACATCTTTAAGTTATACCATAAAATAATAAAATAATAATATTATTATTATAAATGGTATTTAATGCCAAGAAAGTTTATGGTGGGAATGAATAATATCAACTGAATTATGAAAATATGGTTTAAACATTAATTGGTTACCAAATTTATTAGAAATGGAAATAAAAACCAATAGAATATTAAAGATATGTTTTTATGAAAATCTATTTAAATGAGAATAATTGTGTTTATAAAATCACATAACACTTTAAGGATTTTTATTTAATAAAAAATATATGTTATATAAGATTTTTAATGTCATAAATTCATCTTATATTTTTTCTAGACATGTTATATGAACAAATTCACTTTTGTAGATAAGAGAAGTATTTTTCAAAAGAAAATTACTTCTACTACCTTTTGAAATAGAATGATTTTTAAATCTAGTTTTTGCCAATTTTATGTGTTATATTTCATAAAATAAACATCTTATATATAAGTGGGACATCAAAATTTAATTTGGATAATTTTTCAGTAATTTTCTGCTAAAGTTCATTTTAATGAATAGTGAAGAAACAACATTTTAATTTAAAATCTATCTTTTCATCTAATTTATTTATATAGTAAGATTTTTATTTTAATTGGTTTTAAGGTTAAATTTTATTAATTTTTTTATCTGTTAATACAATTTTGGTCAATTTATGTAACATTACATTGAAAATGGACATAAACACAAGTCAATTTGTTGATAGTTATTGCTTCCTAAAAACCAGCTTTCTGGTTTTGACAACGGGGATTAATTTTAAATTAATTTCTATCGATTATGTGTTTTGAATTTTTTAAAATGTATTTCATATTTTTAATTAGAATTTCCAAATTTTGTAAACATATACCTTATATTTTTATACATTATGAATAGTAACTTTAGTAATTATTTTATTTACCATGGTTAAAGGGTAAATCTGGTAATAAGGGCAAAAATAATATTATAATAAAACTAAACTATCCTAATAGAGGTCTTAATCCTATTGGTTGTGATATGTCCGACCATGGACATCCTTGTGTCTATTTTGGGACCTCACAGATCCAGTTGAAAAGATAATGACTTATTTTAAAAATTAATTTAATGTAAAGAGAAATATAATATAAACATGTATCTTTTACTATTTTTTTAATATACTGTTATATAACTGATATTTTTTTCTATAAATATTAATTATAAATATGAAAATATTTCCTATATCAGTATATTTTATTAATAATTTTTAGATCTTAAATAAATAACAATATTTATGACAAAATGATGATTCAGTTATTGCTTCATTAATAAAGGATTCAAATAAATGATATTATATATATTAAAATAAATATTATTTGAAATAATAAATGTAATACAAGAATAATATAGTTGAATAGGAAATTTGAGGATTGATTCAATGTTTTTTTGAAGGAATCAAGTTGTTATGAATTTGTAAAAAAGTTAACTATGAATAGTGTCTAAAATTGACATAATTCAATAAAATAAAATATATAACACTTTATTAAATTATATTAAATTAGTAAAAATTTAATATTTAAATAAATGGTTAATATGAGTCCAAATATTTTATAAATGATTTTTTGGGTCGTTTTAGAAGATAAGGTTATCACATTAACCCATAATGTGTAAATAAAAAGATATCACTCTAAGAATAAAAAGGGTAAAACAAGGGTTAAACTGAAATGATACAGATAAAAAAATATACAAAACTTGTCTAAAACTTTTTGGATGATGGTTATTCGAACAAAAATAATCTTATATTCTAATTAAATGAGTTATGGTCTCTTTTAATCGAAATTTAATTTATAATAAAATGACATTTCAATACATTCCTAAAGTGCCCCTCCTCCCTCTTATAAAAGGACACCACCTCTACCCACTTACTCACACCTCTAAATCCCCTTGTCTCATCCAAATTATGATAAAATAAGCTATAAAAATACCTCCCTTACTTCTATAATCCTCAACTTGGGTAAAAGTCAATTCAAGATTGCCTTTTGGTTTAAATAAAAAAATATACCCCATTTAGAGGTAATATCTTCTCTCAAGTTCCTTTCTTTATTTTCCATATCCACTTACTATGCTCTTATTAATATATTAATACATTAAAAAACTAGTATATTAAATAAACTAGGAAGTTTTTATGAGAATTATTTGATCTAAAATACACACACCTTCATCTAATGGATACAAACAAACTATTTCTTTGTAAATCTAACTACTACCTCACAAAACGATGATTGTTCAATTTTCACCTACCAGCTATAATGGTGGACATTATTATGGAAGATTATTTATATATGTTATATATTATATTTATATTCTCTATATTATTATGTAATTTTTATTTACAATATACATTTTTTCTTTCCATAATGTATATATACGATAATTTCATTTGAGGACGTGCGAACTATCACCCCCCTAAAAAAGATATGACTCATTCATTCCATACATTGAACATATAAAGGATGGTTTTATTACACTTATGAGACATAAATTACATAAATATAATACTGGTATTATTATATGAATTTATATCAATTAGTTTTTATTCTTTTAAAATGAAATAGAAATGGAAGTAGCATCCATGTGTACATACGACCTGTCATCTCCATGAACGGTGCATTTAATTTATTATCTCAAAATATTATAGAATATTATAAATACATATATAATTGATATATATGATATTTAAATCATGAGTATTATTTTTATAATGATATATTTATGACCACGTGAACAATTTATATCCAAACATGTTCATTTTTTACGCGAGTACCGAATGTCGACAAAATGACCGATATGAACATATACAATTTTGTAATTTTTATAACATGATATTAAGTAATATAAAAGGAATAATAAAATTTAAAAATATTTAAAAGAAAGTACAAATTAAACTATGGTTATTATTTAGGAATATAATGACCTAACATGAAATGTTGGACCCAAGGTAAAGGATTTTTCTCAATTTCTTTTCATTGATAAATATTTAGATTTATAGAGGACCTTTTTTATACACTTTATAATAATCCCCATTGAAATTTAATTTCATTAAAAGGGAATAATTTTTCTATGAATCATTTTACTAAATGACAGAAAGGAATGTTTTTAAAGTATATAATGACAACAACTTCTCCACTATCATAACCATTATTTGATATTTGGATTCCTCTATAAGTCTTAATGTCTTTTAAAAGGAAAATAAATCCCTTATTATATTATTTTCGAATCTCAGTATTGAAAATAGGTTGTTAAATGAAAATCTTATTTTTATATGGATTTTTTCTCATATGGTGTTAGAATAATCTTTCAAAAAGTAGTTTTGTGATGAACATGTTTTATTCATAAAATGGTACATGATGATTATATGAGATGGATGAACCCAATATAGAATATATGAAGGGTTTAGCCCCATTAAAGACCACGGGTTAGCCTGATATAGCTTATACGAAAGGGTTGAGCCCCATTATAGCTCAAATGTGAGTCTGATATAGCTTATATAAAGGGTTTAACACCATTATAGCTCACAGGTGAGCCTAATATAGCTTATTCAAATTGATCCCCATTATATATATCCAATTTTAAAATCAACCATATTGTTATTAAAATTGGAAAATGTTTTAAAGTGTTTCATTTATATGATTCTCTAAGTTACCTAAAAGTGTTTTAATTTCTTACTATTTGTTTTAGTGTTTTTAATTGAGAGAAATGTTTGAGTGTTATTCATGTAAAAATGTATTATTTCATACACTAGAAGAATATTGAATGGGTTATCAGGTATTTACTAGAATAATAGGTTTTCTTTATTTTTATGTCCCTTACTGAACTTTTTTTGATCACCCAATGTTTTAAATATGTTCATAGGATTTGAGGGATGATAGTGTCAATGTTGGAGTCAAGGAAATGGTATGATGATTAAACATGAAAATAAACCATGTTTCTTTTTAAATGTTTTATTGTTATGGAAGAAATAGATAATTTTTGAAGTGTCCACATTGTATTTTCATATTTTTGTTATGAAATATTTATGGCCTAATTTTATGATGCACTTAACCTAAAAATATCTACAATGTGAATTCTTGAATTAACTCAAGATTATATAACTTCTAAGTCTGCAGCCTTATACATGGTATCAAAGGTTGGTTTAGATAACTTTAGAGGTTAGGATAGTGTAAATTACTTTATATTATAAGATAGTACTTTATAGTTATGTTGAAATGATGTAGAATTTTAAAATTACCTTGTTGCTTCATCTAAAACATGTATGTTCAGAATGGTTTTCCAAAGAGGAAATATGAAAACTGTAATGGGAAGGAATTGAGAGGAAAAAAACATTTCAAATAAACAACTAGTAGTGGTGATAATTATAAGAAAACAATTTGGTGTAGTGATGGAGCAGATGACTCTGGAAATAAATTGTAGTGTATCCATGCTCAAGATCATCCTGATCAACCACAAAAGAATATGTTATGAGTGGAACATTTTATAAGGAAATATCCCCCATTATTCAATAGATCATCTGACCAAGTGGTAGCTGAATGATGGATTAATACACTGTAGAATATATTTGAAGTCACGAGATGTTCATAACATCAAAAAGTAACTCTTTCCATCTATCATTTTGAAGGTTATATTGATGGATGGTGGTCATTAATTAAGAATACTAGAGAGAAAAATGATCTTGATTCCATGTACTAGGAATAATTTAAGTATATTTTACTTGAGAAACATTTCCCAAAGTTTGTTCCACTTGGTATAGATAAACAATTCTTGGAATTAATGTAAAAGTATGATGATTCAATTACCTCATATGAAGAATACATTACAATATTTTCCAGGTATATTCTAGATTTTATTCGAGACATTGACTGTAAAATTAATGAATTTTACTCTATATTTAAACTGGGGATAATAATAGAATTTTCCTATTGAGAAATTAAATGTTATGAAAAATTGGTTCATTGTAGTGAGAATGTTGAATTGTAGTTTTTGGAAACTTATGTTCAATGAGATGATAAGTGTAAGAAATGGTTAAGGTACCAAGAAATAGATAAGAAACCAACTAATAATTCTGGAGATAAGACCCAAACATGTTTCATGTGTGTAAAAATACATTTTGGGGAATGTTTGTCAGGATCTGGAAAGTTTTACTCATGTTGTATGTTTGGTCACAAGGTTTATGACTACAAAGAAAAGTTTCCTGAATAGTCCAATAATTAGATAATAGATATCAAGTCTACATTATGATGCTTTATCTTCAATGAGTTGGGAAATTATGCAAAAAATATTCCAATGTTAATTATGTAGGGAGGAAATTAGTATGATCGAAAACAAAATGGTTTGGGAAAATATTTTGCTACTACAACAGTTGATGTTGAGACATCAAGTGAAGTGATGGAAGATCATGAGAGGCCAGTACTTTTAAAAGGATTACCATAAGTTCTATATTTTAGAAACACCTTTTATGGTTTAATGTGATGTGATAATAAGTTGTTAATGTCATTTCTAAGAGATGTTTTTGGGGGTTATTTTTATGAATGTATTTTTTTAATGTGTAAGTATGACATTAAATTTGGTCCTCAGTTTTAATATATTGATATACTTAATGGTTTGTGTGATCTTTTATACATAAGTTTATTCTTAGGGATGTACATCATATTCTGGGAATATTATGATGATGAAATTATGCTTATAAAATAGAAATACATCAAGTAATTAGGTTCCCTTACGTTTCAAATCAATCTCATAAATAAATTCCTCAACATTATTAAAAGGACCATAAAACAAAAGTGTTTCCATTTACTTTTCCTACTGGGAAATCAATGACTGTTTAACCCAGCACATGTTTTTAGTTTTATGATTGTTAACATTCTCTTAAACAGGTTTTTTTATCACTCTCCATCAGAACATAATGGTTAGTTTTTTCTACCATATGTATGTTTTTTACATGGAATCCTTGTTTTTGTTATCTCTTGTGACCTTTTTACATATCATTCATTCTTCTAAAGTGATATTTTTATTTAATCTTTTTCCGATGTTGGATTTTCAATGAATTTTTCGAGCACAATTTTAATATTTTGAGGACGCAATTTCCAAAAGGAGAGAATGATGTAACCACCCATGTATTTAAAGAATAATACAGTATCATTTATGTTAATATTTATAAATAATATATTAATTATACATTAAATAAGACACTTTTTTTATAGCATACTCAACATGAAACAATGAGGTTTTTCTAAAATCATACATTTCACACAAATTTGAGTTCTATCGAAATAAAATACAATAATAATAATAATAATAATAATAATATTTTAAATATTTTTAACGCCTAGACATTGTATGGAAGAAATGAATAGTATTGACTGAATTATAAAAACATGGTTTAACCATTCATTGGTTGTAAAATTTATTAGAAATGGAAATAAAAACCAATTGAATATAAAGGATGTGTTTTTATGAAAATCTATTTAAAAGACAATAATTGTTTTGATAAAATCATATCACTCTTTTTGGATTTTTAATTAATGAAAAATATTTGTTATATATGTAATGTAATGATATAAATTCATCTTATATTTTTTAGATATGATATATGAACAAATTCAATTTGTGTTATAAATGATTTTTTAAAAAAATACACTTTTACCGCCTTTTAAAGAAAAACCCCTTTTAAATCAATTTTTTCTCAAATTTAAATATTGGATTTAAGAAAATAAACATCTTCTGTAGAAGTAGGACATAAAAATTTTTTTGGTTACATTTTTGTTAATTTTCTGGTAAAGTTCATTTTTTCAATGAATATTGAAAATATTGCATTTTAAATCAAAACTATATTTTCATCTAATTTATTAATATTGAAAGAATATTATATTTATAGTTTTCTAAGTGTAACTGGATTATATTTTTATCATTCAATCCTATTTTGGTCATTGGATGTAATTTACCGTTAAAAATAGACAATAAAAACATGTTAATATTTTGATTGTTATTACTTCTTAAAAACTCACATTCTTGTTTTGACAACGAGAAATAATTTGAAATTAATTTATGCCAATTCAGTGTTTTTTATTTGGAAAAAATATATTTCATATTTTTAATTATAAGGTCCAAATTGTGTTAATAGGTATCTTTTATTTTGGGACATTATGAATTGTAACTTCAATAATTATTTTATTTACCTTGGTTAAAGGGTAAATCTAGTAAATAGGGGTAAAAAGTAATATTATAATAATATTAAACCATACTATCACTTATCCTAATCCTATTGGATTAGATATGTCTGGATAGGGGCATCCTTGGGTCGATTTTGGGACCCCATAGATCCACTTAGATGTGATAATGACATGTTATAAGAATTAATTTAATTTAAAGAGAAATATAACAAAAACATGTATATTTTACTAAAAGAATTATTATTGGCCTATATAACAGAATTATTTGACTATAAATAGTCATTATAAATATAAATATATTGAATACATCATGATATCTTATTTTTAATTTTTAGACATTAAATAAATAATTTTATTTATGACACAATGATGATGTAGTGATTGCTTCACTAATAATAGAATCTAATAAATGATATTATAAATATTAAAATAAACATTATTTTACAAAATTAATATAATAAAAGAATTATATTGGATAATATGACATGTTATGATTAATTAATTATTTTTTAAAATAATCAAGTTATTATAAATTTGTAAAAAACATCATGTATGAATAGTGACCAAAATTGACATAATTCATAACGTAAAAAATAAAATAGTTCATTAAATGCTATTAAATTACAAAAAAATCTAATATTTGGAAGAGATGGTTATGATAAGTCCCAATATGTTATAAATGAATTTTTTTTGGTTTGAAAAGATATGGTAATTACATTAACCCATAATGTGTAAATTACATGATATCATTATGTGATTAAAAATCATAAAATAAGGGTTAAACCAAAAATATAAGGACAAAAAAATATTTGAAACATTTATAAAAATTATTGGATTAGGGTTATTTTATAGAAAATCATATTATATTTTAATTAATTGTGTTTTGGACCATTTTTAATCAAAATTTAATTTAAAATAAAACAATATTCTAAGATCCTCTTAAAGTGCCCCTCCTCCCTCTTATAAAAGGACACCACCTCTACCCACTTACTCACAAATCTCAAGCCTCTTGTATCATCAAAATTCTGTTCAAATAATCTCATAACATACCTCCCTTCATCCTAGAAGTCCCACCTTCGGAAAAAATACAATCGAAGGACACATTTTTTCTCAGATCCATAGAAGTTACCTGATTTAGAGGTAACATCTTCTCTCAAGTTCATTTCCTTTATTTTTCTTATCCACTACCCATGCTCTTATTATTCTATTTTTACATAAAAAAATCAGTTTCCTTAGTATTCTAGGTTTTTTATGAGATGTATTAAAACTACACTTATACACACCTCCATATAATTGATACAAACATATTGTTTCTGTGTACGACGAACTATTGCCTCACAAAATGATGATTGTTCAATTTTCTCTAATCAACTGTCATTGTTTCCAGTATGATAGAACTGAATTTATATATGATATATATTATATTTTTATTTTCTATATTCTTATGTAATTTTTATTTATAATATAATTTTATGATTTCCATAATGTGCAAATATGGTAATTTCATTTGAGGAAGTGCGAACTACCACCCCCTCAAAGTGATATGACTCATTCTTGAAAAACATGTAACGTATAGAGGTTGGTTTTAATTATAATATTAGATATAAATTAAATAAATATAATAATGTTATTATAATATACATTTATTTCATTTTGTTTTTATTCCTTTAATATGATAATGAAATAAAAGTAGCATTCATGTGTAAGTACGGCCTACCATCTCCATGAACTGGGTATTTCATTTAATATCTCCAAATAAAATAGACTATTATAAATACATACATAATTGATATATATCATATTTAAATAATAAATATAATTTTGGAGATGATGGACTTATGACCACATAGACTATTTATATAAAAAAAGTTCATTTTCGACTCGAGTACTGAATATGGACAAAACAACCGATATGAAAATAAATAATTAAGTAGTTTTTATAACATGATAATAAGTAATATAAAATTAATAATAAGTGTTAATTTTTTTTTATGAAATTAGAAATTAACCTATATTTATTATTGATTAATATAAAGAACAAGCGAGACAATTTAGACCCAATGTAAGGGACTTCATCTCAATCTCCTTTCATTGAGGCATATTCTGATTTATATACGACCTTGTTTTAAAAACTATATAATAAAACCCTTATAATTTTAATTTCATTCAAAGGATATATTTTTTATATAAAGATTTTTACTAAATAACAAAAAAGATAATTTTTAATGTACATAATGACAAGAAATTCTCTACTGCCAAAACTATTATTTGAGATTTGGATTTCTTTATAAGACTTAATGTTTTCAAAAATAAAAATAAATACCATATTACTTTATATAGAAATCATGGTATTGAATATGGGTTCTTAAATGAAAATTGTATTTTTATATGGAAAAGTTTTTCATATGGGGTTAGAATAATCATTCAAAAATTGGTTTGGTAAAGAACATGTTTGATTCATAAAATGGTACATGAGGATTATACGCGACAGGTTTGTTTGATATTGCATATACGAAGGGTTGAGCCCCATTATAGACCACAATTGAGTATGATATAGTTTATACTATGGTTTTATCCCCATTATAGATCACGGGTGAGCTAGACACAACTTATATGAAGGGTTGGGCCCCATTATAGCTCACAGGTGAGCCCGATATAAGTTATACGAAGTATGATCCCCATTATAGATCTCTAATTTGGAATTAAGCCATATGGTCTTTCCAAATGTAATATGTTTTAAAGGTTTTTATTTATATGATTCTATTTTTCACTTAAAATAGTTTTAATTTCTTTCTATTTGTTTTACTGTTTTTCATTGAGCAAAAATTATGAGTTTTATTCATGTGAAAATGTTTCGCTTCATCCTCTCAAAGAACATTGAATTGGTTATCATGTTTTAAATAAACTAATAGTTTTTATTTATTTTTATGTCCATTATTGAGATTTTTATTCTCATACCATGTTTTAAGTGTTTTCACATTATTTAAGGAAGAATAGAGTCCGGGATGGAATCAAGAAAACATTATGATGATTAAACCTGAAAAGAAACCAAGATTGTTTTTAAATGATTTATTGTTATGGAAGAAACACAGATTGTTGGAGGTGTACATAATGTATTTCTATATTTCTGTTATGTAATATTTATTACCAATTCTCAAATGCTCTAAACTTGAAATGTTCCTCAATGTGATTTCTTGACTTAACTCAAGATTTTGTAATTTTTAATGACAGGGCCTTATAGAATCAGACAACCAGATTAGTGAACCTTACTCCATGACCAACTATCAACATGATATGTTTCTAATGTGGTTTTCCATGTACATATATGTTGCTAACATCAGTATTTTTTTTGAATAAAGCATATGAAACTCTATGGATCTGTGTGGATTATCATATGTTTAACCAACTTACGATAATAAATTGATATCCCCTTCCACACATTGATGATTTTTTTGATTAATTGAGGGGATATTTTTGGTTCTATAAAACTGACTCGCAATAATTATATCATCTATTTCAAGTTTTTAAGAAGAATATTTCAATGATATATTTTGAAAGTAGATATGTCCACTATGAATATATAGACATGGCTTTTGGTATTACGAATGCACCCACGGTCTACATGGCATTAATGAATCAGATATTTTGGAGATATCTAGATTTTTTTGTTGTGCGGTTAGTAGATGAAATATTGGGGTATTAAAGGAAAATGGATGATCCTGAAAAACACATTACGGCATTGGTTGGAATCTTGAGAGACCATTTTTTGTAAGCCAAATTTCTGAGGTGTGATTTTGTGATACAAAAGGTATGCTTTCTTGTCCATGTAATTTATGAAACAGGGTTTAGAGTGGATCCATAAAATATAGAAGCTGTTATCTCGTGGAAACTGACGAAAATTTTCTTTAAGAAATGAAGTTTTATTGGTTTAACTAGCCACTACTTATGCTTTTGTGCGTGATTTCTCATAACTTTCCTTGCCAATGAAATCTATGACAAAAAAAAAATTCTCCATTCAAATGTATAAAATAATACCAAAAGTCATTCTAAAATATGATTTTTCTTCTTACATCGTCACATAACATGATTTTTATAGAAGCAGGATAGGGGTACGTGGTGTACTGTGATGCTTTGAGATTTGGGTTGGGATGTGTTCTCATGAAAAGAGACCATGTTGTTTCTTATGTTTGAAGCCAGATGATATTGCATGAGTAGACTTACACAACATACGATTTTGAGGAAACTATGGTCATCCATGGTTTGAAAACCCAGTGTCACTATCTCTTTAGTGAGAAATTTACTGTTTATACAGACCATATAATATTGGAAATTATTATTTAATAATGAGAATTAAATATGATGAAAATGATATGGATGTAGTATCTCTAAATGTTTTACTTTTACTTGATGTATACACCTGGAAAAGGGAATTCGGTGGCAGATGCATTGAACATTAATTCATATGCTCAGTTGGAAAAATAAGATTCATATGAACGGAAATTTCTGTTGATCCTAGATTATATACATATGGTATGTCAATAATTAGGCGATGTTTTCAATTTCTTTTCAGATAATGTTTTTCATGATTTGGTAAATATGGTGAAAGATGAACAAACTTTTGATTTCGAATTCCTAGTTATGAGTTCAAAACACAACGGTGGGGAGACCATTGAGGGAAGGAAACATGATGAGAGATCAGTATTGTGTTTTAGAAACTCGATGGTTGTACCTATGTATTTTCATTAAGAAATCCTTCATGATTACTACAATTTGAGATGGGTTGTACATATAGGATGAAAGAATATGAATTAGGCATTAAAGCCACAATTTTGGTAAAAAGACCAGAAATGGTTGGTGGATGAGTTTGTATCATGGTGCTTAAAATGATAATAGGTTAAAGCATAGAATTAGAGACCAGTGGGTATGTTTCATTACTTTCTAATTCCAGTGTGGAAATGGGAGAAGATAACTATGGATTTTGTTACAGGTCCCCAATGAATGGTCTGAAAACAGGATTCCATATGGGTTATAGTATATCATCTTAAAAATTTGGAAAATTTCATCCATATTCATGAAACTCATTTGGTAGAGGATCTATCTAAAATATATATCCATGAAGTAGTTAATAGGCACAGAGTACTTGGGTCAATAGACTCAGACATAGATCTAAATTTTACAACTCATTTCTCGAAATCCATAAATAAATCCCTTGGAAATCAGTTGAATATGAGTATGGTGTATCATCCTCCGATGGATGGGAAATCCTAATAGATGATAAATATGTTGGATGAAATGTGATAGGCTTTTGTAATGAATTTATATGGATTATGGAAGGATAAATTACCTTTAGTGGAGTTCTCATACAACAAAAACAATAAATCCTCGATACAGATGGGTATCTTTGAAGCTTTTTATGGGAATCCTTGTCATTCTCCAATATACTTTGTGGGAATAGGCGAAACATCTCTTGTTGGGATGAGCCTTGCCTACAAAACCATGGAGAAGATTCAACTGATCAAAATGAGGATGGAGACAGCTCAGCATTTTGAAAAACTTTATGCAGATCAACATTGAAAACTATTGTCATCTGTTGTGAGTGAGCCTTTGTTCTTGAGGATCTCGTCAAGGCTTGGACATCATTATTTTGGGAAGTAGGGAATGTTATCTCTGAGATATATTGACCCTTTTGTGATACAAGGATGATTTGGAGAGGTGGAATATAAATTTTCATTACCAAAATGGTTTAGTTTGGTGAATAATGTGTCTTATTTACCATAGTTGAAAAAGTATAAGTCTTATCCAGACCATGTGATCAGATGGAATCTCATTGAACTATAGAAAAATGCCTCATTAGTATATATTCCGATGATGATTTTAGACAGGCAAGAGAAACTCTTCTCTAAAAAAATAATTGTTATAGTACAGGGTTTATGGAAACATTGTCAGATTCAGGAAGAAACATTGGAATTTGAGATGGAAATTAAAGAGCAATGGACGAAACTTTTTTAAAGTAGAAATGGACTTCAACATTCCAATTATAGAATGAAAAATGGTGGGGTGAATGAAGTATCATGAGTTTCTATTATGTACACCTTACATGATTCTTTTAATGTATGGGTGAAGGTTAAGAGTGTTTAGTAAATGTTCAATTTGTATTTGTAGCTAAAGTACATATGTATGGGTTGTGCACAGTTTGTCTAAACAGTGCAGATATCCTTAGAGAAACCATGAATAGTTGTAGTTTTGAGGCCCTAGATTTAGTACGGTTTGAGAAAGATTAGGGATATTATATAGGGAGGCTTTATAGGGGTTTCCTTAAGGAAGTATCTATCGCTTCTTCAGTGCTCAATTTGTCTAATAGTTCCATCTAACCCCGCATAGGGAAAAAGTAAGATCCAATTTTTAGGATCATACCAGTTTTTTCTCCTAATTAACCGTTTTTGATTGTAAATTGTCCTAATTTAATATTTCACACCATTAATGTTTTGGTAACATCTCACAAGAATTTTAGAACTCATCATAATCCCTACCTTGGTGTTTTCAAGCACAATTCTCTCTTAGTAAGTGACATTATTCTCCACTATCATAATGGTTCTTTAGATATACTTAGATTTAATTATCTTCTTCTCTTTAATTCTTAGACATAAACATTTTATGCGAAGATACAGGATGAGTTATTCCAAATATAATGTGATTTTTTCTTTTTTCTGATACGATAAGTGATCTATAGACATTTTTGTGGAGAATCAACCAGGTTTATTGAGCGTTCTTCTTCAGTTTTCAGTTTTTGTCAAAACCTTCTATGTATGTAGCTTCTCTCAATACTACTATTGATAGAATTGATATTATTAGTTTTAAATTGGTTTATTTTAATGGAATTAATTGTGAAAAAACATGGAATAAATCTTCTCTAGTTATTATTTATGATTTTGGTTGAAATTGTGTGATCTTGGTGAAATGCTGTGCAAAGTGATTTAATTTAATGAATTTAAAATTGTGGATTTTTTGTAATTACTAAATGGTTTAATTGAAAATGGTGTTTCAATAAAAAGGGTGTATTATTGAAATGGTTTGGAATTGAAATGGTTTTGATGGAAATTGTTTTCTATTAAAAGTTATTGTTATTGATAGGGTCTTTTTTGGAATGATCCTTGGGAGTATTTCTATGTGTGTTCATATTTCATTTCTAAGGCTTGGTTGAAATATTAACTTGTGCTCATTTCCAAAATTAAGATGAAAAATAAATGTAATTACCCTATGATGACTTGGTAGATCGATGAGAAACTGCTCATGAGTATGGAATTGTTATCATGTAGCATGCATGGTTGGTTGTATGAATGTGTGGAATGGTTCAGGTATGAAAAAAAGGATATTTTGAAATAGTTTTAATAATTTGTTATTATTTTTTATGAAATGTTAGCTTACTAGGAAACTGTTTTTAATAAAACTTGTATAATTTTGGTTGCAAATGATTTTTGAACATGTTTATATTTGGTTATAAACTATTTTGGAAAATTGTTTTATATAAAAAAATTTATTTAAATGTATCTAACTCCTCTATCCTAGTTGACTTAGTAGGGAAGTCATTAAAGAAAATCTACTGTGTGTTACACTTACCTCTCTATTGGTACTTTGGTTCTTTTTAATATTCCATCTTTTGGGACATGGGAAAAGGTAATGTATCACATGTTTCTAGAGCCACCTCATGATTGTTTTGATGTTCAGTGATTGTGGATCATGGAGCTTGTGGAGCATGGAGTATTGTGATGTTTTGAGACTCATTAGATGTTCTTCTACTATTTACATTGAAAAGTTTTTGGTCTTATGGTATTTCATACTTTGGAGTGGTTATAATATGAATAATGTATTTTTTTTTGTCTTTTTTCATTTCATGCATCATTTAGTGAACAATTTGGTTATGGTTTGTTGGTTTAATGCTTTATTTATAAAGGGTAAATCATCCCCCATAAGTATTTTAAACCCATAAACATTTATTTCTAGCCTTTGGAATCATATGGATGACACTTAATGCCATGTAAGGACTTGTTTTACTCTCAAGACAATGAGAATTAATAGGTTAGCACATCATGGGTTATTGAAACCTAGTAGAGATGTCTGAGTGAATGTGTAATATTCCCATTATGTAATTATTTTATATTTCATAATGAAATTATAAAAATACCCAATGCGGTGTAATAAACTCCTTGGAGATTTCATATTAGGTATTTATGTTATCAAAATTTTATATTTTATTTCTTGGTGTATATGATAGAAACATTACATCAAACAATTATTTTTAATATTTACCAAAGTTTATGATTAAAAAGAATGTGTAGAAGATTGAAGTTCTCAAAAATAATATTGTAACAGAATCTCATATGGACGAAATAATAAAATGATTATTCATGTTTAATAGATTTGAAAATTTTAAGCATTATATATATATATATATCTGATTTTATCTTATTTGATAAGAGAACTTCATTTTTGAACTATGTTTCTTTTTAATGAAATGAGATAATGGGGTTTTCCTACATATTTAATAATTGTAGTCATTTAAAAACATATTTTTTAAAAATGGATGAAACCGGTTTTACCCATAATAAAATTCTATTTTATAATATATTTGTTAAAATAAGTGGGGAAGAGTTCTTTCTATCCATCAATTCTAAATTTTAATAAATACTCATTTTTTCAAGGATATTTTTCTAAGAACATAAAATTATTTAAAAGGTATTATTATTAATATTTCATTTATTAATCATTCTCATTTAAGGATATGAATGTTATTTTCCTTACACAAGGTGTTTATGAATAAGAGAATTATATTTTTGGAAACAATTATTGTTTAAGTGGATAATTAGAGTATGATTGAACATGAAGGAGATTAAAATAATATTACAAAAAATTCATTATAATTTTTTAATTCAAATATAAATATGATTTACATTCTAAATATTTTTATGAAATCTAATAAATTAATATCATAATATATTGGGTTATATTTAATTTATTTTATAAAATGATCTAAAATTAAAAAAATAATTTGGAATGTAACCATGATGATAATAATATATATATATGAATCATTATATGTATTTAAAATTAGATTCCATTAACGCTAATTTTTTTTTGTGAACGATGCATTTTTAGATACGATCATTATGTTTTCAACAGTTAGAATATGAATCCTAAATTTCACCTTTATTAAAACAATATTACTGTGTTATTTCTGTTTCATTAAGGGATTTTAGTGTGAGGATTTTAACTAATGACTATTATAGTCACCCTAGAATAACATAAACGAATATTACATCATTTTAGATGAATATTCATAAAATTAAATTATTTAATTCATGGGGACTGTAATCGTTTAGGTCCTTTGGAAACATATAACAAATTTATCTTATTTGGGTAAAGATATTCAACAACACCCTTAATGGTATTCCCCTTTATTAGTCCAATATTAGTATTTTTTTCATACCCTATAGAGAGGAAACATAATAAATGTTGAGCTCAAATTATCATTACGAGAAAATAAAGGAGATACAAAAGCATAACATAATAATAAGGTTTTGAGAACATTATCATGACATTATAAAATAATACCTTATATATCAAGGAACATAAACATTAATAATGGAATAAATGTTGGATGTTCATGAGATATGAATCATAAGGGTGATAAACTATAATAAATCATTAATGAACCATACGATAATAGAATATAAGTGTGTAAACCTAAAAAATATAGAAATACATTTCATATGTCAATCATAACAACCAAGGCCATTGATGTAGTGGTATATGACACACTTGTTTCCCATAGTGGACTAGGACAAACCTGTTTCACATAGTGTACTAGGACAATACAATTACCCATTATGGATCAGGATACCCCTATTTCTCATTGTGGATCAGGACACACATGTCTCCCATTATGAATCAGGACACACATGTCTCCCATTATGAATCAGGACACACCTATTTCATATTCCGAATCAAGCCTTTCGACTTGTTTCTGATTTCAAATCATGTGATATAAATATTTATCCAATTTACTGGATAGAGATATAGGTCCCACCATTCACGTAATTAAATCATACCAATGTGTTCCACGTGATGATAAAACATTTATCATAACATGAAACATAATGTAGATGGGATTCATAAACATCATATCATAACCCAGGAAATGAAATTAATATCATAAAAATTTTATCATACTATATCATTTTTTAAATAGATAAGTTTCATAGTCATTTTATCATTGTATAACAAATTAAAGGAAGAAGCTATCATAATCATTTTATCTTGGTATAACCCATGGAAGAGAAACATGATTTATAAACAAATTTTCATATTAATCATAAACAGTTCATATAAAAAATAATTTTTTACTTGGATAATATCCCCAGTAAATTATAAACTATATCGAATTATGTCATCTTAGATGGAAAACTATTCTTAAAGACCAAATAGAACGTTCCTTTTGGAAAAATAACATTTCATTAAAAATCATCTTTTTAAGACATAATTTTTTTAATAATACTCTTAATTGAAAACCACAATGAAAACACATGATGTAAGATTTAAAAATAATTTAAATTATTTCTTGAGGAAAATATAACATTTTACTATGGAAAACAATTTTTTAGAACATAAAAAAAATTTAAATCCATTTCCATTGGAAATAGTTTTCAAAATGTATAATTAATGGTTTGAAATCATTGAGATTATTTTCTTTAAAAATAACCATTTTAGAACATATAAATGATTATCTGAAAACCATTTATTTTTTTAACAGAAAACAATTTTTAAATGCTTTTTTATGTAAAATTATCTTAAAACATCATTTAAAGATAATTTTATTTTTATTGAAATCATTATTTTTGAATAAAATAGATTTTAGGCCAAACAAAGAAATAATGTAATATTTTCTGAAAAACACTTTCTTAATTATCTTAATTAATAGGGAGTATAAAAATGGTACTAATAAATAAAGATATCATCAAAATAAATGGAGAATAAAATTGATGATAATTTTTAAGTTATTAATCATAAGATTAACAGAATTATAGTAATACGAAATCCTGATAAACCATGAGATTCTAGAAATAAAATCTTACCAATTCCGAAACATTGAATCAAAATCCACATGAAAGGATAACATCGGTTCATAACAAATTATGTCTCTCAAAAGAGGGAAATTGAGACATGATTTCCTTAAGGAATTGGTAAATTTTGAACTGTAAAAACCTATAAAATTGATATCATAAAATAGATATGTAAATAAAAATATATTAAATGATAATAATCATATAATACTTTCATATGTAGTATATATACCACACACAAGAAACGATGGGTGAATAAGTCATTTCGCTTGCAGAAATAATATTGATACTAGAAATCCCCTTACTAGAGTAACTTCTAAATCATGATATTGATGAGAGAATAAAATAAATTGAAACATTTAATATCATTAATTAATGGAATTTTTTTATATAAAATTTCATTAGTTAGTAAACACACTGCATAACATGATTAAGTGTTGAATATAGAATATATTTAACAAAAATAAAAGTGAGATGAGATAACCCTTACCTTATGTAAAGAATTTCTCCATACATGGTCAAACCTCATGTTTAATAAATTTACATTTATTAAAAATATACCATATAACAATATTATTATATATAATAGGATATATTATTTTATTATGTCATTATATTACCCATTTATTATCAATTCCATGTTAATATTATGTTTTGGGAAATAACCACTATGTTTTCCTATATGGTTTGAATTATTATTTCTAATCCCCATGCCTCGATAATTATCTAATTATTTAATTATTTTAAAGAATTATATATTTATATATATATCATTTATATTCAGTTTTTAATTATTTTAAATAATATATGAAATATATAAATTTGAAATTAATTACACTGTTTATAGAGATAGTAGGTTGTACGTACGCATGATCATTGTTCCTATTTTCTTATCATAATGAAAGAAAGAAAGAAAATTATATATATGTATATATATTATTAAAGTATAATTATTTTTTAATAAATATCATATATTCTTACTAAAAACTTCTTGAAAAAATTCCATATAAATTATGAACGAATCACATCGCTTTGAGGAGGCGATAATCGACACATCGATAAATGGAGTAATAGTATTCCTAAAAAATAGAAATCCTGATGTTATGTGTTATAAAATAATTAAAAAACCATAAATAAATTATAATTATCATATTTATAATATAAAATTATTATGTAAATAATTTTCCCAACCATTAATGGTGGTAATGAATGATCAAACGACATCTGTTTGTGAGGTTATTGTCCTCCATATAGAAGAACGATGATTTCATGTCCCATTTAATGGAATGTGTATGTAGTTTTAGGTAAAATTATTAACCTAAGAACATGTATGAATTTTTAGTATATTTTTGTTTATATATAATGATGGAATAAGATGAATTGAGTTGGTTGAGAAAAAAATAAAACAAAATTACATGATGAATGATATTACCTCTTCTTTGGGTATTCCCTTTTGGTTTGTATAAAATTAAAAACATGGTTTTCATTTTACACAAATAGATTGTTTTATTATGAAAGGAGTGAATTTTTGGTATTATAGTTTTAGTTTTTTTATGCTCCAAAGTTCTCGATATTTGTGAATAAGTGATGGGGTCAGTTCCCTTTTAATGTTTAAGAGATGTGGAATTCATGGAAATATGAAAAAGTAAACACTATTTAGAGGCATCCCTTACATAATGTCCTCAAATAAAGGTTATTTTTGAATAAAAGGAAGTTTATTGTAATTATATGGAAATAAAAAGGATTTTGAACAGTTTTTTATATTATCTGTTCCCCGAAGATAATGTTTAACCACTGAGTAAACTCTTCTTTACTATAATCGATGTAATTAATTTTAGTCGAATTCACTAATATCATTAGTCAGAAAATAATTTGAAAAAAATATAAAATATAAAAAATTATCATATATAATAAGTAATCCATTATTGGAAATTATTAACCAAAAAGTGTTATAAATTATCATAAAGCCATTCCCATGGATGGGATGAGGTAATGATTTTTGAAAGATAAAATGTTAAAAGATTGAATTGTGTTTATATCCAAATACATTGTAAAAATGATCTCAACGAACTAAATTGTATTAATATATATAATTTATCTAAATATATTTTAAATACAATTTAAAATATTATTTATCTATATAAATATAAAAAATATGAAACTGTAGGTTTAAAATAAAATTCAGTTTTTTTCAATATTCATCATAAAAAGAAACTTCTCTAAAAAATAAAAAATATTTACTAAAAGTAAATTTTGATATTACACATTAAAAATGAAGTTTATTTTTTCAAATGAAATTTATAATAGTGAAAAAATTTATTTATAATAGGTTTTCCACTAGAGATGGTTAAATTAACTTTCAAAAGAATATACATACCTATGTGTAAAATTGAATTTATTCGTATTTATTGTAAGAAAACCAAAAGTTGAATGTTAAAAATATGATTGAATGATACTGTAAAGTGTACTGAATCTTTCGGGTTTGCCCTCATTGATGCTTCCTCATTCCATCGTTCTTGTTCAGCTCGACTCCCCTTCTTATTCTCAATGAGCTCGTGACGTCGCCATCTTGTTGTTGTGGTGTCATGCAACTTCATGGACTCGACCACCTCAGTGTATTACATTTCTAATTGATTTCTTCTTGCTCAATTATTATTCATTGGATGGGGATTACATGGTAGCATGGGGTCGGTCCAATGGATGATATCCAACTTGTATGGCATGAGGGTACGGCTTCTTCTTCTAATGTGAATTTGGAGGTGTTAGGGTATTCGAGGGTGACCTGGCTGGCGGTGACAAGGTTTGGGATTGGATCGTGACGAGGTTTTTCTTTTGGAGTGCTAGTGATGGTCTTTTATTATTCATTTTTTGATTCTGATTTTGGTTTTAGTCCTCTTATTACCATGATTTGGGGACACATTTTCTCTTAAGGTTGATTTTTATGATGTTTCGGTTCAACTTGAGGCCGACTGTTATTGTAGGTTGGTTTTGTGCAAGGCTTTGTTTCATTTTCTGGTAGTTCTTGTTGTGCATCTTTGAGTTATGGTGAAGTAGTGAAGATGATTTGAGGATGGTGGTCTTGATTTGTAGAAGTGTTAGTAATTCCATGGATCCAAAGATTTGGTGTTGATTTTGGGGTGAGGGAATCTGATCATTTTTTGTCACGGTGTTCTGCAGTAGCGGGTTCAACTGGTTTTTTTCTCCAATTTTGCATCGCGGTGATGATTGTTTTGCAATATCTTAGGTAGTTATTGGTTCCTCATGGTTTTCTTCGGTCTGGTTGTTGTTGTCTTCGAAATATGAGTGTTGAAATTGAATTTTTGTTTATTTTTATTGGTGTTTGATGATGGTAATATGAGTTTCATGTGGTTGAGATGTTTCTTTGGTAATCTAGGTTATCTAGATCTCTAGTATTGTTTGGAGTATGGAAAAAATGACAAAATATTTGAGTCATTTTAGAATTTGATGGTCATTATTTTTTTGGATGAGGGCTTGGTCAATACTTTCTAAAGGGAAATGCTTCATATGGGGACTCATAGTAGGTAGCTTCTACTATGCATGGATATTTGGATTTGGATGAATGAGAGGGTATGGCCTAGCCATATGTACTAGGCCCATGTATCTTCACACGAGATAGCTTGCTGAGTATCCATGCATTAGTGGAGGCCATCCATAATGATGTTGATGCTGGTAGAGAAATTTCTAGTAGTCTTGTTTTGTTATTGGGTTATGTTTATGTATCCATTTCTTTGAAGTCATATGATTTTTCACCCTTTTCCTTAAAAGGGGGTTTATCTAAAACTAAATAAAAATTTAGGCGTTCAGGAAATTTAAAAAAAATATTTGAGTAAATATAATATATAATTTCATTAAAATAATTTATCAAAATTGATTTAATTAATTTATTGAGCTAACAAATTTTTAATTTCCTAAATATAGTTTTCTAAAAAAAAATTCAATATTTTCAAAAGGGTTTTCTTTTCATTTCTAGTAAATTGTTCACAAAATAATTCATAATATATACACGTGTAAACTATAATTTCATAATTAAATAAATATTATTCAAAGTGAAAATTTCATTGGTACGTAGAAACTAATAATAATATTTTAATTATATTATTAATAGTAAATTTTTGTTTGGTAATACTAAGTCTTACGTGTAACTCAATTTGTTGAAGGAACTCGACATTTTGTGTAATAGAAGAAAAATGTAGTGTTTTTTGTACATAAATATAATCTATGTGTTCTATGTAGGGCAAGAATAAATTTTGGTTCCTTCAATATCAAACTAATCTTAGTACTTTCATATAACACATGATATATTTAGTGTTTCAAAAAATGAAAAATATCAAAAAAATTAATTTAATTTGAAAATAAATTTCAAAAAATTTTGGGGTGTTACATTATACCCTCCTAAAAATGAATTTTTCAATTGAAACTATATTTGGTTATCAAAGGGTTAATAATTTAATGTTCCATTCATATAAACTAACATTTTAAAAATGAATACTTAAATTTCTTTTAATAAGGTAATGTTGGAACCATAATGGTTACCTAAAGTAAATCATGTCTGGGATTCCACGTATAAGAACATAATTAAATATTTTGACAAGAAATAAAATCATAAATAATTGTAGAGGGTGATAATGATCACTGATCATAAGAATTTGGTGATATAGATTATATTTACCATCATAGAAAAAAAAACCGTAGAGGCACAAAATAGGTCATTGATATCATCAAAAATGACGATAATTGGAAAATTTTTTATTTTAAGACCCCTTTCTTAAAATTGAATAACTTTCATGAGAAAATGTACTTACTTGATTTCATTCTATTTCATAAGAAAAATCTCACCCTTGGGTTCTCCCATAATCAATTTTTACTTCATGAGATCATTAAATAAAATTACAAGACATTACATATATATTTAGATGACATAAAAATGGTAGGATAGTTTATCCAATATGAATAAATAATCATATGGTGAGATAATAGATTAATCTCTAAAATATATTTCGAATTTTAAATTAAAACATTCCCAAAATGGCCAACCTTGTAACCTATATGAAACATGAAAATCCAAAACATTAGAAGGTCACTAAATTTCTAAAAATCAGCTAAACATTTATCCCCAATATATCATAAAATATCTCTTGGTTCTCACATTAAAAAAATTTGAATACCATTATCATGTATTCCAGTGAGACATGGTAATAACCAAAATTAACATAAAAAATATTGAAAACATGTAATTATTTTTTATTACATTGATTATTGGAAAAACTTATTAAATCATTAAAAAATGTTGTAAATATCATCCAAGAAAACATAGACCAATTAATAAAAAAATTAATAATCAATTATATTATAATTTTAACACCCCATAATTTCATAGTACATTATCTTTTTAAATTAATTCAATATCTTATATTGCACGCAACACTGAATTGACTTGCATTACATGAAAAATTGAGTTTAAGTGAAACAACGCTTTCTTATTATAATTTCTTAAATTATATATTTATAACATATCCACTAAATATACTTAAATTAATAGTAATAAATATTTCTAAATTTTATTCATAATGTTTTTAAATAAATAGAAAATAATTATAATGAAATCTATAAGTTTCAGTAAAATATTTATATGTTTAGAAATACTATATTCTTAAAGGAACTACTTTCTATGTCCTTTTCTGAAAAAAAAATAAAACTAATTTGAGACACTCTATGAAATTGAATTTGGTAAAATAGGAATCATTTTTTAATGCATAATATCAAAATTAGCTTAGGATCAATTTTTGGTATTTTTTTAAATATCAATTTTTTATGAATAATGAAAAAAACTACATTGTAACTTAAAATATGACTTTTTACTTTAAATAATAATTTTACTTTTAATTTAATTTAATATCACAATAGATAAATAATACTCATATTTCCCCAATTTTTCCATTGGAATCATTTTTATAATATAATTAGATATAAAAAAATTGAACTTTTGAAAGTCACTTTTATACACCATCTAGTCTCATTTATGGGATTAATATTAAATATAATTTTATAAATTATGTTAATTGAGTTTTTAAAAACTGACATACATGGCTATAATCATTATGAAATTTTTTTCTGACAAGATCAATATTATTTTGGTAAATGGTTACTTTTGGATTTTATTTACCATAGTTTAAGATAAATATGGTCATTAAAGTTAAAAATAATATTAAAATGATTTAAAAGTACACTGAAAGATCTCCAAATTTCATTGGATAAGTGGTTTTCAACACAAATCGACCTTATGTTGAAAATACGATCCTTTTTATACCACATTTGTTGGATTAGGATATTTATTATATTCTGTTTATAGAAGAGTTGTAAATGGAATATTCAAATTTTATTAATTATATAATTTTTAATATGAGGTTACATAAGTGATATGATCAACAATAAGTTGGTCTTAAAAATATAAAATAATTTTCTACATAATTATAATTTATTTTTATTTTTAGGAAATAAATAATGAAATTGAATGGTGAGATAATGATGATGAAGTAATTGATTTATTAAAGGTGGAATTAATGAAATGATATTAATAATATAAAAATAAATATAATATTAAATATTTAATGACATCCACAAATTATTTGGAGAAATGTACATGTTATTGATGATTTATAGTAGTTTTTAGAAGCAATCAAGTTTTTATGTCTTTATAAAAAATCATGTATTAAATATGGTCAAAATTGACATAAATAATATTTGAAAATAAATAACATTTTATTGAATGATATAAAATCCATAAAAATATATGGTTAGTAAAAATAACATGTTTAGGGTTACATAAGTCATAAATGATCCAATTAAGGTTTTTGGGAATATTACAGTTATTCTATTAACTATATAGCGTAAAAATACATGTTTTCATAGTAAATGTTAACTTGTTTAACTAAGGGTTAAACCCACAAGAGAAGGTCAATTTTGTGATCTAAACCATTATAAAAATAATATTTTGAGTGTACTAACACCCATAAACATCTTATCCTATAAATGACTCACATTGTAGATAATTTAATTCTAAAATAAAACAGAACCTATCCTTCTCATTTATTCAGACATCAAATGCCTTTTAGTTGTGCCAAAACCTTCCTATTTATACTCCCAACATCCATAACATAATCTTGGAGGCCATACTCGGGGTACAAATCCACCCTATGGAGTCTTTTTTTCATATCAAAAAGAGACACTCGAAGAAGATGTAATTGTTTTACCAACTCTTTCAATGTTATTTCCTTCTTCTACTTCATTTTCCTAAGTAGTTTCATACTAAAGTAGTAATACCAGAATATAATATATTCTTAGAAGTTCTTATGATTATGGGACAACTATATTCCTTCTTTTATCCATCCTATGATTTAAAATATCACCATGAATTATTATGTACGACTTACCATCTCCATTTCGTGGTGTAAAAAGTTATTCATATATTCATTATTTACATGGGTATAATGATTAATATTATTGGTATAAATAAGGAATATGACATGATAATTATTATTTATTATTAATATACCATCAAATCCATTACCATTTCACCATTTAAGAAATTATACCATCACTCCTACATGCGTAAAACTTATTGTCTCCACAACATGATGAGATTCACCCTCCATTAATGACATTTTAGAGTGATTATAAAAATATATATAATGAATAGATATGAAATATATTCCATAATAATTCTACTAATATATATATAAATATATATATATATACATCATTTACATTCTCCTATTAAAAAAGATAATAAAACAGAAACAGAACACATGTGTAAGTATGACCAACCATCTCCATGAATGATGTATTCCATTTTCATATAACAATATATTATATATATTTACGTTATGAATATATATAATATATAAATCATTTTTTTCAATCTCAAATTAATTCAATAATGATCTAATTGATACGACCATTAATATCATTTAAAAACACGTATGATTGACCAAGAGATTATTACCTGAAATGTTACGTTAACATGGAATTTGTTAAATAAAAGGGGAAAATAAAGTCATAAATGAATAATATAAGAAATAATAAATATTATTATCATTCTTGTACAAATTAATATTTGAATAAACCCATTATAAAATAGTTTCGTACACGTATGTAGAGTATCAAACCTAAGGTAAGGGAAATCTTATCTTAATTTCCATTCATTGAGATAAACATCTTTGTAATTGGTCATGTTCTTCCAAGAAAATGTGTGAATGACCCCTTATTTTTTTACTTAATATCCAATTATATTGGGTATAAATATATTTTTCACACATAATAATTTCATTGATTTATCCTCACTCTAATTATACAATATTTATAAAGGAATTTCCCCTCACTTTTAATTTTTGTGAAATATAAGACAGGTTCATGACCTATTTCTTGTGTGAGGTGTATGTGCTACCCCAATTATATTTTATATGATGAATAAATTTATCTTCATGGTATTTAATGATTCATTTGAATATATTGGGCTTATGATTTAAATGTTCAATGTGGTGTGGGATTCTTTGAATAATTAAAGAATTAATCCCTTCTCCATTTCAACATTCTTGAAATCATATTCTACATTACTATTTATATAGATTTAAAATGATTATAAAGGAAATATTATGTCTGTTTTTATGTTAATTCAAATATTTTCAAAATTAATCATTTATGCTTTTCAGTAAGGGTTAATTTCATAACATCATTTTAATCTGAGGTTGTTTATACCTAAGTATCTATTGGAACACATTTATCATCCATGTACATGTTTCTTAAAATGCATATCAAAATATTATCAACAATTGTTTGAAGTCATTTTTATCATTTTTTTACTTTTTATAAAACATTTTGAAACAAATCATTCTGTCATTATGTAAACGAGGTACTTTATGAACTTCTCAAAAAATTAATAAAATAATGTTTTTTTAAAATTATATGGAGTTAGAGACTATTTCCTCTATCATGGAGCATTAAGATTTTAAAGTATAATTTACTATAATATAATTTTATTTTTGAAAGAAAAGTTTTCTTTTATAGTTTTGATGATTTTAATTGATTTAAAAGTTAAAAAGGGTTATTTCACTTAAAGAGTTTTAATGATTTTATTAGATTATATTAATCTTTGTCAACATCCTTTATTGGATTTTATGGTTATTTGAGGTTGACTTATTTTGATATAATCCAAAATAATTTATTGAAGGTTTTATGATAATTTTGACTGTGGATGTGAAATTTTGATACCGTTCATGGTTTATGGTTAAATTATTACCATTTCCTATGCTTGTTTTAGTAAAAATGTGCCTGTTATGTTTTACCCTTTTAATTTTAGGAATCCATTGGAGTTAGTAAGAAAGGGGATTCAGACTAGTTAATGAATGCCATATGGGTTAGAGACCAGTTAATGAAATCCTCTCAATGAATCGAACGTTCTAATGAGATAAACTAGTTTGGGGTTTTACTCATTTATGTATGGTTTTGTCAAGAGACCTTTATGATATAATTATTATATTTAGAATTATGAATTCTCTCATTAAGAGATTAATTATTGATATGTCATGTAATTATTTGATTATTAACATATCCATGTGAATGTTTAAATGGAATTATTTTTTTATTACCATATTATAATGAATATTATATAAAAAGGCTTGTGTTTCATCTTTATACCTTCCATTGAATGTTTATGATTATTTATGAATGATTATGTTTTATTTTTTACTTTTACTAAGCATCTGAGCTCACCCCTTTCTTTTGTTTTATTTTCCCTGGATTCCGAAACGTTTTTAGTGACTGGTGTGAAGGATTAATCTTGGAAAATAATTAAATTATCAAATATTAATCATTGTTTCATATTATGTATTGAAGTTCAATATAAATTTCATGTATAAAACCAAATTTACAAGACTGATAAACTGATCAGTTCTTTAGGATTTTATTCCTTGCAATTATACCAATGAATTAAAATAATCAATTAGCTCTGAGAATCTAGGGTTGGGGAATTACAACTGGTAGCAATAAAATTTTAGTAGTAACCTTGGAAACAATATTTAGAAAACATAAATCAAGGAACATAAAATTAAGATATAATTTGAGGATAAGTATAAAGAAATATCCTAAAATTTTTTCAATGTATAGATTATGTGGGAATTAATAGAAAATAAATCAAATTATAGATAATACAAGTGGGATTGGAACTAGAACAGATGTACCTAGTAGTAATAACTATGACAAGGTGTTTCAGGCTTGACTCGGGGTAACCTAGTACATGAAAACATGCCTTACTATGCAAATGGTTTAAAAATTCAAGGGGGTATGATAAGAATAATTCATAATTTATTAATAAACCAATATGAAGAATTTTAATATAATAGGGGAATGAATAACCTTGAAAAAACCTCATGTATTTTATATTTAAAATAAGATGTAATGATATTCTTCAAATAATTTTATGATTATTTTTACTCACACTGTGTTTTTTGGTTTCAGTTAATGGATGGAACACAAAAAAGACATATTATCATTTAAAAAGATGGAAAAGGTGGTAGAGATGAGAAAACAAATGGATTTTTTATATACATGAATGATATAGTCTTTATTAATAATAAGTTTTCCAAAAATATGATTAATAAAATAAACATTAATCGACACTTGAATTCACCAAATAAGATAAATTTGGATCCTGATAAGAGCTCCAGTAGTGAAGACTATAGAGAATAGAATGTTTAATTCCCATCATGCATGAAATATAGAAAGAGACACCCTATAAAATGCCTCAATGAAAAAAAGAAATTTTATATGTGTAGTAAATGAGGACATAAATCAATGAATTTCTAATAAAAAATGAAGATTATAATGGAAGAAAATAAAAAAGATCCTAAGAATCCATTAGTATTTATTTGTTATAAATGTATAGGGTCTATGCCTACCAGAGTATAGAATAATCTTTAGGCAGTGGAATAATATATTTGGAAATAAATGGATGATGAAATATTTTAAATTATTAATTATTTTTTGATGATGGGGTTACATTGGAAATTTTTTTTAGTATGTGTAACCCTGATGTTTGTTATGTGAAAATGTTATTCGAGGATGAATGTTATTTTCATATGATTACTTAATGATATAGGTATAAATAATCATTAATGTTTATATGAACCTTGATTTTGAGGTAATTATGGGACATTATATTTTGGGGTGAAAAATGAGAGGAAAGAGATGAAATTTGAGATTAAGATAGGTTATGGTTTTTTTTGAATATTTCATCTAATTCTCATAATTCAATATGAATTATACAGTTTTAGAAAAAGCAAAACCTATAAGAAGGGTGAAAAACCAATTATTTCTGGCTACTCCTTAGGTGCTAAAGCCACAACTGAAGGGCAACAAGGGTGTAGCTTCTACCACTAGCCTATGTGACGTCTGGGTCAACATGACCTTTTTTATATGTATAAAGTTTATTTTATGTTAAGATCCATTTGTTTCATCAAAATGACAACTTTGGTATTGGAAAATGGTTTGAGACTTATGTGATAAGTGTTATTTTAGAAGACATTAATTATTTTTGGAACTATATATGATTATGTTAAATAGAATACTCTATAATGTTATTTGATGAGTGACTGTAGAATTTTATTTTCGAAGAATCTATGATATTATTATGGACTTATTGCAATTTGAGATATTTATGAATATGATTAACATATCTTAGAGATTAATTTATTAAGGTAATTACTTTTTGGAAGGAGACATTAAGAGTGATTTGTGTTATTTGGAGATAAATGTAAAAAAAATTATCCTGAAAGACTATGTGATCAAATCCATATGAATTTTGGGTTCCAATATTATTTTTGATTATTTGGAGGAATTTTAAGGATAGATATTTTTGGAATAGTATATGGAGAACATTCATTATTAAGAAGGAATTGTGGATATTAAAAATAGTTTTTATTCCTATAAATGATGATTGTTTTTGGGGGAATTATTTTATCTTAATCTACCAATTTTATTTTTTTTAATGTTTCAAAAAATGAAAAATAGTTAGTTAATTTTAATTCATCACGAAATTATCCAAAATTTGAGTCGAGTTCCAATAGCATGAAAAATTCATCTTGAACACTCATTTTTTGGAGAAAATGACGAGTCTACAGTGGAAATTGATTAAAGTATGAAACTTTAATTGTTATGTGAGTATGTTTGTTTCATTGTGTTATTAGTCTATGAAGTAAATGAATACCTAAACTATAGGGAAATGATCATAAAACCAAACATGGTTTCCTAATACTTTCTTTTTTGATGAATCCAATAGTCTAACAGATCATCACCAAAATCTAGTTTGTGATTGTTAACTTTTTTCATGACCATTTTCTAAATCCATCTCCTTATGAACATGAGGGAAAATTTTATCTTCCACTTCCAAGTTATTCTACACAAAACCCTAGTATGTGTTATCTCTAGAGACCGTCATATATTCGTTTCTTTATTTTAAAATTTAGGTGTCATTAATCTATTTCCCGATGTGGAATTTCAATGAAGATATTTTAAAAAGTCCAACCTATAGTTCTTAATCTTGAGTTAAAATTGTGAGGACGTAATTTATTGATGGAGGGTAGAAAGTGACACCTCAATATTTCATAGTATTTTATATTTTTAAAAACCTCAATAGCTTATACTGCACACAACCCTGACTCAGATTATGTAACACACAACATTTAGTTTCGTTGAGACAAAAATATAGTATTATAATTATTTAAATGATATTTTTATGACTTATACATTAAATATAAAAATATAAATAATAATTAATAATATTTAAATTTCATTCATAATGTGTTCACAAAAAAAATATTTATAATGAAATGTATAAGTTTCAATAAAATTGTTCTATGTTTTGAAATACTATATTCATAATGGAATTACCTTTTAAATCTATTTGTGAATAATAATAAAATTAATTTTAGACACTCATATAATTTTAATTTAGTAAAATAGTCATCATTTTTAAATTAGCAATATCAAAATTAGCTTAGGGTTATTTTTTGGTATATTCTTGAAAACATTCAATTTTTGATGAATAGTTAAAAAAAATTCTTTGTTGTTTAAAAATAGACATTTTCATTTAAATAGTTATGGTACTTTTTTATGTCACAATAGATAAATAATACATATATTAACCAAATTTAGGACATTTGAATCATTTTTATAAATGAATTATGTATAAAAAATATGAACTTTTGAATGTCACTTTAACACGCCTTCTAATCACATTTACTCGAATAAAATTAAATTAAATTTTACCTATTTTGTGAACTGAATTTTGAAAAAATGACATACATGGTAGTAATGTGTATGAAAAATTATATCTAATATGATCAAAATAGTTTTTGGGTAATTAGTATTTTGGGAATTTATTTACCATTGGTAAATGTAAATTGGGTAATTAAAGGTAAAAAATAATATTAGAATAATATAAAATATTCATGAAACTATTACTAATTTTATTTGATAAATTAATTTATATCCAAATAAACCTTAGACATAAAATATGATTCTCTTTATGCCACTTGTGTAGGATTATGACATTTCTTATATTTTATTTAGAGTAATGTTTAAAATTTCATATTAAAATTCTAATAACTATTTCATATTTAATTTTAGGTAATATAAGTGAAATGGTAGACTATAAATATTTTTTAGAAATATAAAATTTTTATATACATAATTTTAATTTACTTATAATTTTAGGAAATAATTAATTAAATTAAATGGTGACACAATGATGATGTAGTAATTGATTTCTTAAAGGAAGAATCAATTAAATGATATTAATAATATTAAAATAATTATAATTTAATTTATTTAATTCCATATAAGAATTTATTGGATGAAATTTTCATTTTAGGGTTGAGTTAATGTAGTTATTGTATATAATTAAGTGTTTCTGATTTAAAGAACATGTATTAAAAAGTGTCAAAATTGACATAAACAAGATTTAATAAAATATATTTTATCAAATGATATAAAACAAATAAAAATATAAGGTTCGTCTAAATAGCTATTACAGAATTAAATAATTCATAAATGATCCAGTTTTTGTTATTTATTCATTTTTTAGTTACTATATTGACCCTATAGTGTAAAATTCCATGTTGTGAGGGTAAAAGACAACTTGTTTAACTAAGGGTAAAATCCAAACGATAAGGTTAATTTTTTGACATAAACATTACTCAAAATAATTGTATGAGAGGATTTATTCCCAAAATATTCTTAAAATTTAAATTAATCACCATTTACATATTATAATTTTAATGTAAATTTATAATAAATTTAGTGTTGTGGAATTTCTTAAAGTGCCCCTCCCCTCTCTTATAAAATGGAACCTCTCCTTCACTTTTATTATCATTTCTAAATCCCATTAGTTCAGACAAAACTATCTGTTTTCTCCTCAAAAGTCCCCTCACTTCTTCCTAGAGGAAATAATTTTGTATGAAATTCAATTTATGGAGTCCTTTTGTGAAAATAAAAGGACGAAAACTGAGGAAGAGGTAATTGTTTTACCAACTCTTTCAAAAATCTATCCTTCGTCTACTTCATATTCCTAGGTTGATTCCTTATTAAAGTAACAAATATAAAAATTAATATATTACAAGTTGTTTTTATTATAATTTATGAACAATATTCCTCCATTTATCCAACCCACAAATAAAAATATCATCATGCGTGCGTATATACAGCTTACCATATTTACAACATCGTGTAAAGTATTATTCATTTATACATTGTTTTGATGGTTATAATGCGGAATATAATGTGTATAAGTAATGAATATGAAATTATAATGATTCTTAATAATTAATATACCATCCAATTCCCTGTCATTTTTCAATTAAATGAATGTTATCATCTCTTTGCGTACGTACGAATATCGGCTCCTCGACGCCATGAGATTAATCCTTCATTAAAAACATTAGAGAATGATTATAGAAATATATATAGAAAATAAATATAAAATATATTACATAATAATTACACTAATATATATATATATATATATATATTTCATTTAATTTATTCCATTAAATACAGTATGGAAAAGGAAACAACACTCATGCATATGTACGACCTACCCTCTCCATAAACATTGTATTCCATTTTCATATATCTATCTATAAAATATATTTATATTCTGAATATATATAATATATAAATCATGTATTAAAATATGTAATTAATTAAATCATGATCCATCTAAAATTATCAAGAAAAAAATTCAACACATGTACGATAAACAAATCGATTATTACCTAAAATGTTACTTTAACATGGAATTGTTAAATGAACAGGTAATATAAAGTCATAAATGAATAATATATGAAATAATTTACATTTTTATGATTCTATTAGAAGAAAATAATTTGTTTAAAACCATTATATAAGAGTTTTGGACAAGAATGGAGACTATTAAACCTATAGAAAGGTAAATATCAACTCAATTTCCATTCACTGATATAAAGATCAATGTAATTGGTTATGTTCCTCCAAGAATATGTGTTAATACCTCTTATTTTTTTATATTGAATATCCAATAATATTGGGTGGATATATATTTTTCACAAATAATTATTTCACTAATTTATCCTCACTGTAATGATACAATCATTATAAGGGAATTTTGTCTCACTTTTAATTTTAATGAGATATAAGCTATGTTCACCATCTATTTCTTATTTTTGTTGTATGTAATTTCTCTATTATATTTCATACCATGAATAAATTAATCCAAATAGTATTTAAATATTCATTTAATTATACAGGTTATATAATTTAAATTTTCAATGTGTTATGTGATGCTTTCAATGTTTTAAGAATTAATCCTTTCTGAATTTCAATATTCTAATATCTTTTTCTACAAAACTATTTATTTCAGTTTAGAAAGAATGTAAAAGAAATTTTATGTCTATTTAGAATTTAAAAAAATTATATTCAAAATGAATATTTTATGGTTTTATTTAACCATTAATTTTACTATCTTATTATTATTTGAGGTTGTTTATATGTTTATATCTAGAGGGACACATTTATCAGTAGTGCCAGTGTTCAATAAAATTTATTTCAATATATTATTGAAAATTGTTATAATTCATTATAACCCATTTTTAACTTTTTTATAAAACATTTTGAAACGACTATTTCCATTTTTTTCATAAAAGGTACTTTATGACCTTTAAAACAAATTAATGAATGAATGTATTCTGAAGATATACGGTGTGAGCAGATATTTCCGCTATCATGGCACCATAACATTTTGAAGATCCATTTACAATCATATAAGGATATTTTTAAAATAATTGTTTTATTTTATAATTTGAAGGGGTTTAAATGATTTCAATGTAAAAAGTTATATTTAACTCCAAGATTTCTAATTATTTTGTTAGATTATTTTCATCTATGTTAATTTTTTTTGGATTTTATGATTAAGTGATGTTGATTTATTATGATACAATATTCCACATTTTATTTAAGTGTTATTGATATTTTTGACTATGGATGTGTTATTTTGTTACCATTCTTGGTTTATGGTTAATGTACTAACATTTTCTAATCAATTATTAATACAAATATTTATGTTTTGTTTTACCCTTTTCATTTGATGGATGCATTGTACAAAGTATGTAATGGGTTGGGGACTATTTTATAAAATCCCCTTGATGCATTAATAGTTCCCATGAGACCAACTAGTTTGGGTTTTTACTCGTTTATTTATGGTCTTAGCATGATACCATCATGATTTTTTTTCCAATGTCCAGAAATATGCATTCCCTCAATTTAAGATTATTTATTGATATTATATGTTATTATTTAACTTGTATAATATCCACATGAATTTTTTAATGGAATTAATTGATTTAATCTTTCCATATTATGATGAATATTATGTTTAAAAGGCCAGTGTTTCATAATTATACCATTCCATAAAATCTTGTGCATCAATATGAAATCTTATATTGTATTTTATACTTGTATTGAACATTTGAGATCACCCATTTCCTATATTTTATTTTCCCAGGATTCCAAGAAGTGTTTAATGACTGATATGTAGGGTTAATCTTGGAGAATAATGTAATTATCAAATAATTATCTATGTTTCATATTATTTATTGAATTATAATGTAATTTTTACATATGTAATATATTTTCCAAGACTGTTAAACTGATTGAACCTTCATAATTTGATTTCTTATAATCATGCAAATGTATTAAAATAATGCTCTAACTTAGAGAATCTACGGTCGGGGGGGGGGGGGGGGTTACAATAATAAGTACTTTCAAATTTATATTATCCATAACACTAATCTCTTCATTCAAGATAAACATAATTTTATCAATAATATGAACACATGAATGGTTACCACCCTTAATAAAAATATTATTTTTTTAATCATTTTTCATGGTCATCAGCACCATCCAATATATATATTTTTGAAATCCTTAATGAAACAATATACTCCATGATTCACATAACATAAATCTTGAATTCCAATACATATTCAATTCAATCACCCCACTAATTTCTCAAACAATTAACTAGTATTCATCTTATTATTCCTTAATACCCCTTTCCTAGAATATGAAATATGAATCATCTCCCATAGTTCCTAAGCCTCAATCTACTCATTATTTTTATGTTTAATGTATAAAATAATGTTAGAACATCTCATACCATTCACATGTTGTTTCCAATATCATTATATTCAACTGTATAACTAATACGCATACCACCATCCTGATACAATTCATGAGATTTACACATAGGGTATCATGGAAGAGTTTGGGTCTGATTCTGATGTTATGGTGAGGTTTATTCAAGGGTACCATTCAGTTTCATGGAATTTTACTTTACATATTCATTGTTGCATTGTGTAGACTCACCACAGACATATTTTCTGGCATATTTGGAGGGAGGATAACTTTTCAGCAGAGGAAATCGCTTGCAAGGGTAGTATAAAGGAGGTGTTGGTTATTTATGATATCTTGGGTTCACTTGTTTTATATTTTGAAGTTGTTCTTCATGGGGGTTTCCTGGGATTTCATTATTTACACCCCTTGATGGTTCCCTTTGTACTTGGTTTCCTATAAACATTATAATAATTTAATCTTCAGTCACATAGTATATCCATTTTTAAAATTCACATACCTTCTAAATCATAAACATTCAATGACAAATATGTTCCTTCTCGTTCCTGCTATTGTCTATGATTATAAAGGATTGTGTGAGAAACCCGAATTGTTGGAGTTAACCCTATAATCATGAAAAATTAATTATAGGATTTCAAAATTAAGACACCAACATTTAAAACTAAAACACCATAGGTATATCCTTAGATAAATCCATTGAAATATCCATATAAATAACCCTATGGATATAAATAATGTTTTCCTATCCTAGTTTCTTGAGGTTCAACAACATTTCCTTGAAACCATGTATAGTGATTCAGACATAACAGAAACAGTTATTAAATTGATTTATATGAATATTTAGTAAATTATGATGTTACATGCCTGAGAACGATAATAGTTTAGAGCCTTCAGAAACCTTGAAGAATTTCTCTGAATTTGGGGAAATATCATCAATAAGTCCCTTTAGGTTTATCCCCCATAGTACTCCCACGTAAAACATTTCATCATAACTTAGGAAAAAGAAACCTAAGAAAGGGTGAGATCAGACACTCAATATAAGTTAATATAGGATATATATATAAGCATAACATAAACATACGGGTATGGGAATGTGAAAATAACATTGTAAAATCATACCACACATATAAAAGAAAATATACATGAATTATTTCAAAAATAAGATAGTTTGTAAGGCTTGAATTATAGGTTTTATAAATCATTTTAAATAAATCATGAATGATAAGCTCATGTGATATAATTATAGAAGCATTATAAATGTATAAAATCGTTTCATGTTTCATGGATAACTTCCAAGACCAATGACATAGTGGATCCAGCCACACCTATTAAACATATTTTGTCATGATGTACATGTTTTCCACTGTAGATCAGGGAAAACATGTTCCCCATTACGGATACAGACACACTTATCTCCTAGTATGGACCAGGACACATCATTTTCCCATTATGGAGCTGGTATCACATGTTTCCCAGTTTTGATCATGAATTTGTAGTTGTTTCCAAAATTTATGTCTTGAGTTTTAAATTTTTTCACAAAGTATCAAAGGGAGATATTGGTCACACCATTCACATGATGAAATCTTGCATACATGTTCCACAAGGTATGACAAAATTCATCATATCATGACCCATAAAAAGAGATTGGTTGCACAATCATCATATCACATCCCATGAAAAGATATTTTTATCCTAAAAAATTCATCATATTATAACCTATGTAAAATAGTTAGGTTTCATAATCTTTTTTTCATAGAATAACCCATGAACGAAAATGGGTTTCATAAGCATTTTATAATCATATAACCCAAGTAAGAGAGATGATTTTCATAAACAACATGTCATATTAAACATAATGCAAAAAAATAATAATAATGGTATCCATGGATAATATCCACAGTAAATCATAAACAAAAACAAATGATTTCATCATATATGGAGAATTATTCTTAAATACCACCTAGATCATTTCTTTCCAAAAATAATCTTTCTTTAAAAACCATTTTATGAAATAAAACATTATAAAAATATTCTTATTTGAAAAGGTCATTGAAAAATCAGGAATTAATCTTAAAAATTCATCCAAAAAATATTGGAGGAAAATATCATTTTCTATTTGAAAAAGTGTTTTTACAATATAAACTATTTTTAAAACCTTTTCTTTTGAAATTTGATTTAAAAATATATAAAAGAATATTTGAAATCATTAACATTTATTTTGTTGAATATTACCATTTCAAAACCAATAATTGAAGATATTAAAATCATTTAAAACAATTTTTGAACATAAGATTTTATAAATTAATTTTTCCTTGATAATGAACTTAAATGATTATATAAATATTTTTGGGAAATAATGTTTTTGAATAAAAAAAATTTTCAATTGAAGAGAGAAATATGGTCATATTTTCATAAAATTACTTTATTAATTATTTTAATTACCAATGAGTGTTCAATGGTACCAATACATAAATATGTCCGGAAAAAATAATGTATAATAAAAAATCCTGATAATTCTTAAGCGAATCATATTTATAAACAATTTCGATAAACAATGAGATTGTAGCAATAAACTCTTACAACAATTGTAACATTGAGTCAAAATACCCATGAAAGGATACCATTAAAGGAATCTTAAAATATTATTTACTAATTTATATTCATGACATGATATGAGAAATGACAGTATATACACCTTGTAAAAAATATAGGTGCATAACAAAACATGCGTCTCAAAGAATTCAAATTGAGACAGAATTAACTTACCGAATGGGTAAATTTTCAACGAAAAATGCATGAAGTAGGGATAATTAAATGGATATGTAAATAAAAAGAAATTTAAGGAAAATAATAATATAATACATTCATGGGTATTATATACACGACATAAATTATATGAGTGGTGAATAAGGTATAAGTCTCATTGAACTAAAAGTGACACTATAAATCCACTTACAACTTGAGTAACTTGTGAATAATGATTTTTGGGAAAGAATAACATCAATTATAAATTTTTATATCACTAAATATATTAAATTAAAGATTTAAATTGTCATTGATCAGTATATACAATACAAAATATGTATAATTTGTGAATATAGAACATATATCACAGAGATAAATCTCAGATGAGAAAACCCTTAACATAAGTCATGAATTTCATAGTACAAATTCAAATGTATGGTATAATAAATATCATTGTATTAAACATCTACCAAATATTAATATTCATATATATCATACCCTATATTATTGTATTTTTACTTTATATTACTTTTTTATTAATAATTCAATGTCAATGTTATGTTTTATATAATAACTGCATTGTTTTGCGTATTAGGATTGACTTTCTATTCTTGATCCTCTTACATAGATAAGGATTCAAATATTTCAAAAAATGTAAGAAATTATCTAGATACTATATATATTTAGTATATAAGTAACAATAATGCTTTATAAAATATATAAATATGAAATGGAATACATCTTTAATAGATATGGTAAAACTTGCAAACACGTTACCATTGATTGCGTTTTCTTAATTTATTGAAAGAATGAAAGTGAATGAAAAATACATGTAAATATATATATATTATCAATAAAATATAATTATAATATCATAAATATCATATAATTTTACTAAAATATTCTTTATTACATTCCATGTAAACTGTTAATGAATCATATCTCTTTAAGGTGGTGGTAGTCCACACATCCACAAACGAACTTATCGTATTACCACAAATAATAAATAATAATATGAAGTGAAAAATATTAATTAAGGAAGAATTAAAAAATTATAAATATCATATATATATATATTATATAAATAGCATTCCTATCATTATTCCCTCCCTTTAAAGATTGTAATGGATGAACATATGACGTGGGTTTTGTGGGGGTAGTCATCATTACACCTGAATGGCGATTGTGTATAACATTTACTGAATGTGTGGTTAGGTGTAAGATATAAATTTAACATAAAAGAATCTCAATATATTTAGGATACATATGTTAATATATATGTTTGTAATAATAATAATTAATAGGGTATAGAATGAAAAAAAACAAAAGTGCTTGTTGAAGGATGTTGCATCATTTTTGGGTAATTCCTTTTGGTTTGCACCAAATAACTAACATGGGTTGCATTATTCCCACTTATAAGTATCTAGAAAGAGTGGGGGGAATTATGGATCTTATTTGGGGAGGTTTTGGATATGAAAAAATTCTTTAGGGGTGAAAAGAAGTGATGGGGGTGAGTTCCCTTTTACAGTGGAGGAGGAGTGACAGTCTTGTAAATAAAAAATTTCAACAGTATTAAGAGGCATCCCTTAAATCATATTACACCATTAATGGTCCATTATCTTTTATATGGGATAAATAGTAAAAACAATATCTATAATTTGGATTTAAGAAATGTTTCAGGTAATTTGGACCCCTATGATAATGTTTAACCATTATGTAAACTCGTTTTATCTCTATAACTACAAGTTAATGTAAATACATTGTCTAATATTTTTAGCCAGAAAATAAGGTGAAATTGTTTAAAATAATTAATGATTCTAATTAATAATATTTAATACATTTTAAAATATTCTGAACACATAATTGGTGTAAATTATATTAAAATTTATCACAGAGAAGGGACGAGATAAAACGTTTTTAAAGTGAAAATGTTCCAATGTTTAAAATATTTTTATATCCAATATCAATGTGATATTTATTCGAATGACCAAAATTTTATTAAAATATTTATTATTTACATATATATATATATTAAAAAATTTATATTATAATTTAATTATATACAAAAATTAGTAAAAAATGAAGTTTACAATTAAAATTCAGTGTTTTTTCCCTATTCGTTCAAAAATGATTCTTCTTAGAAAAACAAAAAAATCACATAAAGTAAATTTTTATATTCCTATTTAAAAAATTATTTTTTTAAAAAATAAATTTTATATTCGTGTAAAATAATATATTTAATATTGGTGTTCTATTAAAAGGTAGTAAAATTTCTCCTTAAAAAGACTATATATCTTTACTCCTAAAATGGATTTTATTTTTATATCATGTATATAAAACAAAAAATATGAATGGTAAATAGTTGAAATAAAATAAAATATATATTTCATTAAAAAAATTTATCAAAAGTGGTATAATTAAATTAAACAGGAAAAACATGTTTAGTTTCATAAATTTAGTTTTACAGCAAAAGAACTCATTTATTTTCGAAAGAGTTTTATTTTCATTTCTAGTTAGTTGGTCACAAAATAATTCATCTTTTATACATGTGAAAACCATAATTTCATAAATTAATAAATTTTAATCATAGACATTATTTCAAATGCAAGGTGAAAACTGTTATAATATTTTAATAATATTATTAATAGTACATTTTTGTTCGGTTAAACATGTTATTGTGTTTAACACAATCAATCAAAAAATCTCGGCATTGAGTGTAGCACAATCCCAAAATAATGTCATGTATATTTAATGCTAATAAATTATTTTCATGTAATGAATAATTAACTTAGTTTTGAATGAAAATGAAATCAAACTTGGTTCTACCATATAAAACAATCTAAATTTAGTGATTCCTAAAATGAAAAATATCAAAATGTATCAATAAAATCGAAGACATTTATAAAAATATCACACTGTTAAAATATTATAGATATATCTCTTGTTTATCATAAATATTTCTGTAGTGTTATATATGATATAACATGTTTAATAAGACCAAAAAAATGTTGCAAACACAATATTTTAAAGAAATATTCAGGTTGGACAGAACAAAGATGAATGGTTATGTATAATTTCGTTAGTATTAATAAAGGAGTTTACAAATAAAAAAAGGCGTATTTTTCCCTTAATTCAGCAGGGTTACATAATTCATGTAATGAACAAATAATTAACCACCTAAATCCTTTATTGGAATTATCCAATATTTTTTGTGTCAGATATATATATATATATATACTAATGAATAAATCAAAACATAATGACAGAAATAATTTTGTAGTTTGAATTATTTCTTGATTATTTATAATATAACATGTTCTTCACAATGAACAACATAGAATTTCATTTTATTTACATTCCCTTTTTAATGACAATGCAATTTTCATTTATGGAAGATAATGTGATAATGTGTATTTTGATTTATAATTTTGAAAAGGATTTTATCAATCACTTAAAAAATGTATATCCATCATAATTATTCAATATGGAGGACACGAGTTTCTCATTTAATAATATATGAATGAAGTAGAATTCAAAAAGATCCTATTGAGACCCTATTTTCACATTGTAAGACTATGGAATATTTCAATGAATATTTCAAAAGATATCCATTGAGACGGTGTGCAATTCTGAGGCCCAGTGTGCCTGTAATTTATTATTAGAAAAATATTAATTGTTTTATACTATTCATGCAACAGAAATAGGATATCTCTCTAATAGTAATCTAGATAAAAAAAATGAGGTCTTTGTGGATTGTAGAGAATTCTGTTTACCCAAGGAGGGACCTAACTTTTTTCCACATGGGACATCTATAAAAATCACAACAAAAGGAAAAAATGTTAATTGATGTAATTAAAAATAATTTTTTTATCTCGAATTCCAAACCCAAAAACATTCAAACAAGAACTTGGATTGGAAATACCAGACCTCGATTGAGTTTGGAATGAGGTGTTTTGTCTAGAAGAGACATAACAAGAGGGGGCATGGAAATTCATATTCCTTGCCGAGTGAGACATATATAAATAGATTTTTAGAGGTAAGGATTAGTGATATCCCTAATCCTATCTCGCTCTCTCCCCTACCCATCATTCTTCATCGTTATTCATCTAATTGAGGAGCAATCTTCACTAAAACCTTAGCAAATCGAAGCGGGAGCAGCATGGACAATTCATCCCTGATGATTGGATTAATCGAGGTAGGTTTCACAATACTTTTGAGTTATAGTGAATGTTTTATTTATTTTGGAATCCCCTTTGTTGTCAATTCATTCATTAATTTTTTATACCATCATCGACATCCAACCTAACATAGCTGTCTATCCATTTCTTCGAACGCAAAACCTTATATGTAATTAACATGTTCTTAATGAATTATTCGTCATTAAATTTTGGACCTATTAATTATTAAAATAAATTTGAAACAATGTCCTTGGTGCTAAGAATCTTATCTTGAGATTACTTAAACCAGGTCCAAAATAATTTTTAGATACCTGGTGTGGTCGCAGTGGCCCTCAGAACGGGCCACCAGAGAAGAACTGTCAGTGGTGGACCAAGGAGGTGGTAAGACATGTGAGCCGACTAGAGAGGTGATTGGGTGTGCATAATAGGAATAGCAGAGGTAGATTGTGGTTGGGAGTGTGGCTTGGTGGGGTGGCGAGGTCAGCACAGAGAACTGAGGGGTGCGAGGAGAAGCCAAAGCACGTCAGAGTGATGGCAGGGCATGTGGCATTGGCAGACGGTGGAGCCACATTGTGGTCAGGCAGAGGTTCTGAGTGCCGGTAGAGACCCACTTCACATGGGTAATGCATTGACTAGGGGACTGGGGGAGGAATGGCCACTAGGCTGGTCGGTGTCCATAGGTGGGTCATGCTGGTCCAACCTGTTTTGGGCTCGGGCACATTAAATGCCCATATCATTTGATATAGGGCTCCAATTCATGTGTCGTCTATGGAAATGAAATCCTTGAGTAGAATCGGACCAATTGAGGTTGTTTTTTGAATTTTAAATTTCATTCCAGAAGACGGGTGTCATGAAAGACCAATGTTTAATAATAATAAAATATTTATTATTATTCACGGTTCCTCCTTTTAGACATAACACCTGCATCCGAAGTCCGATTGACATGAAATTAGAGGAATTTTAAACCTTTATTTTAGAAGGAACTCATAAGAGTACTTCAGGGGTTTTAAATTAATGTCGATGTGTGGGCCCCATGGGGTCCAGTTCAGGTGATTTACAGTGAAATGCAACGTTTTCCTTTGGTATCCGTTTGGGATGATCATGTAGTCATTCCTGTGTGTTTTTCTGAGAGGATTGAAATGGAAGTATCTGAATAACTTTTTTCTGGATTGAGGTTTGGGCCCCTTGGTATTTCTTTAAATCACAATATAGTGACTTGAATCTTTTCAATCTAATGTCCATTTGGGGAAAATTCATAGTTATCTAGCGTGTTTTTTTTTTCAAGGATCGGAATGGTGTGGTCTATTGGGATAGGCAGATTCATTTTCATGATCTCATTAATTGTGGAAACATGAATGGAATATCAATGGAAGATCCTTTTGATGAGATAGAGTATAACCCATAGCTTGGGTCATCCTCAACTCTTGTGATATTGGAGAATATGTATGAAGTGACATAGTCAAATGTTATTTATCCATTTGAGGAGGTGTTCTAACATAATTATGCTTTTGGACCTCCAAATCCATGACAAGCTATGTGAACCCATTGTCCTTTTGACAAGGTGTGTCATGTACTTTGGGAGTATGCTGGCATGACAAGGGGGGTACTTGTTCACAGTTTAGTTCTTGAGAATGGTTAGGTACATGGTTGGGGTATGAGTTGGGGCCACACATTGTGTGGGACCCACACACACCGTGAAACACGTTACGATTATTCAATATCTCGGATCTCTTAATTTTGGATTTGGATTATTCCATCCGAATAGCATATCCTTAGTGTTTATTTGCATAAGAAGTGATGGTTCCCTCCTTAGTGGATTACGAGCTATGATGTGGGATGTTCAACGTGCGATGCCTATCCAGGGTGACACCTAATGACTACAAAAGCCTTCTTTTAAGAGGTGCCATCCAGTAAGGATGAATGACGTTCCTTAATGTTCTTCCAAGATGTACCATATAGAAAGGATGGCTAGTGTTACTTATCATGCTTATTGAGAGGTACAATCTACTTGGGATGACCAATATTTATTAGTGTTCTTCTGAGAGGTATTCTCTAGTATGGATGGATAGTGTTCCTCGACATCTTTCATAGAGGTAACATCTTACAGGGATGGCCAGAGCTGTTCCAGGGTTACCTCTAGCTGGGTTGGGAAGTGGTCCATGATGTATGTTCTAGGGTTACCTCTAGTGGGACTGGGAAGTGGTCCCCAATGGCAGTTTAGGGATCCCCTCTAGTTGGTCTAAATAGTGGGACTCATTTACAACTCTTTTCATGTAGTACGCCACAACTGGGTTGGACAGTGGACCCCCCTTCCACTTCCGAGTGATGATTTCCCCCTTGATGAACTAGGGTACACACACCCGATGATGAGTGGAATCCTCAAGCTGAGTTGGGCATGGATCCTCGAATTTGTGACCCAATATCTCGACTATGAGGCATAATAACGAGACAATCTCTATCATCAATTTGGACTCTTAATAAAGAGGGACCATTTTCCCACCATGACATGTCCTTGTGACATGACCTAAAACCATGAGTGTGACACAATGTTTCCCAATGTGGATAGTATAAAAGTGTGGTGATTGAGTCCATTTGACTTTTAGTTCTGAGAATACATGTGGGATTCTAGACATTGATGGATACTTCTAGGACTATGGGCCACTCACTTTTCCTAGGATGATATTATAAGATGAAGATCCCCTTACCATCACATTTGGTTTTATTTTCTGAGTATATATATTTATATTCTATTTTAGTACCAACCCTTTGTGTTTTAGATACTCTCCTTCATGGTGAGGTAAATATTAGCGAGGTATTCTATGTGATTTTCATAACCATCTTCTCGTCGTTGGATGATTCTTCTCTCATGCTATAGAGAGTGAAGACTCAATGAGAAGTTCATCTTCTCACAATTTCTATCACCTTATATTTGGATGATCTTACTTCACTATCTTGTTGTGTTTAGATTCACTCCATTACTCTAATATTTTATTGTATATTGTTCTATCTACTACTCCCCTCTTCAGTAAATATTTTCCTACTTTGTTGAGCCTTTTGGGAATTCAACAGAGTATTTTTATATTAACCCTTTATTTGGATTTACCCTCACATAGTGTGAACATGTAGTCAAAAGAAAGGTTGGTAATGAATTCATATAAGCTAGGGATATAGGGTGCATAGACTACGTGTGGTGGTCATGACATGGGATTCAGGAGCAGGGCTCTCCCAGTTTCTTTACCTTTTCACATGTTTTTAGGTTGTGTCACTTTTGGTATTGGGTGTGTATTTTTCCATTTCCCATTTAGATTTAATTATTGTACATTTACTATTTAGAGGCTGATGCATGTTTGGGGTTTATATATAGCATTGTTTTACCTTGTTTTTGTTACCATCTACACAGTTTTCATTGAGATGGATTCTTGTGTGTGTATAGGTTCTTAGGGAAATGACTCCCCTAGTTTGTTGTTCCTTCAGCACTAGTATCCAGTCCCTGGCATGCAGAGGCAGGCTTTGCGTAGTGTGGATCGATCCCTAGCATGGGTCGGGTCATGAAAAAGTGGTACAAGAGGTGGTTCAACCCTTGGGATGTTGTTCGGATGTTTCCCTAAAAAGGTCATGGATGAGTTTTAAGGAAACAATATCGAAGTGTCTTGATAGTGGCGTTCAATCTAGGGAGTCTAGTGATGGTATGGGCAATCAATGTATCCATTCACTAGGTCCATGATTAACCTCTTGTTGACACGACACCATGAAAAACCCATTACAGGCACATTGGGATGCACTCTAATTCGTGATGATGATCCTATGAGTGGTGATTCCTTAGTTCAGGACCCATCATGTGAGACTCTTTGTCCAGGTGGGTAGGGTGTATAAAATCTACCCATTGAGCAGTAGAATTCCCCAATAGAGTGGGTTGAGGAGGTTTTCAAGTTGAGAACACTTCACAAGTTCTAGCACCAAAGACATGTAAGGATCCATGGTGATCTAGACACTCATATAGTAGAGGTTTTGATAGAGTCAGTGGTAGACATTTTCAAGCTTGTATGAACACCGATAGATCAGAAAGTGGCCTTGACAACAAGTCTTTCCCACAAAGAAATTGGGCATTGGTAGTGCTTGGTTACTTAGATACATGATTAGTCGATGCTCTCATGGGACAACTTCAACAGTTGTATCCTAAGGACTACTAACCCTTCTTCTTACACACTATTCAAATTTCGGATCTCCTCCTATTTTAATATGGGGTGATGATATTGATTGAGTACGCAACTAGGTTCATAGACCATGGAAACTGATCTCTGGACCAGACTCGTGATAGTTACTTATGAGCACAGATGTTTGACATAGGACTCCATAGAAAGATCAATGCTACCATAGTACCCTTTTTCATACCTACCAATTCTAGGGTTATGGAGCTAGAATTGGTGGCAATGAACATTCTTTTAGAGGAACGTCATGTAAATGGTTATGGTAGTGACTGCAACAAGAATGAAATGAATTTCGAAGCTATCAGACAATAATGAAAATGATTTGAATGCAGGATTTCTCCCGATAATCGATATCGTGCACTAAGTCATATGGGGATGAGGTAGCACATATATGTGGGGAATTATATTAAGGGAAAATGTTAGTAATGTGACGGGAGAGGACACATGGCTTGAGATTGCCTGACTAGACATGCTGAGCTTCTCAGAATGTTTGTATATGTACCACCATAGAAGAGACAGTTTTGTGATCAGGGGTATCTTAGGTGATGATATAGTGGTCCCTAGGGAGGTAGTTTCAGAAGATTATCTAGAAAAACTATGGGTGGTGGAAAATTCTATGAGGTCCTTCCAACACCACTAAGAGGGCCATGCCTGGCCTAGGGTGTTGGAAGATGGGGCCAAGGGAAACATCATGCTATGGATTTCTACAGTCATGAATCATGTGAGATGATAAGAGGTAAACTCAGAGATTTGATTACCTTTTGCAGTATAACTTGATTGACGCTGCGTGGGGTACTATTTTATTTCAAACCCCTTTTTATAGGAGTTACTAGAGTGACATAGGGGTTTTAGTGTAACCATTTATTGGTGTTGTTCGATATAGCTTTGAATGCATGAAGAAGAGGGATCCTTCCTCCACCAAGATGCATTTTTCTGATGAGAGAAAGAACCATTAGGGAGATTCAGTGCCACCCAAAGTAGATTATATCGAGGTTTGGTGGATGAATCACTATTACATGCACATTAAGAGCGTTGTTGTGTCGTTGAGTGTCAGAATAGGTGCTAGATTTACCTGTGGTGTTTTATTGCTTGAACTCCTTTTTCATGAGATTCCAATAGTGGGATCGACAGAGTACTTTTTTTGGGGATTACTCTCTTTCCATGATCCTAAAGGACAAATGTGGTTTTCCATGTGATTTTCGGGTCTAGCCTATTGTGGTAGGATGATTTTACTCACTTCTCTATTTTTTGGTACACTTCATGCTCAACGTCATATCTTGATACTATAGTTATCAAGTGTAGGTTGAGGTGATGGAGACCCCATGAATAGAACTGCACGACTCACTACGTAGTCTTGGAAGTAGTAGTCCTCACCCTAAGAATGTTGAGAGACTACCTTTTAAGTGAATGCTTCTTTTTCACATTCCACCATAGTCTCAGGTATGTCTTCACCCAGAGGGACTTGAACCTAAGGTGGCGAACCTAATTGAACATCTTGTAGGACTATGAATTTGAGATAGTATTTACTCAAGGAAATGGAAAGGTTTTCACAATTTGCGATGTAGAAGTTTGTCCTGGGAGGAAAACTATCCCATAATTTTTTTCAGGCCTTTTGGGACTGTGCAAAGAGATGGAGAGATTTCCTACTACCTTATCCTACACCCAATAGCTAGAGTGAGAACACGATGCCTCATACATTTTTCAGTTGAGGAGATATATGTGTGTTCGAATTAACATCATAGAAAAGATAATAACTTATGAGGACAAACCATCCCCTTGTTTCATGCATTGTTTCATCATGGTAACGTGAAGGTTTTCTAGGGAGTGGGAGAGTTAGGTGTGAGCTCAATATCCTGAGTTTTTTCAACTAGTTTTTCTTTCTGGGTAAAAAAATCGTGAATGAGGGAATTATTTAGAGGTATTATTTCACATTATAAGACTTTGAAACATTTCTATGAATATTTCCTTGGCTAGGCACTGAGATGTCATGCAATTCTTAGGTCTGATGTGCCCAAAATTTTTGTTTATAATAATATTAAGTGTTTTTATACAATAAATAAAACATAACAGGGATATCTCACTAACCAGAATCCATATCAATAATATGAGGGAACATTTGAGTCTATAATGTGTTGTTTACCCTAGGAGATACCTAAATTTAGCCATCACAAGACTTCCTTGAAACATGACATAGAGGAGGATAATGGTAATTAAAATAATTAAACATAATTATTTTTTCTCAAAGTCAAAACCCAATAACATTTGAACGGGAACTCGGATTGGAAATCAAATACAACCATTGAGTTCTGAATGGGGTGTTTTTTGGGAGCGACATAAAAGAGGGGTGCTGGAATTTCAAATTCCACATCGACTAATAATTCTATAAATAGATGATTAAGAGTTAAGGATTATGGATATCCCAAATAATCTCTCACCCTCTACTCAATCTACCCCACAAAACCATTATTCATCATTCTTCATCGAATCGAGGATTCATCTCAATCGTAAACTTAGTGGATTATTGCAAGAGCGGTGTGGACACATGGACAATGATTATCATATTAATCAATATAGGTTTTCTTTTTCTTTTGAGTTCTCATGCACCTTTTTTTAATCCCTATTTTTTTAATTCATTCTATCATATTGTATACCATTATCAATACTATCCTAACAGAGCCTTTGATACATTTATTCGAACTTGAAACCTTAATCATTCTTCGCACTTTCTTCATGTGTTATTTTCCGTTGACTTTTAGAACCGCCAATTCATCGACTATTTATGGAATGAAGCTCGTGGAACTAAAGACCTCATCCTGAGAATTCATTAAACTAGTATGAAATAATTTTTGGATACTCGGTGTGGTTGAAGTTGACATATAAGGGGGACACCAGAGTAGAACCGCTGGCAGCGTCCGATGATGGGCTAATGCGGCGGTAACAGGAGCCGACTGGGTGTGCGTTGGAGGGGGAAACAGAGGATAATGTGGCTAATCGTGTGGATAGGTAGTGTGACAAGGATGGCATGGTGAACTCGGGGGGTGCGAGGTAGAGTCAGATCACATTAGAGAGATGGCTGATCATGAGGTGTCCACAAACGGCTTAACCGTGACGCGGTCAGGCAGAGGACCCGATGGCCGGTAGTGACCCACGTCACATGGGTCACACATTGATGACGACACTGAGGAGGGCCAGATGCTTGACTAGTATTGTTTTGGAAGGCAGGGTGGGCAATGTGACTGGGTCATGGGCCGATGGGGCGGGCCGACAAGGGCGGACCTGCCAAGTTAGGGAGGACCATGCCGATCCAGCCGATTTTGGACCTAGGCACTTCAAATGATTATATATTTTGATACAAGAATCCGATTTGTGTGCCATTTAAATAATCATGATCAATGAGTAAAACAATACCATTTTAAATTTTTTTGGAATTTAAAATTTCATTCATGAAGATGGGTGGCGTGAAACACCTATGTTTAATAATAATAAAATATATTTTATTATTTGTTGTTGCTTCTTTCAGACATATCACCTACATCTGAAGTCTGATTGATGTTATATAATAGTTTCTAAGACCCGGGAGTTTAGGAGGAATTTTTAAGTCTACTTTTGGGATTTTATAGCAATGTCGAGGTAAAGGCCCCATGAGTACTGGTTTTCATGTTTTTTAGTGAAATGAAACTTTTTCACCAAGTATGGATTTTGGATGATTAAGTAATCAAACCCATATTTTTTTCGAAATGATCAAAATGGTGTGATCTATATAAAAATTTTCAAGACTGAGATATTGGCCCCATTGGTTGATTTCAAGGGAAATGCGGTGACACAAAACTTTTCCATCATATGTCCATTAAGGGTGAATGATGAGTCTTTATTGCATGTTTTTTCATAAGGATCACAATAATGAGATCCATTTAGACATGTAGATCATTGTCCCTGATCTAAATAAATGTGGAAACATGAATGGATTATAGGTGAATATCCATTTGATGTTTTTGAAGAGAAACAAGAACATGGGTCAACCACGACTCTTGTGAGAGTAGAGAATAATTATAAAGTAGCAGGGTCATATGTTTGGGAGTCGTTTGAGGTGGGGTGCTAGGGTAATTACACTTTTGGACCTCTAAGTAAATGATGAGTATCCCGCACTTATCGCCCATTTGACAATGTGTTTCTAGTACTCGGGGATTATTCCAACACACCAAGGGGGAGGGGGGTAATTTATCAATGTTTAGTACCTACGAATGTTTTGGTACATGGTCATGCGATGGGGTAAGGTCACATGTTTTGTGTGACCCACACGCATCGTGTACCACTTTACGAATATAATATCTCTCTCATATCATTATTTTTTACTCATATTTTGGCATGTGAGTAGCATATCCTCAGTTGTTTTATAGATATGATGTGATGGTTCCCTCTATATTGGATAACGAGTTATGATGTGAGATATTCTAGGTTTGACACTTACCTAGGGTGACACTCAATGAAGTCAACAGTGTTCTTTAGAAAGGTACGCTCCATCAAGGATGGCCAATGTTTCTCAATGTTCCTTCGAGAGTTACCCTCCAACAAGGATTCCTAGTGTTCCCTAGAGTTCTTCTAAGAGGTTCCATCTTGCAGGGATGACTAATGTTACTCAGTATCATTTCTTAGATCTACCCTCTAGTAGGGATGGCCAGTGTTCCTCAACGTTCTTCCAAGAGGTACCATCCAGAAGGGATGGCCAGTGTTCCCCAATGAGCTTTCCGAGAGGTACTATTTAGAAGGGATGACTAGATTAGTTAAGGGGTTACCTTTAATTGGGCTTGGAAGTGGTCCACGATGGCAGTTCTAGAGTTACCTTCAGTTGGACTGGGAAGTGGTCCCCAATGGAATTTTTGTGCCTCTCTCTATCAAGGATGGGTAGTGGGACCCATCAATGACTATTGCTAGGTAGTTCCCTCTATCTGGGATATGTAGTGGGTCCCCCATCAACCTTTTGTTGATGATTTCCCCCAAACATACTTGGGAATATACAACCAATGATGAGTGAAATACTCTAGCCAGGCTGGGGAAGGATCCTCGACTTTGTGTCACGATCTATCGAATGTGATTCACAATAAAGAGATGTTCTCTAACATTACTTTATACTCTCAAGAAAGTAGAATTCTCTAAACACCAATATGTGTCCTAGTGACATGAACATAAACCATGAGGGTGATATAATTCCACCTGAAGCATATATTATCAAGGTGTGGTGATTGAGTCCCTTTAAATTGTAGTTCAGAGTGGATGTGTGGGATTCTAGGCATCAGTAATTACTTCAGAGACTATTGACCACTCCCATTTTCTGGCATAAGCTTGTGAGAAAGAGATCCCCTTACTCTCTCATTTGGGTTTCTTTTCTGAGAATATATATATATATATATATATATATCCTACTATGGTACCCACTCCATGGGTTTTTGGATACTCTCCTTTGATAAGAGGTGAAGATGCATGGGGTATGCCAAGTTCTTTCCCTATCTAGATTCTCATGATTGGATGATTCTTCTCACTTATTATAGGTATCAAAAAATTGATGATAAGTTCAACTTCTCACAGTCTCTATCTCCTTTTGTTTGTATGAACTTTCTTAACTATCTTGTTGTGTTGAGAAGCACTCATTTATTGTACTCTTTTGTTGTACATTATTCTATCTACTACTCCCCTCTTCAGAACATCTTTTTCTACTCCCTTGAGCATTTGGGGCATCTTACAAATTAATTTTATACTCACCCCTGTATGGGATTTTCCCTCATTTGGTCTTCCCATGAAGACGACAGATAGGTTGATCACGACTTTAGAGGATCTTGGGATACAAGGTTCTTGGACTAAGTGTGGCGGTCGTGACATGGGATTTAGAAGTGGGGATCTCATAGCTACATTAGTTTTTCACATGTTACCCAGTTTTGGAACTTTTTTATTTGGGTTTGTATTTTGTGCCTTTTCAATTAATCTTTACATATCTATAATTTTATTGTTTAAAGTTCTATGCATGTTTTTGGTTTATATATAGTAGTTTTTTATACTATTTTAATTTCCATATGGACTATTTTCATTAGGTTGGATACATGTGTGTGTACAAGTTATTAGAAAAAGGCCTCTCCTAGTTTGTTTTTCCTTTGGTACTAGTCTTCATCCCTTGGCCTATGGAGGAAAACTTGGGTTATTTGCGGCTCGAGCCCCGGCATGGGTCAGGTCGTGATCGATCATTTATTCAACAAATTGTTTATATATATGGTAGTTGAAGGGCCACATTCTTTGACATTATAATCCAATATTACATAAAATAGAATTAACTCATTATCTTCTCTTCATTTTCCATCAAAGTGTATGTTAAAGAAAAACTTTTAAGAAGATGGAATCCCACCAAATCATCTGAGGATTCAATTTTCCAATATATTTAATTTCATATATTCTTCCTTTAATTACGACTTATTAAAGACACAAAACTATCAATATATTATATTATTTTATTATTTATTCTCATAGTTTATCTTAAGAAGGAATTTTTTCCTTATACTCAATTTATATATATAGAAGTTCTACAAAACCTTCTAGTGGTATGAAAAAATTACAATTGAATAACCACTAATATGATGATAAAAAAATTAAAACCATTTTTGGGGTTTTTATAGAAGGATGAACATGGTTAAAAAGATATCATGTCATGTGGGAATATTAATAAAAATGACTTGGATTTGGAAAAACATCAGGGTTTTTATTATAAATATATATATTCAAAAAAACCACAATTGTAATAAAATAGAATTTTTAAAAAAATCATATTTGGGTGAAGAAATATTTAAAATTGGAAAATATATGATATTAATAATATTACCATTTCATTATTAAGGGTATGAAATTTGAAATAAATGGTTTACACAAAAAACAAATGATGTGGTTCATGTTTTGTACATTCTATAAATCCTTTTTTTGAAATGGATTGTGAAAAGGAATCACATTAATGTGCATAGATTTGGAATTAATGGATATTAAAAAATGGTCTCGACTAATCCATATTGTATCAAAAGCTATTTTAATGTAAATTAATATTTTCTAAAGTTTTTGTGTATTAAGTTCAATATTAAGTTTTTTTATTCAATTATAAAATTACTATTTAACATTAATCAATACAATTTTTGTATGGATTATCATCTTCATTTATCTCTTTAATTTAAAATTTTCTTATAATTTTCATTTCATGCATATAATATTTACCTAGTTATTAAAATATAATGATTTTGTTTCATTTAACTCAGAAAATGATTTTTGTGTTTATTTATAAATTCAATATTAAAGGTTGATTATAATTTATATATTTTAGGTGGTGGGGTTGTATCAGAATTTAGATATATATTATTTATCAATTTATTGGTTGAGATACTTTGGGTTGGACTTCTCATTGTCCTAGGATATTATTCACTGTCTAGAATCTCATGGTATATCTACCAATTACCTAATAAAATCTCTTGTGTGTATTTTAGTTTCATATTTTTTAAATATTCACCTGAATATTTTTGATGCACCTTTTTTATTATATATTTATATCTTTTTAAATATATTTTACTTTTGGTTAACACAAATCATGAGTTTTATAAGGTATTATACATTAATATTCTTACAACTTATTAATTTTGATGATGGTATAATTTCATAACTATATTATTTTAAGAATGAAGATATAGTTATTGAATGTCGTGTAAAAATTTCATGAACACTATTATTTAATAATTTTTTTCATAAAATATAGGTTCCTATGTATGACCCTTTGTATGTAATAGTTGACGAGTATACCACTATATGTTTAGTCACCATGTTGCATTGTTCTCTTTAGGGTAAACATAGCTTGGAAAACCTAATAGTTAAGATAATAAAAAAATAATGTCTATTTTATTTATGTGTTTGATCCAAGAAAAGGTATGTACTCTAAACTATTCAATAATAATATAAGATATTATTTTCATGATAGCCTACCTAAATAGATATGTAGTGGGAGAAATATTGATTTCAAACAAAATTATAGTGAAATATTGATCATGAACATTGAATTTATATAATGAATATGGTTATAATTATTTGTGGGAGAGTGTTAAATGAAATTATTCAAAGAATATATTTATAAACCATGTTATTGACCAAATTAATATGCATGATTATAAATTATATAATTTATCAAAAAATTATTTTAATATATATTATATGATTGATCTATAATTTAATTATGTTGTATCTATGTTTGAGAAATGTTCTCAAGTTCAAGATTGTTAAGAAATGAGAATTATATTATAAGTGTTAAATCATTATTCATAGAACAAGAAACCCCAGAACCTATGTTTTGGCCTAATGAAGAACCATGGAGAAAGAACTATTGTGGAGGTTGGTTTCAAGAACTTCATGATCAAGAACATGTGTGGTAATGGATAGTTTTTCAGATGATGATGAGTGGAAGATATATATTACATATTGGTTCACTAATGACAATATATATGGGTTTTCCTCAAAATATAGTGTTGAATAAATTACACAAGATTCACAAAACTGATACGTAAGAGTAACCTACCTAGTTCACCCAAAATTAATGGTCGAGGAAAAATAAACTATGGGCTATAAGAGGTGACTAAGGGAAATGGTGGTACCCCCAAAAATGTTGAGGTCGGTAGAACTAGTAGACCATTTGGGACCAAAAATTAATGTGGGTTGGGAATAATTGAAGAAATAAACATTGATTATGTCAATATTGATATGTAAAAGTATAAAAAAAACAATTTATGTGTAACTATGATTGTAATTTTATTTAATCTATTGAATGAATGGAAGAAAAAATATTCTTTAATGAAAGTATTAATAATGTAAAAAAAGTATATTTTTTTTTACTTTTTCGCATATGATATAATTTTCTTCAATATTTTCCCATGAGATGTATTTGAATGATTTTGTGGGAGAAATGACCCATTGTTTTGGATAAGGTGAAATGAAATTTTATGTTTCCTGAAAATGGTGTCATTGGCTTCTTAAAATATATGGTGTTTTAGAGATTTTATTATTTATTTAAGATTCCAGTGGCTTAGAATCGGATGATTCGTTGTCTCTATTCCCATCAAGTTTTATCCAAGATGTTGGTTCATCAAGGCTTGAAAAAATAGTCGATAATAACTTTGGAAACAAAACTATCTTGATGATTTTTAATTCTGAATGATTAATTATTTAATATGGTACAACATCAGATTATGGTATGGTTAGGATACAAATCTTATATGGGATAAACATTGAATTTGGGACATTGCGTATGAGGACTACATGATTTATATGTACCATGAGGTCCCATTTGAAGAGGGAAAACTAGTTTTAGTAGAAATATTTGAAAGGTAAACATTGGATAGAAGTTAATTGACATTTACTTATATGTCACTGGTATAGAATATTAACTTTAAACTGTAATATATAAGGACCAAAATAGTATTTATGGATACTTTTCTAATCATGAATTATAATTTCAATGATATGAAAGAATTTTTCATGAAGAAGATGATATTATACATGAGAATGTCAAATAGAATACCAAATTATTAACATGTGAATATAATTAATTTGATTCATAGTCATCTAAAAATTAGTTAATGTGAATTTCCATTATAATTTAGGGTCTTTATGGTTGTTTTTGTTAATACTAAGGTATTTGGAAGAAATCGAAATTATCATATAAAAATATTTCAAAAAATAGATAAAGTGTTTGTGGATTAGGAATATCATTCTAAAAAATGAGCTCATAGTGAGATAAGTTTAGGACATAGCATAATAATAATGAATATATATGGTATATGACTTTCTATTCAATAGAGAGGTTGAATAATATAAATAGATAGTTAATGGGAAAGATGTCGAGCTTTATCGAATGGGCCCAGATCCATATATCGGCATTGGGTAGAGATGTTTTTTGGAATATAGACCTTAAATCGACCATATGATTAATTCACTAGATGATTCAAACATCGTCCAAAGAAAGTACCCCAAAAGAATATGATAACTATTAGATGGGTAGCAAAACCAAGTCGTCCAAAAGGACTACCTCAACTATGTGTACCTAAAGTAAGAATTCATCACACGATACTAAAAAATCAAATTCCACCCTCAAAATCACTAAAGATAACTCACAAAAATACATTTAAAAAATAGAACAAATAAATAAAATGAAAATAAATAATTAAAAAAAGGAAATAAAAGATTTTTCATCTGATGATGAGTTATATATTCATGATAAAAACATTACTTGTTCCTTTTTATTATAATTAAATATAGAAGAAATTATAATTTAGATTACTATATACAAGTAATATTAGAATAAATCCATATACAATAATAAATCTATGTTTAGTAATGAGTCTGCACACACTTATATAATATGTTTCATATGATCAATCAATTTAATATAATCTACTATAATTCGTTTCAATGATGCATGTACAACTCATCATGGAATCCAAACTAGAAAATCTTCATGTTTTTTGAAATTATATTCCTCTATAACTCCAAAATATAACCATTAGAATAAATGAAAATATAATTATACTACTACCCCCCTGAGATATCCTACTTCTTATATATTCACACTGATTCCATCCACCATCTAATGAAAAAAGGTATTATAATTGTTAAATCAATAAATAAAAATATGATGAACTAAATCCATAATTCACAACCCAATAGAAGGGGGTTTTACAAAAATATTATAGGGATGAAACAATTAATTTTCCAAGGGAGGCTTCATGAATATTTTTGTTATTAACACTACATATGATGGTGGTAAAAATTTATTATTTAGTGTCAAAATTCTGGTAGAATTACAGACAGATATTTCTGATGTTCCTTTCCATTCTCTGTACAAGAGAGTGTGAATATAAAATTATGTATCTATATTATTCGATAAGGTTCTCCTAGATAATAATGTATCTATTAAGATCATGGGGATGGGTGGAGTAAAATTATGAATGTCAAATAGATGCTTCTTGGGTTTACGGGGACATCAAAGCATACTGTATTCATGGAATAATTTAATTTCATTTGGGGACCAGGGTGAAGTAGGATTTGGAACTATATTAATGAATTAGGTATGGAATATTAATCATGGTTCTATGATTGTAGAATGTGGTTTCAAATATAGAGTATTGTATTAGATGGGAAGATCATATGGAGAAAAAAATAAAAGTTGAATAATTCTAAATGTTTTGTTTAGAAATATCATATTGGGATCCCTAGTGAGAAAAACATGTGTGTTTTATAAAAAAGGTGTACTGGAATTTTTTCACATAGATTTGGGATGTTATAAGATTTTTATACTAAAAAAAGAGACATGTGTCATTCTATATGGGCCGAAGGACACCAATGTCTAAGAAGATTGAACTAGTGTAGAAAAATGTTCAAGGGACTATAACAGTATATTCTCATTGTGGGTTAAGTTAGTTGGGGATTTCATTGATTATTAAATAATTAAATTATGGGTTTACACCCTTATTAAAGAAATATGATGTGTACAAAGTATTTTTTTATGCTGGACCATGGTAAAAATAGAGACTGTAAGTAATATATAAATATTACGGTCTGATAATGGTAGAGAATATGGTAGAAAGGAAATAAAGAATATTTTCTAGAAAAAATGAATTTGAATGGAAAAAGACTATACCAAAAACACTATATCATAATGGTGTAGTACAGTTGATAAATTATACATGAATCAGAATGTATTAGATCGAGATACTAAATTTCATAATTTATAATTGTTTTTAGATGAAATTAGTCCTCTATGAGAAATTAGTTGTTCACTACAGTCCTTTCACAATATTGGGATTTGAAATTCTTGAATATATATAGTCTAGAAAACAAATAGAAGTTACCCAACTCAATTTTTCCAAATTATTTTCCTATATCTATAGGGATACAATGTTTTCTGATAAACACAAAGACAAGCACCATGAATGTTTCTTTGTGGATTATAGAAAAGAAAAAATTGGTATTTAGAATTGGGAACAAGACCCTCAAAAGGCCATTAGAGGTAAAAAATGTTTTCATCCATGTGAATGTATTATAAATTGACCATAACATGGTTGAAAATAGTGTTGAGAATAATGAATTAATATACTAGATTGAATTTTATATGAATGGATTCTCTAAAATGATAGAGTCTCTTGAATGGTTTGGTGGAATCAAAATTATGGAGGAAATAAAAACTCTATTGGAATACATACCAGAGATATTAGGAATTGCTGATGATCGAAGTAGATCTCTAGAAGGTGACATTCCAAATGCATTGATTCTATAAAGGGAAGAATCGTAAGAGGAGTTATAAAGATCTTAAATTTTAATAATACCTTATTATAGTTGTGGAACTTCTTTTCCATTCCCCATTCTTAAATATTTTGTAGATATCGAGGTCCTACAAAATGTGAATAGTAATGATGATTCTAAAAATTCAGTGTTATTCATTAAAGATGAGTTTGATTGTTTGGATGATAAAAAATTGTGATCTAAATAAATTACAAAAAACAGAATAATGTTCTAAAAAATTGGATCTTTTGATTGAAATATGAATATAATGGTATTATGTGTTATAAGGATATACTACAAGTGTGAGGTTTTCAAAAAAATGAATGTTTGGATTTCAATGAAATTTTCTTAATGGTTTTTATACATAAAACTATCAAGATGATATTGAGTGTGCATTATTTTAAAGGTTAACATTAATAGCATATGGATGTAAATATTCAATACCTTCATGGTGATTTAGGGGAGGATTCCTATATGAATAAATTAGATACTTTTATGGATAAACATATTGAGTACTCGGTGATTAATCTAAAGAGAATTATTTACATCTTGAAATAGTCACCCTGGCATGGGATTTGAATGTTCTATGCATTAATAGAGCAGAATAATATCATTTGGAGAAGCTAATATCACAGATACAACTAGAAGATGTTCAAGTATGGAAGGTTTATCATCATTTTTTATGTGTTTGAAATTAATTCTACATTTCAAAAATTTAGGAGGTGAAAAGTGATTTTGCTGCAAAACGTGAGATGAATGATGTTAGTGACACCAAGAAAACATTTTGTTTTTTAAGAGAGATGTGAAAGTAGAAAATTTGATTTTATCTTAGAGGGATTACATCTGGATGGTCATTGAGATATTAATAATGTGCTAATATAAAACTATATCAAATACATTGGTCAAACACAAAAAAAAATTCCAAGGGAAAAACAATAAAAAGAAATATATGGATAAGAATGTGAAAAATGATCTATTTCATCTATGTTGGGAATTTTAATGTGAACCATGGTGTATAAAAGGATAAATATTGATTTTAAAAGGGATTTGTCAGCACGTTTTTGAAGAATCAAGGAAAAGAACACTTATATTCCCTAAATTATATTCACTAACAACTAAAAGGACAAGATAATTTATCCTTCCATTTCAAAACTAATGATCCATCAAAAAGTTATATGAATGTATACGTACGGGGAGATATGGACACATAGAGAGTTCCACAATCAACATGGTTATATTTGGTGGAATAATTTTAAGACAGATATCCAGGTTTAAACTATTTATAGCACTATACTTATTGGAAATTGAATATTTGGTTTTAAAATATGAAGGGAATGAAATAATATTTCTCATGTTTTTTCATTTAGTATTTGATGGAGTTAGGGAAGTGGATTTACCTACTGTTAAATTAAGAGTGATGTTAAATTGGATAACAATCTGGTGTTTTACTCATGGTAAATTAGAAATGATGTCAAATATCATTGTATAAAAAAGATAATAAATGATAGAGTGTTAAAAATGTGAAGTATAAATGGTTTATAGAATCTAACTAACATGTTCAAAAATGTTTTATTATGGGAAATTATATGAAATAATTTTGAATATCTGGGACTATGGTGACCTGAAATAGGGATGAAGATATTCATTCTACTATAAAATCTGGGACGATCATGTTTTTCATGAGTGTTAATATTTATCATCTTTCCCCATAAATATTTATTAAGTAGTATGTTATTAGAATATGTTCAGTTATTTTTAAATTGCGATTTATTACATCTATAAAAAATAATTTTGGATCTTATTTTCCATTCTTAAAAATAATCATAACAGAAAATGTCCAGGTGAGTCAGTGGTCCGAAAGTTAATGTTTTAGAACTTCTGTGAATATAGTTGCGTAATACCCTATGAATTTAGTATAAATTTTCTTTTAAATAAACATAATTTGAAATCAATTATTTCAGAAAAAAACCAAATTAATATTAATCTTGATACATTTTGTTGAGAAAAATATTACCATGAAAGATAAACATCAATAAATTATGAAAATAAAATATGAAACTTCCTTATGAAAAAATATGATGAAATATACATGTAAATTAAAATATTAAAACGAAAAATATTTATTCTTGTGGGTTTCCATTATGATCAAATCATCTATTATAACCATGAAAAAAAGGTAAAGCAATTGAAATATAATAGACATGTAATGATAGAAATAAATGAATACGATGTATTGTTTAATTGATATATGTAAGGTTATATATAGTAATAAAATACCGGTGTTATAATTTTGGTAATTGGATATAAGGATGTTGGATATTTTTTCATTGGGTATATAAGTATTTAATAGGATTATTATGTCTTTTTAACTAAAAAAAATATAATTCAGAAATAAAGATTTTTTTGAAATGAAGTAGAATGATAATATTCAAATAAAATATTTTTTTAAAAAAATATGTATTTTTATGAATAATATTACATTTATTATTATAAACATTATAGTTGAATTTATGTTTTTATAAAATTTAGATAAGGACAATAATATCAATGGATTTATAAAATTCATTGGTTAGATAAAAAAAAAATTTAATGTGATGTGGTTAAAATAATTTAATGTTTAAAATGATTATTTATCAAAGGGATGTTTTTTATGATACATGAATTTTTATCTTAATAAATAAAATTGATCACTTTAAATGATGAATGTAATTTTTGAATTTTTAAATTGATATATTAAAACTTATTTGAGTATAAATATATGTGAATTCTAATTAAGAACAATAAGTTTTTAAATGTTATTTATAAAAAATTATTTTTTCAACATATAATAATTTTTTATGTAAAAATTAATTTTTTATATTTATAAATATAATTATATTAAATGAATCAAAAAAATTTTAATCATAAAATAGAAATTATTAACGAAATTAAATTTTCCTTTTAAGTAAAAAAATGTTACCGAGGTAAAAATTGAATTATGATGGTAAAGGTAAGGGAGTTAAATTAAGTGGTAAATCCCTAAAATATAAAAAAAACTATAATCGTTCATGTGTTTATGAAGGATTTATGGACCTAACATCACCCATTATCCATTTACATTTTTCCTTCAATATAATTTACTATTTTTAATGGTATCATTGTACATTATATAACAACTATTTTCAAAAATTCCAATTAAAACTCAACAATAAAGGACTTATCCACTAAAACTCCCAAGAAAATATTTTAATTTATTACTATCCTAAATTCATTATCATATTTATTCTCATAAAAAAAATATAAGATGATGTTTCCTCTGTTCCCAAGAAGGAATCATAAATCCTTCATTATGAAGAAACCTTCTTTAAGAAGGAGAATACAAATCAAAGTAAGTTCCCAGTTCTTTATTAATATTTTCAATTATGATCTCATATAAACTATTTCTGAATCTCATTACAAACTATAATTATTTTATATTATCATAATTATTCTACTGATTAATTAATATTTGGATTATATAATTATTTACAATAAATCATCCATTTGTATAACATGTTCTTTTTTGGGTTGCTTCAACCACCAACATAAAATATGTTATACTATCTTCACCATTATCAACATAAAAGAGTATTAATATATTAATAATTTTTAAATATGATAATAAAGAGCTATTCATAAAGTTAAAATAGTTCTATAACGGTTAAAAAAATCATTTTTGGAAACATGTTCAAATGGATTTTATTCTAACTAACCATATGACTAACATTTATCAAACGAACATGAAAATACATAAATAATTGAAACAAAATTATTAAACTAAAATTAATATTCTAGTAATGATGAAATTGGATTCAATGAATAAGGATCTACATCATCATTATGAGACTTACGCAAAATAATTTAAATTACTAACATTTCATGATTAAGATATAAAATAACCTAATTTTTTTAACGAATTATTATAATTTAATTGTATAAAAGGTAATATAAATAAATAATTTTATGAAATAAGTTATTCTTAGGGTCATGTTTATTATATAGGTGGTCAAATTACTTTGGTGGATGTCTGGAGTAAATGTGAGGGTTTCTCATCTGAATTTCCATTCACTGAGATATACTTCGTATTTACCAATTATTTTCTTTTATATAGTTTGTATAGAGGTGATAATTAGATTTTTTAATAAATTTGAATTAAATCATGGTATTTAAAAATTCTTATATGGTTACATCTTTAAAGGGGTTTTGATTTAAATGTTACTAAAGTTGTCAGGGTTAATTCTCCAAACTGACATTGAAATACAAACAATTTTAGTTTAAACCTTCATTAAAGAAATTTTATGGTATTTATCACTAAAATTATATGAATTTTATTTTAATATAGTTACTTATATAGTTTACATGTATTTTAACAATTTCATCTTCCTTTATCTCACAATTTAACGAATATTTTGATTTTAAGTGGATTCGACCTTATCTTTTATTTTTAGTCAAGAATCATTCTTCTTCACCTTTGTATTAATTATTTTGTCTTTTAAATTAATTTATATAAAATTAAAATATTTAATAAGGTTATTTTCTATTTCCCTTGATTTTTTTTATTAATGAATGAAATCAATTTATTTTTAATTTTTTCAGTATTGTCCATTTTTTATTATTTTAAAAATATTTACAAGGGTGGGGAAAAAATATTTTTAATCATCTTCCACGTTAGCTAATTTTCCTATAACAAACAGTGACTACTCTCTATGTTTTCATAGAATTATAATGAAACTTTTATTGTTTTATTAATTAATTTCTTTTAAAATAAATGTTATAAAAATTATAAAGGGTATTTCATCATAATTTTCAAATTATTTTTTAATGTTATTATATATTTTTTATCATTGTAAATAAAAATTAACGATTTATATTCTTTCATGTGGATGTTATTTATTGATACCATCATCCTTATTTCTCTAAATATTTTATGTCTACGTCTTATTTATGTTTTCATTAAACATGTTTATTTCACATGGGAAACTTATGCTATAATTTAATTTATAATTTTTTGATTTTGATGTCGGGAAAACATTGTTTTGTGATGGGTGGGAATATTATATACCTTAAATAAATTATTTATTGTTTTATATGTCATAAGATCATTACATGACATAGGTTCTTCTCAAAGTGTAAAATGGTTATAGGAAATGAGTTGTTTAGAAAATTATTCTATATTATAGGATAGTGGTTAACCACGTACATTATATAATGAATGTATAAGTGTATAACCTATATCCATGTTATAGTTAATATTATTACTCTTGTGAAACATTATTATAATATCCAATATAAATGTTTTATGTTCCCATATGTCATGATTAGAAACTTATGTGTCCACAACAATATAATTAATCTATTATTTTATATAAGAGGCATTATTCCATGAATAATTATTTATGTAACAACCGAACATGGATGCCACTAAAATAATGCACCATGCTAGTTAATTATGAGGATTAATGTGTGCCTCCAAATACACAAGAGGTTTTCAACTATTATCTAGGGGCTAATGTGTGTCATTGAAAGACTATGACCCCATATCAGAGTAAGAAAATAGCAGAAATCACTATGTATTAGACATGTTAGTTAATAATTAGAGTTTAGAAGTAGTAAATAATCTGAAATATAACAAGATATAATATTCTATAAAATGATATTGAATACACAAAAATCCATATCATTCATAAAACATTGGTCGGCCACGGCGCCAACCATACAAACATATAACATCAAAGGAAAATAAAATAAAAGCACTATGCTTCACCACTAACATTGAGATAAACCACATTATTGGTCTCCAAATACTATTGAAATTCACCAACCTAATCATAAAAACCAACATGTGTGGCTCCACGCGATCATGAAACTCTGGGCCTCATTCATATCTACCATGAATCTGTGCTCAACTAGAAAATAAGACATTATGTCTTCATGCACAATGAGGTGCACATAAAGGGGTGGTATTATAATCTTAGTAGGACACACCGTGATGAACCTATAAATATACTATCATAATTGTATGCTAATTTAATATTATCATCTTATATAAGACTAAAATAAATATATAAATTTACAAAATAATGTAAAACAACAATTGATCGCTAGGTTTGTGTTCTGGATCAATTTGGTGATGTTCCATCATGTATATTAACGTTTACAATGTATATTTGTATATTCCCATACATATAAATGTATATACATAAATATGTGTATACATTTTTATGGCTAACGAAATAACATAAAAAATTTCAGTCGATCCTTGGGTCTATAATCATGATCTCCTATATATCCTATTCAAGGGAATTGAACTGGACGTCATACTACTCACACTGTGTAATATTTAGTCTATATCTGTTTCGTTAATCCCAATAGACAATTCCCATGATGAAAGGTGGTTGAAATTGGTCAACAAAAGATATATCACAATAAAGGGATACTAGTCCTAACCCTAGGTTTATCTATACTCACCTCCTGTCACTGTATAGAAGGATTACTAGGAAGTACATCCAGCCATCCTGTGAATGGAAATGGAGTTGGATGACATGACCCTCATGACATGTAAATGTATTCAAATGTCTAATCTATAAATTTGATTGCATATTATATCACAACATTGAGACTTAGATGAACCCTGAGGGTCTGGAACTTATGATATCTATAAAAAGATCCCAACATGTAGGTGACATTCCCACCCAAAGAGTTCTCTAACTCAGGAGTGCATAATCATCAATATCACTCATGAGAACACAATCATACAAAATTATCCAAAAATGGGGAATACCATGTCCAACACAATAATCAAGTAACTTATTATGGATATACTAATCATATCAATCACTTCAGTGAATATAATTATCCATGAGTGTTACCAAATCAAGGATAGTGTAATTTTCCTCATCAAATGAAAATCAGGGTATGGGAGAACCATCCTCATCATTCAGATGGTTGTAAGCCTAAATAAATATCATTACATGGGATTCCATGCCCGTATATAATAAATATAGGCTCACAAGATAGATCCAAGGAAGCACCTCTTAAAATACCAATATTGTTGTACCCAAACTTACTGGCTCAGTAGCCAGATCCCAGATAGTACCTCTAGGAATAAAAAAATAAAACAATAACATGGATCAGCAGCCGGATCCCAGTAAAGCATTTCATGGAATCATAGTAAATGAATAAGGAGGCTTCTAGGAAGAATATTTGGGCATCCTAATAGGATGAAGATGCTTCAGATCGGGATCAATAGCCACCAACCGAGGATAATCTCTAGTAATCATTGGTAAATTATTAGAAAACATGTGAAAGATTACACAAAAAGTGAAGGTGGATAAACATATAAACAACCACAACTTGAATAAACTACATGGAAAAAAATATTAGTATGAGTTATAAGGTGAAACACACTACCATCTATACCCAAACCTGACATTCTAGATCAAGTGTGGTCAAGTATCAAGGCACCAACTAGGTCCATTATTCCAAAACATAGGAGATGCATCATAATTGGGATCTTCAATTTATAAACATAAGAAAAGGAATAATAATTATGACCAGCATATTAGAAGAAAAAAACATGAATCTTACAAATTTCCACTAGTGATACACAAACGGTGGTATCTTAAATGGGATCCTTAGAATCTTGATTAGGATGGGATTTCCTATAGGGTAACCTCACAACCGTGGTGTAAGATATAGAGGTGTCCAACATGGGATCCTGAAAATAGTACCCACATAAAGGGATCTTACATCGGAAACAATACATCATCATTTAATCCAAAGAATCCCATAGGGGAACCTCATTAAATACTAATAAGATAATGGTATCTTATATAGGATCCTCTTAGCTGCGACATAAGTAGAGGAATCCTACATGGGATATTAAGAAATAACTAGCCACACAACCTCTTTAGATATATGGTAACATCTTCAAGTAGTTTTATCCTCAAGGTAATGCTACGAAGGTCCATCATGATAGATATCTAATTGATCATCTCAGATCAACATCTCTAACTCGGTTAGTCCAAGCATCAATGATATAATTCTTATTACAAGTCTTTACCTTTGGAGAAAACTGAATTTGATTACTAGGGGAAGAACCTCTCCATTTTTATTAATGTTTGAGATGACTCCTAGGAGTCCTCAAACGACCTCAAGGGGTCCCCATGACAATATACAGAGAATGTTATATATAATCGTCTATAATAATGTCCAATTCTGACTCTGTAGAATAAAATTAGAAATATCCTCAATATGGTAGAAAAGAAGGAGTATAATGAATGTGTACCCTAATACTTGATGTGTACCCCCGTGAACACACATATTCATGAACTCTAGTAGGAAATGGAAAAAAATCCCATGTATACATCATGTTGGGCATGTAAATTCTATATAACCTACATAACCCACCTTCTAGTATACCTAACTAGTTTTGGCCTTTTATATTTGTAATATCCTAGGTAATTATAGAATAACTTTTTCCATATTTATAAATATTTATGAATTGGATAAAAATTTTACCATAATTGGAAGCTATTTCTTATTTCATACTCGACACTCAACAATGGGTTTCCAAGAGATCTCATGTTACATGCAAGAATGATTTATATCAAAAAAAATTATATATTTTAATTTTATTTTTTTTGGTGTAAGTTATCACCTAGCTGTTAGAATGGAAGGAATGAAAAATGTCAACTAAATTATTAAAATATTGTTTAAAAATGATTATATAATGATTCACTAGTTACCAAATTAACTATAAAGGAAACTAAAAATAATTTGAATATAAAGTATTTATTTCTATGAAATACAATTTAATTATGAATAATTCTAGTTATAAAATAATAAAATCACACTTTTTGGATTAAATTAATGAAATATAAATTCAATAAAATGTATACAATCCAACTTATTTATTTATAAGATATTATGTTAGAGAAAATTCAATTTTACAGATAAAAGATGTATTTTTATAAAAATCTCATTTTCTATAGTCTGATGGACCACTATAAGAACCCAGTTCTTATTTTAGAGGTACATGCTTATTCTTTTTCCTTTTCCTTAAGTGTTTTGAGAAAATATGGAAAATGGGGAAAAATACTAAATTTTGGAACTACACGCCATGTACTTTATCCACACGCCGTGTACTTTTGGCTGTGTTGGGATTAGTACACAGGGAGTGTAGCCATGCCGGCGATGAAGGGTGTAGGAAATGACTACACACCGTGTAGTGGTTCCTTACACACCATGTAGTCAGTCGGCAAGCTTAAACAGTAAGGCGATGGCATCGCCGCGAGCTGGGCAACAGTACACGCCGTGTACTCGAAAGTACATGCCGTGTATTCATGTCGACAGAGGAACAGTGTGGCGGTGCCCCCAATTGAATAGTTAAATGAAAGAAGTACACACCGTGTACTTTGTTTTTTCATCTTAAAATAGGCAGTAGCCTCCTCAGTTGGCAGATGACGCGTTTGATACATTTTAGAGCCAAAGGAGGAGTCCGGATCTTTGATGATCCACCGGGCGTTCGTATGGAATCGGTTTCGTCTTCGGACGATCTCGTTGGAACCACACGGGTAAGCCCTCTCCTCTCCTGGTACCGTTTTTACCAATTCTTCTCCAAACGTAAGTTATTTACGTTTTAATGGGTTTTGTTCTTCATCAGATCTACGCCGTTCTTGGGCGTTTCTAGAGTCGGCATTCGTGTATAGCGTTCGTTGGCGTATAAGGTAGGTGGCTTGGTGTTTAGTTTTCCAACTGCTGTGTGTTTTGTACGTTTTTGTGCCACAAACCCATGTTGGGGTGTTGTGTGGCTAATGCCGCTGCTATATTTAATACCAAGAATTGATTAGGTATTTAATTGTGATAATAAAATGCTGGTTGGGATCATTTCTTGGATCCGGAACCACCCCAGGGGTGTGTTCCACTGTTTAGCCGTTTGGCCAGGATACCCGAGGGTATGCCTTTAAAGTCATAATTGTAGAATTTCCTTGATAGTAATTGCTTTTTACTGCTTGTTTACCTGTTGAGAATGGCCCGGTTACCTGTTTAGCCAGAGGGCGTTGTTGTGATTAGCCTATGGGCACTGTACTGTATTACCCTGAGGGCGTGACTATTTTAGCCCGAGGGCTGTCATTATTCTGCCTGAGGGAAACCTTTCGTGCCTCAGGGCTTGACTTCTGTGCTTGAGGGAGACACTTCCTACGCCTGAGGGCAATTTCTGTTATGCCTGAGGGCAATACCTGCACGTTGGATTCTGTGTGGCCTGAGGGCATGCCTGAGGGCGTGGTTACTATTTTATCATGAGGGCACGATTCTGATTGGCCTGAGGGCTTGGTGCTATTGAGCACAAGAATCTTACTAAGTTAAAGGAATAAAATGGCAATATAACTGGTAATTAGTTACTTTTGAGTACTTCTTACTCTATTGCATTTTACTACTGGACACTGTTGTTGCATGCTTACACGTATTTGGGCATGGGCCTTTGGTGGGTGCCTACTGAGATATATTTCTCACACCCTATTTGGGTCATTCTTTTCGGCCCAAACAGATTACATTGCTGCAGGTGTAGATTGGGGCAAGAGTCCCTATACAGGTACTTGACTGTTGTTGTGGAGTAGGCGGGCATGGGACCGGGCCTAGGCTCGCGATGCCACTGCCAGCTGTTTTTCTTGTTTTGTTGTTCTCTGTATTTTGTTGTACTGTACTGTTGTATAACATGTTCTAGCTGTTTTCTTAGAACTTGATACATGTAGCATCATCACTTATATATTGTTGGTTATATTCACTGTTGTAGTTATTTCAGTTGTGTATGTTTACTGATTTCGTTGTCCTTGTATGTTTATGTTGGTATTCTGCTGCGCCACACTTTGACAAATGAGGGCACAGTTTCCCCACTATCATACCTAGGCCCTCGCTGCTAGTCCGCAGCCTCTCGCATTTGGGGAAATGCGCTTGAGGTCCCGTGGTGAACCGGGCTCGGGGCAACCGTTGCATGGCACCCGGGTCCGAGACATTACAAATTGGTATCAAAGGCATTTCTTTTCATTGACTTCCTATTTGGATCCGTAGTCAGGGATAGGATTGAATGGTAGTTGGTAATAATATGTGCCTGGGCATAGCTAACCCATGTACAGGGAAAAGCCAGTCTACCTCGTACTTTCATTCTTTTGATCTTGCAATTTTCCGGTTGATATGTTTTCAACGTTGGGTGACACACTTGGATTGTGCTGTTTATATTTTATCTGTGGGTGCTATTTAGTCGCAACCCGATGAGATAAGGGTATGTCGTCTCATGCATCATATAGGCACATGCTAGATATCACATTCCATGAATAGTTTCCATTCCATGTAGGTGCATTAGAATTGGCATGTCGTTGTGATAGTTGTTGTACTAATAAAGCATGCTGTTGTGATAACTGGTTGATAAATACCTGCCTTGTGATATGGTATGTTTGTTTGAGCTTTTTTATAGAATGGATGCCAAAATTTGGTTTTTGGGGAGTATGGGCCCCCATTGACCGGAATTTGGAGGATCATTGACGATTTATTGGTTATAACACATATAAGATGTCAAACTTTGATTCGTGGAGAGTATGGGCCCTCACAGATCGGAATTTGACACTTAGGTGTTGGTTTTTTAGTATTCTCTAGGTTCCTGGGAAGTTTCTAAGGCATACTGTCTAGAAAACCCAGAATACACGCCGTGTAGTACCTCATACACACCGTGTGTGTTCTTCTGTTCGGGAAGAAAAATGAACTTTTTGAGTACACGCCGTGTACCCCGAGAACACGTCATGTAGTCTCTTCTCGTGTCACAAACTATGTGGGCGGCGACAAGGGGTAGGGAAGGGCTTGGGTAAAACACGCCGTGTAGTTTTTGTGCACGCCATGTAGTGTGACCCGGAGTCCGGCCGTGTAACTAACAACACGGGTCAGTGAACTCCTTGATAGAACACGCCGTGTCAATCATAGACACGTCGTGTAGTGTGACCTGGGGACTCGGCCTTGTAACTAACAACACGGGCCGGTGTCACCTCTCCCTAAACATGTCGTGCACCTGTGGGACACACCGTGTAGTCTTTTTCGAGGACAGACTGTGTGGATTTAGCCGTGTGGCTGGGAACTGGGATGGTGTACACGCCGTGTGCGGGTGTAACACACCGTGTGGAGTAAAGCCGAGTAGTCGGCCGTGTCACAGATGACACGAGCAGTTGGAAAATAACATCATACACACCGTTTAGATATTATACACGCCGTGTAGTTTCGTTGAACGGAAGCCGTGTGGCTTAGCCGTGTAGAAGGACCCAGGCAGGGGAAGGGAAGTCAAGTACATGCCGTGTAGTCATTGTACACACTGTGTAGTCTTGTTTTTCAAATTTTGAATACCTTCTTCCTCTTGTTCCCTTTGTGGTTCCTTCGCTTTCATTCTTAATAATCTTGAATCTGAGGCGTGATTTTGACCTTGTAGAGTCATGCCGCCTAGACGACCGCAAGTTGTTCGCTAGGAGAGTGGCGACGATTATACTCCGGAGATGGTGGGCCATGGTCTACTAGTTGATCCACCAACAGAGATAGATGCAGCACCAGCTATTATACCAGACATAGGCACAGAGGCGCAGTTCTGTGAAGGATTATTGCGGTTCATGCAGACCTTTCAGGGAGCACCGCATGCTACCACATCTATGGCGGAGCGGACACGTATCTTTCAGCAGCAGCATTCGCCTACGTTTTCAAGGGATGGCGGAACACAGGCTTCAGATTCTTGTCTAGGATCAATGTAGACTATTTTCGAGCATCTGGAGATGCCTCCAGGGCAGAGGGTCAATCTCGCAACTTACATGCTGCGTGATTCTGCCAAGAGGTGGTGGGATGTTACCACCCAGACAGAGCATCATAGAGACATGGCGTGGGAAGATTTTCAGGCAGTCTTCTATTACATCTTCTTTCTCGAGACACTGAGGGCAGATAGAGCTCAAGAGATCATGAATCTGCAGTAGGGAGCTATGTCAATGATGGATTATTCTGCTCGTTTTATGGAGCTTCATCATTTTTCACCCATGCTGGTGGGTGATGAGACGTTGAGAGCCAGGCGTTTTGAGGATTGTCTTTGGTATGACATCTGAGCACTGGTGAATGTTTTCAGGTTGCCTACTGTACACGCGATTGTGAACCAGGTGTTGATTACAGAGAAAAACCTATGAGAATCTAGTGGTGTGGGCCAGGGCAGTTTAGCACCAGTTACTGGTACTATTTTTGCTGGCAAGAGGAAGAGACAGATGGACTTCTCTCAGGGTGGCAGTACCATCCAGGCAGCTTCTTCAGGTGGCCCAATCAGGTGCTACCAGTGTGGTAGAGAGGGGCACAAGAGTCCACAGTGTCCACGAGACCTAGTGGAGTGCCGAGCATTCGACAAGATGGGTCATATGCAGCGCTTTTGCTGGGCGTTTCTACCAGTGGCTAGTGAGAGGGGTTCTGTGCAGACACCGCGTGCGGGAGCAAGACCAGTGGCTTCTTACCAGTCAGGGAACTGGAATACGTCAGGGCGTGCAGATAGAGATGGTGGTCGTGGATATGGTAGCCAGACATCAGGACCTCAGAGGCAGCAGGGCGGGATAGCACACGGTAGCCAGGCTGTGTCGCAGGGCCGCGACACTGGGCATGCATATGCAGTGCAACAGACCCAGCATGAGCAGGATCCCGGGCCTTATATAGTCAGAGGTACTATTCTAGTAGCTTCGGTTTTATCTTCGGTACTTTTTGATACGGGTGCTACGCATAGTTTCATATCTGTACCCATAGTGAAGAGCCTTGGGCTCGCTGTTTCTTCTTCTTCTGATATCATGATGCTAGACACTCTGTTGGGGACTAGGACAGCTTGTGTGTGTCAGTTCAAGGAGTTCCCCCTTGAGGTTGGAGGGTGTCACTTTCCTTGGGACCTCTATGTCTTGGAGATGAAGAGCTATGACTTCATTCTCGGGATGGACTGGTTGGTTCCCTTTCGAGCCTTCATATACTGATACCGTCGCATGGTGCGTTTAATGTCACCAGAGGGCGGGGAGTTTCTATACAAGGGTGAGTGGGATGTTCAGGTGAGTCGATCTGGACCAGAGCATCATGGGCGAGGTGGAGTCACAACCCAGATTGCGATCTTATTTCTGGATGACCATGGGACTTGTCTGACTGATTTCCCTCCAGTTGTTGATCGTTTCAGGGATGTCTTCCCAGACGACTTTTCAGGTCTACGTGCGGTGCATGAGGTAGATTTCTCTATCGATCTAGTTCCAGGAGAAGCACCGGTGTCCATTCCTCTTAATAGGATGGCCACGCCTAAGTTGCAGAAGCTCAAGAGGCAGTTAGAGGAGTTACAGGCAAAGGGTTTTATCCAACACAGTACTTCTCCTTGGGGTTCTCCGGTCTTTTTGCGAAAAAGGAGGATGGTACACTCAGACTTTGTGTGGATTATCGGAAGCTGAACCAGTTGACGGTTAAGAACCGATATCGTTTGCTGAGGATAGATTATCTTTTTGATCAGCTTCGTGGAGCACGAGTGTTCTCGAAGATTGACTTGAGACCCAGATATCATCAGCTGCGTGTTAGACCATAAGATATACCACTCACAACTTTTATGAGTATGTATGGTCTATATGAGTATACGGTTATGCCGTTCGGACTAATGAACACGCCAGCAGTTTTCATGGCTCTGATGAATCGTGTATTTCATCTGTACCATGATTAATTTGTGTTAGTATTCGTGGATGACATCTTGTTGTACTCTCACATTGGACATGACCATGACACCCATCTTGAGATCGTATTGAGTATAGTAAGAGAGCATCAACTATATGCTAAGCTCTCAAATTGCCACTTTTGGATGGACCAGATTCACTTACTGGGTCATATCATCTCAGATGCAGGAGTTGCAGTAGATTCAGAGAAGGTGAGAACAATAGTTTACTGGGAGAAGCCTAAGAACATGTTTGAGATAAAAATTTTATTAGGGCTGGCTGGTTACTACAGATGCTTCATACATGACTTCTCCCACTTAGCATCACTGTTGATAGGTCTGACTAAGAAGGGTGTGAAATTCATTTGGGCAGAAGCTTGCTAGACATCTTTTCAGGACTTGAAGGGATGGTTGACATCAGGACCGATCCTGATACTCCCAGAGCAGGGGAAGAGCTATACAGTTTACTGTGATGCATCAGGGATTGGGCTGGGAGCCGTTTTGATGCAGGGTGACCGAGTTGTTGCATACGGGTCTCAGCAGTTGAGGCCACATGAGAGGAATTACCCGACGCATGATCTCGAGTTGGCTGTAGTTGTTCATGCGTTTCACTATTGGATACACTATCTGTTGGGAGATAATTTTGTGGTTTTCACCGACCACAAAAACCTCAAGTATATCTTTACTCAGTGTGACCTGAATCTGAGGCAGAGAAGGTGGGTCGAGTACCTACAGTCCATCGATTTTGAGCTTGACTATACATCTGGTAAAGGTAATGCAGTAGCTGATGCACTGAGCAGGAAGACTCAGATACAGGTAGTGCAGGAGGCCAATGGTGAGTGGCAGCTTATGGCTTTGTTCTCTAAGATGCATCTGGAGGTTCATGACAGTCAGGGGCAGACTTATCTTTCCTCATTATCTGTGACTTCTACCCTCCTGGACAGAGTGAGGATGAGGAAGCTATCAGATTCAGAAGGCCTAGTTTAACGGGAGTTGGTGGCAAGTGAGGACCCTCCTCCCGGTTGGATGATAGGCGATGATGAGGTTTTTCGTTTCCATGGACGTGTATGGGTTCTAGGGGATATACACGAGAAGATGATGTGGGAGTTTCATGCTTCAGCTTGGGCAGTTCATCCCGGGGATACCAAGATGTACCGCGACTTGAGGCGTCAGTACTGGTGGCCGGGTATGAAGGGAGAGATATCTGGTTTTGTTAGGAGGTGTTCCACCTGTCAGCAGGTGAAGGCAGAGCATCAGAGACCAGCTGGGCTGTTACAATAGTTTTCCCTTCCTGAGTGGAAATGGGATGATGTCGCGATGGATTTCGTGACAGGATTTCTGAGGTCACCTTGAGGCAATGATGCCATGTGGGTTGTTGTGGACAGACTCATGAAGGTATCTCACTTCTTGCCGATCAAGGAGACCTTCAGTGTGGACGATCTCGGAAGGCTGTATATCCGAAAGATCATACCTCTTCATGGGGTCCCTCGTTCTATCATTTTAGATAGGGACGCCCGCTTTACGTCTCTTTTCTGGAAGAGTTTTCAGAGGGCGCTGGGTACACAGGTGTTTATGAGTACAGCATACCACCCTTAGACAGATGATCAGTCATAGCGGACAATACAGGTGCTAGAGGACATGCTGCGTGCATGCGTCCTAGATTTTGGGGGCTCTTGGGAGAAACATATACCCTTAGTCGAGTTTACTTATAACAATAGTTTTCAGGAAACTATTGAGATGGAACCATACGAGGATTTATATGGTAGGCTATTCCGATCACGTTTGTGATGGTTAGAGGCAGGTGAGGCAGCTTTACTAGGGCCACAACTCGTATAGGAGACATCTGAGCAGGTCCAGTTGATTTGGAAGTGGATGGATACCATGCAGTCTCTTCAGAAGTCTTATGTTGATCGCCGCAGACGACCTTTGGAGTTCGTGGTCAGAGATCTGCTTTTCTTGCGTGTTTCACCGAGGCTGGGACACAAACGGATCAAGAGGCAGGGTAAGCTTTCACCGATGTATGTGGGACCATTTTAGATTCTTGAGAGAATCGAGCGGTTGCCTATCAGTTGCAGTTACCACAGCGGTACCGAGCCATGCATGACATCTTCCACGTGTCTTAGTTGCGTCGCTACCATTCAGACTCGTCTCACACCTTTCAGCCAGAGGAGGTTGAGCTTCAGCATGATGCATCCTTTGAGAAGCATCTGATTCGTATCGTTGACAGAAGCCCAAAGGTTCTCCAAGGCCGGTCAGTTCCTCTCGTACGGTTGCTATGGCAGCATGGTCGAGTGAAGGACGAGACCTGGGAGCGGGAGGCCGACGTACGTGCTCAGTGGCCAGAGCTATTCTGAGCCTTCTCTTCACCACCCTTGGAAGGGAAATTCGGGAATGAATTTCTATAAGGGGGGAAGTTTGTAAGAACCTGGTTCTTATTTTAAAGGTACGGGCTTCTTCTTTTTCCTTTTCCTTAATGTTTTGAGAAAATATGGAAAATGGGGAAAAATACTAAATTTTGGAACTACACGCCGTGTACTTTATCCACACGCCGTGTACTTTTGACCGTGTTGGGATGAGTACACGGGGCGTGTAGCCATGCCGGTGACGAAGGGTGTAGGAACCGACTAAACTCCATTTAGTGGTACCTTACACACCGTGTAGTCAGTCATCAGGCTTAAACAGAAAGGCGGTGGCGTCGCCACCAGTTGGGTGACAGTACACACTGTGTACTCGAGAGTACATGTCATGTACTCATGTCGAAGGATGAATATTGTGGCGGTTCCGCCAATTGAACAGTTAAATGAAAGAAGTACATGTCTTGTACTCAGAAGTACATGCCGTGTACTTTGTTTTTTCGGCTTAAAATAGGAAGTAGCCTCCTCATTTGGCAGAGGAGGCATTTGAGCCATTTTGGAGCCAATGGAGGAGGCCATATCTTTAAAGATCCATCGGGCGTTCGTCTGGAATCCATTTCGGCTTCGGATGATCTCGTTGGAACCGTACGGGTAAGCCCTCTCCTCTCCTGGTACCATTATTACCAATTCTTATCTTAACGTATGTTATTTAAATTTGAATGGGTTTTGTTCTTTGTCAGATCTACGCCGTTCTTGGGCATTTCTGGAGTCGGCATTTGTGTATTGCGTTCGTTGTCATATAAGTTAAGTGGCTTGGTGTTTAGTTTTCCAACTGTTTTGTGTTTTTTGCGTTTTTGTGCCATGAACCCATGTTGGGGTGTCATGTGGCTGAGGCCATTGCTATATTTAATACCTAGAATTAATTAGGTATTTAATTGTGATAATAAAATGCTGGTTGGGATCGTTGCTTGGAACCGGAACCACCCCGAGGGTGTGTTCCACTATTTAGTCGTTTGGCCAGGATACCCGAGGGTATGCCTTTAAAGTAGTAATTATAGAATTGCCTTGAGAGGAATTGCTTGTTACTTCTTGTTTACCTGTTGGGCATGGCCCGATTACCTGTTTATCCTGAGGGAGTTGTTGTGATTAGCCTGTGGGCACTGTACTGTATTAGCCTGAGGGTGTGACTATTTTAGCCCAAGGGCTATTGTTATTCCGCCTGAGGGAAACCTTTCGTGCCTGAGGGCTTGACTTCTGTGGCTGAGGGAGACACTTCCTACGCCTGCGGGAAATTTCTGTTACGCCTGAGGGCAATACCTGCGGGTTAGATTCTGTGTGGGCTGAGGGCAAGCCTGAGGGCGTGGTTACTATTTTAGCCTGAGGGCACGGTTCTGATTGGCCTGAGGGCTTGGTGCTGTTGAGCACAAGAATGTTGCCAAGTTAAATGAATTAAATGGATAATAAAATGGAAATATAACTGGTAATTAGTTACTTTTTAGTACTGCTTACTTTATTGCATTTTACTACTACACACTATTGTTGCATGCTTACACGCAGTTGGGCACGAGCCTTTGGTGGGTGCCTACTGAGATATATTTCTCACACCTTGTTTGGGTCATGTTTTTCCCCCCAAACAGATTACGTTGTTTCAGGTTTAGATAGGGGAAAGAGTCCCTATACAGGTACTTGACTGTTTCTATGAAGTAAAAGGGCATGAGACTGATCCTAGGCTCGCGATGCCGCTGCCAGCTATTTTTCTTGTTTTGATGTTCTCTGTATTTTGTTGTACTATACTATTGTATAACATGTTCTGGCTGTTTCATTAGAACTTGAAACATGTAGCATCATCACTTATATACTGTTTGTTATATTCACTGATGTAGTTATTTCAGTTGTGTATGTTTACTGCTTATGTTGTCGTTGTATGTTTATTTTGGTATTCCGTTGCGCTACACTTTGACAAATGATGGCATAGTTTCCCCACTATCAGACCTGGGTCCTCGCTGCTAGTCGGCAGCCTATGGCGTTTGGGGAAATGCGCTTGAGGTCACCTGGCAAACCGGGCTCAGGGCACCCGTTGCGTGGCACCCGGGTCTGGGACGTTACAACCACCTATTTGAAATCTAACGTTTTTGGAAACATTTTTATGTTATATTTGAAAAAATAAACTCTTTATTTGGAAATAGGACATCAAAATTTACTTTATTTTAATTTTTGGTATTTATCTAAAACTTATCATTTTTAATTAATTGTTGAAAATACTACATTATGGTTTAAAACTATTTTTTCATTTAAATAATGAGTATACATTAAACTAATTTTTAATGTAATAATAGATCATTAATATATGTAATAATCCAATTTAGGTCATCAAAAGAATTTTTATATTGAAATTAGATATAAAAACATATTTATATTTTGAAATTCTCTCTAACCCACCAACTCACCACATATGTGTGATTAGTGTTAATCTTAATGTTGAAACTTTTGTGAATTAAATTATTAAAAACATGCATCAATGGTAGAAATCAATATAATTTTTTTTTCCTAATAGGATAAAAATATTTTTTGGTGAATAATAAATTTAGTTTTTTATTTATCACGGTTGACGGTAGATCAGGTAAATAATGGTTAAAATAATGTAATAATAATAATAATAAAAAATTACCATAAAACATGTTCTAAGTTCCCTAGATTAGTGGTTTTGTTTATCAATATCAATTATAGAAAGAAATTATTTCCTTTTTATGCCACTTGGTTATAGATATGGCATTTATTATATTTAATTTAATGGCAAGTTAAAAATGTCATACTCATATTTTTAATAAGTTAATCAATTATAATATAGGGTTATAGAGAAGATAAATTCAACTATAAATTGTCAATTACAATGAAATTTTTTTATCTACATCATGAGGATTAATTTTTTATTTTCGACATTAAAAAATTAAATTAAATTTTGATACAAAGATGTGTTGTAATTGCTTCATTAATGAATGATGAAAATAAATGATATTAATAATTTTTTAATAAAATAATAACAATATTTCATTTCATACATCAATTTTAGGGATGATTTGAACATGTTATGGATGAGTTAATGTAGTTTTTTAGAATGAATCAAGTTTTTAAATTTTTTTAATAAAGTTACGTAATGAATATTGTCAAAATTGACATTATTCATATCTTATAATAAAAAATATTCAATTAAATGATATAAAATCTCTAAAAATATAACATTAAGTATAAATATTGATATATATATATATCAATTTCATTAATTAATCATTAATTAGTGTATTGACATGTCATGGTAATTATTTTAACCCTCAAGTGTAAATTACTTGATAAAATGGAAGATTTAAAAGGGGTTATATCAAAAAAAAGATAATGATCAAAATAAAATCAATAAATATCTATAAATTATTGGTTCGGAGGATTTAGAAGCATCCTCATCTTATCTTTGAAATGAGAGAATTGGGAGTCATTTGATGTTATAAATTAATTTATATTAATTTAATATTTTAAGGGTTTTCAAGTGTGTCCTCCCCTCTCGTATAAAAATACACCAATTACTCTCTATTACACAAACTAAAAAACATTTTTTAGGAAAATATATACCCAAAACCTATCCTAGAATATTTATACACATAATAGATGCTTTATTTTAGGGAGAACACCCTTCTTAGTGGTGTTAAGGTGATAATAAAGGTGGTCATCTGAAGGAAATGTAATGTTTTTGTTTAAGTGTTTCTATTTTATTTCATCTTCCACATTCATAAAAACATATTCATACATGATGAAAAAATAACTACAGTTTACTCAACATAATTATATTTTCTTATTCTAATTTCATCACATAAATCCATATCCACTTACATTTAAAATGTAATTAATTAATCGTTCGTTCTTATATGCGAATTATCACCTCCACGAACTAATATAATTAGTTTTCCATAACCTTATCTGATGGCTATTTATAAGAATGGAATTAACGTTTATTTGTGATATTAAGGAAATATTAATCACTATAATATAATAATATATCAATTAAAATAATACTTTCCATATACATAATAATGATAACAATGTTCATGCGTATGTGTGAACTATCAACTCTATGAAGTGATATGACTCTTTGTTAGTCATTACATAACATTTAATTATATTAAATTTTTAATAATATATTAATGATTTTATGTTAATTTTTTAATGATATAATAATACTTACCTTCATTCCACAATGATCAATGAAGAATGAAAAAATGTTACTCATGCGTACATACAGACTACCGTCTCCAAGAATATAATGTTGTTCATTTTACATAACAATACTAAATGGTTTGATTTTAAAGTATAATTTATGTATAAAAATGATAATAATCTCATAAATATAATTCGAGAGATGATGGACATATGATAACATGGACTATTGACATCACACCATGTTTATTTTCAACACACGTACCGAATATTGACTAAATGTGTGATATGAACTGAAATAATTATGTAACTATTATAACATGTTAATAAATGTCATAAAAGGAATAATAGCATTAAAATGGTTCCCAATAGAGTTCAAAATAAACTATGATTATTATTTAGTAATATAAAGAATGTACGAGATGAGTCATGCTCAAGGTGAGAGACATCATCTCAATCTCCATTCATTGAGGCATATTTTGTAGTTATACATTCCCTTATTTTATAAGGTGTATAATCCTCCCATTTGACCATTAATTTCAATAAAAGTTTTTCAAAATGAATCCGTTTATATCAAATTATTTACTTTCTTTAAAAAATGAAAAAATTAATGTTTCTTAACGTATATAGTGTCAATGAATTCTCCAAAATCATAATTATTATTTAATATTTGGACACATATGTTATCCTTAATGTTATTAAACGGAAAAAATACATTATTCCAATTTTTGGTATTTTTTTCTTGAATTTTTTTTGAAAGTGGATTGATTATTTTAATATCTATAAAGGTTTTCCAATGATTGTAAATTTTTAGAGTAAAATGTTGATAATATATTTTTTATATGTTTTGATTATATAATGTCACTTGTCCTTTTCATGGGTGGTTATATGATAAAAAAAATATTGGTGGTTTAGTGATAAACCATGAATGGGTAGTTACGTTATAACCTCAAATTCATTCAGAAAGGAAGTCGTTCGTATAGCTATTCCATTTTGAAGAGTGATATGAATAGAATTGAACCACGTGGTAATTTTATTTATGTATAAATATATCCCAAGATTCCATTATGTGATATACATAATTGATATGGGTGTTATGGTAATAATTGTTTTACAAAAGTGGTAAGAAATGAGATTATATTCAATGGAGAGTACATACTACTTAATACAGTTGAAAAGTATAACTTTATGATAATGTATTCACGGTTTACATGTTTTCTTATGACTACCAATTTTTCTTTTTTGGGTATCCCTTAATGCGATTTTTATGATCATACCATGTTTTGAAATGTTTTTCATAGGATTTAAGGGAGAATAGAGTCATGGATGGGATCAAGGTAGATTCATTGATGATTTAACGTGAATGGAAACTAGGTTTCATAATAATAGTTTTTGTTTTGTGAAAAAAATGATATTGAGTAGATGTGTCTACTTTGTAATATTTGAGTTGTTTTGTACGAGTTACGACCTAAATATCTAAAGTTATATACTTGAAAAGATCCTAAATGTGAATTATATTCGAATTATTTACTTAACTCAAGATTTTGTAATGTTTTATGGTCTGATCCTTATAGTTGTTATCAATGGTCGGTTTAGATAACTATAGAGGTTATTGTGTAATTTAATCATAAGTTACGAGTTGTATATAACTATAATGGTTACCATTATAGGAATAAAAATAGTTATTTTAAATTAATTACACAACCTTAATATAACTTGAATAAGTACTTAGTAGTGATTATCTTCCTCAAATGACGGGATACGATGATTTTATTTATATACTCATTATAACATTTTTAGTTTTAGTAAATGGATGGATCCAACAAGAACCAAATTAACAAATGGATTTGATGGAAAATGTGATGGTTCACTGAATAAGAAGTCAAATCTAATGGGAGATTCAATTATAACTCTAGTTTTTATTATAAACTATCTATCAGGAGTAATGATTAACCACACAAACCTTGGTGATTTTTCTAATGCATCATATATGAGTGAAATGAATCCTGGTTGTTGTTCAGGTAATAATGATCATAAAGGTAAGTATATTCAATGAAATATGTTTCAAGGATGTGTAAAGAAACACATAAGAAAAAGTTTCTAAGGGACATTTAAATGTCATGGATGTGGTAATTAAGGTTAAAAAGAACTAACCTTCCATAGAAAAAGGATGTGTTTAGTTGAATCAATTAAAGGGAAGAGGTTCTTTCTGAGTTATCAATTGAATGTTTTAAATTTGGGTAGTCTGGTCATTATGAAAATAAATTTCATATGAAGATGGATTTGGAATGGGATCATTAGGACCATGCAAATATATATTTGTAAATACCTAATGACATTATAGTTAAATATGAGGAATAAGAAAATGACATACGAAAGGTATGTATTATTTCATGATGCATGTTTTGTAATTTTTGAATATAAGGACATGATTTAGGTTTTTGTTTGTTGGAAAAAATTATTAATGGATAATATATATAAAAAATTAATGTAACATGGAGAATAATGGATGATTAATATATCTAAAATTTTTGAATTCGAGAGTCTTTTTAGATCTATGGATGATAAAATGTTTAAAAGTATTAAAATTCTTTTGATGATGAGATTCCTTCAGAAGACATTTCTTTAGAATGTTTAACCCTAAATTTTGTTTTGGTAAATGTTTATTTAAGAAATAATTATCTTTTATATAATTGAGATAATTATAATGGTATGAGTAACCTTTATGGTTCACATAATCATTGATTTTTACATAATTATAGGATATTACATTTTGGTATAATAAATGAATGGCGTGTGATAAAAATTAAGGTTAAAATATGGTATGGTTATTTTTAAGGAATTTAACTCATTTTTGGAATGTTTAATGAATTATATAGTCTTAGAATAATGACAACCGATAGGATGGGTGAAAACACATTGGGTTGGATAGAGATGTTGGAATCGAACCCGCAATTAAAGGGTAACTAGGCTATATCTCCTACCACTAGCCTTTGTGAAGTCACTCATTAGTATGAATTTTTATTTTTAGTTGATAATAAACTAATTTTGGGAACTTATGTTTTATCAAATGGATATCCTTAGTATTGGAAAATGATATGGGGATTAAGTGATAAATTTTATTTTGGATGATGTTCACTATTTTGGAACTTTTTAGGATTAAGTTAAATAGCGTATTGTGGGATTTTAATTGAGGAGTAATGGTTGAATTATATTTTTTAAAAATGTATTATTTTAATTGTGGAGTTATGGGTAATTATGTTAATTATGTAAATTATTAACCTATTATGGGGAATATTTGATTAGGTTGATTACTTTCTTCAATGAGACATTTAGAGTTGTCGATATTATCTAGAGATAATGTTTAAACTATATCATAGAAGAGTATGTGATCACATTATTATGAATTTTTGGTTTTAATATTAGTTTGGATTAATTTGAGGTTTTTTAAGGATAATTATTTGTTAAAAATCTTATTTTTTACGTTCTGTATCAATGATGAATTTTAGAGATTAATGCATTGTTTTAATACATGAAGGTATATTAATTTTGGATAATTATCTTAACATATACTTAACTATTTTGGTTTGGGTTAATTTTTCATGACTAGAAAATGGATATTTAATCTTTTGTGGACAATGTGTTTATTTATATGTTTATTCTTTTTATCCAAGCAAGAATAATTCATCTGAAAAACTAATCTGTTGGATAAAAAGTTGATCTTGGTATAGAAATTGAATAAAAGATGAAAATATACTTTTCATATAAGTATGTTTCTTTATGTTGTTATTCTATTTAGTAATATACTTTACCCACTCAATAAAAAGGATATAAAGAAAAAACGTTTTCTGTTTACTTTTACCACTATGTAATCAAAGACCATTTAACCCATCACAAATTCATGGTTTTGTGGTTGTTAACTTTCTCCTGAAGTTTTTTCCTGTCACACTCTATCAGAACATAATGGTTTGTTTTCTCATCTATATAAATTTTTTCCTACATGAAAATATAGTATTATTATCTTTGGTGATCTTTGTACTTACCATTCCTTCTTTTAAATTGGGTTTTTATTGACTGTTTTTCCGATATGGGATATTAATGAAGTTACCAACCCTAAATTTATAATTTGTAGGATAAAATTTACTAATGGGGGGAAATATGTAACATCCTTGGTAATTATAAAATTATTCAATTAAATATTTGAAAATATTTAAGAATTATATAGTAATTTTACCTAAATAGTAATCTATGTCCTATAGTGTACCCAACAAGAAACGATGTGTTTCTCCGAAATCTTATGATTCATGCAAGACTGAGTTATACTGAAAAAATATTATATTCTAATATTATTATTTTTAGTGTAAGTTATTAGTTAGCCTTTAGAATGAAAAAAAATGATCAATGTTAAAATAATTATAAAAAATTTTTACACATGTTTATATAATGATTCATTGGTTACCAAATTATCTTGAAATGAAACTAACATCTGAATATAAAGTACGTATTTATATTAAAAATATTTAATTATGATGAATTATGTTTCTAAAATAATCAAATCACTATTTATGGATTAAATTATTGATACATAAATTATTTACAATGTTCGAAATTCATCTTCTGTGTTTTCTAGACATTATATAAGAACAAATTCTATTTTATAGGAAAACAAGTATTTTTCATGAAAAGTATTTTTTCCGCCTTTTGATGGAGTGCCTATTTAAAATCTAGTTTTTAAAGCTTTTATATGTATTTTAAAAAAATATTCTTATCTCATAAACATTTTTTGTGTTTTTCATAAACATTTCTTTTCTTAATGAATATTAAAAAATATTGCATTATAACAAAAAACTAATTTTTCATTTAAATAATTATTATACTTTAAATTTATTTTTAAAGTCATAATAAATCATCATTACATTTATTAATCCAATGTTGGTTATATTATTTATTTATATATTAAAATTATATATAAAAACATATTGAAATTTTGAACGCCCCTTTTACCCACCTTCTCACCACATATATTGGATTACTGCTAAACATAATATAGCCACTTTTGGGAAATTTATTTTGAATCAAATTCATATATGGTTTTATTATGTATGAAAATTTTGGTATAATATAATCAAAATAACTTTTGGTGGATAGTAAATTTAGTATTTTATCTACCACGATAAAGGGTAAATTAAGAACTGAAAGGTTAAAAAATATTTCAATAATATAAATTTACACTAAAATTTGTACTAGTTTCATTGGTTAAGTGGGTTTTAACAAAAATCAATCATATTCTGAAATTGTAATCTCTTTAATATACTTGGGTTAGAATATGACATTTATTATATTTTATTTAAAGATAAGTTAAAAATGTCATACCTATATTTTTAACAAGAAAAACAATTTTACTATAGGGTAATATAGATTATATATTCTAATATAATTAGTAATTTGAAATATTAAATGTTTATCTAAATAATGTTGATTTATTTATAATTTATTTATATTAAATAATTAAATTAAATTCTCACACAGAGATGTTGTCTCAATTGCTTCATTAATGATGGTAGCAAATAAATGATATTAACAATGTTAAAATAAATAAAATTTGATATAATTGATATCATAAAAGAATATTATGGATGAATTTTACATGTTAGGGATGATTAAATTTATTTTCTTCAAATAAATCAGCTTTTGGTGATTTTTTTAAAAAGTCATGTTTTCAATAGTGTCAAAATATACATAATTCATATCATGAAATATAAAATAATTAAGTAAATGTTTTAAAATTTCTATGAATCTATGATCAAGCTAAAATGTTTAGATAAGCCTATAAATTTCATTACTGACCCATTCATTGGTTGTTTGTCATATTATCGTAATTATTTTAACCCCTAGTGTATATTACTTGATAAAATAGAAAGAGTTTAAAAAGTGATAAAACAAAAAGATAAGGTTTGAAATACAATAAATACATGTATAAAAATTATTGGATGAAATGATTTTGAATCATAATAATATTATATTTGAACTAAAATATTTTGGAGTCATTGTTTGTATAAAATTAATTTATATTAATTTAATATTTTAAGAGTTTCCATGGGTGCCCCTCCCCTCACCTATAAAATGAAACCGATTCACCTCTTTTACTCACACTTCAAAAACCTTTTGGTTTTGTCCTAGGTCAACCCAAACCCATTCCTAGAATACTTCCCCACATTATAGATCCCTTATTTTAGGTATAAAACTATCATTAAATGTGTTATGGAATTAAGAAAGATGATCATCTGAAGGAAAGGTAATGTATTAATTTAAGTGTTTCTATTTAATTTTTCTTCCACTCACTTAAAATATTCTAATTCAATATGAAATAAAAAAATACAGTATTAAAAAATATACTAATATTTAATTCTGTTAATGTCATCACCTAATTTCATCCCTACTTCCATTAAATTGTAGAATAATTAATTGTTAGTGTGTACGTGTGAACTTTCACCTCCCCAAACCAATATAATTTGTTTTCTGTAACCATATCTCATGACTAGTTATATTAATATAAATAATGTTCATATGTTGTATTTTTTACAAATTAATCATTATAATGTAAAAATATATCAATTATGTTCTTACCTTCCATGCACATAAAAGTGAAAACAACGTTCATGCGTATCTGTGAACTATCACCCCTGAAGTAATACGACTCATTTTTGTTAATTACATAACTTATATGTTTCTTTAAATTATTAATATGATATTTTTGATTTTATAATAATTATATAATTACAACACCATACTTACCTTTTTTATTAATTATCAATGAAAAATGAAAAATTGTTACTCATGTATATGTACGACATACCATCTCGATGATTATAATGTTGTTCAATTTTCAGAACCATACTTAATGGTTTGATTTAAAAGAATAATTTTTATATAAAAATTATTATAATTTCATGAATATTATTTTGAAATGATTTTATTACGACCAACTGGACTATTGTCATCAAACAAAGTACATTTTTGACTAAAGTACTGAATATTGACAAAACATCCGATAAGAACATAAATAAATTTTTAATTGTTTTAACATGGTAATAAGTGATATAAAAAAATAATAGCCATGAAAAAGATTATAAAGTAAGTACAAATATCCTATGTGTGTCAATCATGAATATAAATATTGTATGAGACTACTCAGGCTTGAGGTGAGGGACTTCGTCTTAATCTGCTTTCATTGAGGCATACATCGATGTTATACAACTGCTTCTATTATAAGGATGGTAATCATACCATTTGAACAATAATTTCATTAAAATGTTTTAAAAAAGAATACTTTTATTCTAATGAATTTTCATTCATTAAAAAATTACAAAAGTATTGTTTTTTAACATATGTGGTGACAGTGAATTCTCTGCCACCGTAAATTTTATTTAATATTTGAATTCATCTATAATCCTTAATGTTTTTAAAAGGTAAAAGAAATAAATTACTATATTATTTGGGTATTTTTAATTGAAAATGTCTTTTTTAATTTTATTTATTATTTCAATACCTTGTAATGATTTATTTTGATTGAAAATTTTATGGTAGAAAGGTCGATAATTTCAATCTTTTAGGTGTTATGATTATATAATGGTACATAGACTTTTGATGGGTTGTTACGTGATAATAGAAAGACTGGTGGTTCCGTGATAATACAAGGATATGCTTTTACATTATAACCTCCAATGAATTTTTAATGGAAGCCAGCAGTATGGCTATTCAATTTGTAATAGTGATATATATGGAAGTCGATCGCATGGTTATTCCATTTCTGTATGATTATGTCTCAGGCTACCTTTATGTGTTATATATGATTTATATGGGTTTTATGGTAATTATATGACCAAACAATGTGTAATAAATGATATTATATTCAATGGATAGTATTTACTACTTTATATAGGTGAAAAATATTACATTATGATAAAGTATTTTTGGTTTACATGTTTTCACGAGACTAATAATTTTACTTTTTTGTGCATCCCTTACTAATATTTTTATGATAATACCATGTTTTGTAATATTTTTCATTTGATATATGAGAGAGTATAGTCAAGGGTGGGTTCAATGGAATTTTTTTGATGATTGAACTGAAGAAACCCATATTTTTTTAGTAGTTTATGTTTTTTTAAAAATAGATCATGAGTAGAAGTGTATACCTTATAATATTTTAGTTGTTATGTATGAGTTATGGCCAAATTATATAAGGATAAAAACCTAAAAGAGTAATAAATTTGAATTAAATTTAAATAATTTACATAAATCAAGAATATTTATTGTTTTGAGGTCACTTCCTTATAATATCGCATGACCATGTAACTATAAAGGGTGTAAAACCAAAACATGGTTTGGTAGTGTACTTTACATGACATGGGCCCCTCACCCAGTCAGCCAAGATGGATACTCGGTTATGAAGATGGGTACTGGTACATAATGTGAATACCCCATACACGTCATCTACACCAAAAATGTCATTTCCCTGAACAACCAGAACACATGACATGTGTTCTCTGAACCATACACCATATAAATGTGTTTTCTCGAAGAAAACCCTCCCAAATTTCCTTTAATACCCCCATTTCCCCTAAAACTATATAGATCGAGACACTAATGGTCCAAAGATAAATAATATGGGTTTAAAACTCAAAAAAAATAATCTAAAATAATGTTTCATAAAACATAAAAATGGAATATCATTGGGTGTAATCCTCTAAAACATCGCCTGTATCTGTAATCTATGGTTGTTGTAGAACTATTCGATGCATCTGGAGCTCTGAGATGATACCCTTAATCCTTTCCCTATCCTTATATTTCTCCCTCTACAATTTTATCTCTTAGATGAATGATGGGAAATCAACTTGGGAATTCACTAGAATCAAAATTATAAGGATGAAAATAAAATAGGAAATGAAAAGAAAATTAACAGGAAAATAGAATAGAAAAGGGGTTATTACCTAGACCCATTTCCCCACTTGAGTTTATGCCCCACCTTGGAAAAAATCCCTATTATAGACTAAAAATCATATAAAAAATCACAATATAAATCTCCATTCAAATGATATGAGTAAATAATCCTCTATGAATATATTAATATTTAATCAATTAAATATTAATTATTCCATTAAAATAAAACAAGTTCGTAAATCCAAAAAACACATATCCTAGGTTAAATAGGTTATTATGGGAGTAATGGAGTGGTTAAAAAAATTATCTACAATAAATATGAATTGGAAACATTACCAATTTACCCCTTACAAGCATCTAATATAAAAAATTCAATGTTATTCTCAAATTTTCAGTCTGAAAAACACAAATCCTAAAAATATACTCACCGTAAACCTTATATTCCCCATGAATCCTAGGGGTAAGAGTAGCTGTCATGCTCTCAACTAGATCATCTGCACAAAAAATATATCATGGCATTCAAATCACCAATATCATAATTTAAGATACAATCTATTATACAGAATATGTTAAATGTTGACTGATCTAGTACTCCCCACCATACGAATACCATTATAGTTGCCTTATAACCATACTTCAGTCTCCAAGGGTAGGTAAAAATGATTAAGTTTCCTCTAAAAATAAATTTCACCATACTCAAATTGATGTTTTTGAAATCCCAACTATATGAATTACCTTATACCACTCCTCGAGAAAAACCTCAATAGGTTTCCATCACCAAAATAAGAAATCCATTTAAAGGGAAAAGGTCTCAGTGTATGGAAAAAACTCCCATAACATTCTCAGGATGATGTCAAGATAGAGTATGATAATCTCTTACAATTATTACATAATTGTTATATAAAAATTCATGTACAAATCTCTCTGATCCACACACATATCCAACATGATAAACATTCCATTGACCAAACCCTAACACTGGGTCCCCCAACCATGCCTATCCATGTTCAGCCATAGGTTAACTATCTAATGGTATCCAACAATTTTGATTTCTTCTCTACCATGGTGGATCATTAGTAATTTAATTAAAACTACCAATAGACCATTTTCACAATAGTATTTTAGAAAACCGTTCCTTGGCTCATACAAGGACACTCAACTATTTACAATTTTTTAATGGTACAATGAAAAAATAGAATATAAGTTAATCACCCGACTCATACATTGGTGTGTTTTACCACATAAGGACATTCTAAACGTGCTACACACCATGTTTGTCTCACATAGCATGAGTCTTACTTGGAACTATTCAAAATTGATCACCTCACATGTTCCATGATATATTCCACGATCTATCACGGCCCGATGTCATTCCAGTTATGAGAATCTATCCTTCTCTAACAAAATTTGTGAAAGTGGAAACCATTTTCTACCAGGACAGGAACCCCATTAGTCATATCCATATAAGCCAGTCATTATACCAAATAACTATTATTTATGGTCAAAAAATTATGTCATCAACATTCCTATATCCAAAATCCTAAAAACAAACATTTTATTGGTCCTAAATGAGTGTATAAGCTAGTACATTACCTTAAAATGCATCCAGAACCCTGAGATAACCTCTCACACTAAATTCCATTGATAATAAAAAAACATCAAACTATATGGTCTTGAGTCAAACTAATGGTCTTTAGGTCTCCCACCAAGCCCTGCTGATCATTTTTCAGAACTGGGTCCCATGGTCTAACCACCTAGCCCAAAAGATCAAACCACTCTAAGGGAGGTAAAGATAACAACAAATTATGAGGGTCAAAACTATAAACACAACCTAAAAGGGACTTAATCCTCTCTGGGTATCCACATTAGAAAATTATCATTGTATTCCATGACAATGACATAAAAGAGACACTAAATAGATTCTCATTGAGTATCTAGACATGGTAATGACCCTGGAGGTCCAGCTATTGAGAAACAAAATGGTGCCTCTCAGCATTACACTCTACGATCTGACTAGATAACCATAATTGAGGGTCATTTAAGTATAATTTCATTCCAATATATATATGAATGAACTATATAAATTGTTATTGACACTTTAAGTAACTGATCCAGGGAAAAAACACTCTACGATGGCATCAATATAAGGGCATAATGTTCCCTATCAACCTATAAGGTTCACTTCACCTACTATGTAGAAGGACTAAGCTATCATCCCAACTATAGAATTCCTCAATTTAGATCCACGTATCTATAAATTAGGAGTAAATAGTTGAAAATGATATAAATTGATTATAATCCTTCCCAAAACCTATATAGGGAGACATCATTTATGTTTTTGTTGACACTTTGAATAATTGGCCTCTACCACCAGTAATAATAACACACCAGAAGGCCTATATCATTTGAACCCTACATGCCTAATAAGATGCATGATATGCCTTTTTAATTTTCCATTCTAGATTAAAAATCAATATTTGGCCTCTTTCTATGTTCCAACTAGAAAAAATACATAATAAATCAACACATAAACACAATACATGCATTGATCAAATGGAAAATCATATACAACTATTACATTTTCGATCAAAGAAACAATCCCATAGCCCTGGAAATTTGGTATTCTTAAAAGAATAAGTGTTCTCAGTAGACTAGTCTAATATCCATCATAGTTTGTGACACAATCAAGATACTCTTGTTTACCACATCCAAAATTTTAAGGACTATGAATAAAGTACATCTAAAGCCATGATGTAACATCTTTTCCCCAATTCCACTAAACCAGTGATTCAAGATAGTTCATTTTAAGTCCTCAAGTGCGCCTCATCGTAAAACATTCACTATCATCTAGATGCGATGACTTGGGGTGTGCTAGAGGGGATACTATTACCTCATATCATAATAAGAAAAAAGTATAAATAGCTAAGTATCATACACAAATTAAAAATAACATAGTGCATAAGTAGTAAATAAAATGGAATTGAACATGTTGTATAAATAAATGAAATACTATAGAAATATCAAACAACCATGTCATACTTACAACACTGGTCACCCACTGGGATGACCATACAAATATAGGAATACAAAAGAAAATTATATATAAAAGTAAAAAGTTAAAATAATAACTCTGAGCTAAACCACATACACAGTTTCCGGACACTTTCTAATAGCATGAGCCTGATCAGAAGAACCCACATGACCAACTATGCTCAATCATGAAACTCTATCCCTTGACCCTATCCACCATGCATTTGTGCTCAACCTAAAAAAAATACATATATTCTAAACACACACTAAGGTTCACATATAAGGGTGAGAATATAATATTAGTAGGAAAACCCATGTATGAAAATATAAATATAATGTTTTAAGTGTACTCTTGTGAAATTTTATCATCCTAGTTAGGACCCAACTGAAATGATAAATAAAATAACAACATGAAACCATATTCAATACCTAGGTATTTGATACCGATCAACTGGGTGATGTGACATCATGTATAATTAAATTTATTTTAATTTATATGATCATTATATTACATGTTAATGTATAAATAAAAAATAATATGTATGTATAATGATAATTAAATAACATAATACAACAATAGTCAATACATGGGTCTATAATCCCAATCACCTAAACATCATATGTAATGGAATTTATATGGCTGTCGTACCACTTAATATGTGTATAATTATGTATATCTCTAGGTTAATAATACCAATAAATAGTAACTTCTTTTTCCAATTCTAGAAATGTCTCTATGAAAGCTACATCACCACAGTGGGATACTCATCCTAGCCCATGATTTACCCATACTCACTTCCAATCACCATAACGAAGGATTATAAATAAGTACATCTTGACATCTAGTGAGAGGTCACTAAGATGGACATGATGCAACTCATTCCATATAAAAATATACTAATGTTTGATACCTAGATCCCACTACATTGGTGGTCGTGAAATTGAGACTCATATGAAACCTAATTGTCTAACCATGAGGTGGTCTATAAGTTGATATCACTAGTGAGACTGCATTCCCACTCCATTATCTCTCTCATCACGAAGAGAATAATCATAGACATCACACAAGAGATCATAACCATCCACGAGTATTCAATGATGTGAAACACTATGTCCAACACCACAATCATGTAACCGATCAGAGAAATCATAATCATCCATATAACTCAGATGAGATTAATGATCATTGAGGTTAATCAGATAAAGGATATCATAATCATCATAATCACTTGCCAATCAATAGACAGAAGAATCATTCTCATCACTCAGGAGAGCATAATCATCCCTGAGTATCATTTCCAGGGACATCATGCCCATATATCATAATTAAAGGCTCAAAAGTGAGATCCCAGGAAGCACCTACAACAATCCCAACACTATAATATCCAAACAGAATATCTCAATATGAAGTTCCAAATTAGTACCTATAGGTATACAAATATTAAGAAAATTATATGAATTAGAAGATGGAATCTAGAAAATTATGTCTTGGCATCCAAATAAAAAAATAATATTGAGACCCAGAGGAATTTTTGGGCATCCCGAAGGGACTGAATTTGCTTCTCATCAGGTTTAACATCCTTCAACATAGAATAACCATTGGTATTCAACGATACATCAGTAGTAAACATGGGAATTAATACAAAAAGAGTGAAGGTGGCGGAACACCTAACCCACCACTATAGACATAACCACGTTGGATTAAAATATGGTATGTGTTATAAGGTGACACTTTCTACTATATATATCAAAAACCAATGTGCTAGAATAGGGGACGCCAAGCATTGGGGAACTAAGTGGTTCCCGCATTCTATAACACTGGCGAGGCATCATACATGGAGTAATAATGGTCCAAACATAAGAAAAGTAATCCTACTAGGGATCCTCACCTAAGAAGGTAAGAGGAGTAATCAAACAATGGTTCCTATAATGGAATGTGAGGAGAGGCATCCTACATGGGATCTGCAGAACATTTTTTAGCTACGGGTATCATATAGGGAAACCTCCCAAAAATGATATATGAAGTAGAGGCATCAAAAATGGGATCCTTGAAGTAGTACATAGGTAAAGGTATAAAACTAGGGACTCACCAAATCAACTTGTATTAAAAGAAATCCTATAGGGGATCCTTAGTAAACATTAATAAGAGAGAGGAAGACTACTATGGATCCTCTAGGCCTAGACATAAATAGGGGAATCATACATGGGATCTACAGAAACAACTAGTCTCATAAAATCCATAGATTGATGGGATTATCTAACAATGGTTACATACTCATGGGAAAGTTACAATGGATTAATTTAAAAGAGATAACTCATGGACTGTCTCAGGTCAAGGTCCCCAACTAGGTTATTTAATATAAAAAAATATTTCATTCCAATTTCTATTATAACCTTAATGAGATGAATGAATTCGATTACTGAAGAAAGAACATCTCCCATTAGGTAAAATCTTTAAATTCTTCAAAGGAGTCATCAAACAAACTCAAGGGTTTATGCATTGTGATATACATGGAAAGAGACTTAGCATGTACTACTATTATGTCAAATTATTACTCAGTGGAATACAACAAGAAAACCCCTAAAAAGGGTTTCTAAGGTGGAGTACATGGCGTGTGTACCCTTTTACACAATGTGTACCCTCAAGGCCCCAATTTGGTGTGTACTCCAAATGAACATGGCCTGAAAAAGTGTATGTACATTATGTGATAGACTTGTACATTGAATGTACATTACATGGGGGTACTTTCCTGTGTACCTCACAGGGTTTGGCCTTGTATATCACCTAGTCATGTTACCCTACATGGTCTGCAACCTACACGTGGTTTGTCCTTGTACTTTACCTGGCATGTGCCCCTAACCTGAGATGTTAGAGCAGGTAATCAGACATATGGCTAAGAAATAGTACATTGAATATATACCCCATACACAAAATATACTCCAAAAATATCATCTTTCCCGAACAATATGAACATAGGATGTGTGTTCTATAAACCATCGACTGTGTAGATGCGTTTTCCCTAATGGAAAACCCCCAAATCTCTGAGAAATCCCTATTTTCTCAGCAAAATGAATAGATCAAGACACTGGGGGTCCTAAGAGAGCATAATAGGGGTGTGAAAATGGAAAATGATTAATCTATAGGTATTTTAGAAACAAAATAGACTTCTTTTTTGGAGAATCTGGAAAAGCATAACCAATTTCTTGGTTTCACAGTTGTTGCACAATGATTTAGGTGTCCTGGTCTCCATGGTGGTACCCTTATTCTTCTCCCTCTCCTTCTCTACCTCCGTCTAACATTTTTAATCTCCTATAAAAGAAGGTGAATCCATTGGAGAGTTCATGAGAAATGTGCGGAGAAGGAATAAAAAAAATAGAGTAAATAAAAAAGAAAAGATAAAGTAAAATAATATAAAAGGGTAAAGGTTCTGGACCTAGCCCCATTGCCCAACATGTGTTTATTCCCTATCTATAAAAAACCCATGTTCTAGTATCAATAATGATGAAAGAATCTAAATCTTAAGGTCCATTCAAAACATTTGTCCGGAAGAACCAACACAAAATATTTAATATTTAATTTATTAAATAATAAATATTAATTCTTCCACAAAAAAATGAATGGCTCAAAAATACACCAAACTACTATACTATGGCACATATCCTATTCTAAGACCAATGTTGTGGTAAAAAATATTATCTGAGATCTTATAAAGGGTCAAAATTACATTTTACACCTAACAATAATCTGATAGAAAAAATTATAATTTCTTCTCAAAATTCTTGTATGCAGAAATACTTGTCTTTACCGTTTATGATAAATTTATTAGTTGTTATGACTCTATTATATTATGTACATGAATTTTGAATTGGTTTTTTAGACCAATATTATTAACTTATGATCACTTATTATCTTTAATTTGAATATCTTATATTAACCCCATACCAAGAATCCAATCTTATAATCTATTATTTTTTTTATTTACCTTGGTTTTGAAGAAGAATAATTTGAATTATATATATATAAGTCTTTAATGTGTGAAGATTATTTTCAAGAGATATTTAATAATGGTGTTAAACTAAGTTGGTTATCTATATTATTACCAAATAAACTCATCATATATGTTTTGAGTTATTCTTTATTGTGTGTTTAAAGGAATATTAATATAAAATAGTGTAATATGTTCGTATGTTGTTCCAGGATTATTTCTAGTTTCTCGAATGATGATGAAAACAAGTTAATATATATGTATGTGTTCAAAAATTGGAATATATAAGGGGTTTAATTATATTATTCTGATATGTAATTATATAAAAATCATCAATGTCATATTGACGAGTAAAACACTCAGTTCACAAAAAGTTATTTGTCAATAAAGTGAAACCCACAGGATATTAGAGGTTACCAAGAAAAACAATGGACCCATACAAATTCTAGAAGGTGCTGGAAGTGGTTGATCTGATGTTACTTGCTAAAAATTAGGCGGTGACCAATTTTATATGTGTTCATTGATTTTAGAATTTTTAATAATGAATGTAACATGTAAAATCAATGTTAATATTCTTCTTATAAGCATTATTTCTCTTGAATTTTTTGTTTACATGAGATTTATTTTAAAGTGTGAATGAGAGGAATGACTTTGTTTAGAGGATTATTTGATGTGAAATTTTATTTTTTGGTACATAAGTGTCCCAAGGATCTTCTTGTTTGAAGATTTTTTGGAGCTTCGTTTCATGGTTGAAGCTTCCAGTGTTGGGACTTTTGGTTATTGATTGTATTTAATCCCAAAACAATTATCACTATATAAATGAGAATATTATAGAAATAAAATTATCGACTTCTCACTTATCTGTATTTGATATTGGGTTTCTATCACATATTTTTTTAAAATAAACACTAAATAATAAAAGATAATTGACTAAGGGTGAATTAGTTTTAGGTGTTATCATGTGGGAATAAGTTACTTCATTAGATGGAGACAATTGTGATTGAAGTATAAGATGTAAATTAATTCCTTAATTAAAAACTAAAAAAAAATCTTAAAAATGGAATCTAATTTAAATATCTTTTTTGGACTACAACATATTTTCACTCATGATTATGAATAAGAGTTATTCCCAATACAAGAATTAAATGTTTTATAGATTTAGGAGTATAGTGAATGGATTATACATTCTAAATAAGGATAATTTAGTCTATGAAATTCATGATAAGATGACCTAAATAGTTGATTGTAACACCACAGTACATTGGTATTATCTCCCCATTTATATAAATGAGTTGAGCATCCAATATCTCTTTAGAGATGGATTGAGGAAAAAATCCAATTTTATATTATTTTCTAAATATGAATATTATATTTTTGGTAATATGGGGAAACAATTAATGGAAAATATGAGATGGATAATATATTATTTTAAGTTATACATGTTGATTGATATAAACAATATTTACTCTTTAAAGTGGTTGGAATATGAAATTCTTAACCATTACTGAAACATTCCATGAGAATGGTAATGTGTTTCATAGGATATGCATGTTTGAAACTATTGAAATTTAAAATATGTTAATAAAGAACTATATAATCAACCAGGAATAATTATAAATATTCTTTAATAAAATTTAATTAGTGAATACTAGATACATGAGTTTATTTCTCACCTATGTAATTTTGGGGGGTTTTTTACAACTCACTCCTATTAGAACAAAAAAGAATAATTGTGTTCCTAAAAGGATGAATTATACCTTTTTGGAATGTATTTAGTGATGATAAGTTAATTTGATCATTATATATCATTATATGGATATGATTTGTAGAAAAATTATTTTATATTAAATAGAATTATATTAATGGAATTTATAAAGTCACTATAATTTTTTTTGAATGGATGGAATCACAACATGTCTTTTATGAGTATTATTCATTATAAATCATTTATATGATGTCTGTATTATATGAAGGTTGTTCCAAATTAGATAAATATAATTTTATTATTTATACATAGAAAATGATGAGATATCATTTATATTATCCTTGTTAATAAAAAATAAAAGTGGAATAATTTGGTATATTCATTATGAAGGAACATATAAAACTATGCATCAGTGGGTGGAATGTTGAACAAAGAGAAGGTCAAAACCAACAACAATTATATTTCTTCAAGCCATGTAATGTGAGTCAATTAAACAAGAGGCTGTGGAAGGTTAAGATTTATAGGATAGAAAATAACCTCATAGGTTTTGTGGGATTTTTTTGGATCCTAATAGATCTGGATTTCTTATTGAATATGTAAAACTATTGACATTCACTAAGTAAAAACCTATCAAAAAAATTGACCATTGAGAGACATGATTTTTATAAATTATAAGAGGGTTCCAAATTTGAGATGGATACCACACATTGAAAAAGTATGTATCTTGGTTGATGCATCTTAATGGGTGAGATCTATAGGGTGTAAGTGGGATATTCATAAGTAAATTGACATTGATGGTATTTTATAAACTTATAAATCAAATTTTGTGGAAAATGGGTCTAATCAACTAAATACATTGACCATAAATAGATATTTTCACAAGTTTCAATGATAAATTCCATACAAATATTACATTCATTGTTATTATTTCCATTTTTTGGTCTTGTATTTGGTTACATTTTGTAGTTTTTAGTAGTCTCTATATAGTTTTCAACCACAAATACCTAATTTATGGTTTCTCCAATATCCTAAAAAAATTAATTTATTCTTAAAAAAACAATAAAAAAGAGAATTAGTCAGAAAATGGGTTTATAAACATATTCATTAGTAGGAATTTATTTTTGTAAGTTTATATGATACAAACCAAAGGTTTAGAAGATCAAAATCATATTTCCAAGGTATAAAAGTTACTAAAAATTATTTATTGATCGAAGAATGATTATTGGAGTTGGAAAAATTGGGTAAACAAATCCCTGAAAGAGTTTATCTTCATTAATATTAGGGATGATGTTTTGGTTTTAAATTGGGTTTGTGGGAGAGGTGTTGTATTTTTGGTATGGTATGTGAATGAAATAGCACTAATTATATATGATATAACATAGTTACATTCGATAATGGTATAATTGAAAAAGATATTATCAATGAATGGACTGGGTGAAGTATTATATATACTAGTTAAAAATATCTACAAGGAAAAATCAAGAAGGATACTTAGACTAAGTAATAATAATTATATAAGAAAAGTTATAATGAATATTGGCATAGAGAAATCTAGGAATTGGATATTACCAATATTACATTCCATGATTAATATAAACCTTCAATGTACTTCTAGATTGTTAGAAAGTATAAACATAGATTACATTTCTTATGTTTCCACTATAGTGTATATTTTCTATTCTGTGTTATTTACTCAGTAAGAAGTCTCTCATGATTTGAGAATTACTAGAAGATATTAATGCACTCTTAGTGTGATTCCTTATATTTTTATAAAGAATAGTAATATATACATAAGAAGAACTAAATGTTCTTTCTAAAGGTATTATGTGGATAAAAATTAACCAATTCAAAGTAGTATAAGATAATATATAAAAACATTTCAAGATCAATATTCTATAAAAACCCAAAAATTAGTATAATTATGAAATAAAGAATATATACCATTAATTGATGATGGTTATAGAAACAATCATAAATCATAGTGTCATGATGATGATCCCTTAGGAGAAACCAATGGGTTCCATCCTCCGTGGAATATCCATATGTTTATCATTGTCACATAAAAATTTGGGTTGGACCAACTTTTTTCACTATATTCTAGTATGTTTAGGGGAAAGGAATAGAGGAATAAGAGTGAAACAAATAGGATTGGTATGGGACATTAACAAGTGATCCACCCAAATAAATGCTTACAACATACATTTATAGGACTAAATACACTCCAAATTTATTTCAATAATTTAATAATATGTAATATAATTCATGGGTTATACTTTTTCCATTCATTAATTTTTCAAATAAATTTATTGTTGATTCTCCCATTCATAACATCTTATAAAACATCTAATTAATGATAGATATATGTTGATGAATTCTAATATTTAATTCTTAATATTCAAATTCCTTTATCAATCATAGATTGTTTGTGTAAATCATACAATATGTTTCATCACACAATAATTCGATATCATGTAGCTCAATTGAAAATAATTATTAGCTTGGACATGATAACTTTTTGATAAAACCAAACCCTAAAATATTATAATACAATAAATACAATAAAATTCGTTTAAAAATAATTATTTCATTCAATATGATATCACCGCATCATATAATAAGCTATATTGAAAGCCATATCATATATATATGAGGATATATAAAATATCTCCATCAGTCTCTAACATACAATAAATCTTTATAGACTTCATATTATTTCACCAAAAAGTATATCATATGGAATAACATATAAAACCGTATAAAAACTCAATTTGGATATATTTTAAAACACTTACGTTAAGTTACCATTATTATTCACCTTTTATGAAAACATATTCTTTACCTTATGAATTTCTTACAAAAAATTATATTTGATTAACCATAAATTCTTCTAAACTGTTTCTCTATGTTTAATAAAACGCAATCCCCATTCAGTCAACCAATATTCAAACCGCATGGCCCTTTTTGGAATTGATTACAAATATTAATTTTTGAATTCATAAATGTAATAAAATATAAGACATTAGATAATAAATAATTTTGAACATTCTATAATGGGATATGGAGTGATTTCTATCAAATAAATGAATTTTTGTACCCATGCACACCATGTCTATCATATTAAAGCATGAATTTTCATAAAATATATTTTTAAAGTCATGGATAAAATAAGATACCAGAATTATGACCATTCTATATAGAATACTACAACATTATTGATACTCTGATTATAGAATAACCACTCTGTTGAATATATCACAAGTTATTCACCTATAAGGATGTGAAAATCATATGAACCTTATCTAATAGATAAGATAATCATAATTATTTTCTAGGAATGGACATAAAATCTTTCGTCTTATATTAATCAAGGAACCGGATGTAATACTCATTATAAAAGATAAATAATTCGATAATTATTAATCATCATCTAATAGCATGAAAAAAACATAGCCAACCACCATCTGATTGGATAATACACATGTATTGAATAAAAAAGTATCAAATTATAAATATTATGATGGTAGAAGTACAACCCAACATCCCTCCACAAATGATTAACATACTCAGGAGACACCTCAATTAATTCATTATTAATAACTATAAGATTTATAAATTTTAATCAACCAGAATGATCATACTCAAAAAATTATATATGAATAATTAAAGGTAGAATAAATAAAAACCCATTAAAATACAAAGATTGAAACTCTTTATGTTCTTGTATGCTAATTTTTTGATGTAGTTTAACAATTTAAATAGAAGCATACATAATTTAATATCATAATAATTATATTTATGAAAAGGTAGTATATAAACTAAATAAAATAAAAATTCATAAATATGAAAATGATATAAATAACTTTTAAACAATTCATAAAAACATTTAATTTAAAAACATTATAATTTATCCATGCATGAAGAACCGTCCATAATCTGAAAAAATTAGAATAACAAAAAGTTTGTGTTGGTCTTATTTATTTCCATTGGATAGTGTAAATAGAGAATTACAATATATGAGTGTTGGAGATTTGTGATTAAGTGATATTCGACTTAATGAAAATGAAGATGTTCCCATTTACATGGGAAATGAAGGATGAATATTTTTACCCCTTGAATATAAATTTGGAAAGATTAAATTGTGAATCCCATAATTTATATCAATATATACTTAACTTATTAAGATATATAAAACGTAAAGATGAATGCTTTTATAACTACCCACAACCCATTAAAATGATGTATGAATAAATCAATTACTAAACCTGTGGATACAAATCTTGTATAACTACAATGGAAATGGTTAAAACAAGATTAATGTATTAATAAAAATAAGTTCAGTTATGATGAACCCATCCATGGTCCATTGAGCCTAATGTACGCTTACTCCACTAGATTAAACTCATATAAGTGAAGGTTCAAGTATTCTAAGAAAGAATAATTGATGATAAAATTTCATGGGTAGTGAATATTCCTGAGAATAACAAAAGTTTAGAGTATATGTTATAGTGTATTTGATATTTTTTTAAAGTACTTAATAATTGTATTGAAAATTTATAGATTCATTTAACATCATTTAAATTGATTTAAATTTTTTATGATGGCCTTATGAAGAAATAAATACGATTTGAATGATGAATGAAATTTAGAGTAGATGATTTCATTGGACAAATCCAAAAATTTGGATAATTCTGGGACTCACCATATGAGTTATTTTTCAAAACCATATAAGTAATTTCATAGTTAATTTTAATTGTTTAGGAGTAATTTTAGACTAAAGTTTAATATTTTTAAAAAAATGATTCTTTGTTTGAGTATATTCTAACTACGTATGAGTGACTTTGAATTACGTATGAGTCATTTATACCTAAGCATGAGTCTTCTATAGTTTTTTATGAGTAATTTTTATTCTCTATAAGAATCAATTCAAAATTAAATTACATATGGAATGTGTATCAGTCATTGAGATAAATATATGAGTCATCAGATTTGACATATGTGTTATTGCGGAATCTATATGTGTCACAAATATCTATGTATGAGTATTTTGAGGATTTTGTATAAGTAATTGATACCAAAATTTGAGTCATGTGTTATATAAACAAGACATTTGTAAGAAACATATGGGTAATTACTTATAGAAACATTGATAACTCTACAAACTAAATAAATGTGTTTTCTAGAATTAATTACTCTAATGATTATTAAATGTATGATTTTAATGATGTATAATCATGAGATAAACATCACGATTCTACGTGAATCCATTATAATAGAATATATTTGAAGAATATCAGATAATAATATTTCAATTAAATTGGGTTTCATTCCAAAATTAAGAGATTTGAAATAAGTTTTTTTTATTTTAATTGGAAATAAAATATTTGATGCATGAGTCTATACTCGTTTTGTTGTATCTCATACAATATAATTGAGATGTCACATGTGTCAAATAATTATTATATTTTTTTATACATCCATGAAGAATTATTACTTATAGATTTATCGATAATGTATTTATAGAATAAACATGATAGTATTGGAATTAAATGGTTAATTTTTTTGTTTGAGAAAAAATGGGAAGAAAAATAAACAAATGGTATTTTTGTATTTCAAGGGGGAGAAGAATTTTATGAAAAGTTAAATAACACGAAGAAACACCAATATTATGCCCCTAATATAAATAATTAGAGTTTATTGGTTTTTATGTAGTTGTTTTTTCATAAATAATATTCAAATAAAATTTCAATTTATTGGATGCATGAAATACATAAGAATTAAATAATGATCCTTCAATAGAAAATGTGTGAAAAACAAGTTTGAGTTATGATATAAAGCTATAATAAAAACCAATAACACTAAATTTATAAGAGAAAATAAAGAATACATAAAGAAATAATTATTACAATCATTATATCAAGGAATAATTGAAAGTTGGTATGATCTTGCAGAATAGATTATGTCAAAGAAACAGAATATTATAAAAAGTGGTTGAGATGGTTGATGTGCATAATGATTTTCTTTTCATCCACTAGAATTCTTGAAATATATTACTTATGTGAGATAATCATTTGAAAATATTTCAAATAATATCTATGATGTTAGTAAGTGAAACGAATGACAAGTTTTATGTTGGTATTATTGAAGATACATTGGTTTTATATGAAAATGTGAAGAATTATACTGATTACTTAACCTTCATAATATATTTAAGGATCACCTATGTAATATAGTCTGAGGGTACATGATGATAACATACCAAAACTACATTAATTGTTGACAATATTTCTATCATATAATTTTTGACTTGGGATAACAACTGATCAAAACAAGGAGTAGGTTTCACAATTAAGGGATGAACATTATAAACACACCATGATCTTATCCTTCAACATATTCTAGATTTCATGTTGTGTTTTTTTGGGACTAAAATGAGATCCACTATTGTCTTAAGCAGTGATAGTGTTTGAAAGACAAAATGATGTAAATATAGTTAAATTAAATTGGAATTTGGTATAATTATGTAGCCACACATCTTCCCCATTCTCTAGTGTCTGCACAAATCATGTGGGGAATTTCAAATATTATCAATTTTTTATTTATAATTTTAACAATGAAAAATTAATCATTAGAAATTAATTTTCATTGAATATATAATTATAAGGCCCCGGTCTTAAACCTTACATAATATTGAATTAAATGAATAATTCACATTGAGGGTATTTTCAGGTTTAGAGTTTTAGAGAATTAGAACATAAATATTAAATCCCAAAAGATTACAAAGTAGACACTTCTACAAAGTTTCCATATAATAAAAAAAACTCTTAAAAAGTAACATGTCTAGTTCCGTGTTTTATATATCATGACATTCCCTTAATCCCATCCTTGACCCTATTCCACATTAAGTCCTGTGAAAAACATTTCAAAAAACTTGGGGTGAGCATAAAAATCTCGGTAAGGGATACACAAAGAATGAAAACAGTTAGTTTATCAAAACAACAAGTAAACTATGCATACTTTATCAAAGTAATACTTTTCACCTTTATGAAGTAGTAAAAACTCTTCTCTGAATAAAATATCATTACTTACCCTTTTGTAACCAAAGGATTACCATAAAACCCATATAAAGAACACATAACATATAAAGGTAACTTGGGACATAAACATACTTAATTGGAATAACCATACGGTCGACTTCCACACATATCACTTAATGGAATAGCCATACGGACAACTTCCAAACATACTTAATGGAATATCCATACGACCGACTTCCATACCCAATGCATTGGAGGTTATAATGTAACCACCCGTCCTGGTATTCACGGAACCACCCGTCATATGGTTCATCACGTAACCACCCGTCAAATGTCCAAGTACCATTATAAATTCATAAGACATAAAACAAATATAATGGAAAGAAAACATTTCCACACTTTGATCACAATATATCACATAAATATATTGACATAACAAATCCATTATAAAAACCATTTTCAATACCAAAATAAATAAAAGTGTATATGGTATTTATTTCATTTAAAAAAAACATTACGGCTTGTTCAGGAAGCCAAAGACCATATAATACTCACGGTGGCGGAAAAGGTCGTTGTCACCGCATACGTTAAAAGAAACATTCATTTTTTCCGTTTTGTAAAACGCTTCGTAGAAAAATATTCCTTTTGTGTAAAATTAAAAATCAAAGGGGGTTATACTCCGTATAAAATAAATATTTTTATAAAATGAAATATGCCTCAATGAAAGGATATTGAGACGAAGTCCCACCTCGGGTCCGACTTGACTCGATCGTTCTTTAACGTCCTTAAAATCGGGTAACTCCCTTTGGTTTGAGCTCAAAGGCTTCCTTGGGAAGACTTCTGCCCAAAGTGAGGCTTCAAGGAGTTAGAGAGGAATGTGGAGAGACAAAATGATCAGAGCTTGGCCGATCCAAAGTCTTGAGAGGTGTGGGTAAGGTGGTAGAGGTGGGGGCCTTTTATAAGAGGAGAGGAGGGGCACTCTTGGAAGGTAAGGAAATGTTACTTTATTTTCAAATGGTTTTCGGATTTTAATGGTCCCACATTGATGTGTTTCGAGGATAAGGTGATAAGGGTTCTAAATCCACCCATCCAATAGGTTTTTGACATGTGTAGGTCTTATATGTTACATTATCTTTTAATTTTATTTAAATCGTTAAATAATGAGGTAATCACTGCATCATCATGATGTCATAAATAATTTAATATATTTAATGTCTAAAAATTGTAAAAAAATATCATGATTAGGAAATATTTTTATCTTTCTAATGAATATTTATTGTAAAAAATATGACTTGTATAACCCCATGTAAAAATTGGTTTAGTAAAACATCTCATGTTTGTGTCATTTTTACTTTAACTTTAAATAAAAGGCATAAATGTCATTATCATACCAAAGTGGCTCCATGGGGTACCAGAAATTGACCCATGGGTTGTATTGTTCGGCCAGAACTCAACCAATAGGGTTAGGACAAGTTTCAAGACATTTTAATTTTATTATAATATCATTTTTACCTTAAATGACACTAATTACCTTTAATCGTGATTAATAAAACATAAAAGTTACTATTCACCAAAATTTATTTTAATCCCATTGAACCACATTTTACTTAATAATGAAAATCATTTAAATTGGATTTTTGAGATTCAAAAAACAGAAGTGGTAAAGTCCCATTTAAACGAATAATCAAATTTTTGTAACCACCACTTTGTGGTTTCACTATTCATAAAAAATTTATGTTTTTCAGAAAAATACCAAAAATTCACCCTAAGCTATATTTGATATTCCAAATTCAAAAATGAAGTCCATTTTACATAATTCAAAACATATAAGTTGCATTAAATAATTTAATAATTAATTCCCTCTGTCAAAACAAATAGCGTGTTTTTATGAAACAATAAGTATCAAAAGATTGACACCAGTTTAAGTTCAATTTCAAAGTAAAATTAATTCCAAAGACCACTATTGGATTAAATGGAAAAAATATATTTTAATTTAACTTAAAACCCAATTAAAAAGATTATATAATCATCTTAATAAATTAGATTAAAAATATGTTTTGAATTAAAATACAACATTTTACACTATTCATTAAAAAATGAACTTTATCGGAAAAATACCCAAAAATTACACAAAGTAATATTTGATGTCCCGATTCTATAGAAGAGTTTTATTTGGTCAAATAGAATGTATAAGAGTAACCAGAGCTATATTTAATGACGGTTTTCCATCAAATGTTGATAAGTGGACCTTTCGTGAAAATTAGAGTATATAACCCTAAAATTTAATTCTTTTCGTATTTTAAGCCTTTATCCTTTATTATATAAATGTAAAAACATTTAACAAACATATATAATCATATTTTAGATATTTTTATCCATTCCCGCTAGTACAACGACTACGTGTTAACTAGCATTTAAAATAATATTATTTTATTACTAGTGTGCAACGTACGATTTCAAAAAAACTATTTGTTGCGTATCGGGTACGCTATCGAACATAGAAACCCCTTTAAAGTAAAATCAATATTTAATTCGCAAATATTAATAAATATGAAAATGTATTATTCTTTATTTACCTGCGATGTTACATCCTTCCCCCCTTTTGGGAATTGCGTCCTCGCAATTTTATTCACTTATCAAAATAAGTGTGGGTATTTTTCCCTCATTGCATTTTCAGATTCCGACATTTCCTCTTCAACCATATGGTTTTTCCACATAACCTTTACCTGGTGAATTACCTTATTTCGCAATACTTGCTCTCTTCGGTCAAGAATCTAGACTAGTTGTTCTTCATAAGAGAGATTCTCTTCCAACTGATCTACCTCTGGGCACAAAACATGAGAGGGATCTGGCATATACATTCTCAGCATAGAAACATGAAAAACATTGTGTACCTGAGATAAACTCGGAGGTAATGCCACTCTGTATGCAACTGATCCAACTCTCTCCAGAATTTCATATGGTCGAATGAACCTTGGACTCAGATTTCCTTTCTTACCAAATCGCATCACACTTTTCCATGGAGAAACCTTGAGAAAAACATGATCACCTACCTCGAAAGATAGATCCTTCCTCCAGTTATCCACATAACTCTTCTTCCTGCTCTGAGCTATTCTCATGTGTTTCTGAATCAACTTAACTTTTTCTTCCATCTCTTCTACCAATTCTGGTCCCATCAGCTTCCTTTTACCCACTTCATCCCAAAATGCTGGAGTTCGACACCGCTTCCCATATAATGCCTCAAATGGTGCCATTTGTATACTGGAATGAAAACTGTTATTATAAGAAAACTAAACCAAAGAAAGATGTTGGTCCCAAATTCCCTGATAATCTATCAAACAAGCTCGTAGCATATCCTCCAAGGTCTGAATTGTTCGTTCTGACTGCCCATCTGATTGCGGATGAAAAGATGTACTAAAATTTAATTCAGTACCCAACGACTTCTGAAGGCCTTTCCAAAAGTTAGAAGTAAACCTAGGATCACGGTCAGATACAATGGAGAGAGGAAATCCATGTAACCTGAATATCTCTTTAAGATACAAATGGGAAAGTTGATCTAGGGAAAAATTATCTCGTATGGTAAGGAAATGAGCATATTTAGTCAAGCGATCAACAATAACCCAGATTGAATTATTACCTCTAGATGTCTTCGGTAATACCACGATGAAGTCCATGGATATATTCTCCCATTTCCACTCTAGCACTGGTAGAGGTTGAAGCATCCCATTCGGTAACTGCCGCTCTGCTTTAACCTGCTGACAAGTCAAACACTTCATAGTAAAATCAGCAATATCTCTTTTCATTCCATCCCACCAATAATACTCCCGCATATCTCTGTACATCTTCGTACTGCCAGGATGAACTGAAAATGGAGAACTATGATCTTCACATAACAACTCTCTCTTCAACTGTGAATCACAAGGCACACACAATCTCTTCCCAAATCTCAAAACACAATCACTATCAATGTTGAATTCATGCAACTTACCTTTCTGAACTAGCTCTACCTTTTTCTGCAACTCACTGTCTTGCTTCTTTGCTTGCTTGATTCTGTCTGATAGAGAAGATCTCACTGATACCTGAAACAAAACAGAAGGAAATCCTGCGCCAACAACTTCTATGCCAAATTTCATCAAATCCTTAACCAAAGGATCAAGTTCCTAACGCAACATCGTTAATGAATCATTACTTTTTCGACTCAAAGCATCAGAAACTTTATTGGATTTTCCCGGATGGTAATGAATTGTACAATCATAATCCTTGATTAATTCCAGCCATCTCCTCTGTATCATGTTAAATTCTTTCTAATTCAATATATACTTTAAACTTTTGTGATCAGTATATATTTCACACTTTACTCCATACAAATGATGCCTCCAAATTTTTAAAGCAAAAACAACAGCAGCTAATTCCGAATCATGTGTAGGGTAATTTACCTCATGAGTTTTCAAATAACGTGAAGCATAAGCAATTACCTGATCATTCTTCATAAGGACACAACCAAGTACCTTCAACGAAGCATCACTGTATATAACAAACTCACCATTCTTGTAAGGAAGTGCCAAAACGGGAGAATTCACCAATCTTCTTTTCAACTCCTAAAAACAATCATCACATTCTTTTGTCCAGATGAACTTAACACCCTTACGAGTTAGCTTAGTCATTGGACTAGATAACCGTGAAAAATTTTCAACAAAAATTTGGTAGTAACCTTCCAAACCAAGAAAACTACGGATCTCGGTTACATTTGTGGGTCTTGGCCATTCTTCAACAACTTTTGTTTTAGCAGGATCAACAGTTATGCCATCTTTTGAAACAATGTGACCCAGGAAAGAAATTTTTTGTAACCAAAACTCGCACATTCTGAATTTTACATATAGTTTATTTCCTTTTAAGGTTTGCAAGATAACCCTTAAATGACTTCCATGCTCCTCTTTACTTTTAGAAAACACCAAAATATCATCGATGAAAAAAACGACAAACTTATCCAAGAACTCATGGAAAATTCTATTAATAAGGTCCATGAATACAGCAGGTGTATTAGTTAACCCAAAAGGAATAACTACAAATTCATAATGGCCATAACTAGTACGGAACGTAGTCTTCAGAACGTCTACTTCTTTTACTTTCAACTGATGGTACCCCGACCTCAAGTCAATCTTTGAAAAATACTAAGCTCCCTGGAGCTGATCAAAAAAATCATCGATATGAGGAAAAGGATATTTGTTCTTAATAGTAATATTATTCAAGGGTCTATAATCAATGCAAAGTCTCATTGATCCATCTTTATTTTTAACAAACAAGATAGGAGCACCCCATGGTGATGTGCTAGGTCGAATGAAACCTTTATCTAATAACTCCTGCAATTGTTTCTTTAACTCTAAAAGTTGAACTTGAGAAATTCGATAAGGGGGTTTTGAAATTGGCTTAGAATCAGGAACTAAGTCAACAGTAAATTCAACTTCCCAGTCATGAATAATACTAGGCAACTCATCAGGAAAACATCAAGATACTCATTTACCACTGCCACATCATTAATCTGAACAATTCCTTTATTTTCAACAATATGTTCAAGGTAACATTCATTTCCATGTTTTACTAGTTTCTCAACTTCCTGATATTTTACCAAAATCAAGGGTTCATTCTTGTACACAAACTGAAAATATTTCTGAAAAGAAACCATTTTAGCTCTACATTCAATCTTAGCATGATAAACAGAAATCCAATCCATGACCAAAATAACATCAAACTCTACTAGAGGCCAAACAATAAGTTTTTCTGGTAGATTCTTTCCACACACAAGGATAGAAATGTTCTTATAATTCCTTTTTGTCTCAACGTTCCCTTAGGGTGTTTTTACCATAAGTTCAGGGTTCATATCTTGAGATGGAATTTCCAATTTACTAGAAAACTTCTCAGAAATGAAAGAGTGTGTAGACCCTGAATCAAACAATACTTTGGCATAATCTGAACAAACAAACAGGGTACCTGATACCACTTCATTTGATCGCCCAACATCTGCTGAGGTTGTTGCAAAGGATTTCACCACCCCTTTATTCTTATAGTCTGACTGCTTTCCCCCATTCGAGTTCTTCGTTAGACACTCATTTGCATAATGACCCATTTCATTACACTTAAAACATCTTACTGCTGGCTTTTCATTGCCTGCTTGATCATCTTCCTTACAGTTACAAGCAATATGACCAGACTTACCACACCGAAAGCACTTACCAGACTTGGATAAACATTCTCGAGGATGCATTTTACCACACTTCTCACAGGATGGATATTTGGTTTTCTTACCTCCTTGCTTCTTTGGTGAATTCTTCCCCTTTGCCTGCCAACTGGACCTCTTATTCTGTTGTTTTTCATAGAACAACTGATCATCGGCAAACTCCATTTCCACCTTCTCCGCACATCGAACAAGTTTTTCATAACTTTTAAACTCACGAGAAGCTAAAGCCCTTCGATACATTGGTTTTAACCCTGAGTAAAAACGGTTTATTTTACTATCAAGATCTCGTATGAAGTTTGGAGCATACCTTTCCAATCGAGTGAACTTTGCTTCATAGGCAGCCATAGAATCATCCTCCTGCCTCAATTCTAGGAACTATTTTTCCATCCTAAGATGAACCACCTTAGGAAAATATTTCTCAAGAAACATACCTTTAATTCGTCCCAGTGAAGATCCTCAATCTCATCACTATCCCTGATATTTTTTACCATCGACCACCACTGATTAGCTTCACCTTCAAAACAGTAAACAGCAAGACTAATCTTTTGATGTTCTGAACACCCCATGACATCAAAAATCTTCTCTAGTGATTTAATCCACCCTTCAGCTTGCACGGGGTCAGATGATCCTCTGAATGATGGGGGATGTTGCCTCATGAAATGTTCCACCATTGACATGTTCCTCTACGGTTGATCTGGATGATCTCGTGCATGGATACCACCACCATTTATATCCCGAGTCAACTATGCCATCACTGCAACAAACTGTTCAGTTCCGATTCCGACCATCTCAGGTTGCTGATATGGAAGGTTGTCTTCCTCCTGATGTCGTCCCAACATAGCTGCTTTGTTTCCTCTACGGAAAACCATTCTGAACATAGAAATATCTTTGGCGAAGCAACATGGTAATCCGTAAATGCTATTTCAATCATATTATAATTTAACACTTTTCTATCTCCTAAAGTTGTCTAAACCGACCTCTGATACCAACTATAAGGTCGCGGCCTTAAACCTTACTTAATATTTAATTAAATGAATAATTCACATTGAGGATCTTTTTAGGTTTAGAGTTTTAGAGAATTAGAACATAACTATTACATCTCAAAAGATGACAAAGTAGACACTTCTACTAAGTTTCGATAGAATAAAAAAAACTCTTAAAAAGTAACATGTCTAGTTCCATGTTTTATATAGCATGACATTCCCTTGATCCCATCCTTGACCCTATTCCACATTAAGTTCGGTGAAAAACATTTAAAAAAACTTGGGGTGAGTATAAAAATCTCAGTAAGGGATACAAAAAGAATGAAAACAGTTCGTTTATCAAAACAACAAGTAAACTATGCATTCTTTATCAAAGTAATACTTTTCACCTTTATGAAGTAGTAAAAACTCTTCTCTGAATAAAATATCATTACTTACCCTTTTATAACCAAAGGATTACCATAAAACCCATATAAAGAACACATAACATATAAAGGTAACTTGGGACATAAACATACTTAAGTGGAATAACTATACGGTCGACTTCCACACATATCACTTAATGGAATAGCTATACGGCCAACTTCCATACATACTTAATGGAATATCCATACGGCCTACTTCCATACCCAATGCATTGGATGTTATAATGTAACCACCAGTCCTAGTATTCACGGCACCACCTGTCATATGGTTCATCACGTAACCACCCGTCAAATGTCCAAGTACCATTATAAAATAATAAGACATAAAACAAATATGATGGAAAGAAAACATCTCCAAACTTTGATCACAATATATCACACAAATATTCTGACATAACAAATCCATTATAAAAACCATTTTCAATACCAAAATACATAAAAGAGTATTTGTGTAACAGCCCAAGATTTTATGAAAAATATTCTTTTTAATTTCACTAATGTCTTGTGTTGTACGCTACACCGAAAGGAGCTTGCACAACACGCATCCTTGACTTGCCTTGCATTACACGCAATCACAACCTTCCTCGATAGCATGTGTAGTACACAATACTGAGTTTCACGAAACAACGATATGCTATTAAAATATTATTAAAACTAGCCGTTATGAATAGTAATAACCACTTTTTTAAATTTTAGAAATTTTATCTCTCAAAATGGACTTCATTTTTGGATTCGGAGTATCGAATTTATCCTAAGGTGAAATTTTGGTACTTTTCGGATAACTTTCATATTCTGATGAATAGTGAAAATTACTAAAGTATAATTAAAAACAACTTTTTTAATTGAAATAATTAATAGTGATAAATCATTAATTTGAGTGGTTTTAAAGTATATTTAGAATATATTTTGACAATTTAATACAATGTTGGTCATTGGATGTAATTTCACATTTAAACGAGACATAATCAAGTGTCAATCTTTTGATAGATATTGTTTCTTAAAAACACGCTATTTGTTTTAACAGCGGGATTTAATTATAAAATTAATTAATGCAATTTCTATGTTATGAATTTGGAAAAATAGACTTCATTTTTGAATTCGGAATATGAAATATAGCTTAGGATGAAATTTTGGCATTGTTCTGAAAAACATCAATTTTTGATGAATAGTGAAACTACTATGTGGTAGTTAAAAAACTGAATTTTTCATAAAACATAATTTTACCGCTTCTGTGAATGGAATTTCAAAAATCCGAGAGACACAGTTGATTTCAGTATGTAAAATGTGGTTCAATGAGATGAAAATAATTTTTGGTGAATAGTAACTTTTTACTTTTATTTACCACGGTTAAAAGTAAATAGGGTAATTAAGGGTAAGAATGATATTAATATTACCCTAACACATGTCCTAATTCTATTAGACAAGTGTATCTTGACCAAAAACAACCTTAAGTGTAAAATATTATCATTTAGGCCCACATGGATTAGATTAGGACATTTATTATTATTTAATTCAAAGAAGAGTTAAAAGAGTTAAAATCAAAGTTTATTTACTAAAAGATTTTTAATATAGGGTTTTACATAAGATAAATTCGATTGTAAATATTAATTAGAAAGCTAAAAATATTTTCTACATAATGGTATTTTATTTGTAATTTTTAGACATCAAATAATTTAATTTATTTAGGACAAAAAGATGATGCAGTAATTATCTTATTAATTAAATATTGACATAATTGATATTATAAATACCAAAATAAATGTAATTTAAGATTTTTTATGAATTCCACTAATTTTCTAGGTTACTATGATATATTAGTGTTGATTTAATCAACTTGGTTCGAACATATAATTCTGTTATGACTTTCACAAAAATCATAAATCAAATAGTGTCAAAATTGACACAAAATAGTTTTTAAATCTAATATTATATTATTAATTGTTATTTTATTCCTAAAAATATACGGTTCGGCCAAATGACTTAGATAAGGATATATATATTAATAATAAACAATTTGGGGTTCTTTTGGCATGTTATAGTTAGTGTATTAACCATATAGTGTATGAAAACAAAAAGACACGGTAAAAGTTAAATTATTTAACTTAGAGTTAAATCTTATTGATAAGGTTAAAATAATAACCTAAACTTGTCTAAATCCTATTGGATGATAGGATTTCGACCCATCCCCGCTTTAGCTTCGAAATAAGACCCTTTGGAACCATTATAAACCGATTTTGACTTTAATATAAAATAATATTTTGGGATATTTCTAAGGTGCCCCGCTCCTCCCTTATAAAAGGGCACCTCCTCCCCCTCCTCCTCACACCAATTTGAGCACTCAAGCTCGGCCAACCCCTGCCAAAATCCCTTCTCCACTTCCCTAGAATAATCATAGAGGTCCTACTTATCTTCAAAGACCAATATTAGTTCCCTAAGTGGAGGATTCAAAGAGGTGTTCCAAAGAAGAGGTAATATCCATTACCGATCTTTTCAATTTCTTTCTTCTTAAACTTTATATTCTTTAGTTGTTTCATGATAAAGTAATAACATCATTATTACTTACATAATGATATGTTATTATAAATATGAAACAACCCTAATTCACCTTCTATCCATCCTACGGAAAAATGAAATCACCGCGCGTGCGTACGTACGGAATACCGTCTCCACACCGTGGTGTAATCTATTTTCCACCACCACCTTACAAGGATGGGTATAATGGTGTAATGAGTAATTATTTATTATTATTATAATGTAATATTGATACTGAAATAATATATATATACTCCAATACAATTTCACGATCATAGGAATGATATCATCACTCGTGCGTACGTACGGAATACCTTCTCCACGATGTGATGCGACTCGTTCTACATAATCATCATTACATAGTAATTATATAAATTAATTGAATGAATAAATATGATATATGTTACACTATAACCATTTTGGATATAAGCTATCTATAAAAGAAGAATAAGAATTTATTCGAAAAAACACGCATAAGAACAAAAGGCAATAAAGACCCGAGTAACAAGTAACAATGAAATATTACTAACAAGAAGCTAAGAATATGACCATATATGATATAATATAAATATGTATGATTCTGGAATAAGTCAATAACATTATTTAAACCATTATACAGGAGCTTCGGACACGTACAAAGCAAATCGGATCTAAGGTAAGGGAAAATATCACAATCTCAATTTTATCCGAGATTGTTTTTACTTTGGTAATTACTGGGGTGTATTTTATCATCCGAATCCATGTTCCATCAATATGTAATATTATTTCCATCCATATACAATATTTTATATCCAATTTTACCCTTCGGTGTGTTTTTAGTAAAAGATATGAAAGGAATATTTTGTCGTTCTTCATACGAGGTACTTTTTGACTTTTCCAACAAAAGTATGAAGAATGTTTTTTTAACTTATACGGCATGAATGGATTTTTAAAACATTATTTCCAAGATGCTTACTTTACATGTTTTCAAGTTTATTTTTAATCAACTTATTTTATTTTAGAACTGTATGACATGTTATGAAAGGAAAAGTGTTTTTGAAGAAGAAAGGATATTTTCCTCAAGAATGGAGTTCAAATGTTTTATCAAAATTATTTTCAATCTAAGATAATATAGGGTTATGTTTTTATCCCTATTATTACATTGATTTGATTATGTTTTGAGAGAATTATTTTTATGAATTCATTTACCTTATATGATTTGTTTTATGATGTCATGATATTTCAAGAATCCCATTTTTGTTACATGTGTTATGCGATGATATATGATTTATGATTATGTGGCACACATAAAAAAGGATTCATTGTAAGATGGGTGGGACCTATATCTCCCTCCAATGCATTGGGTAAAGATTTTATATCTCATGAGATAGACATGGCTGGAACGGTAGGTTATACCGGTTCAGTGAAACAGGACTGAAACGAGGGTGACTCGGTTCAGAAAGGGACTTTGTCCACTAAGATAGTCTTGGCAATGAGTCTTGACTAACAAGAAATGATTCTCTATGATTATGTGTGTATGCCACAAAGTTTCATGTTTTAAATTATGATTATTGTGATTACATTTCACTGCCATGATTTATCCCATGTTATGAAATTAAGATCTTTTTGCAGGTTAAGATTTCCAAAAGTTATGTGCTTATGTATATGATGTGATTGATATTTCTTTTTTTTACCCTTACTGGGAATTTGAGCTCACCCTTTTATGTTTTCTTTTCCCCAGGATATAAAGAAAGGTTTTAGGTAAGAAAAAAAAAGATCTTTATGGGAGATGTTGAAGATCTTTTACCAAGATTAGAAGATTATATTCCGAGTTTCCAAAGACACTAAACTATTACGATCCTTGTGTGTGTGTTTTTGTTATGTACCAAGTATTCCGAAAAAGTAATGTAATGTCCATGTACGTCAAGCTTCGGGTCTCTACAGTTGGTATCAGAGGAAAGGTTTAGTCAACCTTTGGAAACGAGGATGCGAAAACGTTAGTGAGATCCCTAGAGATATTTCTATGGTATGTCTAGGGATGCCCCTAAGGATAAGTATACGTATAGGATATAGTCCTAGAACTATGGTAACGATATTAGATTAAACCAAAGATGTTAGATATTGAAGTTACTCTCCCTTTATTATGATTTTTGCCTCTCACACTATTCTTTTTGGGTTTTAGAAAATGGCTGGAAACAAGATGATTCACGATAATGGAGGATATGATGGACAATGGAATGATATTCTTCATGAGAAACCAAATGAAATGGGATTTGGAAGTCCAAACATCATTATTATGCTGAATCAGGAATCTCATAATATGATCAATAAAGTAAAATTTGGTAAGTTTCTTGACTCGGCTAATAAGAGAAAGATGGAGTTTCATGATGATCATAGAGGAAAGAAAGTTCAATTTCCCCTATGTAAATCATGTGGGAAGAGGCATCAAGGAGAATGTTTCAAAGGAACTGGAAGATGCTTTGGGTGTGGTAAAGAAGGGCACAAAGCCAGTAAGTGTAAAGGAAAAGGTTCAGTTAACACCAGGGATGAAGATATTGGTATTGCTACGACATCAACAATGGTTAAATGTTTTAAATGTGGAATGTACGGGAATTATGCAAACAAATGCCCTAAGGTAAAGTCTCATGAAGAGAATCAGTATGGTCGTATGGGTAGTATTTATGTTGATGAAGATGAAGAGACTACAAATGATATTTGAGATGAAAGAATTGTTGAAGCTCGGTCAATGTTTTAAGAATGTAGTGGAATGATTACATGTTTATCATGTGTAATGTTGTAGAAGTAATCTCATGGTACTATGGAATAAAGAGACATATAAGGATTGTTACACTGTTGCCTTTCCTTGAGTTTTGAAAGTGTATGATTAATGTTACCAGTATCCATGAATGGTTATTCATATATTTTTGGAATGTAGATGATATGCGCATAATGAAGGGATAAGGAGAAAATTAAATGTTTGATAGTATTCATGAGCTCATGACTGATATAAGGAGAAGGTTATATCATGGTTTGAGTATATAGAATTTTGAGGATTTTGGTATGTGGAAAGAGTTAACTTTTAACAGCACTCATGTTTTCAATAAGGTTCAATGGGTATTCAAGAGAGTACATGATTAAGGCCTTTGAATGTTTGGAATGTGACCAACAAGATATATCTTATGATATATGGGGATCAATGATGGTGTTAAATCTCTGGTAATCGTTTTCACTATGTTATGAGAGTGGACTGCAGTATTATGGATAAGCCTAAAGATTGGAATGGATTATGTTGGACATAAGTTAGTATTGTTTAAGGATAGAATTTTTCTCGATATTATTGATGGGATGTTATAGTAATATAGTTTTAGAAAAAGGACAACCTGCAGGACGGGCGACAGCCCATCGTGTCGGACAAGGCTGTGGAAATCGAACCCACAACCGAAGTGCGACTGGCCTTTATCGCCTACCACTGGCCTACAGGAAGTCCCTGTTTAGTAGAAACTAGTTTTATTATATTAAGATGTATGACATATGATGTATAAGTCCATTTTAGGAACCATATATGATTAATCTCACTATAGATCGACTTATGTATATAATTTTTGCTAACCTTTTGTTTGAGACAGATGGAATGACCCGTCATTCTATCACATGATCTGCTAACACTTCATGAATAACAAATTCAACTTCATTTATTTAAGAGATGAAGTAGAAATTGTTCAAGGAACGAACAATAGTGCGATTGTACCAAAATAAAGTAAGTATTTATTCTAATTCAAATTCTACAACTTTAGGGAAATGATCTTGAAAACCAAAAAATGTTGTCCTAGTGATCTTATATCTGATTAAACGGATGGTACCTTAGATCGTCACTAATTTATGGATTTGTGATTTTTGGCTTTTCCATAGCCATGTTCTCTACCACTCTCCATCAGAACACGATGGTTAGATTTTTCTTCCATATCCATATTTTCACCTATGTGGAAACCCAGTGATTAGTTTATTTGGGTAACCGTTAAGTTTCATACTTTTGTTTTTAAATATTGGTTTTGGTATTCCTTTTTACGATGTGGGTTTCTATTAAAGAAACTTTCGAATAGTAAACCATTTATAACCCCGACGAATTTCGAGGGCGAAATTCATTTTAAGGGTGGTAGAATGTAACAGCCCAAGATTTTATGAAAAATATTCTTTTTAATTTTACTAATGTCTTGTGTTGTACGCTACACCAAAAGGATATTGCACAACACGCATCCTTGACTTGCCTTGCATTACACGCAATCGCAACCTTCCTCGATAGCGTGTGTAGTACGCAATACTGAGTTTCACGAAACAACGATATGCTATTAAAATATTATTAAAACTAACCGTTATGAATAGTAATAACCACTTTTTTAAATTTTAGAAATTTTATCTATCAAAATGGAATTCATTTTTGGATTCGGAGTATCGAATTTAGCCTAAGTTGAAATTTTGGTACTTTTCGGATAACTTTCATATTCTGATGAATAGTGAAAATTACTAAATTATAATTAAAAACAAATTTTTTAATCGAAATAATTAATAGTGATAAATCATTAATTTGAGTGGTTTTAAAGTATATTTAGAATATATTTTTACAATTTAATAAAATGTTGTTCATTGGATGTAATTTCACATTTAAACCAGACATAATCAAGTGTCAATCTTTTGATAGATATTGTTTCTTAAAAACACGCTATTTGTTTTAACAGCGGGATTTAATTATAAAATTAATTAATGCAATTTCTATGATATGAATTTGGTAAAATAGACTTCATTTTTGAATTTGGAATATGAAATATATCTTAGGATGAAATTTTGGCATTGTTCTGAAAAACAACAATTTTTGATGAATAGTGAAACTACTAAGTGGTAGTTAAAAAACTGAATTTTTCATAAAACTTAATTTTACCACTTCTGTGAGTGGAATTTCAAAAATCCGAGAGACATGGTTGATGTTAGTAAGTAAAATGTGGTTCAATGAGATGAAAATAATTTTTGGTGAATAGTAACTTTTTACTTTTATTTACCACGGTTAAAAGTAAATAGGGTAATTAAGGGTAAGAATGATATTAATATTACCCTAACACATGTCCAAATTCTATTGGACAAGTTTATCTCGACAAAAAACAACCTTAAGTGTAAAATATTATCATTTAGGCCCACTTGGATTAGATTAGGACATTTAATATTATTTAATTCAAAGAAGAGTTAAAAGAGTTAAAATCAAAGTTTATTTACTAAAAGATTTTTAATATAGGGTTGTACATAAGATAAATTCGATTGTAAATATTCATTATAAATATAAAAATATTTCCTACATAATGGTATTTTATTTGTAAATTTTAGACATCAAATAATTTAATTTATTTATGACAGAAAGATGATGCAGTAATTATCTTATTAATGAAATATTGACATAATTGATATTATAAATAGCAAAATAAATGTAATTTAAGACTTTTTATGAATTCCACTAATTTTCTAGGTTACTATGATATATTAGTGTTGATTTAATCAACTTGGGTCGAACATATAATTCTGTTATGACTTTCACAAAAATCATATATCAAATAGTGTAAAAATTGACACAAAATAGTTTTTAAATCTAATATTATATTATTAATTGTTATTTTATTCTTAAAAATCTAAGGTTCGGCCAAATGACTTATATAATGATATATATATTAATAATAAACAATTTGGGGTTCGTTTCGCATGTTATAGTAAGTGTATTAACCATATAGTGTAAGAAAACAAAAAGACACGGTAAAAGTTAAATTATTTAACTTAGAGTTAAATCTAATTGATAAGGTTAAAATAATAACATAAACTTGTCTAAATCCTATTGGTTGATAGGATTTCGACCCATCCCCACTTTAGCTTCAAAATAAGACCCTTTGGAACCATTACAAACCGATTTTGGCTTTTATATAAAATAATATTTTGAGATATTCCTAAGGTGCCCCTCTCCTCCCTTATAAAAGGGCACCTCCTCCCCCTCCTCCTCACAGCAATTTGAGCACTCAAGCTCGGCCAACCCCTCCCAAAATCCCTTCTCCACTTCCCTAGAATAATCCTAGAGGTCCTTTTCTTCTTCAAAGACCAATCTTAGTTCCCTAAGTGGAGGATTCAAAGAGGTGTTCTAAAGAAGAGGTAATATCCATTACCGATCTTTTCAATTTCTTTCTTCTTCAACTTATTCTTCTTTAGTTGTTTCATGATAAAGTAATAACATAAGTATTAATTACATACTGATATTTTATTATAAATATGAAACAACCCTAATTCACCTTCTATCCATCCTACGGAAAAATGAAATCACCGCGCGTGCGTACGTACGGAATACCGTCTCCACGCCGTGGTGTAATCTATTTTCCACCACCACCTTACAAGGATTGGTATAATGGTGTAATGAGTAACTATTTATGATTATTAAAAAGTTATATTGATACTGAAATAATATATATATACTCCAATACAATTCCACGATCATAGGAACGATATCATCACTCGTGCGTACGTACGGAATACCGTCTCCACGATGTGATGCGACTAGTTCTACATAATCATCATTACATAGTAATTATATAAATGAATTGAATGAATAAATATGATATATGTTACACTAAAACCATTCTGGATATAAGGTATCTATAAAATAAGAATAAGAATTTATTCGGCAAAACACGCATAAGAACAAAAGGCAATAAAGACCCGAGTAACAAGTAACAATGAAATATTACTAACAAGAAGATAAGAATATGACCATATATGATATCATATCAATATGTATGATTCTGGAATAAGTCAATAACATTATTTAAATCATTATACAGGAGCTTCAGACACGTACAAAGCAAATCGGACCTAAGGTAAGGGAAAATATCACAATCTCAATTTTATCCGAGATTGTTTTTACTTTGGTAATTACTGGGGTGTATTTTATCATCCAAATCCATGTTCCCTCAATATGTAATATTATTTCCATCCTTCTACAATAGTTTATATCCAATTTTACCCTTCTGTGTGTTTTTAGTAAAAGATATGAAAGGAATATTTTGTCGTTTTTCGTACAAGGTACTTTTTGACTTTTCCGACAAAAGTACGAAGAATGTTTTTTTTAATTTATACGGCATGAATGGATTTTTAAAACATTATTTCCAAGAAGCTTCCTTTACATGTTTTCAAGTTTATTTTTAATCAAATTCTTTTAGTTTAGAACTGTAAGACATGTTATGAAAGGAAAAGTGTTTTTGAAGAAGAAAGGATATTTTCCTCAAGAATGGAGTTCAAATGTTTTATCAAAATTATTTTCCATCTAAGATAATATAGGGTTCTGTTTTTATCCCTATTATTACATTGATTTGATTATGTTTTGAGGGAATTATTTTTATGAAGTCATTTACCTTATATTATTTGTTTTATGATGTCATGATGTTTCAAGAATCCCATTTTTGTTACATGTGTTATGCGATGATGTATGATTTATGATTATGTGGCACACATAAGAAAGGATTCATTGTAAGATGGGTGGGACCTATATCTCCCTCCAATGCATTGGGTAAAGATTTTATATCTCATGAGATAGACATGGCTGGAACGGTAGGTTATACCGGTTTAGTGAAACAGGACTGAAACGAGGGTGACTCGGTTCAGAAAGGGACTTTGTCCAATAAGATAGTCTTGGCAATGAGTCTTGACTAACAAGAAATGATTCTCTATGATTATGTGTGTATGCCACAATGTTTCATGTTTTAAGTTTTGATTATTGTGATTACATTTCACTGCCATGATTTATCCCATGTTATGAAATGAAGATCTTTTTGCAGGTTAAGATTTCTAAAAGTTATGTGCTTATGTATATGATGTTATTGATATTTATTTTGTTTACCCTTACTGAGCATTTGAGCTCACCCTTTTATGTTTTCTTTTCCCCAGGATATAATGAAAGGTTTTAGGTAAGAAAAAAAAGAAGATCTTTATGGGAGATGTTGAAGATCTTTCACCACGATTAGAAGATTATATTCCGAGTTTCCAAAGACACTAAACTATTACGATCCTTGTGTGTGTGTTTTTGTTATGTACCAAGTATTCCGCAAAAGTAATGTAGTGTCCATATACGTCAAGCTTCGGGTCTCTACAGTTGGTATCAGAGGAAAGGTTTATTCAACCTTTGGAAACGAGGATGCGAAAACATTAGTGAGATCCCTAGAGATATTTCTAAGGTATGTCTAGGGATGCCCCTAAGGATAAGTATACGTATAGGATATAGTCCTAGAACTATGGTAACGATATTAGATTAAACCAAAGATGTTAGATATTTAAGTTACTCCCCCTTTATTATGATTTTTTCCTCTCACACTATTCTTTTTGGGTTTTAGAAAATGGATGGAAACAAGATGATTCACGATAATGGAGGATATGATGGACAATGGAATGATATTCTTCATGAGAAAACAAATTAAATGGGATTTGGAAGTCCAAACATAATTATTATGCCGAATCAGCAATCTCACAATATGACCAATAAAGTAAAATTTGGTAAGTTTCCTGACTCGGCTAATAAGAGAAAGATGGAGTTTCATGATGATCATAGAGGAAAGAAAGTTCAATTTCCCCTATGTAAATCATGTGGGAAGAGGCATCAAGGAGAATGTTTCAAAGGAACTGGAAGATGCTTTGGGTGTGGAAAAGAAGGACACAAAGCCAGTAAGTGTAAATGAAAAGGTTCAGTTAACACCAGGGATGAGGATAATGGTATTGCTACGACATCAACAATGGTTAAATGTTTTAAATGTGGAATGTACGATAATTATACAAACCAATGCCCTAAGGTAAATTCTCATGAAGAGAATCAGTATGGTCGTATGGGTAGTATTTATGTTGATGATGATGAAGAGACTACAAATGATATTTGAGATGAAAGAATTGTTGAAGCTCGGTCAATGGTTTAAGAATGTAGTGGAATGATTACATGTTTATCATGTGTAATGTTGTAGAAGTAATCTCATGGTACTATGGAATAAAGAGACATCTAAGGATTGTTACACTGTTTCCTTTCCTTGAGTTTTGAAAGTGTATGATTAATGTTACCAGTATCCATGAAAGGTTATTCAGATATTTTTGGAATGTAGATGATATGCGCATAATGAAGGGATAAAGAGAAAATTAAATTATTGATAGTATTCATGAGATCATGACTGATATAAGGAGAAGGTTATATCATGGTTTGAGTATATAGAATTTTGAGGATTTTGGTATGTGGAAAGAGTTATCTTTTAACAGCACTCATGTTTTCAATAAGGTTCAATGGGTATTCAAGAGAGTACATGATTAAGGCCTTTGAATGTTTGGAATGTGACCAGTAAGATATATCTTATGATATATGGGGGTCAACGATGGTGTTAAATCTCTGGTAATCGTTTTCACTATGTTATGAGAGTGGAATGCAGTATTATGGATAAGCCTAAAGATTGGAATGGATTATGTTGGACATAAGTTAGTATTGTTTAAGGATAGAAGTTTTCTCGATATTATTGATGGGATGTTATAGTAATATAGTTTTAGAAAAAGGACAACCTGCAGGACGGGCGACAGCCCATCGCGTCGGACAAGGCTGTGGAAATCGAACCCACAACTGAAGTGCGACTGGCCTTTATCGCCTACCACTGGCCTACAGGAAGTCCCTGTTTAGTAGAAACTAGTTTTATTATATTAAGCTGTATGACATATGATGTATAAGTCCATTTTAGGAACCATATATGATTAATATCACTATAGATCGACTTATGTATATAATTTTTGCTAACCTTTTGTTTGAGACAGATGGAATGACCCGTCATTCTATCACATGATCTGCTAACACTTCACGAATAACAAATTCAACTTCATTTATTTAAGAGATTAAGTGGAAATTGTTCAAGGCATGAACAATAGTGTGATTGTACCAAAATAACGTAAGTATTTATTCTAATTCAAATTCTTCAACTTTAGGGAAATGATCTTGAAAACCAATAAATGTTGTCCTAGTGATATTATATCTGATTAATCGGATGGTACCTTAGAACGTCACAAATTTATGGATTTTTGATTGTTGGATTTTCCATAGCCATGTTCTCTACCACTCTCCATCAGAACATGATGGTTAGATTTTTCTTCCATATCCATATTTTCACCTATGTGGAAACCTAGTGATTAGTTTATTTGGGTAACCGTTAATTTTCATACTTTTGTTTTTAAATATTGGTTTTGGTATTCCTTTTTACGATGTGGGTTTCTATTAAAGAAACTTTCGAATAGTAAACCATTTATAACCCCGACGAATTTCGAGGGCGAAATTCATTTTAAGGGGGATAGAATGTAACAGCCCAAGATTTTATGAAAAATATTCTTTTTAATTTCACTAATGTCTTGTGTTGTACGCTACATCAAAAAGATCTTGCACAACACGCATCCTTGACTTGCCTTGAATTACACGTAATCGCAACCTTCCTCGATAGCGTGTGTAGTACGCAATACTGAGTTTCACGAAACAACGATATGTTATTAAAATATTATTAAAACTAGCCGTTATGAATAGTAATAACCACTTTTTTAAATTTTAGAAATTTTAGCTCTCAAAATGGACTTCATTTTTGGATTCGAAGTATCGAATTTAGGCTAAGGTGAAATTTTGGTACTTTTCGGATAACTTTCATATTCTGATGAATAGTGAAAATTACTAAATTATAATTAAAAACAACTTTTTTAATCGAAATAATTAATAGTGATAAATCATTAATTTGAGTGGTTTTAAAGTATATTTAGAATATATTTTTACAATTTAATACAATGTTGGTCATTGGATGTAATTTCACATTTAAACCAGACATAATCAAGTGTCAATCTTTTTATAGATATTGTTTCTTAAAAACACGCTATTTGTTTTAACAGTGGGATTTAATTATAAAATTAATTAATGAAATTTCTATGTTATGAATTTGGTAAAATAGACTTCATTTTTGAATTCATAATATGAAATATAGCTTAGGATGAAATTTTGGCATTATTCTGAAAAACATCAATTTTTGATGAATAGTGAAACTACTAAGTGGTAGTTAAAAACTGAATTTTTCATAAAACTTAATTTTACCGCTTCTGTAAATGGAATTTCAAAAATCCAAGAGGCACAGTTGATGTCAGTAAGTAAAATGTGTTTCAATGAGATGAAAATAATTTTTGGTGAATAGTAACTTTTTACTTTTATTTACCACGGTTAAAAGTAAATAGGGTAATTAAGGGTAAGAATGATATTTATATTACCCTAACACATGTCCTAATTCTATTGGACAAGTGTATCTCGACCAAAAACAACCTTAAGTGTAAATTATTACCATTTAGGCCCACTTGGATTAGATTAGGACATTTATTATTATTTAATTCAAAGAAGAGTTAAAAGAGTTAAAATCAATGTTTATTTACTAAAATATTTTTAATATAGGGTTGTACATAAGATAAATTCGAATGTAAATATTAATTAGAAAGATACAAATATTTCCTACATAATGGTATTTTATTTGTAATTTTTAGACATCAAATAATTTAATTTATTTATGACACAAAGATGATGCAGTAATTATCTTATTAATGAAATATTGACATAATTGATATTATAAATACCAAAATAAATGTAATTTAAGACTTTTTATGAATTCCACTAATTTTCTAGGTTACTATGATATATTACTGTTTATTTAATCAACTTGGTTCGAACATATAATTCTGTTATGACTTTCACAAAAATCATATATCAAATAGTGTCAAAATTGACACAAAATAGTTTTTAAATATAATATTATATTATTAATTGTTATTTTATTCCTAAAAATCTAAGGCTCGGCCAAATGACTTAGATGAGGATATATATATTAATAATAAACAATTTTGGGTTCATTTGGCATGTTATAGTACGTGTATTAACAATATAGTGTAAGAAAACAAAAAGACACGGTAAAAGTTAAATTATTTAACTTAGAGTTAAATATAATTGATAAGGTTAAAATAATAACCTAAACTTGTCTAAATCCTATTGGTTGATAGGATTTCGACCCATCCCCACTTTAGCTTCGAAATAAGACCCTTTGGAACCAATATAAACCGATTTTGACTTTAATATAAAATAATATTTTTAGATATTCCTAAGGTGCCCCTCTCCTCCCTTATAAAAGGGCACCTCCTCCCCCTCCTCCTCACACCAATTTGAGCACTCAAGATCGGCCAACCCCTGAAAAAATCCCTTCTCCACTTCCCTAGAATAATCCTAGAGGTCCTTCTCTTCTTCAAAGACCAATCTTAGTTCCCTAAGTGGAGGATTCAAAGAGGTGTTCCAAAGAAGAGGTAATATCCATTACCGATCTTTTCAAGTTCTTTCTTCTTCAACTTCTTCTTCATTAGTTGTTTCATGATAAAGTAATAACATCAGTATTACTTACATACTGATATGTTATTATAAATATGAAACAACCCTAATTCACCTTCTATCCATCCTACGGAAAAATGAAATCACCGCGCGTGTGTACGTACGGAATACCGTCTCCACGCCGTGGTGTAATCTATTTTCCACCACCACCTTACAAGGATGGGTATAATGGTGTAATGAGTAACTATTTATGATTATTATAAAGTAATATTGATACTTAAATAATATATATATACTCCAATACAATTCCATGATCATAGGAACGATATCATCACTCGTGCGTACGTACGGAATACCGTCTCCACGATGTGATGCGACTCGTTCTACATAATGATCATTACATAGTAATTATATAAATGAATTGAATGAATAAATATGATATATGTTACACTAAAACCATTCTGGATATAAGGTATCTATAAAAGAAGAATAAGAATTTATTCGGCAAAACACACATAAGAACAAAAGGCAATAAAGACCCGAGTAACAAGTAACAATGAAATATTACTAACAAGAAGCTAAGAATATGACCATATATGATATCATATCAATTTGTATGATTCTGGAATAAGTCAATAACATTATTTAAACCATTATACAGGAGCTTCAGACACGTACAAAGCAAATCGGACCTAAGGTAAGGGAAAATATCACAATCTCAATTTTATCCGAGATTTTTTTACTTTGGTAATTACTGGGGTGTATTTTATCATCCACATCCATGTTCCCTCAATATGTAATATTATTTACATCCTTCTTCAATAGTTTATATCCAATTTTACCCTTCGGTGTGTTTTTAGTAAAAGATATGAAAGGAATCTTTTGTCATTTTTCGTACGAGGTACTTTTTGACTTTTCCGACAAAAGTACGAAGAATGTTTTTTTAACTTATAGGACATGAATGGATTTTTAAAACATTATTTCCAAGAAGCTTCCTTTACATGTTTTCAAGTTTATTTTTAATCAACTTCTTTTAGTTTAGAACTGTATGACATGTTATGAAAGGAAAAGTGTTTTTGAAGAAGAAAGGATATTTTCCTCAAGAATGGAGTTCAAATATTTTATCAAAATTATTTTCCATCTAAGATAATATAGGGTTCTGTTTTTATCTCTATTATTACATTGATTTGATTATGTTTTGAGGGAATTATTTTTATGAAGTCATTTACCTTATATGATTTGTTTTATGATGTCATGATGTTTCAAGAATCCCATTTTTGTTACATGTGTTATGCGATGATGTATGATTTATGATTATGTGGAACACATAAAAAAGGATTCATTTTAAGATGGGTGGGACCTATATCTCCCTCCAATGCATTGGGTAAAGATTTTATATCTCATGAGATAGACATGGCTGGAACGGTAGGTTATACTGGTTCAGTGAAACAGGACTGAAACGACGGTGACTCGGTTCAGAAAGGTACTTTGTCCATTAAGATAGTCTTGGCAATGAGTCTTGACTAACAAGAAATGATTCTCTATGATTATGTGTGTATTCCACAAAGTTTCATGTTTTAAGTTATGATTATTGTGATTACATTTCACTGCCATGATTTATCCCATGTTATGAAATTAAGATCTTTTTGCAGGTTAAGATTTCCAAAAGTTATGTGCTTATGTATATGATGTGATTGATATTTCTTTTGTTTACCCTTAATGAGCATTTGAGCTCACCCTTTTATGTTTTCTTTTCCCCAGGATATAAGGAAAGGTTTTAGGTAAGAAAAAAAAGAAGATCTCTATGGGAGATGTTGAAGATCTTTCACCATGATTAGAAGATTATATTCCGAGTTTCCAAAGACACTAAACTATTACGATCCTTGTGTGTGTGTTTTTGTTATGTACCAAGTATTCCGCAAAAGTAATGAAATGTCCATGTACGTCAAGCTTCGGGTCTCTACAATATGGTATTTATTTTATTTTAAAAAAACATTACGACTTGTTCAGGAAGCCAAAGACCAAATAATACTCACGGTGGAGGAAAAGGTCGTTTTCACCGTGTACGTTAAAAGAAACATTCCTTTTTGTCGTTTTGTAAAACGCTTCATAGAAAAAGATTCCTTTTGTATAAAATTAAAGTCAAAGGTGTTTATAAAATTTATAAAAGAAATTTGTGTATAAAACGAAATATGCCTCAATGAAAGGAGATTGAGACGAAGTCCCTTACCTCGGGTCCGACTTGACTCGATCGTTCTTTAACGTCCTTAAAATCGGGTAACTCCCTTTAGTTTGAGCTCAAAGGCTTCCTTGGGAATACTTATACCCAATGCGAGGCTTCAAGGAGTTAGAGATGTATGTGGAGAGACAAAATGATCAGATCTTGGCCGAACCAAAGGCTTGAGAGGTGTGGGTAAGGTGGTAGAGGTGGGGGCCTTTTATAAGAGGATAGGAGGGGCACTCTTGTAAGGTAAGGAAATGTTACTTTATTTTCAAATGGTTTTCAGATTTTAATGGTCCCACATTGATGTGTTTTGAGGATAATGTGATAAGGGTTAGAAATCCACCCATCCAATAGGTTTTGGACATGTGTAGGTCTTATATTTTACATTATCTTTCTATTTTATTTAAATCGTTAAATAATGAGGTAATCGCTGCATCATCAAGATGTCATAAATAATTTAATATATTTAATGTCTAAAAATTATAAAAAAAATACCATGATGTAGAAAAATATTTTTATCTTTCTAATGAATATTTATAGTAAAAAATATGACTTGTATAACCCCATGTAAAAATTGGTTTAGTAAAACATCTCATGTTTGTGTCATTTTTACTTTAACTTTAAAAAAAAGGCATAAATGACATTATCATACCCAAGTGGATCCATAGGGTACCAAAAATTGACCCATGGGTTGTATTTGTCGGCCATAAATCAACCAATAGGGTTAGTACAAGTTTCAAGGCATTTTCATTTTATTATAATATCATTTTTACCTTAAATTACACTAATTACCTTTAATCGTGATTAATAAAACATAAAAGTTACTATTCACCAAAATTTATTTTAATCCCATTGAACCAAATTTTACTTAATAATGAAAATAATTTAAATTGTATTTTTGAGATTCAAAACACAGAAGTGGTAAAGTCCCATTTAAACGAATAATCAAATTTTGTAACCACCACTTTGTGGTTTCACTATTCATAAAAAATTGACGTTTTTCAGAAAAATACAAAAAATTCAACCTAAGCTATATTTGATATTCCGAATTAAAAAATGAAGTCCATTTTATAAAATTCAAAACATATAAGTTTCATTAATTAATTTAATAATTAATTCCCACTGTCAAAACAAATAGCGTGTTTTTATGAAACAATAAGTATCAAAAGATTGACACCAGTTTAAGTCCAATTTCAATGTAAAATTAATTCCAACGACCAATATTGGATTAAATGGTAAAAATATATTCTAATTTCACTTAAAAAACAATTCAAAATATTATCTAATCATCTTAATAAATTAGATTAAAAAAATGTTTTGAATTAAAATACAACATTTTACACTATTCATTAAAAAATGAACTTTATCGGAAAAATACCAAAAAATTACACAAAGTAATATTTGATTTCCCGATTCTAAAGAAGAGTTTTATTTGGTCAAATAGAATGTATAAGAGTGACCAGAACTACATTTAATGTCGGTTCTCCATCAAATGTTGATAAGTGGACCTTTCGTGAAAATTAGAGTATATAAGCCTAAAATTTAATTCTTTTCGTATTTTAAGACTTTATCCATTATTAGATAAATGTAAAAACATTTAACAAACATATATAATCATATTTTAGTTATTTCTATCCATTCACACCAGTACAACGGATACGTGTTAACTAACATTTAAAATAATATTATTTTTTTACTAGTGTGCAATGTACGATTTCAAAGAAACTCTTTGGTGCGTATCGGGTACGCTATCGAACATAGCAACCCCTTTAAAGTAAAATTAATATTTAATTCGCAAATATTAATAAATATGAAAATGTATTGTTATTTATTTACCTGGAATGTTATAATAATAGTAGATGAAATACAATAATTTTATATACCAAGTCCATTGTGTAAAAAATTTACATAATCTATATTTCAAATATTTAATATTTTTTAAATATAGGTCATATCAATGATAAAAACTGATATTGATATTTTTCAAATAATTCATCAAATAAGAAAGTTTAATGTGATAAAATAAAATAAATAATTATGATCAATTCATTATTTCATATAAACATTATTTTATTTAGCCTTATTTGAGAAATATATAAACACTTTATAAATTACCCTTCTAATTTATATATAAACAATTATATCAACATTATAAGTCATTCCACATATTTTCAAAAGGTATATAATAATTATATATAATATTATAGAATATTCATTTACTAAATGATTCATAAAAATGTAAAAATAATTATAAAAAATTATTTATTAATTCTTCTATAAAAAATTTATAAATTAAATTAAGAGCCTAAAATATCTTTTTTCTTTAAATTATAATTTTTTTATAAATTATAAAATTAAACATATAATTTATAATTAAAGAAAATAATTTTTTTTCTTGATACCATATTTTACAAAACATTATATATTATAAGAAGCTATTGGCATAATTATCATTCCTATGTAATGATAAATAATGTTAAGATGTAATATAACCTTCATCTCTTTGTGATGTAACAGTTTATGATATACGTTATATCATATTATTTCTATATTGCTCTGTTTTAGAGAGGTATATTAGATCATAATAGTTCCATTGTATCTTATGACAATACATATTATACTATATGATATATAATAGAATCGATGAATTTTATCATTGTATCAGCCCATAATATACTATATTATAAGGATTGTCCATATCATATCATACAATATCATATCTCATAGAACCATCCATAGTGAAAATTTGAAATCACCTCTTATGATATATTATATTGTATGATTATTCATGGTATAAAATAAATATATTTTTTAATTTTTTATAATATTCAATAAAAACAATATCTAATTTATTTAATTTATCAAACAATAATAATTTAATCAAAACATATGATCTTATTTATCAACCATTAATTGCTTATCAAAATTGAAAAAACCTTGTTCAAGGTAGAGTTATAAAATAGAAACCAAATCACCATGATCTCCATAATATGAAAATTAAAAAAACCATGTATAAATATGAAATCCAGAATGTGTACCTTTCACTAATATCGGATGGCGAAACAATATTCTACTATATTGGTTTGATGAAGATCCCTTAGAATAAAAAAACAATAATCTCCCACTTTCGTAAAAATAAAAGTTGACCAGGATCACCTAAATAGATGATACAAATTCTCCTTTCATCTATGTCATGCTAGTATCTAGAGAGGTAAAATATGGGTGAGTACGCAGGTAATAAGGTTAATCGATACGATGAAAGGAAAAAATGTGAACCAATTATGTGAATGGTGTTACATTACATTTATTTTAATTAGGTTACTACCAATCCTTCCTAAAAATTTACCCATAATATTGATAAAATACATGTAATGTTTCAGTCATTCATGCATTTTTCATATAAATATTTGGTTTTTTCTCTCATTTTATTTATATTATGAAACATATAATTAATAACATCCTTATATGGAAGATTACCAACTATTAAATCCTAATTTTCAATTCCCCAAATCAATTTTAGAGTGTTTTTGCAAATCATAAAATATGAATCTTCACACAAAAATGCCATATGATATAACACAATCAGAAATTACGATTGTCTTGGGTAGGAGGTACATAAAATTTCAAAATTCTCATAAATATAGTGTACATATAATAGAAATAACATGCCTTTAAAAATATTTATTTCATACACTATGACTTCCATACATTTTAAAATGTGACACTCGATAAAATACATCACATAGATATCGGTATTTAGGGAATATCATAATTATTTTCATGGTATTTTGAGCTGAGGAAGAGCTCATTTTATATTGATGCATGTATTCTAGACTGTGAAAGAAAATATAATATGAAAACATAATATGGTTTCATGTTATTTTTTAATGGAAGTGGTAATAATTGGAAGTTATTAAAAAACCCATCGTGTTGGAATAGAAAACAAGGGTAGTGTTTATTTATGTATGAGATCCAATGAAGAAAGATATTTCGATCAAGAAGTCTATAACTAATCTTGTGGTGGTTCCTGGAATTTTATTTGAAATACTGATTTACAATGAAAATAAAAAATCTATAGAATATGATATGTAACCTCGGTTTTACCGTAAGTCTAAACTAATTATTTTATAAATTTTATCACAACCAGTAAATTATTGAAAGGGGAGAAGCAAATATATGTCTGGTTTTTATAGAGGAGGTTGTAATATATCCATTCCAAAATCAATTAACACAACATATTTGTGAGATTAATTTTAATGTGTCTATGAGTCATATATATGAGATATTGAATGTGACAATTATTTTCAAAATAAATATTTCATTCTGTTATATAAATTGGAATCTATATTTTTTATTCATTCACATGTTATACATATTTTACATGAGGTTTTTATTAAAAACTCTAAAAATATGATTTTTAGTACTCCGCAATCATCATGATTTATTAGCGATTATGAAATTATAATAATATTATAGTCACTACAGTCTCATATATGATATAGAGTAGACTAATAAAATAATATTTTTATAATCATTTGGATTAACTTTCCAAATAATATCATACATAATGTTTGAAATTCGTTGATATAATTATGGATGTATGCTTCATATAAATCCTTATCACTTGAGGATGGAAATAATAATTAACATATTAACATTTAAAATTTAATAATTTTTTATTCCATCCTAAATTTTGTGTAAACAAAGGTTGGTTGGGTACGTTTTTAATGATGTTATCAGTTTTTTATAACATATAATAATTTTTTTCTCTTCTAAAAAAATTATTACATAGCCTCTTAATAAAAATTTGGCGATCAAATGTATGACCATCTTTAGCTAAGTGATATGTGTTGTGATAGACTTTTTAGATGAATTAATTTTTATGTATTCATTGAATTTGGCTATTCAAATTTAGAGATGAGAGAACATATTTATTATACTATGCTATATTTTCATATTTTATGTCCAATTGTTGAATTTATGTCATGTAAAAGAGATCATATAAGATTACATATTATGTATAGTTTTATAAAATATGGTGGGCATGATTTTATTGATATATGTGTGTGATTGATTGAGATCACACTAGACCCTTTTTATCTTGAGTAGAATTTATATTTTCTCCTAGGATACTCTTTTCTAACAATTATGGATTATGAATTCATAGTTATTTTCTGTTATTAAATGTTCCAAATGTTCACAATATAGGACATGAAGTAAAGACTGATTTTGGTAAAAAAAAATTGTTCCAAAATATGATAGTTTAAATGGTAATTATTTATAATGAAGATGTACAGATTCAAAATGAGTTGAAAAGATTATTATAATGATTGATAGGATTTAGTGAAATAATAATTTTATTAGTTGTATTTAGTAAATGATAAAACTTGAAATGGGGAGAGTCACCACAACAAGCTTTTTGTTGTATCATGGTTTTTGATACTATAACATTGTGTTAATAAAGAATGATACATGATATCATTTTTCTAACATTAATATATTTATTATCATGTTATCTAAATTTATGAGACATGATGTTATGATTTTTTGATGGCTTAGTGGTTTTCAATATGAGTTTAAAAATCACTAAAATACACGATGTTTTATTGTATTCATTACCCCGTGTTCAAATGTGTTTATTATTTAATAATGTGAAAAGTTATTAAAATTCAATAGTATGTTTCATTAAATAAATGTAATACTTTTTGAATATGAGATATCACAACAATACAATCCAAATATATTGGAATTGATTATCCTATTTTACCTTTGTGTAAAAGGTTCTAACATACCTAAGAGGGAGAATGGGTCATAACGTTTCATGGTGTTCCATTAATTTCGATGGTGGAATTTTTTCATAGTATTTTTTCCTTTGATTATTGTTGTGGGATATAAATAAAACTATTTGTTCTTGATGATTCAGTAAGGCAATGAGGTACTCAATGTTTAATATAAAATTTTTTTATTTTATAAATTCCACTCTGTAAAAATCATGATGATGGGTTTTTATACCCCATATTTTTATAAAGATGCTCTATATTTTTTTCATAGAAATTCAGGCCTTATGGAAGAATGTGATGATTTTTGTGTGTTGTGGATCAGATTAGGATAATGAGTTTCACTCATGAAGCAAAAAATGGGTGTTTTTATTCCATAATAATCTTTATTATGTATGATCAAAGAGAAGGAATTTATATATAGATTATAAAATGACACTTTACTTTTATCAATGATGATGAGTTAGTGGGGAGTATGCTTTGGTATATTTCTAATCATATAGAAGGTTTTTAAAAATTTATAAGGGAATTTTTATCCAATATGAAAAGTGTAAAATTTGGTCCTCAATTAATAATGACAGAAGAAGTGTATTTTAATAACTATATATGTGAAATATGATGTACTTGTAAATTTAAATGAGTTATATGTTATGTACTCATATACCATGAATAATGACATGATATATGTTTATCTATCTTATTTAGTCTCTACCAAGGGAATTAATCACTAAAGAGAGACTGTATCAGATTAATATATCTCATGTATTGATATCTTTTTATGTCTTTGAAAATTATATTCCATGATTATGGATGATTTGTGTGACACATATTATGGACTCATATATGTGGATACATGTGTTTTACAAAGATCAAAATAGATCTCTTTTTATATTACACTAGGTTGAATCTTTTCAAAAGGTATTTGAATGAATAAAATGTTGGATTAATGGTTTAAAAGTTATTCTAAATTTGATAAAGTAATGAAGGATCACACTATGTGGTTATTGGAATGAGGATATGTTTTTTTACCACATTTTTGAATAAAACTGTAATAGAATACAAATTTTTCTCCTAAATAAACATTGGATAATATCGAAAAGGATTTTTACATATAGATTCAAAAGTTGTTACCTATCATATGATATATGATGGAAATGTATAGAATCTATGGGGATTTAGTGAAAGTGTGAGATTAATTGGAATATTAACTAAAGAAAAACTACATATTGATAAAGGTAATTTGGCCATCGTCTGTACTATAGTATAACATATAGTGGTGATGATCACTAGAACACATTTTAGTGTGTGGAATTCCATGCATTATGAGATAATTCATTACACATTAACTAGTTTATGTTAATTTATCATATACGCATTATAACCTAATTAGATGATGTTTAATGAGTTTTAAACATCCAGGTAAATTTTGTTAATGTTAAACTATTAATGGTTTTATAAACCAAATGTTACAGAGTTATAATGTTAGGAAATTTTTATGAATCAATTGATTTATGTATTTAAATTTATATTGTGATAATAACACATGGAGAATCCGTAGATAGTGATAATAATTGGGTCCACCAATGTGATATTTATGGATGGAGTATGATATTTTTAATGAAGATTGGTTCATTTAACTTCATGATGTAACTCCCATTTTTTTAAAAAAATTAGAAAATATAGTTCTATAAGGTTATAGATGAAGAGAGAATGAAACCAAAATTTTAGGTAAATCATATTACCTATGGGATATGATAATAGTAATGATTATTTTAATTATTCTAATGCTATCACATTTCAAATATTTCATATGTAATATCTCTATATTTTAAAAGTAAACAATGTCTAATAACATGTATGATACACTACACCCTACTTAAAAAGATGAAAATTATTATTAATTAAATATAACCGTTATAAATTAGAAATTAAATTTTTGGTTATTTATCAGATTAATTAATTTTTTAAATATAAAATTTTTCAAATATATTAAAATTTATTTATTGAAACTTGTGAAATAAGAACTAAATTTTTAGTAATACCATATTATTCTTCAAATCCATGGTCATTTCAATAATGGTTATTTGTTTCTTTTTGTGAGATAATAATAAAAAGAATTAATTAAAATTTTAGAAAATTTATTCAATAAAATAATTGTTGTTTTTAAATTAAAATATAAGAATTAACCAATTGTGAATTTTTAATATTTTTTTGAAATGTATTATCTATCAAGGAATAGTGAAAAATACTATTTTTTATTGAAAACATTATTTTATTTCAATTTTATTACATAATAAAAATAAATTTTGGATTAATTTTGAAACTAAATTAGTTACTTTTTATTAAACATAATCTGGATATATAATTTTGAATTAATTTTATACATTAATTTTGTATAAAAAAAATTTCATACTTAAAAACTTTTTTTCCAAAAAAATAAATTTTCATCACATTTTCCATTTTTTTTATATTAAAATAATCCACTTAAGTGTCTTGAATTTTGAAAAGTGGATTTAATATTTGGAATCTAGAGGTCCGAATTTTTTTAAATGTCCAGATTAATTTTTTGTCAATATGAATAGTAACCTTAGCAATTTTTGTCTGTATAGTATCGGAAAAATTGGGTAATTAAAGATTAAAATAAAATGATAAGTACAATTAAATGACCAAAAAACATGAATTTTTTTTAGATGAGTATAAATTATCCATAATCATAAAAAACAAAATATATTTACTTTTTCCATTGGGAAATGATTTTTACATTTATACTATTTTAGTGGATATGAAGCCAAAAATACACACTCACTCTTTTAATAACTAAAATAGTTTTAAGATATGGATAAACAAGGGATATTTTGTTTAGAAATATACATATAAAAAATAAATGATTTTTTACATGATATTTTATTTATAATATTTATTGAATAAATAATTACCTTAAGAGCCTACACAATGCAAATAGAGTAATTACAGAATTAAAAGAAAAATAAAACAATTGATATTAAAAAAATTAAAAGAAATATAATTTAATATAATTTTTGTGTCATGATATTATTTATAAATATATCTTTTTTTGAATTTTAAAACTGATTATATTTTTCTCTTGATTTTATTTTTTCCAATGGAAATGAATAGTACTAAAATTGACATGAATGATATTTTATAATAAAAAAACATTTTACGAAATGATATAAAATTTATAGAAATAAAATACTAGGTTGTGTTAATTGGATGTGTTTTAGGACGTTGATAATGATCTATTTATGGGATTTTTGTCCTTTTATAGTAATAATATTAACACTTTAATTATAAAAACAATGATATCACTATAACTAGCGAAAAGGTTATGAAAGTGTAAAAATTAATAGATAAGGGTAAAAATTTGATCTGAACTTTTCCAAATTATATTATATTATATTATTTTACTTGTCCTCGTCTCATATTAAAATTGTATCAATTTGGAGATATTTAGGGAACAAAATTAATTTATATTAATTTAATATTTTTAGAAATTTCAGGAGTGCACCTCTCCTATGTTATAAATGGGAGATTCTTCTCATTTATTCACACTTAAAAATCATTTTGGTATATATAGTACCAACCTAAATATGTTCCATAATTTTCTAATCAAATCCTATATTCCTTTTTTTCATAAAACCAAAATAGGAAGCCTTTTGGTGTAAACCTTAAGAGGTTGTCTAAAGAAGAGCTATAGTTCTTAACAAAGTGTTTTTGTTTTATTTCATCATATACATTTTTAAATTATAATTCCATAATTATAAATAATAACTCTAATTTCTCCCATATACATAGATATTATTATATTAATGAAATAACTTACCTTAATATCCAACCTCCACGAAATGGGAAAGGAATATATCATTCGTGTCTATGAAAAACTAATGCCTTATGAAAAGATGTATTACATTTTCCATAACCACCTCTCAAAAAATGTTATATTTTTGGATTTAATATATATAAATATATATTATATTCATGAAATATTTATTATTCTGTAGAAATAACATATCATCTATTTTCTTAACATTCCATACACTGAAAAAATGATAATATCGTTTGTGCGTACCTGTAGACTACCACCTCCACAAAGGGACGTGATTCATTTGTCAACACCATATAACAAGGATGATTTTATAATTGTTTAGTATGATATTTATTATGTAATTTTAATTATTTAAATAAAAAATTATACTTAACTTTTATCAATTAATATTGATGAATAATGGAAACATTTCTCATGTGTGCGTACGACCTACCATATCCATGATTATATAATATTTCATTTTTCATAAACATATTTCCTACATGGTTTTAGAAGAATAAATTATGTATAATAATTACAATTATTTACTGATTATTATTATGGATATTTGTAAAAAATTAACCCTTTGACCACAGTCAACAGACTAAAGGTACTTTCAAATTATGAACTAAATGTCTTCAAAATACACTGTATGGACGTAACTAATTAATTAATTAAATATTAAAATTAAATAATAATAATAAATGTTTTAAATATAGGGTATTGAACCAAGAAAATTATCCTAATAAATAATATAATTGATATGATTTTATTATACAGGATTTAAGGGGCATGCAAGTAAATTTTGGATTTGAGATTTTTGATTATGTCTCAATTTTAATTCATTAGAAAATATTTCATAATTTTGAACCTAATTTCAATTAATTTGGTCATATAATGTAATCCTAAATATTATGTTTTTAATCAACTCTACATAATAGTATTATGTAGAAACATTAATTATATCTTCCAAGGGGATTTAAATTGAATGTTACTAAGTGGTAAAGGGTTTCTTAACTAAATTTAATTTCCTTGGGTTATAAATCTTCTCCATTGAGTTTATTATTCCTTGATTATGAGTAAATGGATATATAAATATTTTTATTTTTTCATTTCTAATTGTTTTGGTTTGTTAGTATTTTATACACATGACAACCCCATTGATTAATTCTCAATTAAATGATACAATCTCTATAAGGGTTATTCATATCAAATTCAATTTCCTTGGGATATATGTTTATGATATGAACCTATCATATTTTATGAGGTGTGTATAATATCCCCTCAACATAATATATCATAATTATTATTATTTTCATTATATTTAAGTTCCCATACTACATTACACATTAATGGGGTTTATTATAGAAATGGTACAGAAGGAGGAATAGATTTATATTAAAATTTCATTTCTTTTTTTATTATTTATATAAGAGGTTCCTTGTGGGAGTTATATAATTATTTTTTCATAAACCACATCACATTTTTATCAACATTTTATAAATTGTTTTTATGTTTACTTTCCATTTCCTTATTTATTGATTAATGAAACATAAAAAATGTAATTTTTGTGGGATACATATATTTTATCTTCTTCTAGATCAGGAATCATTCTCTTCTATACATTTTATTTTTGATATGTTAAAAAAATATTTTCAAAAAAAATTATAAATCTTTTTCACATGTTCAATGACCGTATTTTAATAGTTAAAAAATATTTTATAATGATTTACAAATGGGTTAATATTGATTCTATCTTTAAAAATTTTTGAAAAAATATTTATTTTTTACATTTACAACGTGGAAGTATTTACATACCATGATAAACATTATTATATTTGAATATTCATAAATAAGATTCCAATGATAATTCAAAATATTATTATTTTTCACAATATTTTGTGAATTTTCTCTATTTAAATGTTATTTGTAAAGTGGAACGGGTATTCCCCTAAAAATATTTAATGATATTTTAGTGTTATTTCCATTAATTCATCTCATGAAACCATTGTATTAATTATTCTACACTTGGGATATTTTGTAATGATAACATAATATTTAATTTGGTGGATGGATTATGATTGTTTTAAAGGGATTGACATAGAAACATATTCTTTTTCAAGGGGTTAATCACGTTATAAAATAGATAATGGTTATTCCAGTGAGTTTTACGATAAACTACAATCTCTATGTACTTAATTCACATTATATTTATTGGACATTATTTGTGATGATGTGTGGTTTTGTTTTAATCATTAAAAAAGTTGGTACATGATAATAATCTAAATAATAGAGTAAAATTTATATTGGGAGATGACTATGATGGTTATTTAATGTTTAACCACGATGGATATTAAATGGGCATCAATGATAGTTATTAAAATTATAATGGTGATAGTTATTACAGGTGTTACCATGAGGGTTATTTCATTTCAATTAATGAATATTACTCCAAATGTAATAGTGATATGAAAATGATTCATCAATTTAATTTAATTATTTATATATGATTTTTATGGGTTAATAATGATTCATTTTACAAATATTAACATCAACTGCCTTATGAATATTGATTCCTATGACTATTACCATTGGTAAAAATTTATTCCGTGATTTAGGTTTTAATATTAGGTATTTGATTGGAACAAATTCTATTATATTACGCTCATGAATTTTGATTTTGTTATGATAGCCTTATTCTCATTTTACTCTCATTGATGAAATTCAATTATTAATAAATATTTTTTCCTATACTAATAATTTTATCTCACCCTTCTTATGTTTCCTTCATAATTTGTTATAAAGAGTTATGTTAAATGATTTGTGTCTAGAAAGGTTAAATATATGAATAATTTCATGGTAGATGATGAAAAAAAATGGGGAATATGAATAGATGGGTATAATGGGAATATTACTCTCTTAAATATATAGTAATTGATTAGGTAATATTTTTAATAAATTCTCTAAAACACTAAAACAAAATGATTCTTGGGTATGTAAGTGATCTAATATTTCCTTTTGATGTCGCATGATTTTGGTTGGAAAAAATTATATCAAATTTATCAAATTCAAAGATAGAAAAGTAATGTTATTATATTTAGAATTAGATCCATGTGTGAAGTTTTGGGGTAGTTATTGTTTGTATCAGAGTAGTTCTTAGATGAAATTGGAGATTATGATGTTTTTTCCAAGGTAATTTAAAGATTTATGTATACCACAGTTTTATTACAAGTTTAAGGTAGATCATATGTACATTTTTATTGAAACCCCATTTTAGGTTTTAATTAATGTAATATAAATATGAATAATGATATTTTGGGATACGTTTTATTAGGTTGAGGTATATGTGACAAATAGGTTTGATGTGAATTAATATTTCATTATAATGATTTTAAACTATTGAAGATATAAGATTAAAATCTTTAGACAACATTGGAAGTTAAAACATAAATTAATGAAATTATTTTTTATATTGGGTTATTTATGTAAATGATTATAAAATCATGGAAATTATTTGATGATGGAATATATATTTTTGGAAGGGTACTTCAAGAATTATTTCTATTACTTGGAGAAATATGTTAAATTTTTCTTGGAAGAATATGTGCCGAAATCATAATAAATTTTTGGGCTTTAATATTACACTCAAATATTTTAATGGAATGATATATGTTAAAAAGGTGGTGATATTATTGAATATTAGAGATTGGGGTATTACCTACTTTTTTGAATCCATATTCAAAATGGGAATTATGTTACCATTTTCTAACCATATTGGTTTTGGTTAATGTCTAATGATATAAAGAATAACTTGTTACCATTTACGGAATTTTGTGATCGATTAGATGTTGATTATGGTTATTCAGGCCTGAATAATTAATATTTAATACTCATCACATAGATAAAAATATGATATTGTGGTTGAAATTGATTAGAGGAATAAATTATTCTAGTCATGTAAGAATATTTTTTGATTTTCTTAGTCTTGATAGTAATTCAATTTTGAAACTCTAGTAAAATATTGTTGAAACCATAATGTTATCCAATTACCTTATTTTGTAATGAATTTATGGCCTTTTTCATATCCCCTCGGTTTAAGGTTTTATAATAATTAAATTTTTTATTGATTATTCATATTCTAGTGATAAATGATCTCTATTAGTCTCAATTATTACATGGGCATAAACTTTTTCATCCATGTATATATGTTAACTTATCACTAATGTTATCACATTTAGAAAACTATTTATATGTAATTCCAAATGACCTCCATACACACATTTCCCTCTTTTTAAGAGGAAATATTAATCCTTTTTATGATGATGGAAATCAAAAAACGTAGTTTCAAATGTTAAAACACTAATTTTCATGCCCAAGATCATATTTTATGGATAAAATTTACTACATATATTGGGTGGGGGATCATTTAATATCCCAATTTTTTTAGAAAGGCCATTTTTATAATAATTTGTACAACACATAATACTGATCTTAAACAAGCCATGAAAAATTATTATTTAAATATATCCATTATAACCTACCTATTAAATTAGACGGTATGAATAAGAATAATTATTTAATGAAATAAATTTGGAGGTTTAACCAATAAAAATTTATTTATTATTTCATTATAAATAATCCCTCATTTTTTGTAAATCAATTCTATTCTTCAAAGATATGTTTTCATCTAAAATGGGTTCATATTAATTTTTGTGAAGGAATATTACAATTAATTTAATGAAAATTTAAAAATAGTATATGATAAAATAAATATCAATTTTTAAATCATCATATCACAATTAACATTTTTTAAAATCTTGATATTCCTAAAAAATGTTTTATTTTGCAATGAATGGTAAAAAATATTGATTTTTATTGGAAAATGTATTTTATATTAATGAATATTAATGTTAAAATTATATTTTGGAATTTTTTTAATGTTTAGTTAGTCAATTTTTAGTTAACATAATCCAACTAACATATTTTTAATGTTATTTTCACATGAATTCGTCATAAAAATATTTTTATACATAAAAATGAATATTTCGAAAAACAAATTTTTACTATTTTTTATGATTATGTTTCCAATAAAATTATTCCCATTATATGTTTTTAATTTCAAAAAATGGATTCCATATTTGTAATAATGAGTTATGAATATTGTTAATATGTCCCTTATATTTTCTATCAATATTAATAGTAACCTTAGTAATTTTTGTTACAACGATAAATGGTAAATTAAATAATTGATGTTATAAATGAAATGATAAGGATAGAAAAATTACCACAACACATAATGTTATTTTATTCGATCATTATATATCATTCATAATCATCCAAAAGAATAATATATGTCCTTATGATTTATTTTTCACATGATTTTGACCTTCATAATATTTATGTGAATATAAAGTGGGAATTATCACACTCTTTATTTTAATGAAAATAATATTTAAATTTTATTGATAAAAAATGACATCATAAATTATAAATATTTATTTGTAACAAATATGATTTATTTTCCATTTAATTTAATTTATAATTTTTAGTGAAGGTATAATTACTAGAAAATCTTATACAACATTGACATATTAATTATTCAATTAATAGAAAAATAAAATAAATGCTAACAAAAATATTTAATATAATTTATTATAAATTTATTAACGCGATGCATTATTTTTTAAAATAAAACCTAATAGGATATTTTTAACTGATTATATTCGAATTAAATTTATTTTGATGTTATTAAGGTCAAAGAAAATGAATAGTTCAAAAATTGACATTAATGATATTTTACAATAGATAAACTTTTATTAAATGATAAAAAATTCCTAAATACCTTATCTCTCACTAGTTTAATGGTATTTGGTTTCTAAAACCAACCATGGTCCATTTTTTTGGATTTTCCCCTTTTATAGTCACAATATTATCCCTCATGTTCAAATACATTGATATCACCATAATTGTCAAAAGGGTTAATGAAGCATTAAAACAATGAAGAAGGGTAAAATATTGATTAAAACTCTTAATTTTGTAAGAGGGGATATATACTAATCCAAATCGTATATTTTATTATTTTCAATATTGATCCATCTGGACCTAATTATTTATTTACATTATTTTATTATTTTATGAAATTCAATGTGTTCCCTTCCCTCTCTTATAAATAAAAACCATGTTTTCTAATTTATTAACACATAAAAGGCCTTTTTATTAATCCAATACTAAACCAAATACATTAATTGTATTATATTCAAATCCTACAAGAATTTTTTTGATCATTATGCCATATTTGGAGAGATTTTGTATATAATCCTGAAGGGGTTGTTTGAATAAGTGGTTTAGTTCATAACCAAACATTTTTATTTATTTATTATTAATCCTCCATAATATATTTTTCATGTCACAAACTTGGTTTGAGTTCAATAAAATACAATAACCAACCCAACATGTGGAATGGCCTAAAATTCATTCCAGATCCCCACATATTGGCAACAAGTGACGGGGTGACAAAAACATGACTTGGGAACAATTTCACCAATGTAAATAATCATAAATGTCCAACTAAAATAATAGTCAAACATTGAATAGTCCTAAAAAAATGGAATAATATGTATTTAGGTTCATGTTTACAACATTAAACAAAAACTAAAATGACCACTACAAAAGGGAACAAGACACTATCCCAAACACAACCATAAAACAGAAGGATCCCCACCCTCAAGACACCACCACAAAACCTATAGGGGAAATCCACTAGCCTTTCGAACCAACTTCTCTAAACATATTTCCTTTACCTATGTCAAACATGACCAAGACCTCTAACACCGAAGGGTAAAATTAAGGTGTGAGACAAATCATAGTAGGATTCCACCTTATAAATATATTCCAAGATACAATATTTAAAAGGAAAATTAATGCACAATGTTTCATAAAAGGGTCTAGAGAAATTTTATATAAGACAATATCATAGGAAATGTTTTTAAGGAAATGACATGGCTTGCTTCTAAAAATAAACCATAATGTGAAGCACATGCTTACAGTAAGTACAATACCACAAATGAACACCAATTCAGTGGAAATACTTATAGTAACTTTCTCTCGTGGGAATCTAGGAAAATTGTATCACAATGAAATGTGGTTTATAAATCACACTGAATAGTGTCCACATGAGCAATCCACTATAGAGGATTAAATCTATTATTCTAGTTCTCTAACACAATAATAATATTGTAATTGTATTAAACGTCGATCTAGATAAGTGAAACTAGGACTTTCCACTACTAAATCACTAGCGTACCAGTCTTAGTTTGTCCACATAGTCACCTATGATTCCCTTTATTCTCATTTTCATTCCAAACAGCACGTACAACATCACTTTCAAATATACACAAGCCAAATGATTTATCACACATGTCAAAAAACCATTTCTATACCAAAACCCTATTTTTAAACCAAACACACAGTAAAACCATTTGAAAAGATGACTCACACCATTAAAACAGTTTATCAAACACCATACAGTCATAAAACATAGAATTATAGACAAAACACACATGGAATTTATCAAATTTACCTAGGAGAACCATTTAAAAAACACATGAAACCAGAATCATTTAATAAAAATGAAACTCATACATAATATATTGAACCCGATAATTATTATGGGAAAGCATATCAAACTCATCCGATATTGTTTATATATAAAACCACCAACATAAAGTGAAGAAACATCCAGATAACAATGCTAAACCTCAACCGCACCTCAATAGAACCATCTAATGGAATGATTAAACACAAAACATCATGATTGAACCCTAATAAACAATATTCGATATAAATATGTCACCCATCCTAGAGGAAAAAAATCCCCATAAAAGAATAGAGTAAACCGTATAATATAGGGAGAAGACAAGGATGAAACCTCTTACTTGAAAGATCTTTGAGGACTCTTGGCCAAATCACCCACCGATATGGAGAACAATAGAGATGAGATAGAGGGGGAGCCAAAACTGGGGATGAATTCATGAGTGGGGATGTATTTTGGGTGATTAGGTTTTTAAATTGAAGATACGTAAAGAGGAAAAAAGATGATTATCGATGACTTTAACATGACACAATGTTTTCTAGAATGGTCTGTAAAATGTGTAAACCATTCCCCCTTAATCTCAAATAAGGGCATGCCACACTACTTTCTGGTATAGTTCAAAATCTTTTCACTAACTGTTTGATAATACTCTTTCCAAAAATACCACTTGGCCTCACCGTTACCTGGGCAAGGCTGCACAGTTTTCCAAATCGTGCACCAAACATGCCCAACATGTTTTTACCCAATGTTTCTCCTTTAATCAAACAAAAAAATGGAAACACATATGGGAAAATCTATAAAAAATAAATATAGAATTACCTAAAAAGGAATCAAGGGTGTAACAATTATTCACACCATGAAAACTTTATTCCCCTAAAAATAACACTTGAAGGTTGATCTGGGAATAAAAATAGATATAATTTCTCAACCCATGACTTCTGATCTGAGGTCTCATGATCATGATCACCAGGATTCTATAGAATCTAGAAAAGTGTAATAGAAATTACATGAAGAAATCTCTCTTGGGAATATACAATCCGCACCAGCTGGTCAGGAATAGAAAAGCCAGGGTCCATTTTAACTCATATCTATTTAACACCTGATACATATTTTGGATGTACTTTTTCAAATGGGAGACAAGGAACATAATGTGAATTGATGTCAAATAGTAGGGAATATACAACTTGTATGCCACTATACCATCTTGCTCAGTGATCTTGAATGGTTTCACATACATTGGTAGTAGATTCTATTACATTATCAAATGTTGATGACCCAAGCGAGGTTCCTCTTTTAGGAGCATCTGGTCACCCATATAAAAATGAAGATCTCAATGCCACTGATGGGAATAATATTATTTATATCACTGATCCACCAAAAGTTTTTTATTCTGATCTTCTTTAACTTTTTAAATGTTTATTGCAATAAGATCTTTCCCAATAATGAGGTATCACATTCCTTAGCCCAAAAAATGGAAACATACACCATTGAGCATAATGATACTCAAATGGAACCACTCATATTGAGGACTTGTAAATATTTTTATTTGAAATTTAAACCAATCCCAAATGGTTATCCCATGATCCTCTAAAGTCTAACATGCATGCATGGAGCTTGTCCTACAAAATAATATATTTCCAACTACGTATGACCATCTTTTTTAGGATGTTATTTCATTATTAAGTTGATTGTTGACCCCATTGCCTTTTATTGGCCTTCCCAAAACCTTGTGGTGGAAAAAGGGTCCCTGTCAGAAATGATTGCCAACGACAAATGATGATGTAAGAACCCAGATCTTTTTTTCAGGTATGTTTTTCCTTTTTTGGTCGTTTTTGAGAAAAATAGGAAAATATTTAAATTTCCAAAATACACACCATGTACTTTATAAGTACACTTCGTGTACTTTGATGTCTCACGAGGTTGTGTGCTGTCTGTGTCACGGCCACAGACACACGTTGTGTAGGGGAGATGTGGAGGCCGCTTAAAGCAGAGTACAGAAATTCCAAGTACATGCCATGCACTGTAGAAGTGCACGCCGTGTACTTTCTTTGTTGTCATTAAATAGACCAGGGTTGTGCCTAATCAACAGATTTGTCTTCTTCTCTAGGTTCTTCTACCAAGAGATTTTTATGGCTATGAACATTCTACGAGCCCCCTAGCCTCCGTTTGTTTTCCGAATCAACCGTCGTCGATTGCATTGGAACCACAACGGTGAGCTCTTTCTTCTTCTTTAGTTTCAGTCCATGATTTTCTTTCTTTCTCTAGATATCGTGGGTTGAATGCTTTTTGAATTTTCGTAGATCTATGCCGTTATAAGGAGAATCAAGCCTCGTGTTCAAAGTATATTGTTCTCCTAGGATCAAGGTAGGTGGTTTGTGCCTTACCTTTCGAAGTCTTTGAGTTTTATGTGAAAATTACAACAATACCCGTGAATGGGGTATTGCATGTTTACCATTTCCCCCTGTTGTTTTCATGCATTGCTTTTATGCTTGTGTAGAGGTAATTTGATCTTTTATGAGAATAATTTATTTTCTAGTATGTTTTTCCCATTCCTTGTTCTGTTTACGTCCTTTGGGTCTTGTTAGCCTTTGGTCGCTGTACCTATTTTCCATGCCTTATGATCATAGGATGGAATGATATTCTTGACATGCTTATTGTGGTAGACTAGTTAGCCAAGTATACCTATAGGTGTAATTTGGTTAGCCAAGAATCTATTTAGGTTTGATTTGGCCTTATAGAATTATTATGCACTGATTGGCTCGAGACCGTGAGAACCTGGAGCTATAAACTATAAGGGATAGACCGAGTGAGCTTCTCAAAGAGTCTTGTATATTATAGACTATAGGAGATTAGATGGAGTGTGATTCCTCAAAGATTCTAGGACATTATATAATATAGGGGATAGACCGAGTGAGCTTCCCAAAGAGTCTTGGATATTATAGACTAAAGGAGGGTAAACCAAGTGAGCTTCCTCAGAGAGTCTTTACTTGTTTGAATTTCCGTAAATCATTCTAGGCTAAAGGAAGAATTGAGAGAGAGTGCTTCCTCAGAGAGTTTGTGATAGACCTGAGACTATAGGAGGATTGACCGAGTGAGATCCTCAGAGAGTTTCTAGACCTTGGGGATATAAGAGGCTTAGATCCTGTGATCTTCCTCATAGAGTCACTGACTACCCTAGACTATAAGGGTAATTAATCAAGCGAGCTTCCCCAGAGAGTCTTATAATATCGTAAGACCAAACCAGATGGGTTAGGATGAGTGCACTGCCTAGAGGGTTATTGGTACTTCTTAGATAGGACCAGAGGGGTTGGCTGTGAGTACTTCCCAGAGGGGTTCTAGTTGTGGTTAGCTGTTTGCATCACTGCTGCTTGTTGTTTTGTGGATTGATTACTGTTTTATATCATCCCCTTACTGCTTAATGATTACTGCCTGCTTCTTACTATTACTGTTTACTTCTTACTGTACTATTACTAACCATATACTCACTGACTGTTAGGCACAGATCTTTGGGTGGTTGCCTACTAGGATTTAGTCTCACACCCTGTTTGGTCCATGCTTTTCGGCCCAAATAGACTATGTTGTTGCATGTATAGAAAAGGGCAAGCGCCCTTTGACTTATTGTACTTGATTTCTTTGGAGCAGGAGAGCATGGGACCATGCTTAGGCTTGCGAAGCTTTGGGTTTGTTTATATTTTTTTTGTACTTGTTTTGGTAATGTTTGTATTTCCATCATTATGGCCTGTTTGGATTCTTTCCTAGATATGTATCATGCATCATTTCATATTCACATATGTTCTCCAGTTGTTATTGTTTTAGTCTTCCGCTCTTTATTGTCAATGGATGTTTACTGCTTCTGCTATTTCATGTTTTGTTTGCTTCCGCTATGTACTCTACCAATGAGCGAATAGTTTCCACACTATCACACCCAAGGCCCTCGATGCAAGTCGGAAGCCTCTAGCATTTGGGGAAATGTGCTTGAGGCCACGCCGTGTACTTTATAAGAGGAAAATCTGGAAATTTCCAAAATACAGGATGTGTACTTTTTAAGTACACACCGTGTGCATTGATGTCGCGCAGGGATGTGTGATGGCTATGTCCGGGCCACACACACGGTGTGTAGGGGCGATGTGGAGGCCACTTAATGTGGAGTACATAAAATCCAACAACACGCCGTGTACTTTATTTTTTTCATTAAACGGACAGGGGTTGCGCCTAATTGACATATTTTTCTTCTTCTCTAGTTTCTTCGACCGGGTGTGTCCATACGACCGCGAAAATCCTCCGAGCCCCCGAGCCTCTTTCTGCTTGCCGAATCGATCGTTGTCTATTCCGTTGGAACCACATTAGTGATATCTTCCTTCTTATTTAGTTTCATTCCATGATTTTTCTTCTTTCTCGATATATCCTAGGATGATTTTTTTTTTGCATTTTCATAGATATATGTCTTTAAAAGGAGAATCAAGCATCATGGTCAATGTATATTGTTCTCCTAGGATCAAGGTATGTGGTTTGTGACTTAGCTTTCTAATTCTTTGAGTTTTATATGAAAATACTACTAACACCCGTGAACGGGGTATTATATGTTTACCGTTTTCCCCAATTTTTTCCCTGCCTTGCTTGTATGCTTGTGTAGAGGTAATTTGATCTTTAATGAGAATAATTTATGTGCTTAGATGTTTTCCCATGCCTTTTTCTGTTTACGACCTTTATGTCTTCTTAGCCATTGGTCGTTATACCTATTTGCCATGCCTTGTGACCGTAGGATGGAATGATATTCTTGAAATGCTTGTTTTGGTAGACTGGTTATCCATGTAGATCTATAGGTGTACTTTGGTTATCCAAGTAGCTTTATAGGTGTGCTTTGGCCTTATAGAATTATTCTGCACTAACTGGCACAGGACCGTGAGAACCTGGTGCTATAGACTATAAGGGACAGACCTAGTGAGCTTCCCAGAGAGTCTTGGATATTATAGACTATAGGAGGGTAGACCAAGTGAGCTTCCTTAGAGAGTCTTGGACATTATAGACTATAAGGGATAGACCAAGTGAACTTCCCAAAGAATCGTGGATATTATAGACTACAAGAGGGTAGACCAAATGAGCTTCCTTAGAGAGTCTTTACATGTTTTAATTTCCTTAAACCATTCCAGGATAAAGGAGGAATTGACCGAGCAAGCTTCCTTAGTGAGTCTGTGATAGACCTGAGACTATATGAGGATTGACCGAGTGAGATCCTCAGAGAGTCTCTAGACCTTGGGGCTATAAGAGGGTTAGATCATGTGATCTTCCTCAGAGAGTCCCTGACTACCCTAGACTATAAGCTGAATTGACCGAGCGAGCTTCCCTAGAGAGTCTTATAATTTCGTACGACCAAAACAGAGGGGTTAGGCTGAGTGCACTGCCCATAGGGTTGTTGGTACATCTCGAATAGGTCCATAGGGGTTGGCTGTGAGTACTTCCCAAAGGGGTTCCTGTTGTGGTTAGCTGTTTTCTTCAATGCTGCTTGTTGTTCTGCGGATTGATTACAATTGTATATCATCCTGTTACTTCTAACTGATTTCTGCATGCTGCTTACTATTACTATTTACTGCTTACTGTACTATTACCTTCCATATACTCACTGACTGTTAGACATAGATCTTCTTGTGGTTTCCTACTAGGATTTAGTCTCAGACCCTATTTGGGCCATGCTTTTGGGCCCAAACAGACTATTTATTTGTAGGTATAGACAAGGGAAAGTGCCCTTTGACTTCTGGTACATGATTGTTTTGGAGCAGGAGAGCATGGGACCAAGCTTAGGCTTGTGATGTTGCGGAGATGTTTATCTTTTATTTTGTACTTGTTTTGGTACTGTTTGTATTTCCAGCATTGTGACCTATTTGGATGCTTTCCTAGATATGTATCATGCATCATTTCATATTTACATATGTGCTGCAGTTGTTTTTGTTTTAGTCTTCTGTTGTTTATTATTGGTGGATGTTTACTGCTTCTGATATTGCATGTTTTGTTTGCTTCCACTGTGTACTCTACCAATGAGGGAAGAGTTTCCCCACTATCACACCCAAGGCATTCGCTGCTAGTCAGCAGCCTCTGGAATTTGGGGAAATGTGCTTAAGGCAATGTGACCAACTGGGTACGAGGCGCCTCTGGGTGGCTTCCAGAACCGGGAGGTTACAAAGTGGTATTAGAGGGCTTCTTTTCTATTGATTTATTGTTTAGAGCCCTTAGACAGGGATAGGATGAATTCGGTACTTGGTAATAAGCTATGCTTGGAAGTAGCTAATCCGTGTACAGGGAAAAGACAATCTACATCATTTATTGTAGTTTTCTATTTTTGAGATTTTACAGTTGATATGATTTCACCTAGAGTGATTCACATGACATGTGTTGTTATTTTTGTTCTATTTTCATTCTATTTCTGGCGCAACCCGATAAGATGAGGGTATTCCATCTCATTCATCATATAATAACTTGTTAGAAATCACATACTATAGAATCCCGCCTTTTTATAACATAAACTTTCATTACATTACACAAAACTGAGGATCTTTAAGGTTTAGTGTCTTGGAAACCAGGAACTTAAAACATGAAAACATAAAACATTCTTCTTAAACACTTGAAAGACTTATCCTCATGTTCATCCTAGGTTCATTACTGAATCTCATAACCTAGAGACATACATCAAAAGAAAGGGTGAGTAGAAGGCCCAGTAAGGGAAACAAGAGAAACATTTTACATGTGAACTTGAGATACTTCAATAAGGTCATGAAAAGAACTTTATGGCATGAAAATGAAACCATGAGGAATATCATAATAAAAGTAACATTTTTCATAACATGAAGATGTGGATACATCATTTAACATAGACAATCATGGACATATCACCAAGGTCCATCCCCAAGGTGTCATTTGAAAATTACCAAGGTTATTCACCAAGGTATCGTGAAAATTGTAATCTCTAGTGTTTAGATCATTACCCAATGCATTGGAGCGCTATCAGGGCGCACCCTAAAATTTGACTTTATTATCATGTGATCCACATATATCATCATCAAACATTTCATAAATAACCCATATAGCATAAAATAAATGGGTTTCGTTTCATAATCATAATGTTTTAAAAACTGCTTTAAAGACATGATCTTTACGTCACTTTAAAACCCACAGAAAAGGAATGTGGGTTTCATGTATGTAAATCCCAGAATTTAAAATAGAAAATTTTGGTATATATGTGAATACCCCTTTAGAAGGAAGAGTGTTGATTAATCACTTAATAATATAAAAGAACTTTAGAAAAAGGGAGAGACATTTTGAGATGGAAATTCTGCAGCATAATGGCTATGTTATGAGGTTTTAGAAGACATTAAAAAGAGAGGGAAAATGGGTCAAACATTCATAAATGACCCATAAAACAGTAGATGTACAGAATAAGAATTACACATGATCATGATAATGAAATTTCAAGGACATACCATTTTAAATGAAAACATGGAAGGAAGAGAAAAAAATTAGATTTCTCTTATGAAAGTTCGGCAGTCTAACGGTGTTACTTAAACTTCAACAAAAATGATTTGAAAAGATCAAATAGGGTCTCTCATCATGTGAACATAAGAGTTCAGTATGATAGATATAGAGATAATTCCCCAACATAATTAAAAAGGAACTTGAAAGACTTGACATGAAAGTAGAACTTTGAAAATAATGAGAAGGGTGAAAGAATCCCCTAAAAAATTCGGCAGCCTAACGGCGCCACTTAAAACTTCAAAATACTGAATTGAAGAGATAAAATGGGGTATCTCATCATATGAACATAAGAGTCCAGTATGATAGATATAGAGATCATACCCCAACAGAGCAAAAAGTAAGTTGAAAGAATTGACATGAAAGTAGAACTTCAAAACGAGAAGGGTGAAGAACCACATAAAAATTTTGCAGCCTAACAGCGCCACTTAAAACTTCAAAATACTGAATTGAAGAGATAAAATGAGGTCTCTCATCATATGATAATAAAAGATAAGTATGATAAATTTAGAGATCATACCCCAACATAATAAAAAGGAACTTTAAATACTTTACATGAAAATAGATATTGAAAAATTAGAAGGGAGAAAGAATCTGTTACAAAAATTTCGGCAGCCTAACGGCGCCACTTAAAACTTCATAAAATGAAATAATGAGAGTAAGAAGGGATCTCTCATTATATGAAAATGAAAAGGGCAGTAAGAGGAGTATAAAATAACATCGTCCAACATTAGAACATGGAGCATAAAAGGAATGACATTAAAGAGATTACTTGAAATGAAAGAGAGAGGTTGGATCCCTAACCTTAAAAAGTAACTCTTAAACCTCAATGGTTGGGACCATGAGGGCTTGGGGGAACCTTTAGAGGACTCCTTGGGAGGTATTGAGACCAGAACTTTGTTGGGGAAGAGTGGGGAGTCGAATGGATGAGAGGAGGGCTTTGTATTTATAGGGAAAGTGAGGGGACAAGGCATTAATGGCAAAGGGACACCTCATTAGTGGTTTTGGAAAAACCATGGGCTTGCCCATGTTATTTACCCATGGTGTTGGCCACTTGGGACACCTCATACCTTATCTTACTATTCATAAGTTGAACATTTTGATTAAAAACTTAATACATCATTTAATGATGTCATTAAGCACCCGTAACTTAAAAACTGTATTTTCACTATTCATTGAAAATTCAACTTTCTCAGAATAATCCCAAAATTTCACCTTAACAAAATATCAATGCTCTGATTAAAAATATGAACTCCATTTTATAAAAATAATTTTCTAAATATTTTTAATTAAAAACACTATTCATTGAAAATTCATTTTTTTCAGAAAAATCCCCAAAAATTACCTTCACATAATATCGATGCTCTGAGTTCAAAAATGAAGTCCATTTTATAAAATTAATCTTCTAAATATTTTTAATTAATTTTTTAATTAAAAAGCACTATTCATCCGAAAAAACTAATACTTGAATAATAATTTATGAAACCATTATTTAACCATTTTATTGAATCACATTACTTAATCAAGGTGCCTAGATTATATTAATACTTTCTTTAGGTGATATTACTAATCCATTTGGACACATTACTAATCCTAATCATAAAATCACTATTCATAATTTACTATTCATCAAAAATCATGTTGATCTTATTAGACTCTAAATTTCGTACTGAACATAATTGTAGAAGACCATTTTTTGAAAATCATTACACATTTTTAATTATTTAAGGTTTACATAAACATTTGTAAAATATCCTTTTTCTAAAATTAATCAAAAATATGCATACTATATTTATCCGGTCATTTGAAAATTCATAAACTTCATCAAAAGAAGAAATCCCATTTTTTATTTAAAACAAAGGATTACACAAGGCAGTTACGGTCTCCTTACATAGCCCCTTATCACACTAGCATAGGACCTAAGTGTGAGGTGTGCTAAGGTGAGAGAATCTGAGGGAGGCTCGGCCAGCATCGCACGAGTAGTAATTTCCATCAGTTTGAACTTCTCGCGAAGTTGATCCCGTTCAAGCTTCATACGATGAAGTTCAGCTTGGGTTTGGTCCAGAGAAAAGCCCAGTGGTGCTACCTCCTTCCCAAGTTCTGTTAGATGGGCTTCGATCGGTCCAAGACTACTTGGTGAGGCCATCGAGTCTTCTTTCTATATTAATTAAGAATGATTACTTGTAATTAGAGACAATAATCAAAACGTTTAGTTTCCAGCGGTCATATTGACCAACGATCAAATAATGGTCAAAACCCAACAGTCTCATTTTAATTATACTCATGTTATCAAATGAAACATTTTTGTTGAGTACAAAAATAAAATAAAAAAAACACATAAAATTAGGAAACAAGATTTATTCAAAATTTCGGGTCGTTACAATCTTCCCCCCTTAAGAAATTGCGTCCTCGCAATTTTTAAAATTGGGTTTTGAAATTTCATTGAAAGTCCCACATCGGAAAAGGAGTCAGTAAAACTATTAATTTAAAAGAAAGAAAGGGAAGTACAAAGGCCACCCGAGATAACCCACACTAGGATTCCTTGTAGGAAAACATGGACATGGAAGAAAAAAAATGATCAAGTTCTGAGGGAGAGTGATAGAGAATGTGATTAGGAGAAAGTTAACCATAATAAAATCCCAAACTTACGATGTGTGTAAATGGTCTTTGATTACCTAGTAGGAAACATAAACCGACAACGTTTTTATTTTACGTTCGTTTTCATAATTTTGAGGAATTCATTTACTACATAAAACAAAAACATAAGAAAATATACCTACCTTCAAGTATAGTTTCATCCTTTAATAAGTCTCTACCAAAACTAATCTTTTCCCCAAAAGATGAGAATTCAAAACTACTTGGTCTCATCAAAACACAAGAATCATCTTCTAGAGAATCACATAATCCACAAAAGATTTAACTATCTATTTCTTCTATCTTTAAACATTATCCCAAAAACAGAAAGGGTATGGTAAAACAACTCCTCAAAAAGAAAGAATCCCATAGGAAGGGAAACTATTTTTAAATCTTCAAAGTTCCATGGTACTACCCAAATTTCATCATAGACCATCCCATAAATAACGGTCCTTAAAATTCCTCCAAATAAACCAAACTAAGATTGAAACCCAAATACAAGAGGGATTTGATAACATAGTCTTCCAAAACAACTTCATTGTTCATCTCCAAACAACATCAACCACACCTAACATCTTATAACAAAAGTATCAAACCTAAACATATTTTACCCAAGAAAGGTTAATCATTTCCATAAGTTACCTAAATTACTATAAGTTCTCCTTAAATTCATCGATTCTTCAAAATATAAGTCAACCTTACTCCTCAATGAAAATACCATAGTAATCTATTTACCTTGATCAAATAGGGTCCCCAAAATAGTGAACGTCTTCCAAAATAATAATAATCTTTTAATCCCTTAATCATCTCTATCGTATTATTACGACAATCATCACATTTCCTATCACATTGGTTTTTGGGACATGTTCTTCCATTTCCCACCATTAACTAAGAATAGAAAGAATAATTAGGGGCTTAAATACTTATCTTACAGCATATAAGGATAACTTGTAGAAGAAAAGTGTACCCTAACTTGTGATCCCCTAGGTTTCAAACTAGGTTATCCATGATCATATATTCTTATGTGAATCTTTATTTTATTTTATCTTTGTTCCTTTAGTAATGGTTCATACTAAGATTATGAATTTACCAAAGCATATCCCCCGGGAGTGTCGTAACCAAGAGTTCAGCAAGGCCCGTTGTCGTGTACCAGTTCCCGTTCGAGTCTACCTCAAAGCGGTGTTTTCGGGTTTTACCCCTATGCACATCTGTGTCAGAGCCACCTCTACCTACTCGTATCCAGACAGGGATGTATTTTCTTGGAAACCCCTTACTCAATACTCACCAAAATACCAGGAAGATTTCCTATATTTAAACTTTTCTATAGGGTTCTTCCTAGAGTTTTAATATCCTAATTTCCACAAATAACTAAACCATCCTTTGATACCAACTATAGCATCCCGCCTTTTTATAACATAAACTTTCATTACATTACACAAAACTGAGGATCTTTAAGGTTTAGTGTCTTGGAAACCAGGAACATAAAACATGAAAACATAAAACATTCTTCTTAAAAACTTGAAAGGCTTCTCCTCATGTTCATCCTAGGTTTATTACTAAATCTCATAACCAAGAGACATACATCAAAAGAAAGGGTGAGCAGAAGGCCCAGTAAGGGAAACAAGAGAAACATTTTACATGTGAGCTTGAGATACTTCAATAAGGCCATGAAAAGAACTTTATGGCATGAAAATGAAACCATGAGGCATATCATAATAAAAATAACATTTTTCATAACATGAAGATGTGGATACATCATTTAACATATAAAATCATGAACATATCACCAAGTTCCACCCCCAAGGTGTCATTTGAAAATTACCAAGGTTATTCACCAAGGTATCGTGAAAATTGTAATCTCTAGTGGTTACATCATTACCCAATGCATTGGAGCGCTATCAGGGCGCACCCTTAAATTTCCATTTATTATCATGTGATACACATATATCATCATCAAACATTTCATAAATAACCCATATAGCATAAAATAAATGGGTTTCATTTCATAATCATAACTTTTTAAAAACTGCTTTAAAGACATGATCTTTACGTCACTTTAAAACCCACAGAAAAGGAAGGTGGGTTTCATGTATGTAAATCCCAGAATTTAAAATAGAAAATTTTGGTATATATGTGAATACCCCTTTAGAAGGAAGAGTGTTGATTAATCACTTAATAATATAAAAGAACTTTAGAAAAAGGGAGAGACATTTTGAGATGGAAATTCTACAGCATAATGGATATGTTACGAGGTTTTAGAAGACATTAAAAAGAGAGGGAAATGGGTCAAACATTCATAAATGACCCATAAAACAGTATATGGATAGAATAAGAAGGATACATGATCATGGAAATGAAATTTCAAGGACATACCATTTGAAATGAAAAACATGGAAGGAAGAGAAAAAAATTAGATTTCTCTTATGAAAGTTTGGCAGCCTAACGACGTTACATAAACTTCAACAAAAATGATTTGAAAAGATCAAATAGGGTCTCTCATCATGTGAACATAAGAGTTCAGTATGATAGATATAGAGATAATTCCCCAACATAATTAAAAAGTAACTTGAAAGACTTGACATGAAAGTAGAACTTTGAAAAGAATGAGAATGGTGAAAGAATCCCCTAAAAAATTCGGCAGCCTAACGGCGCCACTTAAAACATCAAAATACTGAATTGAAGAGATAAAATGGGGTATCTCATCATATGAACATAAGAGTCCAGTATGATAGATATAGATATCATACCCCAACATAGCAAAAAGGAACTTGAATGAATTGACATGAAAGTAGAACTTCAAAACGAGAAGGGTGAAGAACCACTTAAAAATTCGGCAGCCTATCGGCGCCACTTAAAACGTCAAAATACTGAATTGAAGAGATAAAATGGGGTCTCTCATCATATGATCATAAAAGATCAGTATGATAAATTTTGAGATCATACCCCAACATAATAAAAAGGAACTTGAAATACTTTACATGAAAATAGATATTGAAAAATGAGAAGGGAGAAAGAATCCGTTACAAAAATTTCGGCAGCCTAACGACGCCACTTAAAACTTCATAAAATGAAATAATGAGAGTAAGAGGGGATCTCTAATTATATGAACATGAAAAGGGAAGTAATAAGAGTATAAAATAACATCGTCCAACATTAGAACATGGAGCATAAAAGGAATGACATTAAAGAGATTACTTGAAATGAAAGAGAGAGGTCAGATCCCTAACCTTAAAAAGTAACTCTTAAACCTCAAAGGTTGGGACCTTGAGGGCTTGGGGGCACCTTGAGAGGACTCCTTGGGTGGTATTGAGACCAGAACTTCATTGGGGAAGAGTGGGGAGTCGAATGGATGAGAGGAGGTCTTGGTATTTATAGGGAAAGTGAGGGGACAAGGCATTAATGGCAAAGGGACACCTCATTAGTGGTTTTGGCAAAACAATGGGCTTGCCCATGGTATTTGCCCATGGTATTGGCCACTTAGGACACCTAATATCTTATCTTACTATTCATAAGTCGAACATATTGATTACAAACTTAATACATAATTTAATGATGTCATTAAGCACCCGTAACTTAAAAACTGTATTTTCACTATTCATCGAAAATTCAACTTTCTCAGAATAATCCCAAAATTTCACCTTAACAAAATATCAACTCTCTGATTACAAATATGAACTCCATTTTATAAAAATAATTTTCTAAATATTTTTAATTAAATTTTTAATTAAAAACACTATTCATCGAAAATTCATTTTTTTCAGAAAAATCACAAAAAATTACCTTAACATAATATCGATGCTCTGAGTTCAAAAATGAAGTCCATTTTATAAAATTAATCTTTTAAATATTTTTAATTAATTTTTTAATTAAAAATCACTATTCATCCGAAAAAACTAATACTTGAATAATAATTTATGAAACCATTATTTAACCATTTTATTGAATCACATTACTTAATCAAGGTGCCTAGATTATATTAATACTTTCTTTAAGTGAGATTACTAATCCATTTGGACACATTACTAATCCTAATCATAAAATCACTATTCATAATTTACTATTCATCAAAAATCAAGTTGATCTTATTAGGCTCTAAATTTCGTACTGAACATAATTGTAGAAGACCATTTTTTGAAAATCATTACACATTTTTAATTATTTAAGGTTTACATAAACATTTTTAAAATATCCTTTTTCTAAAATTCATCAAAAATATGCATACTATATTTATCCGGTCATTTTAAAATTCATAAACTTCATCAAAAGACGAAATCCAAATTTTTTATTTAAAACAAAGGATTACACAAGGCAGTTACTGTCTCCTTACATATCCCCTTATCACACCATCATAGGACCTAAGTGTGAGGTGTGCTAAGGTGAGAGAATCTGAGGGAGGCTCGGCCAGCATCACACGTGTAGTAATTTCTATCAGTTTGAACTTCTCGCGAAGGCGATCCCGTTCAAGCTTCATACGATGAATTTCAGCTTGGGTTTGGTCCAGAGCAAAGCCCAGTGGTGCTACCTCCTTCCCAAGTTCTGTTAGATGGGCTTCGATCGGTCCAAGACAACTGGGTGAGGCCATCGAGTCTTCTTTCTATATTAATTAACCAAGATTACTTTTATTTAGAGACAATAATCAAAACGTTTAGTTTCCAGCGGTCATATTGACCAACGGTCAAATAACGGTCAAAACCCAACAGTCTCATTTTAATTATACTCATGTTATCAAATGAAACATTTTTGTTGAGTACAAAAATAAAATAAAAAAACACAAAAAATTAGGAAACAAGATTTATTCAAAATTTCGGGTCGTTACACATGCCATGCATTATTTCCATGCCATCTAGGGTGAATTAGTGATTTCATGTTGTTGTGATAGACATTGTGTGGATTATATTTGCTGTTTTGATAGATTCTTTTATAGAATCCCTATATTTTGATAGAGAAATTGATTTTATTGTAACTTTACTTAAATGAATGCCAAATTTTTATTCTTGAGGTGTTATGGGCCCTCATAAATCGGAACATGGTGGATCATTAACTTTTTCCCCTTGTAATTGATATGTAGGAGATGTCAAGATTTGATTCACGGCGAGTATGGGCCCTCACGGATTAGAATTTGGCACCTCCATGTTTGTTTTTCAGTGTTTTTTGGGCTTTGGTGCAGTTTCTGAGCTACTTCCCAGAAAAACCCAGAATACACGACATGTACTTGACTATACGCATGTATTTTTAAACCGTGTCACTGACTGTGTGAGAAGAACCATGTCGTGGTGAGAAAGTTTTCAGAAACACACCATGTACGGTCGTTACACACCGTGTAGTAGTGAGCCGTGTACCTGGCCTTGTCACTTACAACACGGGTTGGGGAAGTTCGTGTAGTACACGTTGCGGTTGGTATGAACACGCTGTGTAGACTTGTTCTAGATATCCAGCCATGTCACGAACAACACGTGTCGGTGTTATCATCTCTTATAGAAGCCGTGTTTGTTCGGAGCACGCCGTGTAAGGGTCATCCGTGTAGCCGGCTGTGTAACTAACAACACAGGTCGCCAAAACCATTTCTAGTACGCGTCGTGTCCTTAGTGAACACACCATGTAGTCTAGGGTTAAGTGGACCGTGTAGGTTAGCTGCATAAAGAGACTCGGGCTGCAGAATGGAGTCCAAGTACATGCCGTGTGTGGGGATAACACACCGTGTAGTCTGGGGTGTTACACAACCAAGGGTGGCAGAAGTACACGCCCATGTGAATGGCTTGATAAGACACACCGTGTAGTTTTTATAAACGTCGTGTATTCGTGTTTTGTAAACTTGAATGTTTCTCTCTCCTGTTCCCATCTTGTACTCTTGTGTTCTTATATTTTGATAATCCTGATCTAAGGTGTGCTTTTGTTCTTTCATAGCTATGCCACCGAGACGTCCTTCGGTTGTATGTCAGTTACCAGATGGTGATCAGGCACCAAATATGGCCAATCAGGGACCTCCTGCAGATCCTCCTGATGTTCCAGCCATGGCACCGGTAGTTATACTCATTGCAGCTGCCGATGCACAGTTCAGGGAGGACTTCTCGAGAATGATGTAGACCTTTCAGGGAGCGTCGGATCCTACCCCGTCGATGGCTGAGTTGACGTGGGTTTTTGAGTAGTAGCATCCTCCTACTTTCTCAAGGGATAGAGCAGCCCAGGCTGCAGAGTCGTGGTTAGAGGCCATGCTGACGATCTTCGAACACCTGGAGATACCTCCAGAAAAAAGGGTAAAGCTTGCTACTTATATGCTCTGAGACACCGCCAAGAGGTGGTGGGAGGTGATCTCATAGTTAGGGCACCAACAGAGTAGGACTTGGGATGATTTTCAGCACATCTTATACAACTACTTCTATTCGGAGACCTTGAGGGTTGACCGATCCTGGGAGTTTATGAGTCTCGAGCATGGCACTCTTTCTGTTATGGAGTACTCATCTCGTTTTACCAAGCTGCAGTGCTTCACGCCGATTCCAGCTGGTGATGAGTTGTTCCTTGCTAGGATGTTTGAGGACGGTCTTTGGCAGGAGATCTGTTCCCTGGTGAATATCTTCAGTTTTACTTTGATATCTTCTATCATCAACCATGTGCTGATCACTGAGCGCAATATGAGAGATTCTGGAGTAGTGGGCCAGGGCGGTTTGACATCAAGATTCAGTGTTCCTCCTACTGATAGTAGGAAGCGCCGCAGGGAGTCTTCTTGAGGATATCAGGTTAGGCGGAATGTATCTTCGGGTAGCCAGTTTGTATACTACCAGTGTGGTAGGAGTGGGCATACTAGGCCTCACTGTCAAAGAGACTCGGTAGAGTGCCGATCTTACGGAAAGATGGTCCATGTTCAGCATTTTTGTCAGATCTTCTCACCTACATCTGGTTGTAGGGATTCTTCTATGACCCCGCGTAGAGGAGATGTATCTCTAGTTTCCCAAAATTCTAGAAACTGGAGTTCTTCTGACCGTTCGGGATGAGGTTGAGGTCACAGTCGTGGTGGTCAGTCACCAGGTTACCGGTGACATCAAAGTGGATCAGCACAGAGTGGTCAGCCATGGTCCCAGGGCCGTGGTACAAGCCAGACTTTCTCCATGGAGAAGACCTATCTGGAGCAGGATCCCAACCCTTCTAAAGTTCGTGGTAAGATCTTTGTACCCTTAGTTTTATCTTCATCTCTTTTTGATACTGGTGCTTCACATAGCTTTATCTCTGCTGCTGTTGTGGAGAGCCTTGGGCTCTGTATCTTTTTGTATACCGACATGTTTACTCTTGACACAACATTGGGAATGGGGACATCTAGCATACATTAGTTCAGAGAGTTCCCTCTTGAGGTTGAAGGTTGTCACTTCTAATGGGACCTCTATGTCCTAGAGATGACATGATATGATGTTATTCTCGGTATGGACTGGTTAGTTCCATTTTAGGCAGTCGTCAATTTCTATCACCGCAGGGTGAGTTTTTTATCACCATAGGGAGGATCGTTTTTTCATATAGGTGAGTGGGATGTTTAGGGGGGGTAGAGCTGGACCAGAGCATCATGGGCTAGGAGGAGTTACAGCCCATATTTCCAATCATTATCGGGATGACCAGGGGACTTTGTAGTTAGAATTTCCTCTAGTGGTGGATCGTTTCAGGGATGTATTTCCAGAGGAATTTTCAAGTTTTCCTCCATAGTGTGAGGTAGACTTCTCAATTGAGCTTGTGTCAGGAGCATCACTGTTGTCCATTCATCCTTATAGGATGGCTACACCTGAGTTGCAAGAGCTCAAAAAGTAGTTGGAGGAGTTTCATGAAAAGGGTTTCATCTGACCCAGTACTTATTTTTGGGGTTCTCCTATCCTTTTTGCGATGAACGCATACAACACCCTTAGGATTTGCATTGATTATCGAAAGCTGAACCAGTTGACGGTCAAGAACCGATATCCCTTGCTGAGGATCGATGACCTCTTTGTTCGTCTTTGAGGAGCCCGAGTGTTCTCAAAGATTTATTTGAGGTCCAGTTATCATCAGTTGCATATTAGACCATCAGATACACCTCTTATAGCCTTAAGAAGAAGGTATGGTCTATATGAGTAAACGGGCATGCCATTCGGTCTCGCGAATGCACCAACAGTTTTTATGGCACTGATGAACTGAGTGTTCCATCCATACTTGGATTCCTTCATGGTGGTTTTATTGGATGACATCTTGGTGTACTCTCACACTAGACACAACCATGCTACCCATCTTGAGATCATTCTGATTACACTGAGAAAGCATCAGTTATATGCTAAGCTCTCAAAATTCCACATTTGGATGGATCAGATTAACATTTGGTCACGTTATCTCAGAGACAAGAGTATCAGTTGACCCAGATAAAGTGAGAGCTTTAGATTACTGGGAGAGGCTGAAAAATTTCTTTGAGGTGCAGATTTTTCTAGGGCTGGCTGGATACTACAGGCATTTCATACAGGACTTTTCACGCCTTGCAGCACCGCTAACAGGTCTGACCATGAAAGGTGTGAAGTTCTTATGGTCATATTCTTGTGAGACAGCCTTTCAAGAGCTGAAAGGGAAGTTGACGTCAGCACCGATTCTAGTTTTTCTAGAGCCGGGAAAGAGTTATACAGTCAACTATGATGCTTCAGGTGTTGGACTGGGAGCTGTTCCTATGCAGGGAAATGGAGTCATTGTATACAGGTCTCAGCAGTTGAGGCCACACGAGAGGAACTACCCGATGCACGATCTGGAGTTGGAAGTTGTTGTTCATGCCTTATGCTGTTTGAGACACTATCTTTTGGGAGAGCACTTTTTGGTGTTTACCGACCATGAGAGTCTCAAGTATATCTTCACTCAGTGTGATTTGAATCTGAGACACCGTAGGTGGGTTGAGTATATTCGTTCCTTCGACTTTGAGATTTCCTATACGCCGAGAAAGGGAAACGCAGTGGATGATCCGTTTAGAAGGAGAACTCAAATTCAGGTAGTTTAGGAGAGTAGCAGTGAGTGTAAGCTCATGGATATATTCTCTAAGATGCATTTGGAGGTGCACGACAGTCAGGGTAAGACGTTTCTTTCTTCTGTGGTTGTTACCTCTACACTTCTCGATCAAGTACGGATGAGGTAGCTATCAGACTCAGAAGGCCTAGTTCTGTAGAATAGTGTGTCAGGAGAGGAACCTCTTCCTAGATGGAAAGTGGGTGAGGATGAGATCGTTCATTTCCAGGGACGTGTATGGGTGCCAGTAGACATATGCGAGGAGCTGATGCAGGATTTTCATTCTTCAGTATGGGCAGTTCATCCCGGTGTCACCAAGATGTATCGTGATCTACACCGCCAGTATTGGTGGCTAGGTATGAAGAGAGATGTTTATGGGTTTGTAATGAGGTGTTCTACTTGTCAGTAGGTGAAGGTAGAGCATCACCGACCAGAAGGGCTTTTACAGTAGTTACCCATTCCCGAGTGGAAGTGTAATGATGTCGCGATGGACTTTGTGACCGGGTTGTCGAGGTCACCTCAAGGGAGTGATGCTGTTTGGGTTGTCGTTGATAGGATTACGAAGGTTTCTCACTTATTTCCAATCAAGGAGACCTTTAGTGTTGATGAGGTGGGATGGTTGTACATCCATGAGATTGTACATCTACATGGAGTTCCACACTCCACTATTTCAGACAGGGATGAACGTTTTACTTCTCAGTTCTAGAAGGGGATTCAGAAATATTTGGGTACATAGGTACTTTTGAATATAGCATACCATCCCCAGACAAATGTCCATTCTGAGCATACGATCCCTGTACTTGAGGATATGCTCTGAGATTTCATTCTATACTTTGGCGGTTCTTGGGAGAAGCATATTCTTCTTGTGGAGTTTTCCTATAAAAATATCTTTCAGGGGACCATTCTGATGGAACCTTACGAGGATTTATATGATAGGCCATGAAGATTACCTTTGTGCTGGCTGGTGGTAGGATAGGCAGCTTTGCTGGGACCTCGTCTTGTTCAACGGACCTCAGAGCAGATAGAGTTGATTCGGAAGAGGATGGCTACAACACAGTCTCGACAGTAGTCTTACGCTGACCAGCGGAGAAGACCTCTGGAGTACGAGGTCGGGGATTAGGTTTTCCTGTGTATCGTACTAAGGTTGGGACACAAGAGGATTCAGAGATAGGGTAAGATTTCACCATGGTACGTCGGGCCATTTGAGGTGTTGGAGAGAGTTGGGTCAGTTTCCTATCAGTTGCAATTACCTCAGAGGTACCGGGCTATGCAAGACATCTTACATGTCTCTCAGCTCCGACAATACTTTTCAGTCCCGTCTCATGTCTTTCAACCCGAGAAGGTTGAGCTTGAACCAGATGCATCATTTGGGAAGCATCCTATTCGGATTTTTTATCGTTGTACGAAGGTTCTCCGTGGCTAGTCTGTTCCTCTAGTACGGGTGCTATGGAAGCAAGGGCGAGTATAAGACGAGACCTGGGAGAGGGAGGCTGATGTACGATCACAGTGGCCATAGCTGTTCGGGGTTTCTTCTTCTACGTCTCTCTATAGAAATTCGGGGATTAATTTCGTTAAGGGGGGAAGTTTGTAAGAACCCATATCTTTGTTTCAGGTATGTTTTCCCTTTTCTGCTCATTTTTTAGAAAAATAAAAAAATCTAGAAATTTTCAAAATACACGACATGTACTTTATAAGTACACATTGTGTACTTTGATGTCACGTGAGGCCGTGTGCTGGCCATGTCCAGGCCACACACACGGTGTGTAGGGGCAATGTGGAGGCCACTTAAAGCGGAGTACAGAAAAGAAAAGTACACGATGTGTAGTCTAGAAGTACACACCGTGTAATTTCTTTTTTTCATTAAATGGACCGGGGTCAAACCTAATTGATAGATTTGTCTTCTTCTCAAGGTTCTTCGACTGGGAGCGTCCATATGGCCGCGAACATCCTCTGAGCTCCCGATCCTCCATCTGTTTGTAGAATCAACCGTTGTCGATTGCGTTGGAACCACAACGGTGAGCTATTCCTTCCTCTTTAGTTTCATTCCATGATTTTACCTCTTTCTCGAGATATTGCAGGTTTTATGTTTTGTGAATTTTCATAGATCTACACCTTTATAAGGATAATCAAGCCTCATGGTCAAAGTATATTGTTCTCTTATGATCAAGGTAGGTGGTTTGTGCTTTCCCTTTCAAATCCTTTGAGTTTTATGTGCAAATTCCCCTAATACCCGTGAACGGGGTATTGCGTGTTTACCGTTTTCCCCTTTTGTTTTCCTGCCTTTCTTGTATTCTTGTATAGAGGTAATATGATCTTGTATGAAAATAATTTATTTGTTTGGATGTTTTTCCCATGCCTTGTTCTGTTTACGACCTTTGGGTCTTGTAAGAATTTGGTCGTTATACCTATTTTCCATGCCTTGTGACCGTAGGATAAAATGATATTATTGAAATGCTTGTTGTGGTAGAATGGTTATCCAAGTAGATCTATAGGTGTACTTTGGTTTGCCAAGTAGCTCTATAGGTGTGCTTTGGACTTATAGAATTATTATGCACTGACTGGCATAGGACCTTGAGAACCTGGTGCTATAGACTATAAGGGAAAGACCAAGTCAGCTTCCTAGAGAGTCTTGGATATTATAGACTACAGGAGGGTAGATAGAGTGAGCATACTCAAAGAGTCTTTGACATTGACCGAGTGAGCTTCCCAGAGAGTCTTGGATATTATAGACTACAAGAGGGTAGACCGAGTGAGCTTCCTCTGAGATTCTTTACTTGTTTAAATTTGCATAAACCAATCAAGGATAGAGGAGGAATTGACCGAGAGAGATTCCTCAAAGAGTCTATGCTAGACCTGGGACTATAGGAGGATTGACCGAGTGATCTCCTTAGAGTGTATCTAGAAATTGGGGCTATAAGAGGGTTAAACCGCATGATATTCCATAGAGAGTCCCTGACTACCCTTGACTATAAGGGGAATTGATAGAGTGAGCTTCCCAGAGAGTCTTATAATTTCGTACGACCAAACCAGAGGGGTTAGGCTCAGTGCACTGCCCAGAGGGTTGTTGGTACTTCCTGGATAGGACCTGAGGGGTTGGTTGCAAGTACCTCCTAGAGGGTTTCCTATTGTGGTTAGCTGTTTTCTTCACTGTTTCTTGTTGTTCTGTGGATTGATTACTGTTGTATATCATCCTGTTGCTGCTTACTGATTACTGCCTGCTGCTTACTGTTACTGTTTACTTCTTACTATACTATTACCTCCCATATACTCACTGACTGTTAGGAAAATATCTTTGGGTGGTTGCCTACTAGGATTTAGCCTCACACCCTGTTTGGGCCATGCTTTTGACCCCAAACAGAATATGTTGTTGCAGGTATAGACAAGGGAAAGCACCCTTCAGCTTCTGGTACTTGATTGATTTGGAGCAGGAGAGCATGGGACCAAGCTTAGGATTGCGATGATACAGAGCTGTTTATCTTTTCTTTTGTACTTGTTTTGGTACTGTTTGTATTCCCAACATTGTGACGTGATTGGATGATTTTCAAGATATGTATCATGTATCATTTAATATTTACATATGTTCTCTAGTTGTTATTGTTTTATTCTTCTGTTGTTTATTGTTGTTGGATGTGTACTGCTTCCGCTATTATATATTTTGTTTGCTTCCACAGTTTACTCTTCCAATGAGGGTATAGTTTCCCCACTATCACACCCAAGGCCCTCGCTACTAGTCAGCGGCCTCTGGGGTTTGTGGAAATGAACTTGAGACCATGTGACCAACCGGGTACGGGGCACTGCCAGGTGGCTTCCGGAACTGGGACGTTACAGATGAAGCCTGAAAACCTCATGAACTTAAAGTTGTCCCAACTCCTCTAACTTAGCTAAATATTTTGTAGGCATCAAGTGGGATGATTTGGTTAGAGTTTAAATCAATACCCAAAAGGAATTATTCCCTCGAGGTGTACAAGGAAATCCAATGACAAATTCGAGGGAGATCTCATCCACTTACAGGTTAGAATTTGTAGTGTATGAAGTAAACTGAAGGGCCTTTGGTCCACTTCTTTCACCGACTGACCTCTATAACTATTCAATATAAAGTTATCTACATCTCACCTCATTCCTTGAGTCTAGAACTGCTGAAGAAAATCATAATATATTTTGGTATCACCATGATGAATGACCCACTGTGACAAGTTGCTATCTTGAATCACCACCTTTATCAACGACAACGACACCATGGTGAATCCCTTAAAGAACAAGATTCCCTCTGATGAAAATGCCCAATCACAAGGAATCTACCCACAAAGATGAATCTACATATACTAATAGAATAGATTATCACCTAGATTCTCTTGCTGAATGAACTCCAAAAGATAAAGAGTCAATGTGATGATGGCCAAATATGCATCTTCACTAAGTTCCTCGGTTTTCATATTCGGCTGATAAAATAACCCATCAATTTCCACGCATAATTGTACTTCCTTGAATCTATCATTAACAGTTTTATGATTATAGAATATTCCACAACAGTCCAATTTCCGAGGGAATAAACTATATCAAAGTCAAAACCCTACAAGTACTCTACCTAATGGTGCTGCCTCAAGTTCAATTTTTTTTTGGGATAAAATGTAAGCTATGATCTTATAATCATTTTAAAATAAAAATTTATCCCCAAAGAGATAGTGGAACCATGTTTTTTAAGTATAAATCACTACTGCTGACTCTATGTCATGGGTTGTATAGTCTCTTTAAAGTTCTCAGAGTTAGCAAGATCCATATGCCATGATATGTTCATCCTACATTAGCACTCATCCCTGAAGAATACCTGGATCATCAAAATAAACTAAATAATAATTTCTAGATTCTGTAAAAATTAGAACAGGAGTGGTATTCAACCACCACATTAGTTTATCAAAGGAAACAAGACACTCTTGGTTCTATTAATGCCTCATTCCATTCTGGGTGAGAACATTCATGGGTGAATAAAGCCAAGATATGTCCCAAGAAAATCTCAATCAATATCCATCCAGACCTAGAAAACATATTATCATAAAAACATTACTCAAATTATCCCATAAAATAAATACAGTTATTTTATTGGGGTCAATTGAAATATCTTGTTCCAATATCACGTGGCCCAAAATATTCAACTCTTTAATCCAGAAGGTGAATGTAGAACACATGGAATATCGTTGGTAGTCCCAAAGAGTTCTAAAAATAATCCTCAAGTGCTACCCTTATTCCCCCCCAAAATATAGAATAATCAGCCATTTCATCCATGAATACCAAAATTATGTGATAGAGATACTAGGGTAACACTCTATTAATGAGTTCCAGAAAAAACATTATAGCATTCATCAACCCGATAGGCATGAACAAGTATTAAAATTGTCGTACCTGCTTCAATTTTTTTCATGACATCTACATCTTTAACCTTAACATGGTGGTAAACAGAATGAGATTCATTATTAGGGAACCCCATTTCCCCTTTTATCTAATCATAAAAGACTTCAATTTTGGGAAATTATTATTTTTATTGACAACTACAATATTCAGCTTCGGTAATAGATGTATAATTGGAGATATCGGTTTTCCTTCTTTGAAAACAGGACTGGGGTGGCCCCAAGAGATACACTCAGGTGAATAAATCCTTTAGATTCTAAATAATCCATCTGTTCCTTAAATTCCATCATCTTAGTGGGGTCTATGTGATTCAAGTTATACGATATCAGCTAGGTTCAGAGTTCCAAATCTATAGAGAACTATGCATCCTAATATAGAGGAAAACATAAAATTTCATCTATAAATACCAATGAGAAATAATCAACCATAGGAGGCAATATAACCTCATGAGCACCACCATTTTCCTCAAACATGAGTGGTAGTAAATAAAAAATTATATTTTCCAATTTCATTAGTGGAGGTCCAACATGACCTGACCAAGAATCCCGTTCTCCATTAAATACATGGTACTTACATCAGGTGAAACGAAACCCACCTAATGGATATATCTATTGATATAAGGCTAAAAACACACCATCCAATTCATTTTGAAGATTACATAAGAGAGGTCTATAACCAAGACCTAGAAACCCCATTCGAGCTTAAACCCTAGCAAAGTGAGTGCACAATATGGACACTTGTGACCATTCTCCCACATCATACTAAGAGGTATTACCCACTCTATCACATTTGAAACCATCTTAGTTGGAAAAATCCACAGATTCACAATGATAGTAGAGATAAATGATAAGTAAGAACTGATATCAAACAAGACAATATCCAGTGATGATGTAATAAAACCAATACCTCAAACTATGTTTGGTCCTGCATCTAATATCGATGGTGCCTAGTCCACCACATGAAGATTCTTCATCTCATATTGATCCTGAGAAAAACCACTTGCCTGTAGATACTTACCTAAGTGACTCTACCCAGAAGTAGATCCAACTCAGCTACCACGTCCACAAAACCAATAACCCACTGAACTGGATGGTTCTATCTAGTCTATCATTCCCCAAGAATTTACTTATATTTCACCACCCTTATAGGGATAATTGGCCCTGTAGAACTGATACAAGTTCCCCATATTCCCACACTGGTGGATTGAACTAGATGGTACTGGACATGTTGACCATACATTCCCCAATATCCCACAATGATGGATTACAAGTAATCCAATATCTTAAACCACTAATGAAATCATTCCGGAAGGATGGCCGAAGATTCCACCAACCTTCTTTCTGTAATCGTCCCACATCCTTATCTTATCTGATGAGTTTCCACTTCCCAGAGATGACACTGCTCTAAAGAAACACGACCTTCCCTTTTGATCAAAATCATCCATGGAATCATGATTGAAAACCTCATCATATTTCTTCTGCTTGAACAAAAATACCTAATAATAAATCTTTGAATGTAACCCCATATTGATTATACAATCTTTCATCTACTCATATGAAGCAATTTCAGGTGTGTACTGCACTAGATCAACAAAAAAAATTGGCATACACCATCATTGTATGATCCCCCCAGAAAATGATCCAAAAACTCCCTCGTTCTGGTATAGTCTAAGACCATAGTATAGTACTTATCATGCAAAGTGACCTTGAATTATTTCCAAACCATTAACTTGGTCTTCCGAGAAGTAACCACTAACTCCCACCACCTCATAATAGTACCTTCTAATAGAAATGAATCAAATTATACCCTCATATCCTTAGGAGTATTGTTGAAATAGAATAACCACTATATCTTATCAAGAAGATCCTATGTTTTTTTGGATATTTAACATTTTATTTGAAGGGAAGTTGGTTATTCTTGAGAAACTCCTTTATCAGACATTATTCATCCTCTCTAACATGTTTAGAATAAGGACCCACTATGTATCCTAAAACCTGAATATCCTGTAACATGGATTCCACTAATCGCATTTCAATTGGGGATGGCAAACTCACTCCATCGTCTTCCAATGGTTTCATAGGAATTATCTAGGGAGTAATTTTTCTACATTGTGGAAAAATCAAATGGAATACCATCAATATAACCATTCTAAATTTTTTTCAGCAGCATCAAAAAATATCAAATCCATTCATAAATCAATAATAACTAAATCCTTGAAAATAAAAAACCCAAGACAAAAAAACTACTCCACCCTAACCCAGTGTCCATATAGAGTTTTGACCCTATATGTTTCACCTCGGGGAGAATACAAATAAAAATCTTCACATCCGATGGAGACACAAGGTCTATCATGAAGTGTGATGGCCAGGAACGATACTGACAAACATAAACTCACATCATGACAGTACTATATTTTTTTATCCAGACACATCCGAAATATCATAACGCAAAAGAGAGAATATGATCTGATAAACAAATTTCACGATGAAGGATGAAGCTCCATCCAATATAACACTCAAACCGGCACAAGGCATGGCCCAAAGGGCATTCCCAATCCCCATGGTATGATACCAATTTCCTGGGTATTACCAACATGATTGGGGAATGATATCACTCAAGTACGTAATTTTAAAAATCCTTCTAAAAATGAGTAATCATAACCAAACATGGCATAAAATGTTTATAGATTCAAGTTTACAACTTTATACAAAAACCAAAATGGATACAAAAAAAGGAACAAGGTACTATTCTGAAAACCACCATGGAACAAGATGAGAACTATCATCAAGACACCACCACAACACCTGCAAGAGAAATCCACTAAAATCACAAACCACATTCTCTAATAATCATTAATTTTTATGTGTGAAACATAATCAAGTATAACTACACCCAAGGGTGTATGTAGGGTGTGAGCCAAATCCCAGTAGGATGCCACACAATAAAAAGATTCCATTCTATAAACATTTAAAGAAAAATTAACATGCAATGTTTTTGAAAATAGATAGAGTAATTTTATAGAAAACATCTTCATAGGAATATTTTTAATGAGAATAAATGAATTTATTCGAAAATTCAACCACCAAGTTCACCGTATGCCAATGGTAAGTATGTTATAGAAAATGAGAACTAGTTCGTGGATAATATTTATAGGTAATATCTCTAGTGGGTTTCTAGGAACATTGGATCGTAGTGAATTGTGGTATAAAAACCACAAAGAACATCTTCCTCATACATGATCCACTGGAGAGGATTACATCCAAAAATCTATTTGTCTCCAACCATCATAGTTTAGTTTGTATTGTAAATTTCAATCCATCTAAGTGAAACTGGGACATTCCACTTCTGAATCACTAGCATAATAGTAATAGTTCATCCACCTAGTCACCTAGGACCCCCTTTGTGGTCAATTTCATTCCACACATCACGTACACCATCCCTTTCACTTATACATAATCAAAACAGTGAATCGCACATGGTAAACCACTATTTATATAACAAAAAAGTCTCTTGATACCAAAAAGACAAACAAAACTTTTTAATATATGATTCGCACCATTCACACATTTTATGAAACACTATTAAGGCATCGGTCAATGAAGGGTATATGGCACACACGTGGAACTTATCACATTTCATTTGGAAAAATATTTTCAACACCCATGAAACATGAATCATTTTAAAAAAAAAATTTAAACCTAATTCACAATATGTTAAACCTAATAATAAATCTTAGAAAGCATATCAAACTCATCAAATATCTTTAAAGAATGAAACCACCTACCTCAAATGAATAAAATTCATGAAAAAAAGTGATAAACCTCAACCACACTTCAATTTAACACTATAAATACAATATCGAACATAAAACATCATGATTGAACCTTATGAAATATGATTTGAACCTAAATAGGTCACCCAATCAATTGGACAACAAATCCATAAAAAAGAAGAGAGGAAATCCTAGAATAATGGGAAAAAAAGGAAGAAACCACTTACCTGATGGTTCCTTAAAGAATGAAAGCCAAATCACCCACCAAGATAGATCCCAAGGGAGTGGATATAAAGGAGGAGGCACATCTGGGGATGAAATACTATGTGGGGGAGAATTTTAGGTGATTGGGGATTTAATTCAAATAGGGGTAAATAGGTAAAATCCAATTTTTATTGACTTGGATAGGACACATGATTTTTCCGCATGGTTTGTAAGCCATATAAAAATCTTGTGCACCTTACTATCCAAGAAGGATAAAATGAATGGTTTTCCTGCATTATTTACAAATCCTGTGCTGACCGTGTGATAATATTCAATGAAAAATCACCACTTGGCCATAGGGTTACCTGGGAAAGGTTACACTGTTAACCTAATTATGCGCTAACCATGTTCCAACTTCTATTTACCTCAATTGTTTCATTTTAATCCAATAAATCAATGAAAACCCAATGAGGGAAAAGTTAGACCAATAATAAAGTAAAACATATCTCAAAAAAAGAATCTCAAGTGTGAAAATTCAATAATGATGAATTAATAACACTTTTGTGTCCCATATATATATATATATGTTATTATATTAATGGTAAACTTATTTCCATCTACAACCTTCATAAAATGGGAGAGGAATCAATTGATTATTTTTATAGTGGACCACTACCTCACGAACCAATGTATTTCATTTTCCATCACCTCCTCTAATGGATAGTTATAATGGTCTATTTAATGTATGTATATATTTAAATGTTATTAATGAAATATTTTTCACTCTGTAGAAATATTATTTCCTATATTTTCACTTCTTTTCATCATTTTAAAGTGATAATGTTTTCCCTTAGTATGTGTAGACTACCACCTCCATGAAGTGATGTGATTCCATTTTCATTATCACATCAAATGGATTATATATATATGCTTGTAATGTTTTAATAATTATATAATTAAATTATTTTAAGATAAAGTAATAATTACATTATTTCTATAATGATTTTTGAAAAATGGAAACATTACTCATTATTATGTAGAAACTACCATCTCCAGGATTATAACATAGTTCATTTTCCATTATGATCATTCATGGATGGTTACATAAATATAATCAATGCATTAAAGTGTTAATAATTTCATTATTGTTACTCTGATGATGATAGAACAATGAACCCATTGACCACAGTTAACACAATAAATCTATTTTGATATTATGAACCGAAGTTCTTCAAATTATATGACGTTAACATAACTAATTTTAAAATTATTATTTCATTAAAATAAAATATAAAATAGTTTATTTATAAGTTATTGAACCTATAAAAGGTTATCATAAAATAAAATAATTGAGATGACTATATTATACTGCTGTTAAAGGACATACATGGAATTTCTAGATTTGGGGATTGATATTTAGTCTCAATTTTCCTTCATTGAGGCATATTATAACTAATATTAAAACTATTTACTATGTCACAATTGTTGGGATTGTTATTTATAATTTATGTGAAAATCATTTAATATTATTTTTTATGTTGGTTTTCAATTGACTGACATGAAAATTACATTTTCATGTTTGTTTTTGTAAAACCAAAATGAATAAATGGACATTCACAGCTCTTTCACATTGCTTATATAATTTAATTAATGTAAGAGATCGATTTTTATGTCAATTATATTATAACTGACTTGAAAGAGTGGGGAGTATATAATTTTCATGTTGGTTATAATATAAATTTTGTAAAAAATCTTTTAAAAAGTAATGAATCGACGGAGGGTTTCATTATATCTTCTTCCATTATCATGACAAATCTCTCATTTCTCTCTTTTAGAAGCAATAAATCTATGGTTTCTTAAATCTCGTGGTCCAATATCACATTAAGATCTTGAATAAGTATTAGGTTTTGTTTGTGTCATGTTACTCATCAATGATAGATCTGACGTAAGCCCCAAAAAATTATTTTTCTCCATTTTCGGTCATTCTTTGGCTTTGAATCTCTAACTGATGATTTTTCGATTAGGTGTTCTTCATTATTGAATTTCCATCTTCATAAAATCTTATTTTTTCAGCTTCAATGTTTCATATTCGATAATAGATTTTATTATCTCCAGCTATATTTACTGTAGGTTTGAATTTCTTTTATAATGTGTTAATTAGTTGTTCAAGTATTCATTTTTTATGAATTAGTTGTTCTCATTCAATATATATTTTATTTTTATGGATTAAATTAAAATTAATTTATAGAATATTTCATGTTAGGGAGTATTATTCCAGATATAATATCAATGTATGTTGTCAATTTATTCATTTTCATTCAGGCAAATGAGTTGGGTTTTAAATTAATTAGGTGTTGATATCACAATTGGTTCATTTCAGTTTTGATAAATTTAATGCATGAGATAGTTGAAAAATTAATTTTAAAATAATTACACATCACAAGATGGTATGTTTAATGGTTTACCAAATATTTTTTTTTATGATATGGTGTGTTTTTATTGAAGAATAGAATGAGAGTTTTTGTTAAAAAATAGTCTGTTGTTTGCAATTTGTACATAGTAGTGAAAACCATTCCTAATTATTGATCAAGAGTAAGGGGATCATCAATGTCTCTAGAAAATTTCTAAAGGGTTTAATGGGCGATGGTTCTACATTTTAATGTAGAAATCCAACCAGGTACATTATTTGGGAATACAACGTACCATATGCAGTCATATGAAGCAAGGTTTAATGAGGCTTTTTTTTAAAACAATGACTAAATTTATGATTCGATTATATTGTTAATTATAATATAGAATAAATATTTTATTTTTAAAAATAATTATCTAGGAATTATTTTTTCTAAGTCAATATTTTTATGGATATTATTTTATTAATGTCATTGTACATATATTTTAATAAATTTATATGGTTATATTCAATTATATTTACTTGAGGCATTTTTTAAAAGAATCTATTTTGTAATTACTTCCACAAGAATGAATTTTATCATAAAAGTTTTTTATTTTCCTTCTAATTTTTCCATTCTTTGTTTTCTATATTTTTTGATTTCATTTCCCATCTCAATATTTTATAAATTACTACATTGTTTTTTGTTATTTAATTTTGATATTTGTTGTAGATAATGAATCAAAGTTGTATTAATGCACCTCGAATAAGAGCTGAATATGAAGAAGGTGTTGATGATTTTAGGAAATTTTCTAAACAAAATGTTCCAAACAATGACATGTTTTTTCCTCCATGCATGAAATGATTATACATGATGATGTAGAAAAGTTGAGAGATCAGAGATCATTTAATTTTTCATAGATTAAATTGAGTTTCATCCCTTTGAATAGGCATGGTGAAACTGGGAAAAATTTTAGATCTATGGATGATGGTTCTTAACAATATGATAAATCAGATAAACATGATGATGTGATTCAGGTTAATAAAGTAGAGACAACTAAGAAAAAACTGACAATTGAACATTTATATAGTGACGCTAAAAAACTATAGTATTCGGGTTATACAGAATATATGGATTTATCAATGTGTTAATAATGATAAACCTAAAGGAGAATCATTGATGGAGTGACAAGAGTTTTTAAAATCTCCTATAATTGTTACAATACATTCTTACTAAAGACTAAGATCTTCCAGATTCACATTATAAGGGAAAGAAAGTATTATTCCCATTGGTATTGGGGTATAAAAAATAAACTTCTTCCAAAATGAGTGTGTTCTATATAGGAAAGAATGCAAATTTCTTTCAGAGTGTCCTAAATGTGGGACATCACGTTATAAAATGAATGAAAAATCATAAGTTGATTTAGATTTTTTTGAGTCCCATACCAATGAATTTTTGTATCTTTCTATAATTCATCATTTGAAATGTTTAATTTATAATTTAAATTATGAAAAAGGGTTAAGATAACATATATATTAGTAGATATGTGATTGAAAAATATGGCTTCCAGTTGATTTTTCCACAGTGGAAGAAAACTGATAACCAATTTCCTATATAACTAAATGAAGTTAAAAATCTCAAACAAGGACTGTGCACAAATGGAATGAATCCATATCAAGACCTTAGTAGATGAAATTGATTATGGCCTATTTTATTTGAAATTTATAGATTATCTACTGAATTTTGTATAAAGAAAAAATAGTTCATGTTGAGTTTGGTGATTTGTGGGCCAAAATAGCCAAGAAACAATATTGATGTTTTCATGTCACCAGTAATTGATGATTTAAATATATTATGGGAGGAAGGTATAAGGTTGTATGATTCATATAAAATGGGATATTTTTATTAGCATGCAATGATTATGTTCACTATAAATGACTTCCCTGCATATGTAATTTTTTATGCATAAAGTGTTAAAGGGCATAAGTATTATTCAATTTGTTAACAAGAGAGGTCCTAGTATCAACAAAAACAAGGTAGAAAAACCATATACATGGGTCATCAAATGGTTTTTTATATGGATCACAATTATAGAGGATTAATAGATGATTTCAACTACTCACATGAATTTTTTATTGATCCAAACTTTTTATCAACGAATAAGTATTTTGAAAAGGTGAAAAACATTAACGTGACATTTTTAAAGGCACATAAGTCTGGTAATGATATAAATATATATAAAAAATAGAAAATATATATTAATCTACCATATTGGAGATCTCATGAGGTGAAACACAAAATTGATGTCATACACATGGATAATCTTATATTTGAATTTCTAATTGGACCATTTAAATATATTAAATGAAAGAATAATGATAGTTTGAATATAAGAATGTATATATTATAATTGAGAATACGTTTGGAGTTAGATTCCCCACCTGAGGGAAGGTGAAAATTCCTACCCTCGTCTTGTATACCCCATCTAAGAGGGAGAAAACTAGGTTTTGAAAATGTCTTCATGATAAAATATTTTTACATGTTTATTCTTAAAATGATTTTTTTATTTCCTTAAAGGAAATGAAATTTAAAGGTATTAAATATCATGACTTTCACATCGTGATGAAATATTTCCTACCAGTTTCATTGGGTGGAATATTTCCCACCAGTTTCAGAATGACTATCATCAAGGTGTGTATTTTTTTAATTCAATTTGTAATAAGGTGATTGATTTGAATTCTTTGATCATTTATAAGAACCAAGTTTTTTCTATACATTTTATATTGAAGATTTATTTTCATCAATATTTTTTGATATTATGGTTCATTTAATGGTTCATTTGGGGAAACAAATAATGTTTTACAAACCAGTATATCTATATTGGATGTATCCTTTGGAAGGATATATAAAAATATTTAAGGGGTGTCTTAAGAAAAAATATTGACCTTATGAATTTTTTTATGATAAGTATATTTCTGAGGAGGTTTTAGTGTTTTTTAGAAGCTATATGTCTGATGTGGAAACATTGGTTTGCCTACATCTCACCAGGAATGAGTTAATTATGGGGTAAGGGTGAGTTTTGTATTGAATATGGAATCATTTAAAGGTGAATATATTAAGAAGGTAATGTAATATATCTTGAATAACATAGACTATTCTATACCATATATAACATTACATATTAATGAGTTAAGAAAAAATTATCAAAAGAAGAAATATATGTGGATTTTGAATGAGCATAACCAAACATATTTTTCATGGGCTAAAGAGATTGGGAAACCAGATGCATTAGAATCATTGAGATGGTTGGTGTGTTGTCTATGTTTAAATTTGATATCATTTTATTGGAATGAAATTAATGGATATACATTTCAAATGAGAGATGATGAAAATAGAAGTGCAGTTCAGAATAGTAGTTTTTCAGTGTTTGCAGAAGTAATGAATTTTTCAAGTTCCAAATAGAAAACCCCAATCTACACATCAACCACATATTATGGATTCTTTAATGAAATATGTGAGGTTCATTACATTAAATTTAAGGACCATGTGTTTAGGTGTATGTGGTATATTGGTAAAAACAATGTCCAACATGATGAATTTGGAATGACACTAGTGAATATGTACAAATTGGAATACAAAAATGATCCATTTATTATAAAAGAACATAAAGAATAAATTTTATATTTTCTTGAACAATACAAAATGTAGTGGCCTATTATATTACAAAGAATAAAATAGTATGTTGGGGATGATAAACTTGATGAAGATTCAGATTTATGTGAGATCCATATATCCATAGAACGATTATCAAATAATATAGATGAACACGATGAAGAAATGGTTTATGCCATACGAAATGATCATGAAGAAGGTATTTGGGAAAACAATCTTTTACATATTTATAATATTATAGGTAACATATGTTTAATTACGGTTTACTTTTTAAAATTTCATAAGTTATATATTTTAATTTGATTTTCTTTATTAAAATAAATTTTATAAATTATATGTTAAATTCATTGTTTCTGTGATTTTAGTTTTATCCAGTCTTCTATGTTTACCCTTCAGTAACATATATATTATCTGATTTTGTTCAAAAATAAATTATTTTATACCTAAAAGTTTAAATAAAAACAAAATATATTGTATAAGAGTATATTATAAAATAATTCCTTTTGTTTTAAAAATGATTTATCGGGATGGTGATTTTTACTATGTAATTTCATCTCTCATTAATATTGTTTTGTTTTCAGTATTATATATTATTTTATCTATTATTAATATTGTTATAATTTTATTTAACTATAAAAATATGAATAAAAATATTTTATGTTTAGTTTACTTTTAGTTTTCTTTGATAATAGATAATATTTTATTTTTATTTGTAAGTAATTGTTTGATTTGTATATTTTTGTACTAATTAATGTTGATATGAATTTTAGGATAATTACAGATCAATCCTATGTTCCACTACATATTTTTGAATATGATCATACTCATACATCTAAGGTGGGACTTACACATACTCATATTGATGAGCCTCTTCATTCTTCATTCCATGAGATATCTACTTCCATGGTGAAAACAATATTTTGAGGGTTGGTAAGCATGGAACCACATGTTTACCAAAAATTATAAGATTCTCGTAGCTAGGAATAGAGGATAGAAATGGAGATTGATGATAATTATATCCCAATAGGTCCAAATTCAGAACAATTCAAGGATTTTTTATCAGGACAAGGTAAAAGAAGAGTGAGTTTTTTGTTTCATGATAGGATAGTGGTGACAAAGAGACATTATCACTATTTTGGGTGAACATTTTGTTAAAATTTTCTATTATAATTTTACTTATCATTTAACTTTTATATTCATATATATTTCCCCATATTATGAGTTGAATTATGATATACATGACACTAGATGAGTTATGGGGTTATTTTAATCATTGGCTGCTCGGAGATAGAGGGATTTTAAATCATCCCTCACATCATAGTTCATTTTTTCTAATATACATCATCAAAATCCATATGATATGTATCCACATCTATATGAATATACATGGAATAAATTTGTTGAAATTAGAGGATGAAAAGAGTTTTTAGTAAGTGAAATATTATCTTTTTAGATGTATTTTATATTAATGACCACGTTAATGATTTATTTATTATTAATTCTTAATTTACAGTAATCAAGGATATCTCATCGGATGACTAAATCTAGAAATGTATACCCTCATGTTTTATCTCGGGGAGGGTATTTATTATTGGAATAACACTTGGTAGAAAAAAGAACTTTAAAAGTAAAGATCTAAGTCATTAGGATCTGGAGAGGCTTCTCCTCCACCCCCCACGAAGACATGAAAAATGAAAGAGGGCTCAGATTAGAAAAAAACTACAATGTCTTTTGGAAGAGTCTAGATATTTAGATGATAACATTGAAATATGTTTATTTACTTAATGATGTTACATAGACTCTTTATATGTTGTGATTCATTATATATTGTTTAAATATTACATTCAGTATTCTCTTAAGGAGTAGATCACACATGGGGTGTAGTTGGGGTTTGGATTAGTGGTAAGCACCCCTTAATTCTACATGTAAAATGGGGTTTCAAAACCAATTGGGTGCAGGTACTGTAGAAGTGGAGGCACTATAGGAATGGTAGGAACTGTAGCGGCGGCAGAGCACTGTAGCGGCGGCGGGTACTGTGCAGTACTGTAGCAGCACTATTCACAGAATGGGATTTGGGCCAAAACAATGGGCCTATGTGCTATGTAATGGGTAAAATGCCCACTGGGCCTTCGGGCTATGTAATGGAACTCCCTCTACCCAGTTAAAGAGGTCTTTTCTTTAATTTAATAATAAATGAGGCTTCGACCCCAACCTTTTAAAAAAAAGAGTAGATCACACATGGTGTCTTTATTGTGAAGGGTAGATAAGATATTTGAGTTGCAGTGTTGGGAATGCCTGAACACATAGGTAGTGTAGGAGGATACCTGATAGGTTTATTGGTAAGAAACGTTTTTCCACATTCTAATGATTCTTAAAAAAAGTATTTTTTTTAAAGAAAATAGAATTATTGAATTTCAAGGTTCCGGATATTCCAATGGTCATGGATAACAGGATCAGAGCTTTAGTAAAGATGATGTTTGCAGACATGCAATGATGGTTTCATCCCACCAATATAGCCCCTCCAACTCCACCCACAGATCCCACTTCAACTCCTTATCCTACTCCCACATATGTGTTTCCAAACCCCACTCCTTCTAATCCTACCCAAACAACCACTCATCTATAGCTTCTATCTTATTTTTAGTTGCATATTGATGATCCTCATCATATTTTTTAATATGGGATGATATATTTTATCATCGACACCATTAATCATTTTAAGATTGAGATAGAGCATTATATAGTCACTATAAATGTTAATATAAATAGATCATCAAAAAATTTCATTTCCTAAAAATGAGGTGAGTATAGTTGGACAAAGAATCAATCGTTTTTTAATTTGGCCATCTAGAATAATTGTGCATATTACCATAGAGGTATGTATATAGGTTTTATTTTATTTCATTTTCTTAGTAAATTGTTTTTTCCAAATTCATTGTTTATATTTTTCTTTAACATTTTACAGGAATAATTTAATCGTATTGAAGTACTTTATAGACAAAAAAAATTATATTTCCATGACATCAGATACAGATTCTACTAGTCTTGACTGATTTCCAACATACTCAAATTTTTTATTGGGAGTATATAACATTATAATTGATGATGGTATTTATTGGAATTAAGTTAATGTCGTTCTTTTAAAAAATTGTATCATGGACCTTGTAGCTATTGATCAATTGGGAATCAACACGATGTAACTTTTATCCATGTATATTGATTAATTTTTTTTCACTCCTTTAATTTATTGAAAATTTGTAATTATGTGTAGTTTTTACTAAGTATCTATATAAAATTTTTATAGACAATGAAAAGAAATATGTTTATAGATTTATTGACTGATAGCTTATTTCTCATATAACTTTGACAATGACCGATGTCGAAATAATAGTTTATATAGCTAAAATATTTTAGAAGAATATCATCATTCAGTGATAGAAGTTTCTATATCACGAAAGGTATGGAATATTTTTTTCTCACAAATTTTTATATATCACATAACATATGAAAAACTCTTATAACTTTGATTCTATATTTTTGTTCATTGGATGTTGGGTTTTTTTTTCAAGAGAGATGACATTGTATTGGCTATGCTCTATCCATAGTGATGTGAGAGAACAATTTGAGATTGTATTAAACACGTATGTTTTCTTATTTTAATAATAATTAATATTATAATGAATAAAATTTATAATATAAATATTATTTATAAATAGGGAAACTAATTTTATTTGGATATGACAAAGAGAGGAGAACCAAGATCATAAGGATAAAATATGTAAAAGTTAAGGTGAATATTCATTTAAAATTACTATATATTTGATATATCTATTAGAAATTATATTTTGAACTAAAATATCACTGAATCAATTTCATAAACCAAAATGTGAACTTGAATGTGGATATTATGTTTTTTGATTCTATTATGAACAAATTTCATCCGGGATAGTTAAAAGGTTTCATATGGTTATATTTCTTTATAAACATTTATGTCATATTTAATATGTTTTATTGAAAATTAAAGTAAAATGACTTCAGTATTATTTTTGTATCGTTTCGATGAAAAATATTAATTTAATACAGAGGAGTTTAATCATTGAAAAATTAATGGTAAAATCATATTACCAAATTAGTTTGATTTTATTTTATTTCTAAGATCAATTGTATGTGTCTTTTTCTAACATTTTTGTAACCTATTCTACTATTCTTTGGAAGCTATTATTTTTAGGATGAATAAATGTAAAAAAAATTAATTTTCTTTCATGTTGGTTATTGGATAACCAATATGAAAAAATTGAAGATTTTATTTTGTAACATCAATTTTAGTTATCCAATATAAAAAAGTTATTTTATACATCCCCTCTAATAACAACATTTATTAACGGATGTTAACATGTAAAAAAAATTGTTTGAAAACCCCTTTATGTGTTCGTTTATATTGTTTTTCACCTAATTTATTTTTATTAGTGTGTATGATATCCTTTTAGATATGATATATTTAATTTTCCCATACTAAATGGTATTTTAAATTTAAGCATGAATTATTTTATTCAGGGGGATTTGATTTGAATGTTTCCAATGGGTAAAGTGTATCTTAACTCAATTTCCTTTTATTTGGTTACAAATATTTTTCATTGAATTTTTTATTGCATTATTATGTGTGAATCAACCTCTCAATTATTTTATTCTTTATATACACTTTTATTTTATCAATTTATATTTCTTAAACATAATATTTCCATTAAATAACTCTCAATTTTTTGATATTATCTTTTTAAGGGTTATTCATCTCAAATTATATTTCATTGGGACATATGATTATGATTTGAACCTAGATTATTTAATGAAGTGTATATACTTACCCATTGGTCATGATATATCACAAATCATTATATGTTAGTGATAATTAATGTTTTATGTTATGTTATTCTTTAATGAGGATTAATATTGAGAAGTTAGCAACGTATAAAAGGATTTTTGTTACAATATCATTTCCATTCAATGTTGGTTATATTCAATTTTATATGGGTGTGGGGAATCAAATGATTTTATTTTTTAACCAAATATTGTTTATTATATTATAGTTATGAATGTGGTTTGCATATCTAATTTTCAATTCATCCCATGTTTATTAATGAATAAACAAAAATGATGTTTATATGTGATCAAAATATTGTATCTTATTTTAGATCAAGAATCTTTCTCTTCCAAAAAATTTTTTTCTAAAATGTTTTAAAAATGTTCTTTTATATAAATTAATTATTTTGAAAATATATTTTACAAGGTCAATGTCCTTATTCTATTTTGTTTTTAAAAGGAAATTTCAAATTGTTTTACAAATGGGACACTTTTGATTCCCTTTATATAAATGTTTGAAAATAATGATTATTTTTAATTTTTAAAACAAAAATGGATTTTAGATACATCATGAACAATATTTTAATTTAAGAATAATTTAAAGGATCCAATTTTATTTTCAGTAAAAAATAATTTCATCATATTTTGTAATTTTTTTAGTTTTTTAAATTTATCATCTATCTGAAAAGATTTTTTCCATAAATTTTTTTAAATTATATTTTAATGGTATTTTATTTAATCGCTATTAAAAACCATTTATGATAGATATTATTTACTAGTTATGTTCAGTAATGATACGATATTCATTCTTTCTATTAATGGATTATGATTATTTAAAATTGATTTCCATGCCAATAGATTATTTTTGATAGGTTAGTCATGGTTAAAAAATTATAATGGATATTCCTATTATTTTTGTGAATAATTGAATGATATATATTCTTTATGACTATTTTTTATTGTATATTTCTCATAATTATGGCTGGTTCAATTATAAACATTGGATTAGCGGTTCCATGGTATCCCTCTAATGAATTTGGAAAGATTTATATTGGAAGTTGGCCATAATGGTTATTATAAGTGTAACGATGATAGTTATTCCATCAATGATAGTGATGGCTATTCATAGTTTAAAAATGAGGGATATTTCATCTATGACCATGATAGTTATCTTATTTTAACCATGTGGGTCATTACATTTGTAACTGTGAAGGTTACTCCATATTTAAGAGTGATATGAAAATGGTTCATCGGGTTAGAAACATGATTTATTTATAATTTCTATCAATTTATAATAATTATTTTGTTCAATTTGTATATAAAGTAGATCATGATTATTTATTCATATTACTATTGAATTTTATAAATATTAATTCCCAAATTCCAGTTTAATGATATAGTATTTGATTATTATAGATTCCCCAATGTTATTTTCATTCATATTTATTATGTAATCATAACATTATTATCATCATATTCTAATTGATGATATTATATTTTTAATGTTTATGTTTTCCATTAATAAGAATTTGAACTCAAGCATATTTTGTTTAATATTCCCTAGGTTATTTAGAATGTAGTAAAATGATTTTTCTCAAGAAAGGCTTCATATGGGAATAATTTTAATAGACATGTTGAAGAAAAAACATGGAGTATAAAAATAAGGGCATAGTGGGAATGATACTATCATGATGTCGTAGTTATTTTTTTAAGTAATATGTTTTCCTAATTATGTAAACCTTTAACGGTAAATGTTCCTTAGGAATGTATGTGATCCAATATTTCCTCTAAATATTATACTTCTTTGGATGAAAAATTCAGGACACATTTATCAGTATAAAATCAAGAAATCAAATGTTTATGTGTTCAGAACCAAATCCCAGAGTGTGGGTTTGGGGTTTGTTACAATATAAGAGCCTAAAAAACAAACTTCATAATAGTGAGGTATGATTATTCATTATTTTTTATATTCAATTTAAATTATTTTTTTAATTTTTATTGAATTTGTTTATGGTTTTAAATTTATATTAAATTTTGATAAAATTTTTCCCACAAAAATCCATTGGAAAATAATTTATTAACTTCCCAGAATAATTATTTTTATAGTTTATAGGACACTATGATGTATGGAAAATAATCATTGTCCATTAATGAGGTTAGGTAAACAATTATTTTCAAAAAATAAACCAATGTAAGATTGTATTTAATGGAATTATAAATTTATATAAAATTATAGTCAAGTGAAAATGTCAAGGTAAATGGAGGATTCATAGGAATGTTTGAATAATTCATTAAAAATTGAATGATGGAGTATTTATGTGTTAAAATTTTTAAAAAAACCAGACATAAAAAGAAAAAATATCTTATCCAATTGGTCCCATGGTAATAATCTGGAAGTTTATAACACATTATTTTTAGTTAAATCTAGTAATGATAGTTATAATGTACCCAATGTGTCTTGTAATCTATGTTTTGATGAAGGTGGCCTATATTTGGGATGTTATTTTCACATTTGAACTAAAATGGTGGATCTTTATAGAGAGATTGAAAATGACTATAGTGATTTTATTTTTTCTAATAAGGTACTATAAAGTCTTTCTTATCAATTCTATATGACAAAAACAATATTATAATACTATGAAAAAAAATCCAGAAGTTACGTGGGTACTCAAATATAATATAAATCATATTTAATATTAGTTCATTGATCCAAATGGATTTTTTAGATGGAAGTTTGTATGGTTAAATTTTTTAAAGGGTTCATTGATTTTAATGAATGGATATTTTTGGTTCTAGAATAAAAAATATAATAATGGAAAAATCATTGGGAACCATGATCCAGTAGCATATAAAATTTTTACCCTTCATTTTGGCTAGTTGTGGATCCAAAATGGACTTATGGATCAAATGTTATGGCTATTCATAGTTAGACATCTTAAAACAGCCAACTAGGTCGATTATGTGGAAATATATTGAATTATGTGAAACATTGATAATGTTCATGGTACTCCTTGATGGTCAATAAACTATGTTCCATGTGAAAGGACACAAAACAATTAAAAAGATACTTTTACATGTTAGATGGCCTCCAAGGATAAATGAGTTTTTACAGAACTCCATAATGTTGTGAAATAAGGACCAAGTTGTAACACCCCAAGATTTCATAGTGTGTTATTTCTTCAAAATAATTCAATAAATTGCACTACACGCAACACTTAGTTCAATTGCACCATGACTTACCAAAAAAAAAAGCCATTAAAATAGTTCATGAATAATATTAACTAAATTTTAAACTTTATATTATCCTTATAATTTTAGAATCCATATTATGAGTTTCTTAGTCATAATGCAAGAACAGATTCATTTTCAGTATTGCACTTTTATCAACTTTTGATAGTGAAACCTTTTTAAATACAATATTTTAAACTTTTTGACTAAATGGAGACATCAAAAAAATTTAAAATGAAACATCCCAAGCTTCCACGGTACGTTTCCCTTCGAATAATGCGATAGCGTGTGTTGTACGCAACCTCGAGTTCTAACACACGCCACAACTAATTAAACTAGCCGTTGTGAATAGTAATACCTAATTTTTGAAATCATATATATTTTATATTTTAAAATGGACTTCATTTTTGGATTCGGAATATCGAAATTAGCCTAGGGTGAAATTTTGGTACATTTCGGATAACTTTCATATTTTGATGAATAGTGAAAATTTCTAAATTTTAATTAAAAACAACTTTTTTAATCAAAATAATTAATAGTGATAAATTATGAATTTGAGTGGTTTTAAAGTATATTTAGAATATATTTTTACCGTTTAATATAATGTTGGTCATTGGACATAATTTTACAATTAAACCGAACATAAACAAGTGTCAATCTTTTGATAGTTATTATCTCTTAAAAACACGCTTTTTGTTTTGACAGCGGGAATTAATTTTAAATTAATTTCTGCCACTTCTGTGTTTTGAATTTAGGAAAATGGATTCCATATTTGGAATCAGGATGTTCAAATTGTGTAAATAGGTAACTTTTATTTTTACACATTTTGAATAATTACTGCGGTAAATATTTTATTTACCATGGTTAAAGGGTAAATCCGGTAAATAAGGGTTAAAAAATAATATTATAATAATACTAAATTACCCTAAAACGTGTCTTAACCCTATTGGTTGATACATGGTCGACCATGGGCATCTTTGTGTCAATTTTGGGACCCCATGGATCCACTTGTAAGTGATAATGACACTTTATTTTAATTAAGTTAAAATGAATACAAAAATGACACAAGCATATATCTTTTAGAAGAACAATTTTTACATAGAGTTATACATGTTGGATTTTCGATTATAAATATTCATTAGAAAGCTAAAAATATTTCCTACATAATGATATTTTATTTATAATTTTTAGACATTAAATAATTTACTTTATTTATGACACAATGATGATGCAGTAATTACTATAATAGTGAAAAATTAAACTAATTGATATTATAAATACCCAAATAAATATAATATGAAACTTTTAATGAATTAAACTAATTTATAGGATAATATGATATATTAGGATTGATTTAATTGACATTTTTCGAAGTAATCAATCTGTTATGAGTTTCACAAAAATCAACTAATGAATAGTGTCAAAATTGACATAAAAGAGTTCTTAAAACGAATATTATATTATTAATTGATATTAAATTCCTAAAAATCTAAGGTTCGGCCAAGAGACTTATATTATGATAGGTTAATCATTAATGAACCACTTGGGGGTCTCTTGGATGTATATAGTAAGTTTATTAACCATATTATATAAAAATACAAAGAGACATTGTAAAAGTGAAACTAATTAACTTAGAGTTAATACTTAAAGATAAGGTTGATATAAGTACCCAAACCTGTCTAAATTCTATTGGTTGAGTGGTTTTAGACCTATCCCCACCTTAACCTTTGAATAGTCAACTTTGGAGCCATTAGAAATCGAATATGAATTTATTATAAATTAATATTTCTAGCTTTTCCAAAGGTGCCCCTCACCCCTCTTATAAAAGGGCACTCCTCCTTCTCATTTATTCACACCTCTCAAGCCTTTTGGTTCGGCCAAACTCTGCCCAAATACTCTCCCAACATTCCTCACTACAACCTAGAGGCCTTAGTTTGATCAGAAAGCCAACCTAAGGAGCCCTTTTGATCAAATCAAAAGGAAGAACCCGAAGAAGAGGTAATGATTTCACGACCCTTTTCTAAGTTCATTTCTTCTTCCACTTCTTCTTCCTTTGTTCTTACCATTCTGAAATAATAACTCCAGTATCTCACATATACTGTGATGTTATTATAAGTTTGGTACAACCATATTCAGTATTCTATCCACCCTTTGAATAACATGTCACCATACGTGCGTACGTACGGCTTACCGTCTCCACGTCGTGGTGTAATTGTTATTCAATATAATATTATTTAGATGGGTATAATAATGATGTGTAACTCATGTAAATAATAAATATAACATGTTAATGATTCTGTATATATGATATACCATTCATTTATATATTATTTTAATATCAAAAGAATGATATTGTCGCTCGTGCGTACGTACGGACTACCGTCTCCACGAACGCGATGAGATTCATTCTCCATCGTATCCATTCAAGTATAATTATCATTTGATGATTTAAAAATGATGTTTAAGGACTGGATATAATTCTGGATATAAATAAGATACAACAACCATGGCTTATGTAACAAAACATATAAAAGAAAATGAGTAAGTTAACTCCCGAAACGACGATAATTCTAAGATATTATTAACAAATCAATGTTAAAAGATCATATATGATATCATATTAATATATATGATTCTTGTATAATTTAATAACAACTATTTCACCATTATACAGGAGGTTAACCTACCCCAACCAAGGAAAAGTACAAGGTAAGGGTTATTTCACAATCTCTTCATCATTCGAGGTTGTTAATACGTAATAATCTACTGGGATCTCTTTATCATCCACGTCCATGTTTCTTCGAAATGTATTTCAAAACATTTTTACTATTTACAAGAATATGGGTTAAGGTCATTTATACCCTTGTTTGAATTTTTATAAGAGGTTTATAAAGGAATCTTTCCGTCGTTTTCAAAACAAGGTCCTTTTTAACCTTTTCGACGGAATTGAGGTAAGAATGTTTTTTTTAACTTATACGGCGGGTGCGGTTATTTTCCACCATTATAAAGTCATTGAAGCTTTCCATACAAGATTATAAGAATATTTTCAAAGAAAATATTTTATTTTATATGCATCTTAAATGATTTCAAAATAAAAGGAGATACTTCTTTAAAAAGAATTTTGATTTCATCTATGTCAACATCCTTTGATGGATTTTAAGATTATTTGAAGTTGATTTATTATGATACAAAACTTCTATATTGTATTGAAGGTTTTGTGATATGTTTGACTGTTGATGTGCTATTTTACACAATTCATAGTTTATGGTGAAACTATTGACATTTCGTATGCTAGTTTTAATCCGAATGTTTATGTTATATTTCAAACTTTTCTTCAGATGAATGTGCTAAACAAGTATGTTCCGGGTTGGGGACCGGTAAAAGTAAGCCCTCCAGGTTGGGGACTGGTTAAAGTAAGCCCTCCAGGTTAGGGACTGGTAAAAGTATGCCCTCCGGGTTGGTGTCCGGTTATTAGAGGCACTCCGGGTTGGGTTCCGGTTAGAAGTAACCCCTAGGTCTTGGGATGAGGCCTAGACAAAGAAATTAACGTTTAGCATTATGCATTCCAACATTATGAAAGTGGTTATTGATTTTTGCATGTGATTATTCGATTAGTAGAATATCCATGTGAACAAGTAAATGGCATTATTTAATTTTATTTATGCCATACTATGTTGAAGTTCAATTTTAAAAGGCTTTTGTTTTAGTTATAAATTGCCTTAAATGTTTATGCTTATTTTGAATGTTCCTCTTTATTGTTATCCTTACTGGGCATTTGAGCTCACCCCTTTTCTATGTTTTATTTTTCCCAGGATGTGAAGAAGTAAGTAATGAATGACATGCAGGGATAGTATGTGGGGATATGAGTGTGAATTATGAAGACTTTGTTGTTGTATTAGTTTTTCACTTTGAAATGTAATGTAAAACTTTATGATTATATCTAGTGTTTCCAAGGCTACTAAACCAATCGGTCTTTCGAGATTTGATCTTTCTTGTGATCATGCCAATGTTACGAAGTAATGCACCGACTCTAGGTAGCTGGGGTCGGGGCGTTACAGTTGGTATCAGAGGAAGTTTAGTACAAACCTTGGAAACTAGATTTAGATAAACTCTGATTAGAGAACGTAGACCTAAGATGAACTTTGAGAATTAGTATAGAAGAACTTCCTAGAATTTTGGTACTGTAGAGATTTTGTGAGTTTTCCAAGCAATACATCCCTGTCTGGATACGAGCAGGTAGAGGCGGCTCTGGCACAGATGTACCTAGGGGTAAAACCCGAAAACACCGCTTTGAGCTAGACTCGAACGGGAACTGGTGCACGACAACGGGCCTTGCTGCACTCTTGGTTACGACACTCCCGGGGGATATGATTAGGATAACTCTCATTTTCTTTACAAATCATTATGAAGGGTTTATGAGTATATACTTCCTCAAAGGAGGCATTTTTATGATTATGGATTATATCCCTAAATAGTTCAATTTATGTTAAGTGTTTTATAAGTATGGGATTATGTATTTTGATTCATAAACTGATCTAGTATATGCCATTGTTTAGAAATGGCGCCCAGTAGAAGGAATGAGAACTCTAACAATGCACATGATCCAAAGAGAAGGAAAGATCATATCTTTCATGGTCTTAAGCTAGAATTTATAAGAGAAATAGTCTCCCATGTATTATCATCATATGAAGAAATAATATCATGTGTTGATAAGATAAGTAAAGAGTTTACTGAGTCCTATGGCTTTGAAGGGAAGCAAGAGAAGAAAAGGATGGAAGAGAGAAAGATGGATAAAAGTAAGAGGGAAAAGAAGAATTTTCCCATATGTGGTAACTGTGGAAAGAAACACCCTAGAACTTGCCTGAAAGGAATGGGAGTTTGTTATAGGTGTGGAGGAAAAGGGCACAAAGTACGTGACTGCAAGGGTAAGAAAATGGTTTCAAATGTACAATGCTTCATTTGCAAGGAGTTTGGACACTACGCGAACCTATGTCCCAGTCATCAGACTATGCCGCAAATGATGCTATTGGATAATAATCAAGTTATGATACTACCACATATGAAGAGGAATGATTAGAGTTCTTAAGTTGATTATGTCAATTGAGTGTTGTATCAACAATGTACTTGTTATAATAATTATGGAGTATATAAGGATTGTACTGCAGTACTATTTCATTAAGGACTTGAGATTGTGTGGAACAAAGAAAAGTGACTCAATAGCAGGATAAATTTTTGGAAAATATATGGTTGAGAGAATGATAAATCATAATATAGTTCTGATACTGAGGTAGTGATTTTGGAATAATAAGTGATTGTTTTGGATAAATTGTATTGGATATTCTTGACTACCTTGGAACTGATTAATGATTTGTATATTCCATCATTGTTGGGTTTTAAAACATTTTTGGATTGATGAGGTATATCCAGCATTCTATATGGAATAAGGGAGCATGAATGTAATCAATAAGGAATATGGTAATTCAGGATGTTTCAGTGTATTAAAAGAATACATGATGAAGGTATTCATATGCTATTACATGGTAAAAAGGATCTACATTATTTTTAACTTCCTTATAAATGTTGGACTATGAGTTTGGCCAGAAATATTTTGGATAAATTCTAGTTTGAGATTAATTTTGGATGGCCATAAAAGGACAACCCGGAGGTCGGGCGGCAACCCGTCGCGTCCGGCAAGGCCGCGAGACTTGAACCCGCAACCGAAGGGCGACAAGGGTGTATCACCTACCACTGGCCCACGAGATGTCCTAGATTAAATAATGCAGTTTTTATTAAAAGATCTTGTAGATGAATTATAAATTCGTTTATTTTGGAACCCTATACGAATAGTGTTAATAGATTTTTTTTACATTCTATTATCTTTTAGAGTGAAAGATGAGTTTGTGGTAGAAATTTATTAATGGATAAAACTCTAATTATAAAGTATGTATACCTCCTTATGATCTTAGCCAATCTAATAAATAAATTCCACAACGTTAAGAAAAGGAACTTAGAACAAAAATGTTGTCCTAGATGGTACCTTAAATCATCACTAATTTATGGCTTTGGGATTGTTGGCCCTTTCATAGCCATGTTCTCTACCACTCTCCATCAGATAATTGATGGTTAGATTTCTCTTCCATATCCATATTTTCCTACATGGAACCCTAGTATGTGTTATTTTCGGTAATCTTCATACTTTCCACTCTTTATTTTAAAAAGAGGCCTCATTAATTCATTTTTCGATGTGGGATTTCAATTAAGATATTTTGAAATGTCAAAAAGGTGTTGTCCCAATACCCTATATTTTGTTGAACCGATGGTAATTCAAATCATCATAGATTGATGAGTTTAGGACCTCAATTTTATACTTGTTTGTGATTAATGACCTCAATCACTACCTATAAATATTTACGTTTTTCCTCCAATTATATGTCTCTAATTGCCACCAATGTTCTCCTAATCGAGATCATAATTTGGTGGTGACCCTTTCATTTATCTTTTCCTCATATTAAGACTAAATTTTAGTAACCCAATTTCCGATGTGGGTTTTCCCACAAATATATTTTCTACTTTCAACCTTTTATTTTCGGAGAACAATTTCAAATTGCGAGGACGCAATTTATTGAAGGAGGGGAGAATGTAACACCCCAAGATTTCATAGTGTGTTATTTCTTCAAAATAATTCAATAACTTGCACTACACGCAACACTTAGTTCAATTGCACCATGACTTACCAAAAAAAAAAGCCATTAAAAGAGTTCATGAATAATATTAACTAAATTTTAAACTTTATATTATCCTTATAATTTTAGAATCCATATTATGAGTTTCTTAGTCATAATGCAAGAACAGATTCATTTTCAGTATTGCACTTTTATCAACTTTTGATAGTGAAACCTTTTTAAATACAATATTTTAAACTTTTTGACTAAATGGAGACATCAAAAAAATTTAAAATGAAACATCCCAAGCTTCCACGGTACGTTTCCCTTCGAATAATGCGATAGCGTGTGTTGTACGCAACCTCGAGTTCTAACACACGCCACAACTAATTAAACTAGCCGTTGTGAATAGTAATACCTAATTTTTGAAATCATATATATTTTATATTTTAAAATGGACTTCATTTTTGGATTCGGAATATCGAAATTAGCCTAGGGTGAAATTTTGGTACATTTCGGATAACTTTCATATTTTGATGAATAGTGAAAATTTCTAAATTTTAATTAAAAACAACTTTTTTAATCAAAATAATTAATAGTGATAAATTATGAATTTGAGTGGTTTTAAAGTATATTTAGAATATATTTTTACCGTTTAATATAATGTTGGTCATTGGACATAATTTTACAATTAAACCGAACATAAACAAGTGTCAATCTTTTGATAGTTATTATCTCTTAAAAACACGCTTTTTGTTTTGACAGCGGGAATTAATTTTAAATTAATTTCTTCCACTTCTGTGTTTTGAATTTAGGAAAATGGATTCCATATTTGGAATCAGGATGTTCAAATTGTGTAAATAGATAACTTTTATTTTTACACATTTTGAATAATTACTGCGGTAAATATTTTATTTACCATGGTTAAAGGGTAAATCCGGTAAATAAGGGTTAAAAAATAATATTATAATAATACTAAATTACCCTAAAACGTGTCTTAACCCTATTGGTTGATACATGGTCGACCATGGGCATCTTTGTGTCAATTTTGGGACCCCATGGATCCACTTGTAAGTGATAATGACACTTTATTTTAATTAAGTTAAAATGAATACAAAAATGACACAAGCATATATCTTTTAGAAGAACAATTTTTACATAGAGTTATACATGTTGGATTTTCGATTATAAATATTCATTAGAAAGCTAAAAAGATTTCCTAAATAATGATATTTTATTTATAATTTTTAGACATTAAATAATTTACTCTATTTATGACACAATGATGATGCAGTAATTACTATAATAGTGAAAAATTAAACTAATTGATATTATAAATACCCAAATAAATATAATATGAAACTTTTAATGAATTAAACTAATTTCTAGGATAATATGATATATTAGGATTGATTTAATTGACTTTGTTCGAAGTAATCAATCTGTTATGAGTTTCACAAAAATCAACTAATGAATAGTGTCAAAATTGACATAAAAGAGTTCTTAAAACAAATATTATATTATTAATTGATATTAAATTCCTAAAAATCTAAGGTTCGGCCAAGAGACTTATATTATGATAGGTTAATCATTAATGGACCACTTGGGGGTATCTTGGATGTATATAGTAAGTTTATTAACCATATTATATAAAAATACAAAGAGACATTGTAAAAGTGAAACTAATTAACTTAGAGTTAATACTTAAAGATAAGGTTGATATAAGTACCCAAACCTGTCTAAATTCTATTGGTTGAGTGGTTTTCTACCTATCCCCACCTTAACCTTTTAATAGTCAACTTTGGAGCCATTAGAAACCGAATATGAATTTATTATAAATTAATATTTCTAGCTTTTCCAAAGGTGCCCCTCACCCCTCTTATAAAAGGGCACTCCTCCTTCTCATTTCTTCACACCTCTAAAGCCTTTTGGTTCGGCCAAACTCTGCCCAAATACTCTCCCAACATCCCTCACTACAACCTAGAGGCCTTAGTTTGATCAGAAAGCCAACCTAAGGAGCCCTTTTGATCAAATCAAAAGGAAGAACCCGAAGAAGAGGTAATGATTTCACGACCCTTTTCTAAGTTCATTTCTTCTTCCACTTCTTCTTCCTTTGTTCTTACCATTATGAAATAATAACTCCAGTATCTCACATATACTGTGATGTTATTATAAGTATGGTACAACCATATTCAGTATTCTATCCACCCTTTGAATAACATGTCACCATACGTGCGTACGTACGGCTTACCGTCTCCACGTCGTGGTGTAATTGTTATTCAATATAATATTATTTAGATGGGTATAATAATGATGTGTAACTCATGTAAATAATAAATATAACATGTTAATGATTCTGTATATATGATATACCATTCATTTATATATTATTTTAATATCAAAAGAATGATATTGTCGCTCGTGCGTACGTACGGACTACCGTCTCCACGAACGCGATGAGATTCATTCTCCATCGTATCCATTCAAGTATAATTATCATTTGATGATTTAAAAATGATGTTTAAGGACTGGATATCATTCTGGATATAAATAAGATACAACAACCATGGCTTATGTAACAAAACATATAAAAGAAAATGAGTAAGTTAACTCCCGAAACGACGATAATTCTAAGATATTATTAACAAATCAATGTTAAAAGATCATATATGATATCATATTAATATATATGATTCTTGTATAATTTAATAACAACTATTTCACCATTATACAGGAGGTTAACCTACCCCAACCAAGGAAAAGTACAAGGTAAGGGTTATTTCACAATCTCTTCATCATTCGAGGTTTTTTATACGTAATAATCTACTGGGATCTCTTTATCATCCACATCCATGTTTCTTCGAAATGTATTTCAAAACATTTTTACTATTTACAAGAATATGGGTTAAGGTCATTTATACCCTTGTTTGAATTTTTATAAGAGGTTTATAAAGGAATCTTTCCGTCGTTTTCAAAACAAGGTCCTTTTTAACCTTTTCGACGGAATTGAGGTAAGAATGTTTTTTTTAACTTATACGGCGGGTGCGGTTATTTTCCACCATTATAAAGTCATTGAAGCTTTCCATACAAGATTATAAGAATATTTTCAAAGAAAATATTTTATTTTATATGCATCTTAAATGATTTCAAAATAAAAGGAGATACTTCTTTAAAAAGAATTTTGATTTCATCTATGTCAACATCCTTTGATGGATTTTAAGATTATTTGAAGTTGATTTATTATGATACAAAACTTCTATATTGTATTGAAGGTTTTGGGATATGTTTGACTGTGGATGTGCTATTTTACACCATTCATAGTTTATGGTGAAACTATTGACATTTCGTATGCTAGTTTTAATCCGAATGTTTATGTTATATTTCAAACTTTTCTTCAGATGAATGTGCTAAACAAGTATGTTCCGGGTTGGGGACCGGTAAAAGTAAGCCCTCCAGGTTGGGGACTGGTTAAAGTAAGCCCTCCAGGTTAGGGACTGGTAAAAGTATGCCCTCCGGGTTGGTGTCCGGTTATTAGAGGCACTCCGGGTTGTGTTCCGGTTAGAAGTAACCCCTAGGTCTTGGGATGAGGCCTAGACAAAGAAATTAACGTTTAGCATTATGCATTCCAACATTATGAAAGTGGTTATTGATTTTTGCATGTGATTATTCGATTAGTAGAATATCCATGTGAACAAGTAAATGGCATTATTTAATTTTATTTATGCCATACTATGTTGAAGTTCAATTTTAAAAGGCTTTTGTTTTAGTTATAAATTGCCTTAAATGTTTATGCTTATTTTGAATGTTCCTCTTTATTGTTATCCTTACTGGGCATTTGAGCTCACCCCTTTTCTATGTTTTATTTTTCCCAGGATGTGAAGAAGTAAGTTATGAATGACATGCAGGGATAGTATGTGGGGATATGAGTGTGAATTATGAAGACTTTGTTGTTGTATTAGTTTTTCACTTTGAAATGTAATGTAAAACTTTATTATTATATCTAGTGTTTCCAAGGCTACTAAACCAATCGGTCTTTCGAGATTTGATCTTTCTTGTGATCATGCCAATGTTACGAAGTAATGCACCGACTCTAGGTAGCTGGGGTCGGGGCGTTACACAAGTTGCGTGAAAGAGCCAAAATGACTATAAATATGGAATCATCACATCATTTTGAGGAGGAAAAATTGTATTCATGTTCAATATCTCTCACTGATGAAATTTTAGGTTTTTTGCATCATGAAACCCCCATGTCCTGAACTCACATGAAATAACCACAACAAAGTCCCTCCATGAAGGAGCTTCTGATTAGATGTTTTTGCACAACATTAACCATTGGGATCACGATTTAATAAAATGTAATATTTTCATGAAACAATATTTATAGGAAACTAAAAAGACTGAAAAGGCAATTTTTTCCAAAATCACACTTTTAGGCTATAGCACATGAAATCTATTTTTTTGTGTGCAACTGTATAATTGCGCAAAAAAGTGAAAAGGTACATGTCAAAGGGAAGATTTGAGTGAAAACGTGTTCAGTCATACACCCATTGGTCCATACTATGGGGTTTGAAACAAATCTCCCCTTATGATTATCATTTATAGGTTGTGGTCCCTAGAATCCCTCGTATTCCTTTAGCTACCACCACCAACCCACACACAAAAATGGAGAGTTACACTGTGAACTTTTCTGTTCGCATCAAGGAACTTTTCAGTTGTCATATGTAGCCCAAACGACCATATAATGACCAAAAAAGTTTATCCATAAAAATTTCATTCTTATAATTATTCCATACATTATAAATTACATAAAATCACATAGATGTCACAATATAAAATTTAAATTGAATAATCAATGAAATACGAGTCTTTTTAAAAACTAAGGATCTTATACCGATGGAATACAAACATGACCTTTGGATTAGTAATATGGAAATTAAAAATAGTGATACTTCAAATAAAATAGCAACCTCATGTATTCAATTATAAATAAACTTTATTTATCTTATAAATGAAAACAAAATATATTTATTTCATCTTATAAGTAAATAAATTTTATAGAAACTCAAAATTAAGTGTTGGAATTTTTATATGTTTTAAATATATAATTACAGTTTTATAATTAAAATAATTATTCAAAAGAAAATATAATTTCTTAAAATTTATTTGTAAATTAATTTTATTCTTCCCTCTAATTATGAGGTAATTTTATGGGAACTTATTTAATGTTCCAAAGTGTCATATAATCAGTTATAATTCCAACATCGACATTTCTCGAGTAAATGCCGATTTTATTTTGAAAATTTAATTTCTCTTATTTTGAATATTATTTTCTGATTTTTTAATAATTAATTCCACACATCAAAAAATGGTTAGGGTGATTTTTTGTATTTTTTTAAAATATTTTAATTTTTGGGGAATAAGTAAATATGGTAATTTACGTTATTTAAATTAAATGAAAATAAAGGAATTACAACATCATTCATAATGTAAGAACCAAAATTTAGAACTCCCCACAATTTTTTAATATATTTTTTTATGAGGTTCAAACTATTTATAGTGTTGAGTAAAAATAATAATCTAACGATTAAAATAATGAGAGAACCCCCTTCTTCTACACTATAAATACCACCCTTCACCACCTACTCTCCTCACACCATCTAATATTTGATCATTGTCCAGATTACCCTCATTCTAATTTCCATGACCCTCCCTCAAATATAGGGTGCTAGTGGTATTATAAAAAGTCCAAACCCTTTTTAAAATGAGGTTTTAAATGATAAGAAGTTCAAGTGGAAAAATCATATTTATTTTATTTTAATTTATTTTCATGTTAGTTTATTTTATTATTCTCTCCTCAACTAATATTATCATAGTTGAGTTAAAACTCCAGTATATTTTATATAATATTATTGTATTATGTTAATGGGGTTATTTATCTTCATGTCTCTTCCATTCTCCTATTATTCTGAAAAAATAAATTATCATTTTGGATGTGTCAATTTATTGCCACCATGGAAAATGTGTCTTCATTTTCCAGTACCACATTCAAGTCTAGTTATAAAACAATTATTATGGTCACATAAAAATTTATAATTCATATTAAAAGTGATATTATGTTCTTTAACTAGTACATAAATATGATGTTAAAAAACCTTATATGCTAATAATGGTTATAAAAACTACCCAAACAAATTAAATTATTTTCATTAATGTTCAACCTAATAAATCATCCCCATACCATATGAACCAATAATATATAAGACAAATTACACTTATTTATGTTCATTAATAACATATGTTTTTTATTCCGAATAATCATTCATAGTGTTCATGATCTTCCATACATGTAAACAAGTGAACCCATCATGAAAACCATGAAAATAAACACTCCCAATCGATGACATTGAACTCTATAAACCATCATAATGTCTATAAGTGAACTTAATAAAATTAAAAATAATAAAATAAATGTATAATAAGTTATTTATTTGTTAATTAACAAATACAAATTCATTATATGGGATATTAAATTGATGAAATCATTCATACAAAAGGGAAGTGGATTCTTGAACTGAACTCTCTTCCATTGGGTTCTCCCTCTCTCACCACATTTTCAGTATTAATCTTCCATTAATTTTCCATAAATAAAATTTATTTTTATATCACTTTTTATTTAGAGGATATACATTCTTACCATATGGTTAGATAAAAAATTCCATTATTTTTCCGAAAGAGAACTTCCTTTTAAAATCATGTCTTTTACTTCTCTTGATATTGTTTATTATTCAAAAAATGTGGATGATTATAATAAAATGTATTTTACTAAATTGTTTTGTTACCCTGTGGTTTATCTGTTAATGTATTATTAATGAAATTATCGTGAAACCAATTTCCTTTCCCTTGGCTATTTTATGGCCAAATTTTTATTTTTCCTACATGGCATACAAGATTTTTTTAATGTTATGATGTGAAGGGTGCACCCAGAATTATATAGAACTCCAATGCATTGAGTAATATAGTGTATCTCGTGAGATAATATGAAATATTCATGAACATGATTCTTGAAATTTTTTTAATGATGATTTTATGATAATGTAAATATTTTATGCTGGAAAATGATTTAAGATTTGATCACAATTATGTGTGTTAACTGACCACTATGACATGATGATTAATTTTTATGAATTTCCACATTCATTGAATTTATCTAATTCATACTCTCATGATTATCATGTTTTGATGATTATTATTCTCACCCATGTTATATTGATTCATGTTCTTATCTATCAACTTACTGGGATTTCATCTCACACCTTTCATTAATGTATTCCATCAGGTGATTACTTGTACTTAAGTGATTTTAATGGACAATAAGAAGCTATATAATAAGGAGTTAAAGAAATTTATATTTTTATTATATAAATGTAATGGAAGTTCCACATTTTCACAAGACACTAAACCTTTATATTTTGGGTTTTTAACACTATTATGTTGTTTATCTTTAAAATGATGTCATAGTAATGTATGAGAACTTAGTGTCGCTATAGTGGGTTACATAACATGGTTTAGTTAATTTATGAATTATAATTGTTGAACCATAGTGAAAGCCATATTCATGTGTTAAGTATATGTAATCACCCATTATTCATTTTTTAAAAAAAAATTAAACATTGGGACCCCATAAGATATTCTATTATAGTTTATAATAAAAATGAATAAATTATTCTAGAATATTTTTTCTTATGTTTTGTTCAATCCTTTTCTATTATAGAGAATAGTGGGAACCAGGAGAAACCATTGCAACAACCATTTCAAGAGAGGATTCAGTGAATTACCAAACAGTATTCCTAATTACATTGGAGGTGGACTTCAAAATTTAATGATGATTCTTTTTGAGATGTCTTAGGATATGAAAAATGACCTAAATAATGTGGAATGTCCACTTTTACCCAAATGGGTGGAACTAGAGATCAACTCTTTTATGAATAAATGACGACCAACATTTAGTGGATATTTTAATCCACTAGTCTCAAAATAGTGGGTCACCTAAATAGATAAGATCTTTTTCAGTGATTCACTATTCAAAGATGGAGATGGTGACTCTGGATGTTTATTATCTAGAAAGAGAGGTTGATCAATAGTGGCTATTGATTTAGAAAACCCATACGAACAAATAAATTAAAGATATGGGGTCAAAAATCAATAATAAAATATTTCACAAAATATATTTTCCTCAAACTACTTATTCAATGATGGGGAGAGAAATACTATAAATGAAGAAAGTGGAAGGTGAGTCAGTCATGACATACAATGAATATTTCACAAGGATTTCAAGGTACACCTCACATTTTGTTGTAAAAAATGATATTAAAATAGATATATTATTCATAGGTTTAAAACCACTCCTTTTAATGGCTCTAGAAATTCATGACATTGGGAGTTTTAAAGATGTTTTTCAACATTATCTCAATGTGGAGATTTTTTTAGAGACTGGTTTCCTCAAAGGGATGGGGAAATTCTATATAGGGGGAGAAGGGAAATAATCTCATTAATGTTTAAGAGATATGAGTAATATTGAAAATGTGAAGTAATAAATTAGAGAATGACCCAGGGATTAATTCTTCAACTATAAAGAGTAAAGGAATTATGAAAGACAGTGCACAGAACATTGAGTCCTCAAGGGTAATCAACATACTTTTCCCCCAAAGTAAAAGGCTAAAGGGAAATCGTATTTCATCAATACTACAGAGGTGGATTGTAAAATTTATGTGGTGATGTGTTCATTGGTTATTCATTCAAGAATAAAGAACATACTATTTCATTCTGGGTCTATGCATTCAGTCATATCTTTTATGTTTAGTAGGACAATTCAAACACCACAGGAAAATAGGGAGGTTGAGTTATCTGGGAGAACATAAAATGGATAAATTATTTCATCTATTGTACAGAAATCATAACCAGTTATTGTTTTTGTACAGAACCACCTAGAAAATATTTTCTTACTTTGGTGGAGTTTTATGATATATTTGGAATTAATTGGATATCTTTATACAATTCCAACATCAACTTTTATGAAGGTGGGTTCACTTTTCACATACCTAAGAATCCTACGATTATGTACAACTATAAATAGGGGGATGAATTTTATTAATACCCATCATATCGAAATTGGATATTACTTTCTTATAAGATAGAATATCCAGATCAAATGATTGAGACACAGGGGAGAATAATGCTTGAAGAAACTCCAATTTTGAGGGACTACACTAATGTTTTCCCCGAAGATTTACATTGTCTTCCTCTAGACCGAGAAAATGAGATATAATTTGAACTTATTTCCAGATCTCTTAAAATATAAGAACACCTAATATAATGGCCAGAATTGATTTAGAGGAACTGATGAAGTAGTTACAATAGAACCTGGACAGTGTTTTTATACGCCTAAGTGCGTCACAATGGGGTGCGCATGTCCTCTTCATCAAGAAGAAGTATGGATCAATGTGCCCCTATGATTACTATCTTCCACTAAAAAAATAATGACAAAAAAAGTATTTTAACACCCTATGAATTTACAAATAGATTTAATATATAATGAATTAAACAATGAGTCTCTACAAAACATCACTTTTTTATAACCTAGCTAGTAAACATAATTTTTCTACATCTGTGATTTGGAATTCAAAAAAATGACAAACATGATTTCATTTAGTAAGACATTTAGAGTATGATAAGATAAATATAATTTTTTATGAATAGTAACATAACCTTAGGAATAGTGACATACTTGTATGATTAGTACTATTACTCTTATGAATAGTAATAAATAGTAATTCAGGCAAAAAAGTTGAAACTTCACCCATGAATGTATAAATACAATTTAGACAACATATAAGTGAAAAAATGATCATAGTATAAGTATTGGTATTTTCTAAGTCGTTATTATTTTTAGTACAATTTTATGATGTATTTAATAATTCAAAATAGAAATTTATTTTCATGAATTGTAATAAAAATTTGTTATTTTATCTACTTATGGTTATTATAAAATTTTATGAGACCTTGATTAAATTTTTCAAGGATTATAAAAAGAGTAATAGTTTTAGTTTTTTTTATAATAAATATTGATTTTATTTAAAATGAATATTTATAAAATTATTTTTTAAAAATAGTTTTCAATTTTAAATTCTACACATTGAAAATTGGTATGGGAGAATTTTTGGGGTTATTCTAAAATACTTGAATTTTTCATGAATTGTAAAAATATAGTTTTCTGTTTTTGGTATTTTTAACGACATCATATTGATTTTATAATTAACATAAAAATCAGGTTGACTTGTGTGCATTACAATATGATATGACATGTCCCAGGTGGCCCATACCATTTGAAAATACAATGGGAGAGCCATTTTTTTTCAAAAAACACCAATCAGCTATCATTTGATATTAATAAGATGATCCATATCATTAACTATAAATACGCACTCGTCCATAAATTTTCATTCATTCCAAATTTATCATTTTCAAAACTATGGTAGTTTAACCTCCCCAGAATTCCTCCCAAGGTGTCCTCAAGCCCCAAAGATCCCATCCTTCATGTTTTTGGAGTTACTCTACATGGTAAGGGAATCTAACACCCCTCTCTATTTCAAGAAATCTTTTTACGTTATTTCTCTTTACTTTTTGTTAGAATATTGTTGGGGTATGTCTTTACATATCCCTCATAACCTCCTTATAATGTGTGAATTATGATATAGACCTATTCTATAATCAAAATATTTTATGAATTTTTAAGCGAAACTGTTATCCTGCCGAATTTTCGTTTGGGATTTCTCATCTTTTATTTTATTTCAAGCTTCGTACATGTATTTTTTCTATCCTCACCTCCTTTCATACAAATGTTATTATAAATCCAGTAACATAATTTTATTTGTATTGTTTTTTTTATAATGGAATAATTCATCATAATCACTACTTTCCCTTTCATTTATACTAGAAATAACAACATCATATGAGATGTGTTAAATTATCACATTCAAGGATGACAGATTTCCAATTTCTATTACCATATTCAATTTTGGCCATGAAACCATTTTTATGGTTTAATAAAACTATAATATATGTATTATAACTTATTTAATGATCATGAATATTTTATTCATACATGATAGTATTTTATAAATTAAAATGATTTCGTTGTGATAAAACCCACCAATTATCCCAAACAATTATCATTAATGTTTTATATAATGATTCATCCTGACTCCTAATAACCAAAAGAATTTCATAACCATGTATTGTCCTGGATATTAATAAATAATATAAATATTATATTATATAAAACCATTCTCATATTACATGTTTTTCCTTATATATATATATATAAGTAAACTGATCATGACTACAAAGGAAGAAAACACTCTGAAACAATAACAATGAACCTATGAAACCAATCAAGAAGGCCATGAATGAATATAATAAAGAAATAATAAATCAATTAAATAAATATGTGGTAATGTAAATACAAATTAATGAATTTAAATTGGTTATCTAGGATACTAAGATCAAGTGAAGAACACCATCATACTAAAGGTAAGGGGTTTCTTCATCTCACATCCATTTTTTGGGAGATATTATGTATTTGCTACTTGTGCTTGTTTATGGTGTATGTTAACTGCCCATTGATGCTTCATATCATTAATTTCATTATTTGAATTATATTTAATGTATCATTTAATGATTATTTATTTTGGGGCATACAATTCAATTGATAAAAAATTTGTAAGTATTTTCTACCCAAACCTCCATTTTCATTCAGGATTTCCATTATTCTCTACTCAACTCAATGATATTATTATTTATTAATATGTACACCTAATAAATTATATTTTAATGTTTTATATTTGTGTACTAACCTTAATTCTACTTTCATTTATTGTTAGTAATATATTTTAAAAGAATCTTTCAAATATTCTTCCCGACAAAAGGGAAATTCTCAAATTATTACATTTTTTCAAGTGCACTATTAAATCAATTTTAAGTCATTTTTATTTTTGTAAAAGAAAATTTTTTATCATGAAAATACATATGGGTTAATTTATGGTTTTTTGAAAGCAATCACACCTTTTTTTTCAAATCTCTTTAATATTTTCCTAAAACTACACTAAAATGTTTTACTTCTAAAGCTTTTTTAAAAAGTATTTTTACATGATTTTCCTTCAGTGGGTCATCATTTACACCTAAAATATAATTTAAATGTTAATACATAATATATTATAGGATATAAATTTTTAAAAATACAATTTCATGAAAAATACAAATGCTTTTTCAAAGGAACTGTTTTTTCCAAAGTAAACAATGGTCCCTATTGTCTCACATTTACTTTTATGTGATATATGACTTATTCACCAATTATTCCTTGCATGTGGTGTATGCAATACCCTTTGTTATATCATATCATGAGTCTCGTTATTATCATGATATTCTAATGTATTATTATTTGAATGTTTTATGGTGGTATTGGATATATTAAAATATCACAAGATTATTTCCTCAAGAAATTTTCAATGGTATCATCTAAATGAATATTCATTTATTTCAAAATCCTTGTTGAATATTTTACATCATTGAGTTATATCTATAATGATATCATCTATAATATCTTGGTGAAGGATTCATTATTATTTTGATAGTGGATTTTCTAGTTTAAAAGCATTCACCAATTTACCACGAATGGTTAGTGTTTATTCTTATTGTTTGAGGAAAGTTATCTATATGTCATATATTATTTCAAATATGAATGTAAATGTTATTTACGTTTATCCCCACTCATATGAGGAATTCCATAGGATTATTATGTTTTGGGTGGGGTCTGTTATAGCCCCTCAGTGCATCTGTAGGTATCATGTGACAAACTACGGTCATAGAATGAGGTCATGAAAAAATGGTTATTTATGGTCTTTTCATGAGGCCTTGATGTTATAGTTATGATATACCACATTATGCATTCCAAAATAATGAAAATTGTATTGATAGTTTAGATGTTTATTTTACTAGTAGAATACCCATGATTATGTTTTGTTATGGATTTATTTATTATACTCTTAATCCTACCATAATGTGTTCATGTTTATTTTTAAAGCCATGTGTTTTTAGTTATTCCCCATGCCTAATGTTTATGTTCATGATATCTTCCATTATATTGCATCCCCTTACTGAGAGTTTGTGCTCACCCCTTTCTTATGTTTCATTTTCTCTAGATATAAAATTTTTTATTATGATTGACCAACGAGGATAAACATATAGTTGTGGATGTTCCCAACTAAAAATATATGTGATATTTAATTTTATGTTGTAATTTTGAAGAAATATATTTATCTTGATTCCAAAACTACTAAACTATTTGGTCCTTTGGGGTTCATTTCATATAATCATGCCAATGTAATAAAATAATGCACCAGCTCTATGATTTTGTGGTCAGGGTGTCACAGTTGGTATCAGAGAAGTTTTGTAGAAAACATAGAATCTAGATTTATAAAAAACAGATCCGGGAACAAAAACGTAAGATAATATTGAATATGCTAATTCAAGAACATCCTATAATTTTGTTAAGGAATAGATTATTTGGATCTTCTTAGAAAATAAATCTCTTTCAAGATACTACAAGTAGATGTAGTTCTGGCACAGATGTACCTATGAGTAACAACTCTAACATGGTATTTTAGGCTTGAACAAGGACAACCTGATATACGAAAATATGCCTTAATATTCACCTGGTTTGACACTCTCGATGGATATTCTTAGGATAATTCACATTTTTCTTACATATAATTATGATGGATTTATCCTTCCAATGTAACCAAGGAATATATTTCTAGGATTTATGATGCATGAATTTATGATATTTGATATACCATGTTTAGATTCATAGAGAGTTCATAACTTTATGTGCCAATATATTATATGTATTTGTTAAGAAATGGGTTCTAGAAGAATGAATGAGAACCTCACCAATGCACATGATATAATGAGTAATAAGGATCATATCTCTAATGTTCTTCAACCATAATTTCAAATAAACATATTATCCTATGTATCCTTATCATATGATGATGTTTTATCATTTCGTAACAAGGTATGTAAAGACTTTTTCAAGTCACGTGGATTTAAAGAAAAGAAAAACATGGAGAAGATGGAAGAGAGAAAAATGGATAAAAGGAAGAAGGGAAAGATGGGTTTTCCCATATGTGATAACTATGGAAAGAATCACCCAATTAAGTTCTCGAAGGGAATGTGAGTTTTTTATAATATTGGAGAAAAAGGACTCCAATATCTTAATTGCAAGGGCATTAAAAATATTTCCAATGTAAAATGATTTATTTATAAGGAGATGAGACACTATGTGAATCAATGTCCCCAGTGTAAAAGGAATATGCACCAAATTATGTTACATGATAATGATCAATTTATGATGTATCCATAGATAAATTATAATGATTAATATTCATAGTCATGAATAATGTCATTTTAATTTTTTTTAGCAATGTACTGGTTATAAGAATTATGGAATATATGAGGATTATACAACAATACTTTTTTATTAATTATTTCAAACCATAAGTTGAATGGTGCCAACAAAATATATTTAGTGGAATGTTAGTATTTTTAGAAAACACTTGATTGAAGAAAAGAAAAACCATAATATATATGTGATGTTGATATAATGACGAATAAATGATTGTATAAGATAAGTACTGACTACCACAGAATATATTTTTTACTTGAGACCAGTGGTTTATGCTATCATTGATGGAATTAACAAAAATTTTGGATACACGGAATATATAGAATATCATGTGTAACGATTAGTGAATGTTTCTAGAAAGGTTTTATGGTAATTTGAGTTATTACCATGTTTTAAAAGGACACATGATGATGATATTTACATGTTTGGATTGTGGAAATTTAGGGAAACATCAAGTTGATTAAATTAAAATAAGGTAGAATATGCATTGAGAAGGATAAATCATGATTTTCTAGAAAAATGAGGATTTCCAAGGACCCCTAGAATACAGATCTAGTAAGGATGGATATGAGAATTATTCTAATGTATTATATCTTGATCTTTTGTAATGTGAAACTATTTTGGAAATGGTTTATGTTGATCATTGTATGAGGTCTTAGAGTTTAATGTCACTACATGATCATTTGATTATTCATCAATGACCATGTTGTACAATTAGAATGTATAGTTTTCTAGTAAACAATGCATTTTCATTTCCTCTTTTTAGGAGGATATTTTAAACGTATTCTTAATGTGGGTTTCTCATAAGGTAAATTTCATATATCAACCATTAACTTTTGATATTCAATTTCAAATTTCGAGGGCAATATTTTTGTAAGGAGGGGAGAATGTAACACCTAATGTTTTTAAAAATAGATTTAATATAGAATTCATGAAATAACGAGTCACTAAAAAACACCACTTTATTATAACATTCCAATTAAATAAAATTTTTCTCCCACTGGGATTTGAAATTCGAAAAACTGACATACTCAGTTGCATTCAGTAATATATTTAGAGTTTGAAAAGAAAAGCATAATTTTTGATGGATTGTAACATAACCTTATGGATAGTAACATACCATTATGAATAGTAATGTTACACAAATTAATATTAATGAATAGTAAATTATCCAAAAAAATAGGAACTTCACCCATGAATATATAAATACAATTTAGTCATCTTATAAGTGAAAAAATGTTCATAATATTTTTATTGGTATTTTTGTAAGTCATAAATATTTAAATTAAATTTTATGTTTAATTTAATAATTCAATATGGAAATTTATTTTCATAAAATGTATTCATAAACATTTATTAAAATTTCTTATGGTTATAATAGTATTTTATGTTACCTTGATTAATTTTTCAAGGTGTTTTTAAATCAGTTATAGTTTTGATGTTGTTTTTTAGAATAAATTTTAATTTAATATAAAAACAAAATTAAAAATATTTAGGGATTTATTTTCATAAAATGTATTTAATTATTGAGTTATAAATGTTTAAGAATGGTTGTGGTGAATTTCTGGGATTTTTCTAAAATACTTTAATTTTTCATGAATAGTAAAAATATAGTTTTGAGTATTCGATAAGTTTAATGAAATCATGATGATGTAATTATTAATATAAAATTTTGGTTGAATTTTTCACATTAATATATGATATTAGGTGTCCCATGAAGCTAATACCGTGGTTAAATATCATGGTAATTACCATGGTTTTAAAAAAACTACTAATGATGAGTCCTTTAAAATTAATAAAAAAATCCCTCTCATTTAATATAAATACCCACTCATCCCTTAGTTTTCATTAATTAAACACTCATAATTCCCTAATATCCGGTACTTTTACCTCAATATAATTCATCCCAAGGTTCCCTCTATCACCCAGTGTCCAAAACTACTTTCATTAAGAGTTACTCTAGATGTTAAGAGAATCTACCACCTTTCTCTTTTTTAAGCACTCTTTTTATGTGATTATATTTTAATTTATTTTTTGATTATACTAGGAAGTGTCATTAAATATCCCCCTTAATTTCCATTTTATGTAATAATTATGAGACTCCACTTTTCCCTCATCAAAATATTTTATGAATTTTTAAGAGATGATGTTAGGCTGCCGAATTTTCGTAAGGGATTTGTCAACTTTTTTTGAGTTCCTTTCACTGATATTTTGATTACTCACCAACTTTCATACAAAAGTTATGATAACTCCATTACATTAAATTTAATGGAATTTTTTTTGCTGATTTAATATTTCATCATCATCTATAATTTCCCCTACTTTTATACTAGAGATGAAAGCGCCAACTGATATGTGTGAAAATATCACACTCAAGGAAAAGTGTTTTCAATTTCTATTTTATTATTTATTCATGGTTATGAAACCATTTTAATGGTTGAAACAAACTATAATATATGTATTATAACTTATCTAATGTTCTATAATCTTTTTTGACACATGATAATAATTTATAATTTAAAATGAGTTTGTTGCGATAAAAAACAACCAAATAACCTAAACAATTATCATTAATGTTTTATATAATGATTTATGTTCACTCACAGTAAACAAATTAATTTCCTAAAAATGAAATATTAATGATTTTAAAAAATAAAATAAAACTTCTATAATGTATAACCATTCTCATATTACATATTTATTTTTAGAAATATATAAGTAAACCGGTCATGAATACCAGGGAAGAAAGCTCTCCTAAACAATAAATTTGATCCTCTTAAATCCACTAAGCACGACTCAAATGAATTTAATAAGGCTATAATAAATCAATCACATAAATAATTCATTTTATAAAAATTAATTAATTAATTTAATTTGGTTATCCATGACACTGTGAAAAGTTAATAACACCATCAGAATTAAGGTAAGGATTTTCTTTTTCTCACTTCCATTTTTGTAAGATATTATGTATTCACTAATATTACTTTATAATTTTCTTGGTATACTTCCCATTGATGTTTCATATCATTATATATTTATTTTAATTATATTCAATTTATCATTTAATGATTATTATTTTTTGGGCATATTATTCAATTGATTACAAAAATGTATGTTTTTTCTACGCGAACCTCCATTCTCATGCAGGAATGCCATTATTCTCTACTCAACTCAATGATATTCATATTTATTCAAATATAATTCTCATAAATTATGTGTGAATTTTCTATATACATGTACCAAAAATAATCATACTTTCATTTTATGGGGAGTTATATTTTTTAAACGTATCTTTCAAAAACTCTTCTTGATAAAAGGGATCTTCTCAAATTATTACTTATTATCAAGTGCAATATATAATCTATTTTAAGACATTATTTTTTTAAAAAAATGGACATTTTATCAGGAAAAAATATCATGGTTAATTTATGTTTTTATGGAAGAAAACACTCATTTTCATTTTAAAATATTTTTAATATTTTCAAAATATTGCATTAAAATGTTATACTTCTAAAGCATCATTAAAACCTCTTCATACATGATTTCACTTCAGTGGGACATCATTTATTCCCCAAATATAATTTCAATGTTCTTATATCTTTTTTTATGGGATATAAAGTTAAAAAAAGTATTTCATGACAAATGAAAATGATTTTTGAAAATAAATCTTCTTTCCAAAGTAAAAAAGGGTTTATCTTGTCTCGCTTTAACTTTTATGAGATATATACCTTGTTAACCACTTATTCATTGCATGTGGTGTATTTAATTCCCTTTGGTATGTCATATTAATATTATCCTTATTGTCATGATATTCTAATGGATTATGATTTGAATGTTTCATGGTGGTATGTGACACTTGGAAATAATTAATGATTATTTCCTCAAGAAATATTCAATGGTATCATCTAAAAGTATATTCATTTATGTAAAAATACTTGTTTAATGTTGTACTTTATTGGGGTGTCTCCCTTACGATATCATCTATAATATGTTTTTATAGGGTTTTTGATTAGTTTGATAGTGGATATGCTATATTAAACCCATTCAGAAATGTACTCCACATGGTTGGTGTTTATGGTTAATATTTGGGAAAAGTTATTTACATTTCAAATATTAGTTTCAATATGAATGTATATTTCATTTACATTTATCCCCATTCATATGATGAATTAATAAGACTTATTATGTGTTGGTTGGGGACTACAATAGCCCCTCGGTGC